>CM042166.1:72482412-72582412 GCA_023376005.1 Doryteuthis pealeii
AGAATCATCCCTTACTACCAAATTTTGGATAAATCTTATATATCATTCTGTTTATATCAAAACACTACACATATTTAATTCTTAATAGTAAAGTAAAAGCTTACCCATAATTATTTGGTAATTTTACTTCATCGTTTCCCAGGGAAAAAAAGGAAGAAAATAAGCTTAGCTCATCATGCAAGTGTTGCTGTAAAATTGACGCAACTAAAACGCTTTGTGGAGTTCGTTTTCATTCGAATAAAAAACCGCAGATAACAGCCATGTGCTTCTTCTTCTTCTTGCCTGTGAAGATGAGGCGTTCGTTCTTGCTTTTCTCTTCTCCCCGCCGTATTCCCTCGTGCGCGTTCCATGCTTCACAGCTTCCAACTGTGCATGTGTGTTTGATTAATTTCATTCATTGGACAGGACACGAGACACAATGTAGGGATGAGTAATTAGAGCTTAGCACACTTGTTCACTGTTAAGCTTTTGTCACACATCGCGCCATGCCACCCCTAGCTTCTCTATACCAGCCCCCCCCCTCATAGGATGCAGAAAAAATTGATGGGAGGATGATGAGGAGCTGGGAGGTAGACAATTCGAGACTTTGTAAAGTGTATAAGGCTTACACTTTTGATGTTTAAAATAGATATAAGTAAAATTCAGTTAAAAATATACAGTTGAACAACCTGTCAGCTCAGACTATATTTTTAAACTCTAATGGTGACCTATGTAAGGTATTAGCGCTATGTGAACTGTAGCTTCATCCAGGATTTGAACTCGGGTCGACGAGTCCATTTCCTACAACTCTAACCATTACACCACACACCTCCTAGTGTGGTGTAATGATCATAATAATCTTAACCTTAGTGTGGCAACTGATATAGGAGAAGGAAAACTCAATTCAAATCAACAGTAATTGAACTTTTTGAAAAATCCTGATGAGATTTCCTATGATTGACATATCCATATATATATATATATATATATATATTGGGAGAATATGTGCTTAATTGGAGTCGTACCTAATTTTGAAAATTAATTAATTAATACTTAATTAGGCGGGAATGCCTATTTAAATGTATGGCTAAACAAATCGATAAAAATTAATCTCTGTATGTACATTTCGACCTATTAGGCCTCATCAGCAGAGCTATAGATAGGAAGACCGCCCTGTGTGTGATTTGAAGCCATATCCAAACACACCGTGTTTACAACTTATCATATATATATATATATAAAACTTTAAAACAAAAACATTTAACACCTGCCTTGGAGCATTTTGTTTGTCAGTGCGGCTTCATGGCTAAGAAAATATTCATGGCTAAGAAACCTTATTCCTCTATTGTTTAAAATAAAGATAAGTAAAATTTAAAATAAAGATAAGTAAAATTTAAAATAAAGATAAGTAAAATTTAAAATGATATTCTGGTATAGTTGCCAACACGTAAACATACCTACATACCTACACGTAAACATACCTACATGCGAGTAAAATTCTCGTTTATTTTCTTGTAAGGGTCATTCAATAGATATGGGGAATCTTTTTTAAAAAGCAAAATAATTTGTATATTTTTTCCCTAAATGGTTTTATCTCGCAAAAATATTTGTTTTGAGGCTATTTAAAATGGCGGCAAATCAAAGGGTGATGCAGGCTTGAACAGAGGTCTGTCATACAATCTTTGGTGGCTGAGAAGTGCAAACCATGTAACATTTACAGAAGATTGTGTGATGTGTATGGAGAATCAAGTTTGCAGACCCCGAGAGATAGGGAATCAAAATATTTTGGTGGTAATAGTTAAGAGCAAGCAGGGGGCAGGGTAAGCAAAAGACTTAGAGATTTTGCATTATAGTCTATTTTAGGGAGCTTAGACAAAGTGTCTAACTCTCCCGATGATGAGTTGGGAGAGTTAGACACTTTGTCTAAGCTCCCTAAAATAGACTATAATGCAAAATCTCTAAGTCTTTTGCTATTTCTTTACTTAATATATATATATATAATATATATATATATATATTATATATATATTCTCTCTCTCTCTCTCTCTCTATATATATATATATATATATATATATATATAAACAAATATCTTCTATGGGTAGAGCTCATTGCCAACTGGTTACAATAGCAAGGTAGTATTTCTGAATAACTGAGGGGCGAGGCAGCAAACCCAAGGGCTGCCCTTTTACCATATCACGGATATTCAAAGTGGAAAAGTTGTGTATCAGTATAAGCTAAAAACTTTATCTCAGCTAAAACAATAATTTTCTAAGGTTTTCATACAAATTTTCCATGAAGCAAGTGAATAAAATTTGTTTTACGGATGTTGATTCACAATATATTGTTTGTAGCTGCCATGCTGAAGTCATTCCTTTTATTACAAGTGGCCAATGAAAATGTCTCTTTCAAGTCACATGATATATCTTAAGGAAAAAAAAAAAAAAAAGAAAGTAAAGAACAAACTTTGTAAAGATCTATCCACATTATTCACCTGAATATAAGTGAAGATATTGCTAGTAGAGGAGGCAGTCTAGACAACCATTTCCGGGTTCAGACATAAGGCAGGTAATTTAGAATACACACCTTTATTACGAAAGATACAATGCATCCTTTTTATAGATATAAACTTGGGTTAAAAATTGCATAGGCAAGAAATTGACAGTTACCAACTGCTGTTGACTTCATATCTACACTACTCTAACTTATATGTATATACTAGAAAAAATGTGACCCGTTGGGTCACCCATTGAGCTTGGGTTAGATTGTCGGAAAAATCACACGACTATTATTTCTTCAATTTAAAGTATTTTTAAAAACTTGTCTAAATTTATGAGTATATTTTAATAAGATAAATGGCTAAACTGTTTAAAATGATTTTTCTTTTATATATTTTTAAAAATTTTATCGTAAAAAAGTCTCACTGAACAACCGTAATGTTTATCAGATAAAAACATTATGATTGTTATGTTCACTGACACTTTATAAGTCGTGGACAGCTCAACCACAAAGATTCCGTCCTTAAGCATCATAGGTCACCACCTATAGTCAACAGGTGGCCCCATTGGGGGGATTTTATCCTTCTGCAGAGGTATATATTTACCAAACCTCCGCACAAGCAGGATGTGACACAAGGTCAATTTTTTAAGCAGAGTGTAATAAGTTTGAATTCAGAGTTTTCCTTCTCCTAGACTGGTAACCTATCCAAGGTTAAAGAGCCTAGTCTGCTCTACTATTTACCCATAGCTGGAGGGAGAATAGTTGGATTCATACCTTTCTCAAGGGTATTAGTGAAATTTAAAATGCAAACAGCCTCGTCCAGGACTTGAACTCGGGTCGACGAGTCCATTTCCTATGACTCTAACCATTACACCACACACATCCATACTTCTGCAGAGGTATAGTCAGTGTATTCTCCAGCCCCAGTGGACAGGGCAATCTTCATGGTATTAATATCTTAAGTAAGTCATTATCACAGTGTTATTTTAAAGTGAGTATCTGGTATTGATTTTTTTTTATAAGAAAATCATTTTTATCTTTTCAATAATGATTAGTCCATGTTTTAATAAAATAAAAGATATGGAAGTAATTCAATTTGCTTTGGAATTGACAGTTCTCTTAATAAATTGAGACAGTTTAATAAGCATAAGATCCTCAAGTCTAGACAGCTATTTAGTAGAAAAGTTTAATGTGCATTTGTTTAACAATGTCACAGCTTTCTATTGGTCTATATTTACCTATCGATCACAGTCTGTTCATATCTATCTATCTATCTATATAAGTTAAGAGAAAGGAAATGAATCCGACGGTATGAGTATAGATAAAAGGATATGAGAGTAAGTAAATAAACAATGTGTTTATTTGATATGGCTTTTAGCCGACAATTTTTGGAGGATATGTGCTTAATTGAAGTCATACCTAATTTTGAAAATTAATTAGTTAATAATTAATGAATTTAGGCGGGCATATATGTTCAAATGTAAGGCTAAACAAATCGAGAAAATGTCAATCCCTGAATAGGTCGAAATGTACATTCAGGGATTGACATTTTCTCGATTTGTTTAGCCTTACATTTGAACATATATGCCTGCCTAAATTCATTAATTATTAACTAATTAATTTTCAAAATTAGGTATGACTTCAATTAAGCACATATCCTCCACAATAAAAGGATATGAAAACAACACAATATGCTTTTCAAGTGAAAAGATTTTATATCATATTCATAGCTAATATTGAACAATATTTTGATTTATAAAAATCATCTTTAGAGCTTGTTTATACTCCAGACTTATCAATAGCGGAGAAGAAAATAATATTAATTAAAAACGAAAACATTGATGTTGCAAAAAAGTTACGCGGTAGTTTTGGCTGATGTGCTTAGATTTGAAACTACCGCATAAATTTTTTGCAACATCAATGTTTTCGTTTTGAATTCATATTCTTCTTATTATTTTTGTCTCTTTAGACCGCCCCGATGACTTTTTTTACTTTTATATATATATATATATATATCCACCTCTGATTGTTTGTGGCTACCTATATATCCCAGTCTATCCATATTCATGTCTATCCCAGTTGTTCATGCCTACCTGTAATCAGCCAGGCTGAAAAGAACCAATTTTCCTTCAAAGGCCATTACACCTGCACAATGGGGAGCAGGAGATGTAGAATCTAGATGTGATATTCACCACTGCAGGAGGGTTTAAACTAGCGGCCAGTTGACAGACAAGGCTAACAGCCTGTAACCAAATAAGTGTATGGAAGCATGATTGTGTGTATTCCAGCAAGTCTACGAACCCATGATCATTCTGGGAAGTGCATGGATACATAATCGTATGCCTTCTAGTCACTTTGACAAGACTTTCAGATCACCCTGTAATTTGGTTCGTCAGGTGGAAGAAATGAATTCATGCCTTTTCCAATGGCATTTGCATGACATAAAATTCAGGCAACTATTACCATGTTTTCCCAAAAATAAGGCAGGGCTTATATCAATTTTCACTCCAAAATATAAACTAGGGCTTATTTTTAGGGGCTGACTTTATCTATCATACATATATAAAGGGCAGTTGTGTGTATGTATGTATGTACGGAGGAAACTACAAAAATAAAACAAGTAAATAAATATATATATATATATATATATATATATATAACTATAGCCTGGGATAGTCACCGCTTCAGCTTTCACTGGAATGGTGCGCCAAATTGCAGTAGTATTAGGAGAGTGCTTCGATATAAAGAATAGAGCTATTATATAATATAATAAAATAAATATATAAAGGTATTACATATCTATTTATTTGATGGCAATAGAACAGTCACAACCTTAGGTTTCATACATGCAAAATCGCATGCATTCATCAGGTGACGTTAATTTGAATACATACATGCATGTGATTTTGCATGTATGAAACTTAAGGTTGTGACTGTTCTATTGCCATCAAATAAATAGATATGTAATAACTTTATATATTTATTATATTATATTATAAATTCATTATCATCAGATCTTCCCGTTTGTGTTGAAAATTATGAAGATTTGATCTATATTTTCGAAAACAATAGATGAGCAAAATTTAAATATTGTTTTTAGTGAAATAAAATATAGGCAATATTTAAAGGAATCTTATATACAAATATTTTTTGTGAAATAACATTACTTTCTTTTCTTCCTTAATTTAACTAAAATGCAAAATTTGAGTTTTTATCGATTTGAACACTAAGCTTAAAATACTTAAAGAAAAAAAAAGAAAAAAATAATTCAGGCATCACTTGTTTTGTAGTACTAGAAAAAAAATATTAAAGAATTAAAATGAAAAAGAATTAAAATGAAAAAAGAATTAAAATGAAAAAAAAAAAAAAAAAACTAAGAGAAAAAAATTTACACAGTTGTAGTAAACAAACTTTTTAATCTAACATTTAAAAAAAAAATGAATTTTAAATAAAATAAAATTTTTAAATATCGAAAAATTATTCTGTTTAAAAATATTTCAATTTCAAATAGTAAATAAATATTTCCTTCATCATGTTTACTTTTCTTTTTGCTTGGTCAGAGGAGAGATTAAAAACCAAAGAATTATTTTTTAATAAAAATTATTTTTTGATTTAAAAAGATAATATTTTTACATTAGAGATATTAATTAGTTAATAATTAACACCGGGTATCCCCCCCAAGTGAAGACTATCCATTTCCAAATGTTGAATTTCAACAAGTGTTAAACATGGGCAATTTTCTATATTTTCAAAAAAATTAGATTTACGATAAAATAACATTAGAATGGTGGATTGGCCACTGTTAGGCGTTCCTAGCTTAAACGTCATCAAATAGGTTAATGAAGATCATAGCTATCCATTTTTTCATGTTATATTATATATATATATATATATAATATTATATATATATATATATAAATTCATTATTACCAGATCTTCCAGTTTGTGTTGAAAATTATGAAGATTTGATCTATATTTTCGAAAACAGTTATCATTAGATTTACGATAAAATAACATTAGAATGGTGGATTGGCCATTGTTAGGTGTTCCTAGCTTAAACGTCATCAAATAAGTTAATCATTTTTATTTAAATAAAATTCTCAAAGGTTCTTTTGATCTTTGTGGTCATGTAAGTTTTTATAGATGTAATTGTATCTATTCATTCATAACTTAGTACAACACAGCAATTTAAATGATTATTCTATCAAATTATACTTAGAATCTTTAGGCTTCACTCACTCACATATATCAATGTGTATGGTTTACACTATCACACTTGAAGAGACAGTAGTGAGCCAACATACAGTGTTATTAGGAGAGTGTTCAATATCTGTGATAGAGCGATATAATTGATAATAATAAATAAATATATATTTTTAGTATAGATTTATTTGTAATATATGCTCCACTTAAAGAATTAAGTGTAAATAGCATGAAACCAATGGTAGCAGACTTGTTTCCATACTAAAAATACATTATTATTATTATTATTATCAGTGTGTGTGTGTGTTATATATATATATATATATATATATATATATTTAGCTATCCATTTTTTTCATGTTAACTACTGTTTATTAGATAATCGCATTAATTTGTTTTTTTTTGTTTTTTTAATTGTTGGGTTTCAAATATTAAATATTAAATCTCTAAAGAATTATATTGGTTTGTTAATTTTTCATATTTAATTTCAAAATAACGTAGGAACAAATTAAATGATAACATTTCAATAACAGAGTTTTAATTAGATCTGCGTTTTTACTGATTCAAAGCTGTTGTAAATATTTCACTGAAAGTATTTTATAATTTACAAAAAATTTAGATGAAAAAATAATATATATATAATTTAATTGAAAAATTGTTTATTGAATCTGATTTTTTATTTTTTATTGTTACACAGCTTTTTATGGACTGTTTAAGAATTAAAATAATGACTTGTTCTTCATATATTGAAAAATGACATTATGAAGTAGAAAATTACGAAATATCTAAATAAACAGAAATTACGAAAAATGATCTACATTTATTTACCATTAACATGTTCTTTTATTCAAAAACTCATAAACGACAATTCTTTAAAAAATAATCATATCATCATCATCCTCTTGGAATGTTATTGTTCTGCAAGTCTCTGGATTCCAAAATTCTGCCGCTCTAAACTAGGGCTTATTTTTAGGGGAGGGTTTATTTTAAAACCATCCTGAAAAATCACACTAGGTCTTATTTTGCAGGTAGGTCTCATTTTCAGGGAGACACAGTATATTCATATATCTCAAGTGATTGGAGGCGTGTGGTCTAATGGTTAGAGTCATAGGAAATGGACTTGTCAGCCTGGATAAAGCTGTTGGCATTTCACATAACGTTAATACCCTTGGGAAAGGTATGAATCCAATTCTCACTCCAGCTATGGGTAAATAGCAGGGCAGACTGTGCTCTTTAACCATGGCTAGAATTACATCTTTAAACTCCACTTAAGAAATTAACCTTGTGTTGCATCTTGCTCGTGTGGAGGGGTTGGTGTGTGTGTGTGTGTGTGTATGTATGTATATGTATGTGTATAGTATATATATATGTATGTATATATATATATATGTTATGTATGTATATATATATATCTCAAGTGATTAAAGAAAAATAGAATGAAGATAGGTAAAAAAAAAAATGAATTGAAAGGGAGAAGAAAAATAAAAAATGAATGAGAGAAAGAAAGAAAATAATTTTAAAAAATAATGACAGCCTTCTCCAAGGTTTGAACCTGGCTCATCAAGTCCATTTCCTAGAATGATAGCTGCTAATGCCACACACATAATGGGATTAGTAATAAACAGTGGCCATTTTGGATAAAACAGCAGACAACCAATCGATACATTTTTTATAGATTCATCACATTTAATTTTAGAACAAAAAAGTTATTGTTATTTTTGAAGCAAGGAATTTTATTTCTCTCTATTCTTTTGTTTTTATGTTATTCACAAACATTTTCTGTGATATTTTTTAAAATTCATCTTTTTAGATATTTGATAAGTAGGCTCCTCAGACCACATATAAGCAAAGATGTGCAAATGATATGTCTGCTTCGAAGGATAGGGGCATGCCAGTCTGTATGGTCCGATGTCTATCCAGTGATGATAGACAGAATTAATTTTCAGAAAAATGTAAGAATGAATATTAAAATTGAATGCTGTTAAAAAAATTCCTGGTTGGTTGGATTTTATGGCACGTCAACCTTTATTGGTTATTTTATGCAAAAGACATTTTGTTGGGGGAGAAATTTAAAAATTGGTGGAGGGGGAGAAAAATCCGATAGAGAGAGAGAGAGATCCGCAAAATTGGGCATGGAAAGTCATAAAAAATGGTAGGAAAAAGAGAAAGAAATCAGCAAAATCAAATAAAAAGATCAAGTAGCAAAATTGGAGATCAGAGTGAAATAAGCAAAATTGAGAAAGGAGATGGACATAAAAAATGTATGAAATAGAAAAGGGAAATCAGCAAAATTTCAAGTAAGAAAAAAATCAGTAAAAATGAAATAAAAGATGAGAAGTAGCAAAATGGAAAGTCAGTGAGGAAATCAGCAAAATCTGAAAAAGAATGGAAAGTATGGAAAAGGAAAATCAGCAATCAGCTGAGAAAAGTGATGGAAAGTATGAAAAAGGAAAATCAGCAAAACTGAGAAAAAAAATGGAAAGTATGGAAAAAGGAAAATCAGCAAAACTGAGAAAAGAGATGGAAAGTATGAAAAAGGAAAATCAGCAAAACTGAGAAAAGAGATGAAAGTATGAAAAAGGAAAATCAGCAAAATGAAAAAGGAAAATCAGCAAACTGAGAAAAGTGATGGAAATAATGAAAAGGAAAATTCAGCAAAACTGAGAAAAGTGATGGAAAGTATGAAAAGGAAAATCAGCAAAACTGAGAAAAGTGATGGAAAGTATGAAAAAGGAAAATCAGCAAAACTGAGAAAAGTGATGGAAAGTATGAAAAAGGAAAATCAGCAACTGAGAAAAGAGATGGAAAGTATGAAAAAGGAAAATCACAAAACTGAGCAAAAGAGATGGAAAGTATGAAAAAGGAAAATCATGCAAACTGAGAAAAAAGATGGAAAAGTATGAAAAAGGAAAATCAGCAAAACTGAGAAAAGAGATGAAGTATGAAAAGGAAAATCAGCAAAAGAGAAGTGATGGAAAGTATGAAAAAGGAAAATCAGTAAAACTGAGAAAAGAGATGGAAAGTATGAAAAAGGAAAATCAGCAAAACTGAGAAAAGAGATGGAAAGTATGAAAAAGGAAAATCAG
This sequence comes from Doryteuthis pealeii, assembly GCA_023376005.1. NCBI lineage: Eukaryota > Metazoa > Mollusca > Cephalopoda > Myopsida > Loliginidae > Doryteuthis > Doryteuthis pealeii. Next base: position 72,492,178 of record CM042166.1, read on the forward strand.
CAAAATTACCAGTAAGAAAAAAATCAGCAAAATTGAAAAAGGTATTGAAAGTGTATTAAAAAGAAAAGAGAAATCAGCAAAATTGCAAGTCAGAGAGAAATCAGTAAAAATGGAAGAAATAAAGAAATCAGCAAACGTCAATAAAACTGAAAAACATTAAGCAAGTCTCTCAGAAATCATTGCCATGTTTGGAACTGAAAATGCCAATTTTCCGAACTTCTATGAGGTGTATGCATTTTTCATATATCAACACTTATTCGTGGCCTCATATTTCTACACCTGACCCAATTCAATAAATTTACTTTATTCATTGAATAACTGACAACAAATGTGTCGAGCAAAAAGTGCAGCACATGCAATAAAAAAAAATGGATGATTACTTGAATGCATTCCATAAATTGAACAAAAGAAACCGACCCCTGCTAAAAAAAAAAAAAAAAGAGAATATGAAAATGCAAACAAAGCAAGCGTCATAAAGCATCATTTCTTCGGTCTTAATATTTCCTTCTTTCTTCCTCCTTATTATTGACATCTTCATTTCTTCATAATATTTGGTTCTTCCTTCCTATCATTTTCTTCTTCTTCTTTCCTTCCTTAGTATTTCCTTCTTTTTTGCATTCTCTTCTTCCTTCCTCCTTAGTGTTTCATTTTTTACTTCCTTTATAGTTCCCTCTTTTTTTTAAAAAAATATACCCAGTTTAGCTCAGTCAGTAGAGTGTTCGGCTAGGAATCACAAGGTTCTTGGTTCGATACCAGCCTTGCCAACTCAGCGTATAAGTAGCACAGGGATCTGTCTGGTAAAGTGAGGAGCTAATGGCAGGTGTGGCGCTCCACCTCAGATGCTAAAATAATCTTGGTCTAGCACTAGTGTTAAGGGCATAGACTCCCTCGCTGTCTGGCTGATACTGACATTAGGTTGCCCCGACAACTTTTTTTATAGTTCTCAACCTTCCCATCTTCTTAGTATTTCCTTCTCTCTTCTTAGAGTTTATTTCTTCATTCCTTTCTTTCTTTCTTCTTTATATTTCCTTCTTCCTTTCTTCAGTGTTTCCTACCTCCCTACATTCTTAGTATTTCCTTCTCCTTAGACTTTACTTCTTCCTTCTTCCTTAGTATTTTGTTTTTACCTCCTTCATAGTTCCTTACCTTTCCATCTTCTTAGTAATTCCTTCTCCCTTCCTTTCTTCCTTCTTACTATTTCCTTCTTCCTTCCTTAGTGTTTGATTCCCTACCTTCCCATATTGTTAGTGTCTCCTCCCTTCTTAGAAGGAAGAAAGGAAATACTAAGAAAGAACGAAAAGAAAGTAGGCACAAAAATGATAGGAAGGAAACACTATGAAGGAAGTTTCCTTCCTTTTTTCTTTTATTTCCTTCCTATGTTTTGGTATTATTTTTCTTCTTTTACTTTCATAGTATTTCTTTCTCTTTTCTGTAGCATTTCCTTTCTTTTTAAGATTTTATTATTTCCTTCTTTTTCTGTAGTATTTCTTTTTTTATGTTATTTCCTTCTTTCTTTAATATATTCTCCTTCTTTTCTTCTTTCTTTAACAATTCTTTCTTGCATATAGTTAATTTTTTCTTTCTTTCTTTCACCTTTTCTGTAGTATTTCCTTCCTTTCAAATTTTTTTTTTTATTTCCTTCTTTATTTCATAATATGCACTTCCTTTTTTAATCTTTCTTTCTTTCCTTCTTCCTTCCTATATTCTTAGTATTATTTTTCTTCTTTAACTTTCCTAGTATTTCCTTCCTTTCAAATTTTTTAAAATTATTTCCTTCTTTCTTTCATAATATGTATTTCATGTTTGCTTCTTCTTTTTTTCTTTCCTAGTATTTCTTTCCCTTTTCTTTAGTATTTCCTTCCTTTCAAATTTTTTTATCATCATTTCCTTCCTTCTTTTTTTCATAATATGTCCTTCATATTTGCTTCTTCTTTCTTTTTCTTTCCCTTTTCTTTAGTATTTCCTTCCTTTCAAATTTTTTTATTATCATTTCCTTCCTTCTTTTTTTCATAATATGTCCTTCATATTTGCTTCTTTCTTTCTTTCTTTTTTTCTTAAGATTTCCCAATATCATTTCCTTAGCTTCATCTTTCCAATGATCCACTCGATGTGCTACAAACTCTGACATTGCAATGTAAATCTTCTGCCCTGATTTTCCTCTTAACAAGCACACACCAAAAAAATAAAAATAAAAATTAGAAAGTCTCTTGTTATAGTCAACAATGATGCTTCATTTACGAAGAAAAACTATCGACAATTACTCTCTTTCTACGGATGCCTAAAAAGATAAAAAAAAACAACAACAACGTCGGTGTGTCGTTTCAGAAATATAGGCAGTAACATTTGATCTCAATTATTCACTGAGAATCAGAATAATTCATGGCATTCTAATTGCTCTTTTCCCAAAACTATCATGTCAAGAACTCACTTGAAGAAAACATGAAATGTTTAGACTACTGCAAACAAGTTAGGAAGGTGATCTTATTATTGATTTTAATGGCATGTCAACCCTTCTAGGGTTAGTTTATACATAGAGGTTAGGGAATCATGTATGTATCTACTCAACCCCTCTGCACAAACATGATGCAATACAAGGTCAATTTGATTTTAATGGCATGTCAAGCCATCTTGGGTTACTATATACCAAGAGGTTAGGGAATCATGTATGTATCTACTCAATCTCTCTGCACAAACATGATGCGACAAATGGTCAATTTTTAACTTGAAGAAAACATGAAATGTTTAGACTACTGCAAACAAGTTAGGAAGGTGGTCTATTGATTTTAATGGCATGTCAACCCATCTTGGGTTACTATATACCTAGAGGTTAGGGAATCATGTATGCATCTAATCAACCCCTCTGCTCAAACATGATGTGACACGGGGTCAATTTTTAACTTGAAGAAAACATGAAATGTTTAGACTACTGCAAACAAGTTAGGAAGGTGATCTTATTGATTTTAATGGCATGTCAACTCTTCTAGGGTTAGTTTATACATAGAGGTTAGGGAATCATGTATGTATCTACTCAATCCCTCTGCACAAACATGATGCGACAAAAGGTCAATTTTTAACTTGGAGAAAAGATGAAATGTTTAGATTACAAGCAAACAAGTTAGGAAGGTGATCTTATTGATTTTAATGGCATGTCAACCCTTCTAGGGTTAGTTTATACATAGAGGTTAGGGAATCATGTATGTATCTACTCAAGGTCAATTTTTAACATGAAGAAAACATGAAATGTTTAGACTATTGCAAACAAGTTAGGAAGGTGGTCTTATTGATTTTAATGGCATGTCAACCCATCTTGGGTTACTATATACCTAAAGGTTAGGGAATCATGTATGTATCTACTCAACCCCTCTGCACAAACATGATGCGACAAAACGTCAATTTTTAACTTGGAGAAAAGATGAAATGTTTAGATTACAGCAAACAAGCTAGAAAGGTGATCTTATTGATTTTAATGGCATGTCAACCCATCTTGGGTTGCTATATACCTAGAGATTAGGGAATCATGTATGTATCTAATCAACCCCTCTGCTCAGACATGATGTGACACGGGGTCAATTTTTAACTTGAAGAAAATATGAAATGTTTAGACTACTGCGAACAAGTTAGGAAGGTGATCTTATTGATTTTGATGGCATGTCAACCCATCTTGGGTTACTATATACCTAGAGGTTAGGGAATCATGTATGTATCTACTCAATCTCTCTGCACAAACATTATGCGACAAAAAGTCAATTTTTAACTTGAAGTAAACATGAAATACTTAGACAACTGCAAACAAGTTAGGAAGGTGGTCTATTGATTTTAATGGCATGTCAACCCATCTTGGGTCACTTTATACCTAGAGGTTGAGGAATCATGTATGTATCTACTCAATCCCTTTGCTCAAACATGATGCAACATAGGGTCAATTTCTAAGTTTAAAAATTCGCCTTGTGTCACATCCTTCTTGTGCGGAGTGGTTGATATAAACATACAATGAATGTCATTCCTTAACCTCTAGGCATAATATAACCCTAAACAAGTTGACATGTCATCATAACAATCAATCAATAATGCTGCAAAATTGATAATTCGAAATCTCAAGTTGTTTGTAATGTTGGTTGGTTGGTAGTTGGTTTGATTTTATGGCATGTCAACCCTTGTTGGATTATTTTATGCCGAATACGTTTTGTTTTATTCATTCTTAATAGGTATTCAAAATTTTTTTTTTCAAAGCTCAATTTTTTAAAACTCATTTTTTCAAACTTTTGTTTTTCTATTTAACCCATAAATGGGACCCTAACACTACTACCACTCTGGCCTAAGTAAGAGCCAAAATGGAGTGTTGCATGCCATGGACTGCTCAGCCACCAGGATTCCGTCCTTAAACATTATAGGTTGCCACAAACAGCCAACAGGTGGCCCTACTTGAGAAGGCTTACTCCTCTGCAGAGGTGCAGTCGGCATATTCTACAGTCCCAGCCAACAGGGCAAGCTTGTAATGTTCTGGAACGTAAAGTTGGAGGTGTGTGGTGTAATGAGTCATAGGAAATGGACCTGAGTTCAAATCCTGGATGAAGCTGTTTACATTTCACATAGAGATAATACCCTTATGAAAGGTATGAATCCAACTACTCTCCTCCAGCTATGGGCAAATAGTAGGGTGGATTGGGCTCTTTAACCATGGCTAGGTAACCAGTCTAGGAGAAGGAAAACTCTAAATTCAAACCTGATAAATTCTGCTTAAGAAATTGACCTTGTGTCACATCCTGCTTGTGCAGGGGTTGGTAAATATATAGGAGAAGGAAAACTCTGAATTGAAACCTGTTGAATTCCACTTAAGAAATTGACCTTGTGTCTCATCCTGCTTATGCGGAGGGGTTGGGGAATATATAAAGGCTGAAGAGTCTGGTTTTGAGCCTAACTGTGGCTCTATATTTGACATTACATGAAATGTGTTTCCGTTATAAAAAGAGACCAAAAGAAAATGCGATTTTTTTTTTTAATTAACTTGAAATGAAAATAGAATACAAACAGCAGACATGATGTCGTATAAACTCTAACTTTATCAAAAAATTGTTCATGATATTAATTAAATTTTTTTTGCCTATGCATAAAATTTGTAATATGGCATAGAAACATTCTAATATTTATTCTAATTAGTTTTCAGTCTCCTAGAAAAAAGACCATAGACAAAGATTATTATTATTATTATTATTATTATTATTATTCGTAGTAGTAGTATTTGTAACTAGTATTAACTCATATCACATATGGGTTGTCAGAGGCTCATTATTAAAAACTAGAATCAGCTAGCCGGCGTCACCTTGGTAGAGGGTGGGGGTAAGAAAAGGTAGTCTTGTAAATCCATTATTGTTGAATCGCGATGTGTGGAGGATGATCACTCAGTAAGACTGAGCCTATTCTAGTTGTTGTACCGGCCGTTCCTACAGTGGAGAATATACACCGGTTCTCACTATAAATAGTGAGACACCGAGTGAAAAGGTTGTACTGTTACCATTTAGCGGCAAGCTAGCTGTTCTTGTACCTTATTGTAAATACACTTGTCTCATTTTACCCTACCTCGACTTGACTTCTTTTTTTACTGTTGAACTAACATCACAACACTAGTAGTGACCATCTCAGCTGATCCAAATTTTTATATATTCAAAACAATAAGAATAGCATATCTTGTTGTAACTTCCCCCATCCGCTTCCCCAGGCGATGCCGGGTAGCCACTTCTGGTCTTTTTTTAAAAAGTGCCACCGATTCGGATATGCATTATCCTTTCATTGATATAAGCGACCCCGGCGTCATAAAACTCCCCCATTTAAACTTTAAACTTAAAAAAAAAAAATAATCAAATTAAAGTTTCAGACTATATCTATTAATAATGGAGATTGGGTGTCTTTTTGTCTGTAACCAAAACTACGTCAAATCTCTATGTAAAAAAACAACAACAAAAAAACTTGTGTTGATCCAGACAATGTGAAATGAAAAATTAATGTCTCCTATTTAAAATATTAAATGCAAAAAAAAAAAAAAAAAATCCATGCTGTTATCATTTAGATTTTATTTTTTTAATTATTTTCACGAATATAAATCAAATCTTAATTATTTTTGTTCAAAAAGCAAGATCTGGTGATAGTGAATGTGTATATATATATTTACTTTGTCATTAATTGTTTTATTTTCATAGTTTCCTCCAGACATACATACACACAAACTGTCCTTTATATATGTATAAATAAATTGATGTAAAGTCAGTTTTTGTCAGGCAAGGCTGGGAACATACAACTAGTTACATTAAAAAAAAAACCCCATAGATATAAAATGAACTTTTATATTCCCAAAATGTTTGGTGGTATATATTAATAAACATTTACAAATGGTTTCAATTGAAGTAGTTTATTTGAAATATGAAGGGGAATAACTCCAATGAATTTTCTAATTTAATGAATTCCATATTGAGCATTCAGTTCATTAGAAAGAATTTTCCCATTAAAAACATTAAGCGATAGGTACTGCTATTCAATGGTTTGCAATATGGGATTTAAAATGTGTATACATGAATTTAGTCAGATACTATATATCGCAGGCAAGGCTGGGAACATACATCTAGTTATATAAAAAAGACAAGCGTAGATATAAAATGAACATTTATATTCCAAAATGTTTGGTGGTTTGAAATTAATAAACATTTAAAAATGGCTTTCCTTGAAGTTTTTTATTTTAATTATGAAGGGGAATAACTCTGAAAATTTTTGAATTGAATGAATTTCCATATTGAGCATTCAGTTCATTAGGACCACTTAGCGTTCGGCTAGAAACTACAAGGTTCCTAGTTCGATACCCACTCTTGCCAACTCAGCGTATGAGTAGCACAGGGATCTGTGTGGTAAAGTAAGGAGCTGATGGTAGGTGTGGCGCACCACCTCAGACGATCTCCTTGGTCTAGTGCTAGTGAAAAGGGGATAGACTCCCTCGCTGCATGGCTGATACCGACATAGGGCTGCCCTGACGACTTTACTTTTATATCAATGATATCACTTGAAATTGCATCTCCTTCGCTTTCAAATAGTATTTATTATTGCATTACGTTTAAATGGGAGTCAACTTGCACTAATTTAATTTGTAACATTTTCCCAATAGGCTGAGTGATAGGTACTGCTATTCAATGGTTTGCAATATGAGATTTAAAAAGCCTATACATGAATCTAGTCGGATACTTTATAACACAGGCAAGCCAGGAAACACAGCTAAAAAAACAAAAAAAGACAAAACAAAAAAGCCCAAAAACAAACATAGATATAAAATGAACTTTTATATTTCCAAAATTTTGGTAGTTATATTTACAAATGCCTTTCATTGAAGTAGACTATTTGAATTATGAAGGGAAATAACTCTGATAAATTTGCAAATTTAATTAATTCCATATTGAGCATTCAGTTCATTAGAACCACTTACATTAATGATAACACTGTTGATATATTGCATCTCCTTCCCTTTCAAAAAGTAGTATTATTGCATTATGTTTAAATGGGAGTCAACATGAATTAATTTCCATTGCAACATTTTACCAATAAGAACATTGAGTAATAGGTACTGCTATTCAATGGTTTATAATATGAGATTTAAAAAGTGTATACATGAATCTAGTTGGATACTTTATAAACCAGGCAAGCCTGGGAACACAGCTAGAAACCCCCCCCCCAAAAAAAAAAAAACCCCCAACAAGCATAGATATAAAATAAACTTCTATATTTCCAAAATTTTGGGAGTTAAATTTACAAATGGCTTTCATTGAAGTAGGCTATTTTAATTATGAAGGGAAATAACTCTGATAAATTTGCAAATTTAATTAATTCCATATCCAGCATTCAGTTCATTAGAACCACTTACACTATTGATATTGCATCTCACTCCCAGGATTTGAACTTGGATCGACCAGTTCATTTCCTATGACTCTGAAGAATAATTAAAGTTCCAATTACCGTCGAACTGGGAAGACAAGGCAACAAACGGTTGTAACTGAAATACAAACCCGAATAGTTACAAAGTCTACTGCAGAATGACAGGATATATATAAGACTCCACAATGTTATTCAAATCAAGCAGTCAAGCAGCCAATCAGAACTCAAGGAATGGAATGACCCAAATCACCCAAATTCATGAATGGGTCATTCTTGATTTCTATATATACCAACTGTCTTGGACACTGCTTAAGTTGTACTTAGCTGCTGTTATTCAAACCAACAGTAGACTTACTGACTTCAATAGACTCTAACCATTATACCATGCACATCCAATCGTTTGCAATATGGGATTTACAAAGTGTATACATGAATTTAATCAGATACTATATAATCCAGGCAAGGCTGAGAACATATAGCTAGTTATATGGAGAAAAAAAAAACAAGCCTAGGTATAAAATGATCTTTTATATTTTCATAACTTTGCTGGTTTATATTAATAACCATTTACAAATGGTTTTACATTGAAGTTGTTTATTTGAAATATGAGATTGTTCTGTTAAGAAAGTTGCAAGGGAATCGTCTCTCTGTCTCTCTTATTTCAATGTTAGACTTTATTAATACGCATCTTCATTTATTCATTTTTAGGAAATAAAATTTGTTGAATTGCTATTAAGAATGTTTTCTAGCTTTGTTGTTAAAATACATACATCTCAATTATATTCCTTCTTGCAACCCCTGGGGATATTTGCTTTCATTCTTTGTTTAAAATGTATATTTACACAATAAAGTTTTATATATATAAAATATATACATACATATATATATATATACATATATATATATATATATGAATGTCTGTAAGTAAATATAGGGTATTGTTTAAAATCCATATTTACAATGTATATATATATATATATATATATGTATGTAATTAATATACAGTATTGTTTAAAATGCATATTTACATAATAAATTTATATATATATATATATATATATATATATATATATATATATATATGAATGAATGCATGTAAGTAAAGATAGGGTATTGTTTAAAAATGTATATATTATATATATATATATATATATATATATATATACATATACATATATGAATGCATGTAAATAAAGATAGGGTATTGTTTAAAATGCATCATAAATTTTACATATATGTATGTATGTATGTATGTATGTAAATATAAGGTATTGTTTAAAATGCATATCTATATATATTATCTAAAATGCATTTTTATATATATATATATATATATATATATATATATATATATATGAGTGTATTTAGGCAGCATTTTTTCTTTTAAGCATGTTGTGTTAAACTCTACAGACGATTCTTTTCGGGCAAGTTTTTGTTCGATCCTTTCTAACTGTCTGACCATCTTTTTAATGTCAGGGTATAATTGGTGTAGCAAATCCACCAAAGGTTTTTTCACGAGTGCTTTTGGCATGTCGATCTGCCATCTTCAGGTGTGAAACTGATGGAATGTTTCAGGTGTCTCGTTTTTAAAAACGAGCAGTAGCATAGGAATTGGTAGTGGGAGGTAGTAGGAATTGGTAATAGTTCAAACGAACATAAGCTTTTCTTCTCCTAAACTTGTTAAAGAGCCCAATCTGCCCTATTTACCCATAACTGGAGGGAGAATAGTTGGGTTCATACCTTTCCCAAATGTATAAGCACTATGTGTGATGCTTGTCTAGTATTTGAACATCATCTCCATCTCGTATGACGGTAACCATTAGACCACAAGCCTCCTGATACACATAAATATAGGGTACATAGAGGTCCATGGCGTAATGGTTATTGTTGTAGGAAATGGACTTGGCAAACCGAGTTCAAATCCTAGTCAAGGCTAATGAGCATTTCACATAGTGCTATTACCCTTGGGGGAGGTTTCACCCAAGTGTATATATAGCGCCCAGTTATAGGAATATATATATATATATTGAAGGAAAATTAAACAAAGGAAAGAAAATGCTGAATGGATAAAATAGATTTATTTTACTAACATGTGTTTCAGCCAGGAGTTTGTTCATGTACACATGTATTCTATTTATTATTAATTTAAATATAAAATAAAATAATAATAATTGGAAACTACAAAATATTTAAGTATACAAAGAATAACAGCCTTCGTCAGAGTAAAATGTTTGGTTTGCAATTAAAGTAGTCAAAATACGGAAATTTTGAAGTGTTCAAAAAAAATAATTTTTTTTTTTTTTAAATTGTTTAAAGAAATGTTCCACAGCGATGAACAAACTCCTGGCTGAAACACGTGTTAGTAAAATAAATCTATTTTTATCCATTCAGCATTTTCTTTCCTTTGTTTAATTTTCTTTTCAGCATACCATCGGATTCGCTTCCATTTTCAACTTACATATATAAAACCAGTGTTAGAGTAAAGTATTTGCCTATGTGAAACAGGTTGAAACTGATACACTAACAAACAACATACTTATAGGGAAAGTTACCAGCTTAGAAGACCGGAAATAATTGCTCCTTGATCAAATCACATGTATAGAGGAAGAAACCTGAAACCATTTTTTTTTAGCTAGAAGCAATACAAGAAGTGCTGATAAACATCTATGTTGGATGCAGGCTGAGACATGATGAATCTCGGCTGGGTCATTTTAGTAAGGCTGCATGATGTTGAAAAGACCCAAAATCCCCAAACTAAAGGACATCACTGATGATGCATTCAGCATCTTAGAGATATATTTTGCAAAATATATATATACAAAAAAAACTCTCTGCATTATTCGGACTATTGTCCCCATCTTCATTGTTATTTGTACAACGTTTCGGCCTGATATACCCTCCGGCCTTCTTCAGGTATTTGTGATGGCTCCCGAATACGACAAGAAAGTTCCCGAATTTGAAAAGAAGGTTCCCGAGTCTGAGAAGGTTCCCAAGTCCGAGAAGGTTCCCGAGCCCAACAAGAAATACCTGAAGAAGGCTGGAGGTATATTGGTCAAAACATTGTACAAATAACAATGAAGATGGGGACAAGTAACGCAGATAATACTAATCTTCAAGCCTCATCTCAAACATTCAGAGAAATAGTAAAAAAACTCTCACCCCTCCTCAATGGACTAATTGGGAGAGGGATGGTCCGTTAAAGTCCGTAGATGGGAAGGGATTATTTTTGAGTCATAAAAACACTATAATAAATATCAGTACTTATGATTATAATGTTAATAATATAAAAATATGTATATATGGCATATATGTTGGCATATGTCCGTCTACTAAAGACTATGACGTACTGATAAAACCTTCTGTCCATTTGTTATCAGTATCATTATAAATACTCATTTTCCTTATACCGACAAACCTCTCATCAACAGATTAATAGGGGGGAGGGGTTGTCCATTAAAGGTGATCGTACCATTGCTTTAGTATTTTGGTAGAGCATCATTATGGCGTTAACTGTTTCCTTGGGTAGGCCGTATACTAGCAGTATTTGCTCCATTTTCCCTTTGTATGGAGTCAAACGCTTCGGAGAAATCTACAAATAGTAGGGTTGCCTCAAGATTCTTTGCTCGGACACCTTCTATGATTCGACGAATGGTCAGGATCTGTATGGCTGTAGATCGATTACTGCGGAATCCATTTTGATTTTTCTCTGTTTCGGGTTGGATGCGATTAAGAAGAAGGGCATTTTATATCTTAGCAGCTATGGCATTAAGAGTTATGCCTCTGTAATTCTTAGCGATTGAGGGATTATTTTTGAGTCATAAAAACACTATAGTAAACATCAGTACTTATGATCATAATGTAAATAATATAAAAATATGTATATATGTTATGAATAAATATATACTATATATTCCTTTTATCAGTCCATTGCAGATGACGTTGATGTATGTTGTTAATTAGTTATGGACTTTGTGATGGCTAATTAGTCCAATTCTGAACTTGCAGATGCTGTCACACACATTGCAAGGGAAATTTCCATCAAATTTGAATTATTTTCTTAAATATAAATCAAATCTTCATTATTTTTGAAATGCAAGATATGGTGATAGTGAATGTATAATATATTTACTTTATTGTTAATTGTTTTATTTTGTAGTTTCCTCTGGACATACACACAACTGCCCTTTTATATATATATACATATATATATAAATAGACTGACCGACCATAAAACAAAAGAGTCTCGCAGATTTCTTATTTTCTGTGATACATTTATTTTTTTCTCAAACTAACGAAAGCCCTGATGAAGATCTATTGAAATAGATTGAAACACTGCAGCGTAGGCGAAATAAACATTACTCGTTTATGAACTTGTGCTCTTCAATTTTTTCATAATATTACATACTGCCAGATTCACATCCACTTTTTCTTCACACACACACACACACACACACACACACACACACACACACATACATATATATATATATACATACATATATATATATTCACATACATACATACATATATATATCACATACATACATACATATATATATTCACATACATACATACATACATATATATATATATTCACATACATACATACATACATATATATATATTCACTTCCACTTTTTCTTCACACACACGTATACATACATATATATTCAGTCCCTTTTTTCTTCACACACACACACACATATATATACATACATACATACATATATATTCAGTTCCACTTTTTCTTCACACACACACACACACAAATATACATACATACATACATATATATACTCACTTCCACTTTTTCTTCACACACACACACACACACACACACACAAATATACATACATACATACATATATATATATATTCACTTCCACTTTTTCTTCACACACACACACATACATACATATATATTCACTTCCACTTTTTCTTCACACACACACACATATACATACATATATATATATATATATATATATACATATAACGTCGGATTCACTTCCTTTCTTCACACACATATATATATATATATATATATATATATATATATATATATATATATTCCAAGTTATTGTTTTAATCATTCTCTTTACCTTTTGGTGATTGAGGGGATTTTAGTATTCAAACATTTTTGCTGCCATTGTATTTTGCACTTAAAAGCTTAGCAAACGACAGTAAAGTGTCAAAAGTAAAAGGACAAAAGAAAAAAGAAAAAAAAGAATTTAAATTCCAAAACAATTGTAGACTCTGTAGGGTATTGAAAGGAAACAAATAAACATAAAAAGGAAAAGTCTGTATTATTTTCTTTTAATATTTCTAAACTTTTTCTTTAGACATAGATTCTTTTCACCAAATATTTCCTTTCCTTTTTTCTTTTTATTCATTTTTCTTCCTTCTTTTACCGGCTCAACCGTGTCTTTCCTTACCAGTACAGTCTGTCTATTGTGACAGCTTTAGGCTTCATCTTGCCGTTTCGTAAACCATTTTGTGTTTTCACAAACCAATTTTGTACTTTCAGAAGGACAGAAAATAATAAAACAAACGGATAATATCACATTCTTAAATAGCTTAAAGGCTGCTCTTGGCAGCCAGTAAGCTCAATATCAAGTCACATCCCGTTTATCATATTTCTATTATAATTTATTACAAATTAATTGATTGTTAGAATAAGCATTTATTTTCTTCCTTGATAAATCATAAAGATTAGAGTGAGCACAAACTCAGACATAAAAACTATTAATTTTTTGTATTATAATTGATTTATATCTGGTGAGTCCAGTTCTCAGTGTAAATATATTATACTTGTATATATGTTTTATATATACTAGCAAAATAAAAAACACCCTCCGGGCGATGTAAAAATAGATTTTTGAAACATATTGCCTGAGGGATGGGAGTTAAAAATTCAATGTCAGCGAGTTTGTACCCTAAGTAAGTAAAATCATCAAATTCATAAAAGGAGTAAAAAATAAAACAATTTGAAATGTAAACTTTAAATATGTATTAAAATAAAACAAACTATATATAGATATATAATACCAGTCATGTATTTATTAAAACTTGTTTTAAAAAACAATGAGGACTGTCTAATGTTGCATGTTCAAATTTTGAGTGTATTCATTCTATGTTATGATGATTTTGGGTAATGCGACGTAATCAGTGACATAGTTTTTGTTACAGACAAAAGTCGGAAGCGAATCTCTATTATTAATATATATATATATATATATATATATATATATATATATTTGGGGATTTTGTGTGAAGCATGGGTTAGGAAATGAATAAGAAACTCCGTTGGATGTTAAGTGATAAGTTTCATTTTATTTCATTCTATATTTTGGAAGCATGACCTTCCTTTATCAAGAAAATCTAGACATATATAAAGAGTAGTTGGTGTCTATGTATGTGTGTCATGATGAAACTACAAGAATAAAACAATTAACAACAAAGTAAGTATATATACACACTAAATATCACCAGTTCTTGCTTTTTGTGCAAAAATTATGAAGATTTGATTTATATTTGAAGATATCTAAAAATCAAAATATACATAGAAATAGCATTGAAATTCTACTTAAAAAAATCTAGTATTTGTAAATCTCAAAAGTAAACAAATTAATACACCAGGGTTTTCCTCCTGCTACCCAGGCGACACAAACGGATAATATCCCATTCTTAAATAGCTTAAAGGCTGCTCTTGGCAACCAGTAAGCTCAATATTAAATCACATCCCGTTTATAAGATTTATATTATAATTGATTACAAATAAATGAATCAGGGGAAGTATGTTAAAATAGCATTTATTTTCTTCTTTGATAAATTATAAAGAATAGGATGAGCACAAGCTCAGACAACCAAATAATTAATTCATAAATTCTCTGGCATTCTGCAGTAGGCTTACAGCAATGTAAAATCTGTACTAAGTTACGGCTTCCTTGTTGCCTTGTCTTCCCAAATCACTTTTGTGTAATTAAACTAAACAGTAAAAAAGCCTTTAGGAGACAAAGATTGATTCACTCAGCTTTAGGGTTCGAATCCCGCACAAAGCACTGTCCTGTCTATAACTCTGCTGATGAGGCCTAATAGGCCGAAATGTACATACAGAGATTGACTTCTTCTCGATTTATTTACGCCTTACATTTAAACCGATATGCATGCCTAATTCATTTAATTATAACTAATTAATTTACAAATTAGGTATGACTTCAATTAAGCACATAATCTCCCAAAAATTGTCAGCTATCATCATCTCAAACAGATTGTTTGTCCACTTCATACTGTCATGCTGTAAGTCAACCAAAAAGTGCAATATATATATCAGTTTAAAATAAATGAGAAAATCTGGAAAAGCAAGCTAGTGTAATGGTTAGAGTCCCCGCTTGCCAGCCTGGCAGGTAGGGTTCAAATCACACACAAAGCACTGTCCTGTCTATAACTGCTGATGAGGCCTAATAGACTGAAATGTACATACAGATATCTACTTTTTCTTGATTTGTTTACACCTTACATTTAAACCGATATGCATGCCTAATTCATTTAATTATAACTAATTAATTCTCAAATTAGGTATGACTTTAATTAAGCACATAATCTCCCAAATATATATATGTGTGGAGAAATGTAGAGAAACACGGGATGTTATAGAAAATGGATGTTTGTTGTGGGTAGTGATGTTGACGTTGTAACATTTCGGTCTGTTAGACCTTCTTCAGGACTTTAGCATAGCATTCTTGCTTCAATGGTGAACATTTTCATGCTAGTGAATTAGGAGGTTGTGAATAAGGGGAGGGGTGGTCGGTTGTTGATGTCAGAAGAGTATGGAGTGTGTCAAAATGGATTCTGGGAGTAGTGCCACAGGTGTTAGGTGTTTGGAGATGTGGTGATTCATACTCTTATGATACCCCTCCATATATTTTTTCTATCATTATTATTTTATTTCATTTTGTTATTTAAAAATAATAATAGATAGAATAATGTATACATGGATAAACTCCTGACCGAAACACGTGTAAGTTAAATTAATTAAAATAATCCTATTTTATCCATTCAATACTTTCTTTCCTTTATTTCTCTTTTCAACATACCATCGGATTCACTTCCATTTTCAATTTACACACACACATATATATGTATATATATATATATCCCCTCCTCCTTATCTTCCCCTGATCTCAAACACACCATTACAATGAACTTTACCCTCATCCCTTGACCTGCCCCTGTGCCCATCTACTCCTAACCTACTCTCTACTTCCTGTAAACTATCCCCTCACTTCATTCTTGTCAGCCCCTATCCTCCCTACCCTTCACTTCCGCTACTAACTCACCCCCTCACCAAATCATATGTACATGCACGTAATTTTGCTTTCAATAAAAATCTTTCGACTGAAGATGTCCGTATAAATCGGATGAAATATTTCAACTCTTAGATTTGTTTTGAGTTATCATTTCTTGTTCACTATCTTTTTACCTACCTCATACTGTCAGATTCTACTACATCCGTCCTATCTTCATATATATATATATATATATATTCAGTAAGTCTACAAATTGGAGATAGGAAAGTGCAATATGTCCTGATTTCTATCTTTGCAATTTTGGAAGTAACTTTTCTGACTTTTGTTTAGCGTTGATAAAGTAACTTTATTCTTCACCTCTTTGGGTTAACCTCGTCTTTCTCTGGCCAAAAAAAAAAAAAAAAAAAATTTCTGCAGTTGGCTGTCAGCGGATTGCGGTGATAACTTTGAGATGCACTCATCACTTAAAAAAATGACATCTCATTATATAAAGTAAAGTAAGAATGACATTAAATAGAAGCACAGTAACCAAGTAAATGTTGAACTCTTTGCTTGTCTGAGCCATACGACTTTTTTTCTATTTGGACATCTCGATATCTACGACTGCCTTGATCTTTCTCACTCTCCAATAGCATTTCCTGTCTCAGATTTTGAATTCATCATCAGAAAGGGTCTGCCTTTTCCCGCCAGATTTTGTTTGCTATACCCAACTTTTTCTATCATTTTCTGTTTTATTTGAACATTTGGAGGTTCTTGTATAATAACTATCCCTGTATAAGATTATTGCAGTTTCCATTTCACATAGCGTTAATAAACTTGGGAAAAGTATGAATCAAACTATTAATAGATTTAAAATCCTGAAATATGTGCCATAAGAAATAAAGATGTATATAGTATATGGTGAGAATAATTTGCATAATGATTTTAACAAAACTGGGTTTGATAAATAATTATTTGCTGTTACTGATTTCTAATACTATCATGTTATTTTCAAATGTATTAAAAACAATCCTATGTATAATTTTATATAGAAATCTGTTAAAATAACAATTAAAATAAGTGTAATTTTTTTAATATTCGTTTTTATCTAATTTCATTACTCTTTCTAATTTAATATAATATTTCATTATATTAAAACTTAAGTATCATGAATGTTTGAGATGAGGCTCGATGATTAGTATTATCTGCATTATTCGGACTATTGTCCCCATCTTCATTGTCCAATTGGACACATGGCCTAGTGGATAAGGTAGTTAGTTTAAGACAGTTCTAAGTGACAGTTATCTCTGGATCCCGAGTTCAATCCTGAGTAAAAGCAGTAACATAGAAAAATAATTAACACAACTCCTACCCCAGCTATGGTTACTGGAATGAGAACAGGATACCCCCATGGACTAAATAAAGGGTTCGGTTCAAAGTTCCATAATGGCTCCCGATTATGACAAGAAAGTTCCCGAGTTTGAAAAGAAGGTTCCCGAGTCCGAGAAGGTTCCCGAGTCCGACAAGAAATACCTGAAGAAGGCCGGAGGGCATATCAGCCGAAACGTTGTACAAATAACAATGAAGATGGGGACAATAGTCCGAATAATGCAGATAATATTAAGTATCATTATTGGTCAGGTTATTACACAATGCTCCTTCATTGCCATTACTCCCAGGTCCACTCTGATCCAAAGTGGTAGTACCTGTTAGGGTCCTATGGGTTAAATAGAAAAGTTGTTAGTTGTTGGTGAAGTGGCCTGTTGTCAGTATCAGCAAGGGAGTCTATCCCCTTTTCGCTTGCACCAGACCAGGGAGATTATTTGGTAAAGAAGAACCGTTTTCTCGTTTATTCCTACCATAAAATAAACTGAACCCTCATTTTATGTCCGTGTTTTTGCAATAAATGTTTTATTTTTCTTGCACCCATTATTTTACAATACTAAATATATTTTCTTTATTCTAATATTCAATGTGTATATTATAAAAGTTTTTATTTTGCGAGAATGTTTAGATTTTCCTTTTTTGAAAGAAAAGGTAGGTGTGCACTTTCTATTTGGAGGTAGTATATGCTGACCCTGCATACATGAATACAACACTACTATTAAGACACTTGAAAATGCAACTAATTTGAATGAATCTGTCGGAGAAAAAGGCTTGATGACCTGACAGTAGAATTTCCTTCTCTTTTAACTTCTGATCTAAAATTTTCTCAAACATCTTGATGAATTGTTTCAATATGTTACAAACTCATTACACTTGTGGACATTTCCTCATTAATTTTATTCCGTTGCAATGAACTCTTTCTCCATGCGTCTCTCTCCGGGTGGAATGCACTGGATTTCAATCAACATCAGGGTGACAGAGTATTGCATTGAATGCACCAAGAAATTAGATTGTTTTGGAACATCATTTATTCTAAATGTTACCTTTTTTTTTTCTTCCTCTTTCATTGAAGATTTCCACTGTTTAATGAATTTTGTCTTCTGGCTTTTTGCATCATTGTTTATTTACTTGATACATTATTGTTATAGAGTTTGTTTTCAGGAGTCCAATTTCCATTTTAGAGTTAATTTTAAATGCATTTCCAATTTTAGACTGATTGATTAAAAAGTTTAAACAAAAAACCAAAAACCAAACAAACAAAAAACAGTTTTTAAAAATTCATATTAGAAATAATAAAAGTGCCTTACTTAAAGCAATAGTTATAAACAAGTAAAGTTTGTATCAAAATGATGAAGTTCTTTATGTATTCATAGACAATTCTGCCTAAGATTAAAGTGTAGTATCTGTGCACTCTACGGAAGATCAATTTGTGGTATGTCAACTTTGTTGGGTTATTTTATGCCAAAACTCGTTAAAAATATTAAAAGTGCCTTACTTAAAGCAATCATTATAAACAAGCAAAGTTTTTTTTTATCAAAATGATGAAGTATTAAAATATGAATATTACTTTACTAAAATTGACATATAGTAGGGTGAGAGGGAGTTCATATATTTTATGGAATTGTTCTCAGATTTTTTCCCCAGAATTCCTCATTCTGTTGAATAATGGTAGCTTGGTTTTTATGGCATATCAACCCTTTTCGAGTTATTTTATGCTGAAGATGATTTATGATGTATTGATTGACAATTCTGGCTAAGATTAAAATGTAGTATCTGTACCCTCTACTAATTTGGTTTGGTTTGGTGGATTTTATGGCATGTTAGCCTTGTGGAGTTATTTTATGCCAAAATTCATATTAGAAATATTAAAAGTGCCTTACAATAGTAAAATAGTTATAAACAAGCAAAGTTTTTATCAAAATGATGAAGTTATTGATGTATCGATTGAAAATTCTGCCTAAGATTAAAGCGTAGTATCTGCGCCCCCTACTTATTTATTCCTCTAATTTATTGCTTCCCAGTAGTTTGGTTTGGTTTATTGGATTTACAGCATGTCAAACCTTGTTGGGTTATTTTATGCCAAAATTCAAATGAAAATATTTAAAGTGCCTTATGAAGTAAGGAGCTGATGGTAGGTGGGGCACTCCACCTTAGATGCAAAAACAATCTCCTTGGTCTAGCGCTGTTTGAAAAGGGGATAGAGTCTCTTGCTTTCTGGCTGATATCGACAGTAGGCCACCCAGTTGACTTTACTTACTATCTACTTCCTTCAACTTAAGATCATTTTATTGCTCCACAGTAGTTTGGTTGGATTTTACGGCATGTCAACCCTTGTTGGGTTATTTTATGCCAAAATTCAGATTAAAAATATTAAAAGTCCTTTACTTAAAGCAATAGTTATAAACAAGCAGAATAGGGCACCTCATGTGGTGTAATGGTTAGCAAGCTACATTAGCAGACCATTGTTAGTGAATTTGATTCTCACTGGGTGCCCATATTTCTGGCTTTGATGCCAAATCTAAGCTAAGTTTAGTAAATAACTATAAACAAGCAAAGTTATTGATGTATTGATTGGAAATTCTGCCTAAGATTAATGTGTAGTATCTGCGCCCTCTCTTCTCTTTCCTTCTCATAATAGTTACTTTCTTTTTCTATTTTTTGTGAAGTATCTTTCCTTTCTTCTTTCCCAATCAAAACAGAATGGTCCATCTATCTATCTATCTATCTATATCTATATATATATATAATGGGCAGTTGTGAGTATGTATGTATGCCCCCGGGGGAAACTATGAAAATAAAGTAAATATATATATATATATACACATTCACTATTACCAGAGCATGCTTTTTGTGCAAAAATAATGTAGATTGTATTAATATCTGGAAAGATATTTAAAAATTAAGATTTGAATAGTAAAAAAAGGGAAAGTCATTGGTTGTGTTCGTGATTAAAACATAAATCAATTAACGGATCTGTGAGACTAACTTTTTATTATACTCCTCTACCCAGGCAATGCCAGGTAGCCAATTCTAGTTATTTATATGAGGCCGCATGCATGACAGGCCGCATGCATTCATATGTTATTCTATCAATATTATAGACATATTACACTATCTCAGACTTTATTATACAAGTCAATGTTTTCAAAATAAAATTGGTATCAACCAGCAGCTGTTTTTATGAAGCATCTTTCCTTTCTTCCAAACAGAATAGTCCATTATTTATTTGGGGTGATGACAGGCCATATCATTCAAACACATGCACTCGTATTTTATTCTATCAATATTATAGATTCTCTTAGATATATTACATTATCTCAAACTTTATTATACAAGTCAATGTTTTCAAAATAAAATTGGTATCAACCAAAAGTTAGTGAATTTTTCAGAATACTCTTATATTCCTATGAACAATAGATGTGGTGACTTTCAAGTTATGATGGGGAATATACTTACAAAACAAAAGCATTAAAAGTTGGAAGGTATTCCTCCTTGAAAGTTGAGATAAAAATCAACATGAAGATGAAGAAAAGACTAACTAAAAATTAATAATTAAAATTCTTCATTTTAGAGTTGAAACAATTTAATAGAAGCTACTTCTTTATTCTTACTTCATTTTACTTACTTTAATAGTTGAAAGGTAGGTTTTTACCCAGCCCATTAGCCATAGTTGCAAGTATGGTGTATATTGAGAGGATTGAATTCACTATTTAGTAGTGATGGATCTGTGAGACTAGCTTACTAACCATTACACCAAGACTGGATGCTCTTAATAGTTGAAAAGTATTCAACCAAGAAAGTTGTGATAAAAAGCAACAATAATAAGATGAAGGAAAGACAAGCCAAAAATGAATAATGAAAATCCTTCATTTTAGGATTGAAATAATTTAATAGAACCTACTACTTTATTCTTACTACACGTTACTTTAACAGTTGAAAGGTATTCAACCAAGAAAGTTGTGATAACAATAAGATGAAGGAAAGACTAACCAAAAATGAATATGGAAAATCCTTCATTTTAGAGTTGAAATAATTTAATAGAAGCTATTACTTTATTCTTCCTGTTACTCACTTTAAAATTTGGAAGATATTCAAAATTGAAAGTTGAAATGAAAAAGCAAATATAATAAGATGAAGAAAAGACTCACCAAAAATTGATAATGAAAATCTTTCATTTTAGAGTTGAAATAATTTAATAGAAGCTACTTCTTTATTCTTACTTCATGTTAGTTATTTTAGAAGTTGAAAGATATTCAACCAAGAAAATTGTGATAAAAAGCAACAATAAATAAGATGAAGGAAAGACAAGCCAAAAATGAATAATGAAAATCCTTCACTTTAGAGTTGAAATAATTTAATAGAAACTACTTCTTACTTCATGTTACTTACTTTAATAGTTGTAAGGTAGGTTTTTACCCAGCTCATTAGCCATGTAATGCAAGGTTGCAAGTATGGTGTATATTGAGAGGATTGAATTCACTATTTAGTAGTGATGGATCTGTGAGACTAGCTTACTAACCATTACACCAAGATCAACCAAGTAAGTTGTGATAAAAAGTTACAATAATAATAAGAAAAGACTAACTAAAAATTAATTATGAAAATCCTTCATTTTCGAGTTGAAACAATTTAATAGAAGCTATTTCATTTTACTTACTTTAACAGTTGGAAGATATTCAACCAAGAAAGTTTTTTTAGAAAGCAAAAGTAATATGAAGGAAAGACTAGCCAGATATTAATAATGAAAATAATTTTAGATTTTAAATAATTTAATTGAAACTACTACTTAACTCTTTATGTTATTGTATGAAGATTATTAATAGAAACTACTTCTTTATTCTTACTTCATGTTACTTACTTAAACAGATGGAAGGTATTCAAAACTTGAAAGATGTGATGAAAAGTCAGCCAAAAATGAATAATGAAAATTCTTCATTTTAGAGTTGAAACAATTTAATAGAAGCTACTTCTTTATTTTTACTTCATTTTACTTACTTTAATAGTTGAAAGGTATTCAACCAAGAAAGTTTTTTTAGAAAGCAAAAATAATATGAAGGAAAGACTAGCCAAATATTAATAATAAAAATCCTTCATTTTAGATTTGAAATAATTCAAGAATAGTGACTTCTTTATTTTTACTTCATGTTACTTCATTGAGCATTTAGAAGTAATTCAGAAAGGTCTTCTTTAAATATATTTATTATCAACCAGTATCTTGTTCTTTAATGCTAAAACATTGTGATAAAAAAGCAACAATATTATGAAGGAAGATCTAACCAAAAATTAATAATGAAAATTCTTCATTTTAGAGTTGAAATGATTTAATAGAAACTACTTCTTTATTCTTACTTCATGTTACTTACTTGAACAATTGGAAGGTGTTTGATTTGGTTTAACAGAATATCAACCCTATGGGTTATTTAATGCCAATTTTCTTTTTTTTCTTCTTTTTTTGTATGTATGATTTGTAAGAGAACTTTTTTTAAACAAATTTTTAGAGTGTGAGGCAAACGTTATTAATGAATTTTGCTTAACAGGTTTAGTATTTGACGTAGAAAATTGGGATAAAAAGCAACAATAATAAAATGAAGGAAAGATAAACCAAAAATTAATAATGAAAATAATTTTAGATTTTAAATGATTTAATTGAAGCTACTACTTAATTCTTCATGTTATTGTATGAAGATTATTAATAGAAGATACTTCTTTATTCTTACTTCATGTTACTTACTTTAACAGTTAGAAGGTATTCAAAATTGAAAGTTGTGATAAAAAGCAACAATAAATAAAATGAAGGAAAGACTAACCAAAAATGAATATGGAAAATCCTTCATTTTAGAGTTGAAATAATTTAATAGAACCTACTACTTTATTCTTACTACATGTTACTTTAACAGTTGAAAGGTATACAACCAAGAAAGTTATGATAACAATAAGATGAAGGAAAGACTAACCAAAAATGAATATGGAAAATCCTTCATTTTAGAGTTGAAATAATCTAATAGAACCTACTACTTTATTCTTAGTGTTACTCACTTTGACAATTAGAAGGTATTCAAAGTTGAAAATTGTGATATAAAGCAACAATAAATAAAATGAAGGAAAAAACTAGACAAAAATGAATAGTAAAAATCTCAGAGTTCAAATAATTCAATAAAAACAATTTCTTTATTCTTAATTCAGGTTATTTTCTTTAACAGTTGAAAGGTGTTCAACTTTAAAAGTTATGATAAAAAGGAATAAGATTAGGAAAATCTCTCCAGAAATGAAGACACTCCAGAAGTGTGGGGCGAGCAACCTAACCCAGTAAAATACTGCTTTTGACTAAAACTAAAGCAGAATCTCTTGTGGGTATCCCTATGTGCCACAGGTAGTCTTTCAGAATAAATAAAATCATATTTTTATCTTGCCTAACTTCATAATATTGTTAAACGAAGTTAAGAGTTTTCCTTCTAGAAAAGTTATCATACCAAGGTTAAAGAGCCATAGCAGGAGGAAGATTAGGTGGATGCATACCTTTCCTAAGGGTATTAGTGCTAAGTGAAATGCAAACAGCCTCATCCAGGATTTGAATTTGAATTGCCTTATCTATTTCCAATGATGATAACCATTACACTACACCTCCTGTCGATATTTTTATTTCTTCGTTGAAAGCTTGATATTCAAACAACAACTGTTGGTTGGTTGAATTTTACAGACCTTGTGTTATTTCATGCCAGAGACATTTTGTCTTATTCATTATGAATTAGAATTATAAAATAGAATTTGACATTTTCAGTGCTTGGCCGTTTATTATTTTCATGCTATAGTATTATGAAACATAATTACTAATCAAATTATCATGTTATTTTTTTGAATATATTATTAATTGACTGTGTACCAACCAAACTAAGAGCCAAACACTCTGTTCCCTGGGCGACAGAAACAGTAAGAGAAAAGAGAAAGGATATCAAAAAGGCAGCCAAACGTAATAAAACAAACCCAACTAACACCAATTTAAGCTAGATGGGACCTGCACAAGAATGCAGCGTGCAGTCTTAAACAAGTCGTGGAAACAGCAAACCACAAGGAGGCAGCTGTATGGCCACTTGCCCCTCATCTCCCAAACCATATGAGTAAGACTGACTAGGCATGCGGGATACTGCTGGAGAAGCAAGGATGAGCTCATAAGCGACATACTCCTGTGGAAGCCAACACATAGGCGTGCTAGTGTGGGCCGCCCAGCCAGGACCTATATTGACCAACTATGTGAGGATGCTGGATATGGCAGCAGAGGAGCTCCTGGGGGCAATGAATGATAGAGAGGGTTGGCATGAGATTGTCAT
The DNA here is from genome assembly GCA_023376005.1 of Doryteuthis pealeii. Taxonomy (NCBI): domain Eukaryota; kingdom Metazoa; phylum Mollusca; class Cephalopoda; order Myopsida; family Loliginidae; genus Doryteuthis; species Doryteuthis pealeii. The sequence continues at coordinate 72,517,085 of CM042166.1, forward strand.
GGATATCCGTGCTACTTGCACGACATGATGATGATGATTTTTAATTGACTGGTTACATACAATATGCCTTGGTTAAAGAGCCCAGTCTGCCCTACTATTTAGCCATAACTGGAAGAAGATTAGGGGTATGCATACGTTTTCCAAAGGTATTAGCACTATGTGAAATGCAAACAGCCTCATCCAGGATTTGAACTCATATCACCATGTCCATTTCTTACAATGATAACCATTACAATACAAACACCTCAAACAGTTTAACAGGTTTGAATTAAGAGTTTTCCTTCTAGAACAGTTGCCATTCCAAGTTTTTTTTTGTATTTTGTGACTGAAAACTTGTGGGTAGCCCTATATGCCACAGGTAGTCTCTCAGAATAAATAAACGACTAATAGTACTTTTTATCTTGCCTAACTTTGTAATACTGTTACATGAAACGTCAACGGGGGAGGGGGTGTCTCTTAGGCCATCAAATTCACTAAGTTCTTAATTAAATTTATTTCTTCTAATGTGTTTTATTCTCAATCGCATTGACCACACTAGTCATGTTTCAAATGCAAAGAAAAAATTCTGGTGAGAGAGAGAGAGAGAGAGAGAGAGTTCCGACAATGTCCAATAAGAAATCTATCCTCGGAACTTCAAAAGATAAAGTCCGACATGGAATTTACAAAGGAATGCAAAAGAAAGTCTCTTCCGTGTAACTGGAAACAGAAAGCGTTTACCCCCCCCCCCGCAACTGCAAGGAGTGCCGGAGATGTGATGCAGAAACTGCAATGTGCACTCTATTGGGAGTGACAGGCTTTAACAGTCTTTTTTTTCTGTTGCTTAAAAGCATGTTCTTTGCCTTTGAATATATATATATATACATACAAATATATATATATATACTTATATATATATATATATACACATATACTTATATATATACATATAAATACTATAATATTATACACATATACTTATATATATTATATATACACACTTAAATATGTAGACACATATACTTATATATATACACTTAAAATGTATATACATATACATATACACTTAAATATGTAGACACATATACTTATATGTAGACACATATACTTATATATATACACTTAAATATATATATATATTATGAATATGTAGACATATATATATATATATATATATATATATATATATGTAGACATATATATATATATATATATGTAGACATATATATATATACACAGACATATACTTTATATATATATATATATATTATATATACACACACACATATAATATATATTTATATACACAGACATACACACACAACAATATATATATTTATATACACAGACAACACACACACACATATATATTTATATACACAGACATACACACACACACATATATATTTATATACATACACACACACATATATATTTATTACACAGACATACACACACACACACACACATATATATTTATATACACAGACATACACACACACACATATATATATTTATATACACAGACATACACACACACACATATATATTTATATACACAGACATACACACACACATATATTTATATACACAGACATACACACAACACATATATATTTATATACACAGACATACACACACACATATATATTTATATTTATATATACACAGACACAGACATACACACACACACACACATATATTTATATACACAGACATACACACACACACACACACACATATATTTATATACACAGACATAAACACACACACACACACATATATTTATATACACAGACATAGACACACACACACAACACATATTTATATACACAGACATACACACACATATATTATATACACAGACATAAACACACACACACACACACATATATTTTATATACACAGACATAAACACACACACACACACACACACACATATATATATTATATATATATATATATATATATATATAATATACACACATATAGACATATACTTTATTATATACACACACACACACATATACTTATATATATACACCACACACACACATATTATCACACAGACATATATACATATATTAAATATACACACAGACATATATATATATATATGTTATATATATATATATATGTGTTTAATTGGAGTCGTACCTAATTTTGAAAATTAATTAATTAATAATGAATTAGGCGGGAATACCTATTAAATGTATGGGCTAAACAAATCGAGATCCCGCCTAATTCATTATTAATTAATTAATTTTCAAAATTAGGTACGACTCCAATTAAACACTTATTCTCCAAAAAAATTATCGGCAAAAAGCCATTCTAAACAAACCTTATTATATATATATATATATATATATATAGTATTGTCTATTGATTTCAGAAATCAAGCAACTCTACTTCTTGAAGAACTAAAGAACTGAATTCACTATAGAAAACTTCTATAATTCCTTAGAACCATTCAAAGACTGGGCCTTTTAGACTTGTTGTTTTGATCACAAACTTACAGTTAGGGCAATGTCTTTCCTTTCTAAGATGTACCTCGTATGCAGTAACTTTGAAAAAATAAAAAAAACACTATTCAAAGTAACTCTCTACTTCATTTAATAGAGATAGTCATCTTTTTTAGACCATCAAAGTCATCAGACCTTGTTCTCTAGAAATCGGAACATGTTGGAGTTATTTTCTATATAAGGCATGGTTTAATTCCCCACCTCGATTTATAGACTAGCCATGGTCCTGTAATTGACTCTTGTAACCAATCACTAGCAATACTACTGGCCTGATAGAATACTTAAACCCCCCACATTGGTCATAATTAAAACTGCCATCTTCTTGAGGACGGACACACATAGGATTGCCAGATCTGTACCATACTCTCGAAGGACTTATAAAGAAAAAGAAAAAAAGAAAAGAAAAAAGAAATCAAATATTGAAATAATATACAGTTCAACATGGCGGATTATTGAAAAATGTATGATGTATGAAACTGTTCATCAAGAGTGTGTGAAAATTTTTAAATGAATCATTATCTTTACTTCACCAGTTATATTGACTAGTATCATATCTTTGTTGTTTTGATCATAATGCTCTTCATTTTTATTTTTTCTAATCCTTCTCAGCTATACAGTTATCTTGGTTTCTTCTTTTTTTTTCATTTATTTAGATCTTTAGATTTAACTACTCAAAAATTGTTGCATTCAGACTTTAAGTATCATATCCTTGGTTTACATATTTGCTTCTTTTTCTTGTTTTTTAATCCTCCTCAATTATAAGTTAATTCTAGATCTAATTATTAAATTGAAAAAGAGAAACAAAAAGATGAACTATATAATTGTTTGAGGATTAAAAATACAAAAAAGAAAGAAAGAAGCATTATGATCAAAACAACAAGGATAATGATACTAGTTCTGTATGCAACAATTTTGATAGTTTAAATCTAAAAAGATCTAAAATTAATGAAAAAATATAAGAGAAACAAGATGAACTGTATAGCTGAGAAGGATTAGAAAATAAAAATTGAAGAAGCATTATGATCAATTAACAACAAAGATAGTGATACTAGTCAATATAACTGCGTGAAGTAAAGATATGATTCTTTAAAATTTCACACACTTTTGATGAACAGTTTCATACATCAATACATTTTTTCAATTATCGCCATGTTGAAACTGTATATTATTTCAATATTTTGATTTTTCTTTTTTCTTTTCTTTTTCTTTTTCTTTATAAGTCTTTCCTAGTAGTATTGGTACAGATCTTTGGCAATCCTATGTGTGTCCGTCCTCAAAGAGTGCATTTTTTAATTATGACCAATGTGGGGGTTTAAGTATTCTATCAGGCCAGTGTAGTATTGCTAGTGATTGGTTACAAGAGTCAATACAGTGACCATGGCTAGTCTATAATCGAGTGTGGGGAATTAAACCATGCCTTATATATAATAACTCCAACATGTTTCGATTTCTAGGAACAAGGTCTGATGACTTTGATGGTCTAAAAAAAGATGACTATCTCTATTAAATGAAGTAGTGGAGTTACTTTAATAGTGTTTTTTATTTTTTTCCAAAGTTACTGCATACGAGGTACATCTTAGAAAGGTTTGACATTTGCTCCTAACTGTAAGGTTTTGGATCTCAAAACAACAAGTCTAAAAGCCCAGTCTTTTGAATGGTTCTAAGGAATTATAGAGATTTTCTATAGTGATATTCAGTTCTTTAGTTCTTCAAAGAAGTAGAGTTGCTTGATTCTGAAACAATAGGACAATACTTTTTATATATATTATATATTATTCTATTATATATATAAGGTTTCGTTTTAGAATGGCTTTGCGATATTTTTTTATTGTTGATTGAATTTTTTGTTTATATTGGAGTCTACCTTAATTTTGAAAATTAATTAATTTAATAATGAATTAGGCGGGATCTCGATTTGTTAAGCCATACATTTTAATGGTATTCCCGCCAATTCATTATTAATTTATATTAATTTTCAAAATTAGGTTTACTTTCAATTAAAACATCATATTATATATATATCCCATACATAAATATATATAGTCTGTGTGTTATATATATATATATATAATATGTCTGTGTGTATATATATAAGTATATGTGTGTGTGTGGTATATATATATAGTATATGTGTGTATTTGTTTTTTTTTTATCTGGGTTTTTTTATATATATATGTATATGTCTGTGTGTGGTGTTTTATATATTTATATATATATATATTATTTATTTTATTATATATATTTATATGTTTAGTGTGTGTTGTTGTGTTGTGTTTATGTCTGTGTATTATAATATATGTGTGTGTGTTTGTGTTGTGTTTATGCTGTGTAATAAATATGTGTTTGTGTGTGTTCGTGTATGTCTGTGGTATATAAATATATGTGTGTGTGTGTGTGTTTTATGTCTGTGTGTATATAAAATATATGTGTTGTGGTGTGTGTGTTTTATGTTCTGTGTATATAAAATATGTGTGTTGTGCGTTTAGTGTGTGTATGGTCTGTGTTATATAAATATATGTGTTGTGTGTGTGTGATGTCTGTTTTATATTTATATATGTGTGTGTGTGTGTGTGTGTTGTGTTATGTCGCTGTTATTTAAATATATTGTGTGTGTGTGTGATGTCTTTGTATATATAATATTATATGTGTTTTCTTTTGTGTTTGTATGTCTTGTGTAATATATTTATATATATGCTTGTGTGTGTGTAGTCTGTGTATTATATAATTATGTTGTGTATGTCTGTTGTTAATATAAATATATATGTGTGTGTGTGTTATGTCTGTTGTATATAATTATATATATCGTGTGTGTGTTATGTCTGTGTATATATAATATATATGTTTGTTTGTGTGTGTGTGTGTCGTTGTATGTCTGTGTATATTAATATATTATTGTTGTGTGATTGTCTGTGTGTATATAAATATTATATGTGGTGTTGTGTGTATGTCTGTGTATATAAATATATATGTGTGTGTGTTGTTATGTCTGTGTTTATTATAAATATATTTATGTGTGTTGTGTGTATGTCTGCTGTATTATAATTTTATTTTATTATATGGTTGTGTGGTATTATATATTTATATTATATATATATATAAGGTTATATGTTCTGTGTATATTATATAATGTTTATACATATATATATTATATTTATATGTTCATACATATTATATTATATATATATTTATTTATATATATTATATGTTCTACATATTCATTATATATATTATTTTAGTGTATATATTTAAGTAATTGTGTCTACATATAAGTATATGTGTCTACAATTTAAGTTGTATATTGTATATGTATATACATATTTTAAGTGTAGTATATATATAAGTAGTCGTGTCTTACTATTTTAAGTGTGTAATATAATATTATATAAGTATACTGTGTTATTATATTATATTTGTATTTTAATGTTATATATTATATAGTATAGTGTTTATATATATTATATATTTATAAGATATATATATTTGTATTGTATATTATTATATATCATTAAAGGTTCAATTAACTGCTTTTATTAGCACCAGATATAATTTAAAACTGTTAAAGGCCTGTCACTCCCAATAGAGTGGCACATTGCAGTTTCTGCATCACATCTCCGGCACTCCTTGCAGTTGCGGGGGGGGGGTAAACGCTTTCTGTTTCCAGTTACACGAGAGACTTTCTTTGCATTTCCTTTTGTAATTCCATGTCGGACTTTATCTTTTTGAAGTTCCGAGGATAGATTTCTTATTGGACATTGTCGGAACTCTCTCTCTCTCTCTCTCTCTCACCAGAATTTTCTTCTTTGCATTTGAAACATGATGTGGTCTCAATGCGATTGAGAATAAACACATTAGAAGAAATAAATTAATTAAGAACTAGTGAATTTGATGGCCTAAGAGACACCCCCTTCCCCGTTGACGTTTCATGTAACAGTATTACAAAGTTAGGCAGATAAAAGTACTAATAGTCGTTTTATTTTATTTCTGAGAGACTACCTGTGCATATAGGGCTACCACAAGTTTCAGTCACAAAATTACAAAAAAAAACTTTGGAATGGCAACTGTTCTAGAAGGGAAAACTCTTATCAAACCTGTTAAACTGTTTGAGGTGTTGTATTGTAATGGTTTATCATTGTAAGAAATGGACATGGTGATATGAGTTCAAATCCTGGATGAGGCTGTTTGCATTTCACATAGTGCTAATACTTGGAAACGTATGCATCCCCTAATCTTCTTCCAGTTATGGCTAATAGTAGGGCAGACTGGGTCTCTTAACCAAGGCATATTGTATGTAACCAGTCATATAAATATCATTCATCATCATGTCGTGCAAGTAGCACGGATATCCTGACAATCTCTCATGCCAACCCTCTCATCATTCATTGCCCCCAGGAGCTCCTCTGCTGCCATATCCAGCATCCTCACATAGTTTTGGTCAATATAGGTCCTTGGCTGGCGGCCCACACTAGCACTGCCTATGTGTTGGCTTACAGGAGTATGTCGCTTATGAGCTACATTTCCTGCTTCTCCAGCAGTATCTTCCGCATGCCTAGTCAGTCTTTACTCATTATCTTGGTTTGGGAGATGGGGGCAAGTGGCCAATCAGCTGCCTCCTTGTGGGTGCTGTTTCCACGATGTTTAAGACTGCACGCTGCTCTTGTGCAGGTCCATCTAGCTTAAATTGGTGTTTAGTTGGGTTTGTTTATTACGTTTTTGGCTGCCTTTTTGATATCCTTTTCTCTTTCTCTTACTGTCTTCGCCCTCAGGGAAGAGTGTTTGGCCTTTTTAGTTTGGTACACAGTCAATTAATAATAATTCAAAAAATAACGATGATAATTTGATTAGTAATTTTATGTTTCATAATACTTTATAGCATGAAAATAATAAAACGGCCAAGCACTGAAAATGTCAAATCTCTTTTTTATAATCTAATCATAATGAATTAAGATAAATGTCTCTGCATGAAATTAACTATCATAGGTCTGTAAAATTTCAACCATACCATTACAAGTTGTTGTTTGGTAATACAAGCTTTTTTCAATCGCAAGGAATTAAATATCGATCAGGAGGTTGTTAGTGTAAATGGTTCTCTTATGGAAATAGATAATGCATTCAATTCAAATTCCTGGTTATGAGGCTGTTTGCATTTCATTCTAGCACTGTAATAACCCTAGAAAGGTATGCATCCACCTAATCTTCCTTCCTGCTATGGCTACTTTAACCTTGGTTTTTATATAACTTTCTTAGAAGGATAATATACTCTTAACTTCGTTTAACATTTTATTATGTTTTTGGCATAGGATAAAATATTGGATTTTATTTATCTTGAAAGTACTACCTTGTGGGCATTTATAGGATACCCACAAGAGATTTGTCTTAGTTTTAGTCAAAAGTCAGATTTTTTACTTGGGTTTAGTGCTTTCGCCCACTACTTCTGGGAGTGTCTTCATTCTGGATAGATTTTCCTTTAATCTTATTTCCTTTTTATCAATAACTTTTTAAAAGTTGAATACCTTTCAACTGTTATAGAAAATAACCTGATTTAGAATAAAGAAAATTGTTTTATTGAATTATTTGAACTCTGAGATTTTTTACTATTCATTTTTGTCTATTTTCCTTCATTTTATTATTGTTGCTTTATATCACAATTTTCAACTTTGAATACCTTCTAATTTGTCAAGTGTATTTAGTAACACTAAGTTTATAATAGTTAGGTTTAGTTTCTATTAGATTATTTTCAAACTCTAAAATGAGGAGGTTTTCCATATTTCTTTTTGTGTTTAGTTCTCTTCATCTTATGTTATTCATTAACTTTTCTGGTTGTTATACCTTTCACTGTTAAAGACATATTGTTATGTAGAATTAAAGTAGTAGTGTCTTATTATATTTTTATTTCAAATCTAAATGAAGGATTTCTCCATATTCATTTTGGTTAGTCTTCCTTCATTTTATTATGTTGTTTTTATCACAACTTCAATTTTGAATATTCCTTCTAACTGTTAAAGTAAGTAACATGAAGTTAAGGATAAAGAAGTATCTTCTATTATAATTTCATTACTTTTATTTAATAACATGAAGAATTTATGTAGTAGCTTCAATTATATTTCATTTAAAAATCTAAAAATTATTTCATTATTAATTTTTGGTTATTTTTCCTTCATTTTATTATTGTTGCTTTTTTATCCCTAATTTTCTACGTCAAAATTACTAAACCGTTAAGCAAATTCATTAATAACGTTTTGCCTCACAATCTCTAAAAATTTGTTTAATTAAAGTTCTCTTTACAATTCCATAATACTAAAAAAGTAAGTTAAAAAAAGTAAAATTGGCATTAAATAAAACCTCATTAGGGTTGATATTCTGTTTTTAAACCTAATCAAACTACCTTCCAATTGTTCAAGTTTTTATGTAACATGAAGTAAGAATTAATAGTAGTTTCATAAATCATTTCAACTCTAAAATGCAGGAATTTTTTCATTATTAATTTTGGTTAAGATCTTCCTTCATAATATTGTGTTTTCTTTTTTTATCCACTAATGTTTTTAGCATTTATAAGAAACAAGATTTTACTGGTTGATAATAAATATTATTTAAGAAGATCCTTTCTGAATTACTTTCTAAAAAAAAAATTGGCTCATTTGAAGATATGAAGTAATATATATAAGAAGTCACTTATTCTGAATATTTCAAATCTAAAATGAAGGATTTTATTATTATATTCTCCGCGCTAGTCTTCCTTCATCATTTATTTTTCTTTCTAAAAAATATTTCTTGGTTTGAATTACCTTTCAACTATTAAAGTATAGTAAATGAAGTAAAATAAAGAAGTATGCTTCTATAAATTGTCTTCAACTCTAAAATGTAAGATTATTTTCATTATTCTTTTGGCTACTTTCATCACATCTTTCAAGTTTTTGAATACCTTTCCATCTGTTTAAAGTATATAGAACATGAAGTAAGAATAAAGAAGAGTTCTATTAATAATCTTCATATTCCAATTACATAGATTAAAGTAGTAGTTTCAATTAAATTATATTTTTAAAATCTAAAATTATTTTGCATTATTTAATATCTGGCTAGTCTTTCTTCTTCATATTATTTTTGCTTTCTAAAATTAATACTTCTGTTGCATTATATCTTCCACTGTTAAAGTAAGTTAAAATGAAATAGCTTCTATATATTAATTGTTTCAACCGAAATGAAGGATTTCATTAATTAATTTTTAGTTAGTCTCTTATATTATTGTACTTTATTCATAATCTACTGGTTGATCTTGGTTGTATTGGTAGTAAGTCTAGTCTCTCTACAGATCCATTTCACTACTTATAGAATTCAATCCTCTCAATATACCACCAACTTGCTAAACCTTGCATACAGGCTAATGAGTTTGGTAAAAAACCTACCTTACAACTATTAAAGTAAGTAACATGAAAGTAAGAAGTGTTTCTATTAAAATTATTTCATCTCTAATTAGTGCTAATGATTTTCATTATTCATTTTGGCTTGTTCTTTCTCTTCATCTTATTTATTGTTGCTTTATCACATTTTCTTGGTGAATATCTTCAACTTTAAATAACTAACATGAAGTATATGATATAAAGAATTAGCTCATATTAAATTATTTTCAATTCTCTTAAAATGAAAGATTTTCTTATTATCAATTTTGGTGAGTCTTTTCTTCATCTTATTAATTTGCTTTTTCATTCAACTTTCAATTTGAATATCTTCCAAATTTAAAGTGAGAGTAACAGGAAGAATAAAGTAATATTGCTTCTATTAACATTATTTCACTCTATAAAATGAAGGTATTTTCCATATTCATTGCTCTAGTCTACCTTCATCTTATTGATCACAACTTCTTGTTGGATATACCTTCAACTGTTAAAGTAAACGTGTAGTAATGAATTATAAAGTAGTAGTTCTATTAAATTATCAATCCTAAAAATGAAGGATTTTCATAATTCATGCTTGTCTTTTCCTTTTATCTTATTTTGTTTGCTTTTATCACAACTTTCTTGTTTGAATACTTTTCAACTATTAAGAGGCTTCCAGGTCTTGGTTCCTTATAGGTTAGTTATAGCTAGTCTTTCACAGATCCTATCACTATCTAAATAGTGAATTCAATTTCCTTCTCAATAATACACCATTACTTGCTTACTATGGGCTAATGGGCTTGGGTAATAACCCCTTTTCAACTATAAAGTATAGTAAAATGATAGTTAAGGAATAAAGAAGTATCTTCTATTAATGTTTTTCACTCTAAATGAAGTATTTAATATATAATTTTGTTAGTTCTTTCTTCTATCTTCATGTTGGATTTTTATCTCAACTTTCATAAGGATGTTAATCCTTTCCAACTTTTAATGGCTGTTGTTAAGTATATTTCCATCATATAACTTGTGAAGTCATCCACATCTACTATTAGGAATATAAGAGTATTCTGATAAATTCACTAACTTTTGGTTGATACCAATTTATTGAATATCATTTTGCTTTGTATATATAAAGTTTGAGATAAATGTATATTCTAAAGAGGAATCTATTTAATATGATAGAATTAATTAATATCGAGTGCATGTGTTTGAATGATTATTGTTCTTCATCACCCAAATATTAATAATGGACTTATTCTGTTTGGAAGAATATAGAAAAAGATTGCTTCATAATAAACAGGCTGCTGGTTGATACCAATTTTATTTTGAAACATTGACTTGTAAATAAAGTTCTGAGGATAGTGTAATATGTCTTTATATATTATTGATAGAATAACAATGAATGCATGCTTGCCTGTCATGCTATATGTCCTCATATAAATAACTAGAATGGACTACCTGCATTGCTCTGGGAGAGGAGTTAATAAAATAGTTAGTCTTTCACAATCCGTTAATTGATTTATGTTTTAATCACGAACACAATTCCAAGACTTTCCCTTTTTATTTACTATTTCATAATCTTAATTTTTTTAATATCTTTCCAGATATTAATACAATCTACATTATTTTTGCACAAAAAGCATGCTCTGGTAATAGTGAATGTGTAAATATATATTATTTTATATTACTTTATTTTCATAGTTTCCCCCGGGCATACATACATACTCACAACTGCCCTTTTATTATTATATATAGATATAGATAGATAGATAGATAGTTATGGACCATTCTGTTTTGATTGGAAAGAAGAAAGGAAAGATACTTCACAAAAATATATAAAAAAGAAAGTAACTATTATGAGAAGGAAAGAGAAGAGAGGGCGCAGATACTACACATTAATCTTAGGCAGAATTCCAATCAATATTTCAATAACTTTGCTTGTTTATAGTTATTTACTAAACTTAGCTTAGATTTGGCATCAATTCCCAAAATATGGGCACCAGTGAGAATCAAAATTCACTAACAATGGGTCTGCTTAGTAGCTTGCTAACCATATACACCACATGAGGTGCCCTATTCTGCTTGTTTAGATACTATCTTGCTTTATAGTAAGGACTTTTAATATTTTTAATTCTGATTTTGGCATAATTAACCAACAAGGGTTGACATGCCGTAAAATCCAAACCAAACTACTGTGGAGCAATAAAATGATCTAAGTTGAAGGAAGTAGATAGTAAGTAAAGTCAACTGGGTGGCTACTGTCGATATCAGCCAGAAAGCAAGAACTCTTCCTCTTTTCAAACAGCGTAGACCCCAAGGATTTATGTTTGTCATATCTAAGGTGGAGTGCCCACCTACCATCTTGCCTCCTTACTTTCTAAGGCACTTTAAATATTTCATTTGAATTTTGGCATAAAAATAACCCTCTCTTCCAACAAGGGTTTGACTTGCTGTAAATCCAATAAACCATAAACCAAACTACTGGAAGCAATTAAATTAGTAGGAATAAATATAGTTAGGGGCGCAGATACTATCTTTAATCTAGGCAAGAATTTTTCATCGATACATTCAATAACTTCTTATCATTTTGATATAATTAAACTTTGCTTGTTTATAACTATTTACTATTGTAAGGTCTTTTTAATTATTCTAATATGAATATTATTTGGCAATAAAATAACTTCCACAAGGCTAACATGCCATAAAATCACCAAACCAAACCAAATTATAGGGGTACAGAGACTACATTTTAATCTTTTAGCCAGAATTGTCAATCAATTACCATCATATAATCATCTTCAGCATAATAAAACTCGAAAAGGATATGCCATACCAAGCTACCATTATAACAGATAGAGGAATTCTGGGATAAAAAAATCTGAGAACAAATTCCATAAAATATTATGAACTCTCCTCTCACCCTACTATATGTCATTATTTTAGTAAAGTAATATTATATTTTAATACTTCATCATTTTGATAAAAAAAACTTTGCTTGTTATAATGATTGCTTTTAAGTAAAGGCATTTAATATTTTTAACGAGTTTTGGCTTAAATAACCCCAACAAATTGGACATACCCAAATTGATCTTTCCGTAGAGTGCACAAGGATATTACACTTAATTTATAGTCCATGATATTGTCTATGAAACATAAAGAACTTCATTCATTTTGATTACATGACTTACTTGTTTTTAACTATTGCTTTTAAGTAATAGCACTTTTATTATTTCTAATATGAATTTTTAAAAAACTGTTTTTGTTTGTTTTGTTTTTGGTTTTTTGTTTTAATTAACTTAATTCAATCATGTCTAATAATGGAATGCATTTAAAATTAACTCTAAAATGGAAATGACTCCTGAAAACAAAAACTTTCTTATAAGCAATATGTATCAAGTAAATAAACAATTGATGCAAAAAGCCAGAAGACAAAATTTCATTAAACAGTGGAATACTTCAATGAAAGCAGGAAGAAATAAAAAGTGGTTAACTTAGAATAATGATTCTTCTCTCTAAATCAATCTAATTTTTTGGTTGTTCATTCAATGCAATTCTCTGTTCACTTGTATGTTGTTGAATCAGTGCATTCCTACCGGAGAGAGACGCATGTAGAGAAAGAGTCATTGTCTTAATCTGGAATAAATTAATGAGAAATGTCCATAGTGTAATGAGTTTGTAACATATTGAAACCAATTCATCAAGATGTTGAGAAATTATAGTTAGTTAAAATTAGATATTAGGAAATTCTACTGTCAGGTCATCAAGCCTTTTTCCCGACAGATTTTCATTCAAATTAGTTGCATTTCAAGTGTCCTATTTTTAGTGTTGTATTCATGTATGCAGGGTCAGTCATTTTATACTACTCTTCAAAAGAAAGTGCCACCACCTTACCTTTCTTTCAAAAATGAAGGAATAATCTATAACATTTCTCGCAAAATAATTTTTATTATATACACTATTGAATATTGAATAAAGATTAATATATTTTTAGTATTGTAAAATAATGGGTGCAATAATAATAAACATTTATTTGCAAAACACGGATTTCATAAAATGTGGTTTAGTTTTTTTATGGTAGAATAAACGAGGAATAACGGGGTTCTTTCTTTGCCAAAATAATCTCCCTGGTCTGGTGCAATTGCTCGAATAGGGTATAGACTCCCTTGCTTTGATACTGACACAGGCTTTACTTCATTCTAACAATTACTAACAACTTTTTCTATTTTTTTAACCTCATAGGACTCTAACATGTGTTACTACACTTGGATCAGAGTTAACCTGGATTTGTAATGGCAATGAAAGGAGCATTGTGTTTATAACCATGACCAATAATGATACTTAATTTATCTGCATTATTCGGATTCTATTGTTCTCTCCCCATTTCCTTTGTTATTTGTTACAAACGTTCGGCTGGTATGCTCCCTCCGGCCTTCTTTCAGGTATTTCTTGTCGGTCTCTGGGAACCTTCTCGCGTCTCTGGTGGACCTTCTTTTTCAAACTGGGAACTTTCTTGTCATAATCGGGAGCCATTATTTGGAACTTTGAACCGAACCCTTTTATTTAGTCCTATGGGGGTATCCTGTTCTCATTTCTAGTAACCATAGCTGCGCGGTAGGAGTGTGTTAATTTTTCTCTATGTTACTGCTTTTACTCAGATGATACTCTGGTATGCCAGAGATAAAACTGTCACTTTAGGAACTTGTCTTTTTAAACTAACTACCTATCCACTAGGCCTGTGTCAATTGGACCATATGAAGATGTCAATTGTTTTTCGAATTATGAATAATACTAATCATCGAGCCTCACATCTCAAATCATTCATGATACTTAGTTTTATATAATGAAATATTATATAAATTAGTGAAAGGAGTAATTATTAGATATATTAAACGAATATAAAAAATTATTACACTTATTTTAATTTTATTTTAACAGATCTATATTAAATTATTACATAGGATTGTTTTTAATTACCATTTGAAAATTACAATTAGTATAGAATATCATAACTCAGCAAATATTATTTCTTAACCCAGTTTGTTAAATCATTATGCAAATTTATTCTCACCATATTATGTTTTTATACATCTTTATTTCTTATGGCACATATTTCAGGGATTTTAAATCTATTTTATAGTTTGATTCATACTTTTTTTCCCAAGTTTATTAACGCTATGTGAAATTTTTTGGAAACTGCAATAATACTTTATTACAGGCGATAGTTATTATACAAGAACTTCCAACATGTTTCAATAAAACAGAATTATGTAGAAAAAGTTGGGTTTATAGCAAACAAAATCTTGGCGGGAAAAAGGCAGACCCTTTCTGATGATGAATTCAAAATCGAGACAGGAATGCATTGGAAGTTGAAAGATCAAGGCTTAGTCGTAGATATCGAGATGTCCAATAGTAAAAAAGTCGTTTATGGCTTCAGACAAGTCAAAGAGGTTCAACATTACTTTGGTTACTGTGCTTCTATTTAATTGTCATTTTCTTTACTTTACTTTATTAAATGAGTTGTCATTTTTTTAAGTGTGAGTGCATCTCAAGTTTCATCCGCAATCCTGCTGCAAGCCAATCATTCATTCAGTAAATTTTTTTTTTTTTTTTGTTGGGCCAGAGAAAGACGAGGTTACCAAAGAGGTGATGAATAAAGTTATTTATCAACGCTAATAACAAAAGTCGAAATAGTTTCCAAAATTGCATAAGATAGAAATATTCAGGGATATTTGCACTTTCCTATCTCCCAATTGTAGACTTACTTTTATATTAGTATTATATATATATGAGATAGACGATTTTTGTAGTTATGGAATCTACTATGTATGAAGGTATTTGGTAAATAGAAATACGTGAACAAGAAATTGA
This sequence comes from Doryteuthis pealeii, assembly GCA_023376005.1. Taxonomy (NCBI): domain Eukaryota; kingdom Metazoa; phylum Mollusca; class Cephalopoda; order Myopsida; family Loliginidae; genus Doryteuthis; species Doryteuthis pealeii. Next base: position 72,532,821 of record CM042166.1, read on the forward strand.
TAACTCATAAATCTAAGAGTTGGAAATATTCATCCGATTATACGGTTTCATCTTCTTTCGAAAATTTTTATTGAAAGCAAAATACGTTCATGTACATATGATTTTGTGTGAGGGGGAGTTTAGTAGTGCTGAAGTGATATTAGGTGTTTTAGGTTGAGGATATTTGCTTGACAGAATGATAGTTTAGGGGATAGTTTACAGGAAGTTTAGTGTTTAGGTTTAGGAGTAGTATGGGCACAGGGGCATGGTCTAAGAGGATGAGGGTAAAGTTCTTGTATTGGTGTGTTGAGATCAGGGGAATAGGAGAGGGGATTTTTTTATATATATACTTATATTTATATGTGTGTGTGTTAATTGAAAAATGGAAGTGAATCCGCATGGTATGTTGTAAAGAGAAATAAAGGAAAGAAAGTATTGAATGGAATAAAATAGATTATTTTTAATTAATTTTAACTTACACGTGTTTTCGGTCAGGAGTTTTCCATGTATACATTTATTCATTCTATTATTTATTCTTTAAATAACAAAATGTANACATAAGGGGAGGGGTGGGTCGGTTGTGATGTCGAAGAGTATGGGTGTGTCAAAATGGAATTCTGGGAGAGGCCACAGGTGTTAGGTGTTGGAGATGTGGTGATTCATACTCTTAATGATACCCTCCATAATATTTTTTCTATCATTATTATTTTATATTTCAATTTTGGTATTTTAAAAATAATAATGATAGAATAGATGTATACATTGGATGGATCAACTCCTGACCGTAAACACGTGGTAAGTTAAATTAATTAAAATAATCCTATTTTATCTGCATTCAATACTTTCTTTCCTTTATTTCTATTTCAACATAGCCATCGGATTCACTTCCATTTTCAATTTACACAGACACACATATATATGTTATATATATTATCCCTGCCTCCTATCTGTCCCTGATCTCAAACACACCATTTAAATGAACTTTATACCCTCATCCCTTACCTGCCGCCTGTGCCATCTACTCCTAACCATACTGCTCTACTTCCTGTAAACTACCCCATCACTTTCATTCCCGTCCCCCAAGCCCCCTACCTCCTAACCTTACTTCGCGTATAACTCAACCCCTCAACCAATCAATAATGTACATGCCAACGTAATTTGCTTTCAATAAAAATCTTCGACTGAAGATGTCCCGTAATAAATCGGATGAAATATTTCAACTCTTAGATTTGTTTTGAGTTTCATTTCTTGTTCACTATCTTTTACCTATCCTCATACTGTCAGATTCACTACATCGTCCTATATTCATATATACTATATATATTATATATTCAGTAAGTCTACAATTGGAGATAGGAAAGTGCAATATGTCTGATTTCTATCTTGCAATTTTGGAAGTACTTCTGACCTTTTGTTTAGCGTTGATAAAGTAACTTTATCTTCACCTCTTTGGGTTAACCTCGTCTTTCTCTGGCAAAAAAAAAAAAAAAAAAATTTTCTTCTGCAGTTGGCTGTCAGCGGATGGCGTGATAACTTTGAAGAGGCACTCATCAACTAAAAAATGACATCTCATTAATATAAAGTAAAAGTAAGGAATGACATTAAATAGGAGCAGCAGTAGACCAAGTAATGTTGAACATCTTGCTTGTCTGAGCCATATCGACTTTTTTTTATTGGACCATCTCGATATCTACGCTCCTTGTGACTTTCTCACTCTCTCAATAGCATTTCCTGTCTCAGATTTTTGAATTCAATCATCAGAAAGGGCTGCCTTTTTCCCCGCCAGATTTTGTTTGCTTACCCACTTTTTCCTATCATTTCTGAGTTTATTTGAAGCATTTGGAGTTCTTGTATAATACATCCCTGTATAGATTATTGCTTTCCATTCACATTAGCGTAATAAACTTGGGAAAGTAGAATCAAACTAATTAAGATTTAAAATCCTGAAATAATGTGCCATATAGAAATAAAGATGTATATAGTAATATGTGAGAATATTGATAATGAGTTTTAACAAAACTGGGTTGATAAATAATTATTTGCTGTTACTCGATTTCAATACTATCATGTTATTTTCAAATGTATAAAAACAATCCTATGTAATATTATATAGAATCTTTAAAATATACAATTAAAAAATAAGTGTAATTTTTTTAATATTCGTTTTATCTATTTTCATTACTCTTTTATATTATAATAATATTTCATTATATTAAAACTTAAGTATCATGATGTTTGAGATGAGGCCTCGATGATTAGTATTATCTGGCATTATTCGGGCTTTGTCCCATCTTCATTGTCCAATTGGACACATGCTAGTGGGAATAAGTAGTTAGGTTTAAGACAGTTCTAAGTGACAGTTATCCTGATGGCCCGAGTCATCCTGAGTAAAAGCAGTAACACTAGAAAAAATTAACACACTCCTACCGCCCAGCTATGGTTACTGGAATGAGAACTAGAACCCCATGGACTAAATAAAGGGTTCGGGTTCAAAGTTCCATAATGGCTCCCGATTAATGACAAGAAAGTTCGAGTTTGAAAAGAAGGTTCCGAGTCCGGAAAGGTTCCCGAAGTCGACAAGAAATACTGAAGAAGGCCGGAGGGCAATATCAGCCGAAACGTGTAACAAATAACAATGAAGATGGGGACAATAGTCCGAATATGCAGATAATATTAAGTATCATTATTTGGTGCAGGTATTAGCACAATGCTCCTTCATGGCCATTACCCCAGGTCCACTCTGATCCAAAGTGGTAGTACTGTTAGGGTCCTATGGGTTAAATAGAAAAGTTGTTAGTTGTTGGTGAAGTGGCCTGTTGTCAGTATCAGCAGGGAGTCTATCCGCCTTTTCGCTTGCACCAGACAGGGAGATTATTTGGTAAAGAAGAAGCGTTTTCTCGTTTATTCCTACCATAAAAATAAACTGAACCTCATTTTATGCCGTGTTTTTTTTGCAATAATGTTTTTTTCCTTGCACCCATTATTTACAATACTAAATAATATTTTCTTTATTCTAATATTCAATGTGTATTTATAAGTTTTATTGGCGGAATGTTTAGAATTTTCCTCATTTTTTTGAAAGAAAAGGAGGTGTGCACTTTCCATTTGGAGGTAGTTATATGCTGACGGCCTTGCCATACATGAATAAACACTACTATTAAGACACTTGAAATGCAACTAATTGAATGAATCGTCGGAGAAAAAGGCTTTGATGCCTGACAGTAGAATATTCCCTTCTCTTTTAACTTCTGATCTAAAATTTTCTCAAACATCTTGATGAATTGTTTCCAATATGTTACAAACCATTACACTTGTGGACATTTCCTCCATAATTTTATTCCGTTGGCCAATGAACTCTTCTCCAAGCGTCTCTCCTCGGGTGGAATTGCACTGGATTTCATCAACATCAGGGTGACAGAGTATTGGCATATGAATGCACCAAGAAATTAGATTGTTTTGGACATCAAATGTTATCTAATGTTACCTTTTTTTTTCTTCCTCTTTCATTGAAGATTCCACTGTTTAATTGAATTTTGTCTTCTGGTTTTTTTGCATCATTGCGTTTTATTTACTTGATACATTATTGTTATAGAGTTTGTTTCAGGAGTCTCAATTCCATTTTAGAGTTAATTTTTAAATGCATTTCATTTAAGACTGATTGATTAAAAGTTTTAAACAAAAAACCAAAAACCAAACACAAAAAACAGTTTTTAAAATTCATATTAGAAATAATAAGTGCTTACTTACAAAGCAAATAGTTAATAGAACAAGTAAGTTTTGTATCAAAATGATGAAGTTCTTATATGTATTATAGACAATTCTGCTAAGATTAAAGTGTAGTATCTGTGCACTCTACGGAAGATAAATTTGTGGTATGTCAACTTTGTTGGGATTATTTTATGCCAAAACTCGTTAAAAATAATTAAAAGTGCCTTACTTAAAGCAATCAATTAAAACAAGCAAAGTTTTTTTTATCAAGAATGATGAAGTAATTCAAATATGAATATTACTTTACTAAAATTGACATATAGTAGGGTGACGAGGGAGTTTCATAATATTTTATTGGAATTGTTCTCAGATTTTTTCCCTCAGAATTCCTCATTCTGTTGAATAATGGTAGCTTGGTTTTTATGGCATATCAACCCTTTTCCGAGTTATTTTATGGCTGAAGATGATTTATGATGTATTGGATTGACAATTCTGGCTAAAGATTAAAATGTAGTATCTGTACCCTCTACTAATTTTGTTTGGTTTGGTGGATTTTATGGGATGTTAGCCTTGTGGAGTTATTTTATTGCCAATTCCATATTAGAAATATTAAATAGTGCCTTACAAGTAAATAGTTATACACACTAAAAGTTTTTAATCAAAATGATGAATTATTGATGTATCGATTGAAAATTCTGCCTAAGATTAAAGCGTGTATCTGCGCCCCCTACTTATTTATTCTCTATTTATTGCTTCCCAAGTAGTTTGGTTTTGGTTATGGATTTTTACAGGCATGTCAAAACCTTGTTGGGTTATTTTATGCAAAATTCAGAATGATATTTAAAGTGCCTTATGAAGTAGGAGCCTATGGTAGGGTGGGGCACTCCACGCTTAGATGCAAAAACAATCTCCTTGGTCTATGCGCTGTTTGAAAAGGGGATAGAGTTCTCTTGCTTTCTGGCTGATACGACAGTAGGCAACCCAGTTGACTTACTTACTACTACTTCCTTCAACATTAAGATCATTTTATTGCTCCACAGTAGTTTGGTGGTTTAACGGCATGTCAAACCCTTGGTTTGGGTTATTTTATGCCAAAATTCAGATTAAAAATATTAAAAAGTCCTTTACTTAAAGAATAGTTTATAAACAACAGAATAGGGCACCTCATGTGGTGTATGGTAGCAAGCTACATTCAGCAGACCAATTGTTAGTTGATTTTGATTCTCACTGGGTGCCGCATATTTCTGGCTTTGATGCAAATCTAAGCTAAAAGTTTAGTAAATAACTATAAAGCAAAGTTATGATGTATTAGATTGAAATTCTCCTAAGATTAATGTGTAGTATCTGCGCCCTCTCTTCTCTTTCCTTCTCATAATAGTTACTTCTTTTTTCTATTTTTTGTGAAGTATTTCTTTCTTCTTCCCAATCAAAACAGAATGGTCACTATCTATCTATCTATCTTATATCTATATATATATAAAATGGGCAGTTGTGAGTATGTATGTATGCCCCGGGGGAAACTATGAAAATAAAGTATATATATATAAATATACACATTCACATTCCAGAGCATGCTTTTGTGCAAAAATAATGTAGATTGTATTAATTATGCTGGAAAGATTTAAAAATTAAGTTGAATAGTAAAAAAAGGGAAAGTCATTGGTTGTGTCGTGTAAAACATAATCATTAACGGATCTGTGAACCTACTTTTTTATTATACCCTCTACCCAAGGCATGCCAGGTTGCCAATTCTAGTTATTTTAGAATGGCCGCATGCATGAAGGCCGCATGCAATTCATATGTTATTCTTATCATATTATTAGACATATTACACTATTTCAGACTTATTATACAAGTCATGTTTTCAATAAAATTGGTATCAACAGCAGCTGTTTTTTATGAGCATCTTTCCTTTCTTCCACAGAATAGTCCATTATTTATTTGGGGTGGATGACAGGCCAATATCAATTCAAACACATGCATCGTATTATTCTATCAATTTATAGATTCTCTTAATGATATATTAGCATTATCTCAAACTTTATTATAGACAAGTCAATGTTTTCAAATAAAATTGTATCAACCAAAAGTTTAGTGAATTTTTTCAGAATACTCTTATATTCCTATGAACATTGATGTGGTGACTTTCAAGTTATGATGGGGAATCATACTTACAAACAAAAAGCATTAAAAGTTGGAAGGTATTCTCCTTGAAGAGTTAGATAAAAATCAACATGAAGATGAGAAAACTAACTAAAATTAATAATTAAAATTCTTTCATTTTATGAGTTGAAACAAATTTATGAGAAGCTACTTCTTTATTCTTACTTCATTTTAACTTACTTTAATAGTTGAAAAAGGTAGGTTTACCCACCCATTGCCATGTTGCAAGATGGTGTATATTGAGAGGAAATTGAATTCACTATTTAGTAGTGATGGATCTGTGAGACTAGCTTACTAACCATTACACCAAGCTGGATTGCTTTAATAGTTTTGAAAAGTATTCACAGAAATTGGATAAAGCACATAATAAGATGAAGGAAGACAAGCCAAAATGAATAATGAAAATCCTTCATTTTAGGATTGAAATATTTAATAGAACCTACTCACTTTACTCTTACTAACACGTTACTTTAACAGTTGAAGGTATTCCAACTCAAGAAAGTTGTGATAACATAAGATGAAGGAAGACTACCAAAATGATATGGAAATCCTTCATTTTAGAGTTTGAAATAATTTAATAGAAGCTATTACTTTTATTCTCCTGTTAACTCACTTAAATTTGGAGATATTCAAAATTGAAAGTTGAATGAAAAAAGGCAATATAATAAAATGAAGAAAAGACTCACCAAAAATGATAATGAAAATCTTTCATTTTAGAGTTGAAATAATTTATAGAAGCCTAGCTTCTTTATTCTTACTTCATGTTAGTTTATTTTAGAAAGTTTGAAAGATATCAACCAAGAAAATTGTGATAAAAAGCAACAATAAATAAGATGAAGGAAAAGACAAGCCAAAATGAATAATGGAATCGCTTCACTTTAGAGTTGAAATAATTTAATAGAAACTACTTCTTACTTCATGTTACTTACTTTAATAGTTGTAAGGTAGGTTTTTACCCAGCTCATTAGCCATGTAATGCAAGGTTGCAGTATGGTGTATATTGAGAGGATTGAATCACTATTTAGTAGTGATGGATCTGTGAGACTACTTTACTAACATTCCGCAAGATCAACCAAGTAAGTTGTGATAAAAAGTTACAATAATAATAAAAAGACTAACTAAAAATTAATATGAAAATCCTTCATTTTCGAGTTGAAAAATTTAATAGAAGCTATTTCATTTTACTTACTTAACAGTGGAAGATAATTTCAATCCAAGAAAGTTTTTTTTAGAAAGTCAAAAATAAATGAGGAAAAGACTAGCCAGTATTAATAATGAAATAATTTAGATTTAAATAATTTAATTGAACTACTACTTAACTCTTTATGTATTGTATGAGATTATTAATAGAAACTACTTCTTTATTCTTACTTCATGTTTACTTACGTTAAACAGATGGAAGGTATTCAAAACTTGAAAGATGTGATGAAAAGTTAACACCAAAAATGAATATGAAAAATTCTTCATTTTGAGTTGAAACTTTAATAGAAGCTACTTCTTTTATTTTTAACTTCATTTTACTTACTTTAATAGTTGAAAGGTATTCAACCAAGAAAGTTTTTTAGAAAGCAAAAAATAATATGAAAGAAAGACTAGCCAAATATTAATAATAAAAATCTTCATTTTAGATTTGAAATAATTCAAGAATAGTGACTTCTTATTTTTACTTGCATGTTACTTCATTGAGCATTTAGAATAATTCAGAAAGGCTTCTTAAATATATTTAATTATCACTCAAGTAATCTTTGTTCTTAATGCTAAAAACATTGTGATAAAAAAGGCAACATATTTGAAGGAAGACTAACGCAAAATTAATAATGAAAATTCTCATTTTAAAAGTTGAAATGATTAATAGAAACTATTCTTTATTCTTACTTCATGTTACTTACTGAACAATTGAAGGTGTTTGATTTGGTTTAACAGAATATCAACCCTATGGTTATTTAATGCCAATTTTCTTTTTTTCTTTCTTTTTTTGTATGTATGATTTGTAAGAAGAACTTTTTTTTAAACAATTTTGAGTGTGAGGCAAACGTTATTAATGATTTTGCTTACCAGGTTTAGTATTTGAACGTAGAAAATGGGATAAAAAAGGCAACAATAAAAAATGAAGAAAGATAAACCAAAAAATTAATAATGAAAATAATTTTTAGATTTTAATGATTTAATTGAAGCTACTACTTAATTTCTTCATGTTAATTGTATGAAGATTATTAAATAGAAGATACTCTTTATTCTTACTCAGTTACTTACTTTACAGTTAGAAAGGTATTCAAAATTGGAAAAGTTGTGATAAAAAGTCAACAATAAATAAAGAAGGAAAGACTACCAAAATGAATATGAAAAATCCTTCATTTTAGAGTTTGATAAATTTAATAGAAACTACTACTTTATTCTTACTAACATGTTATTTTAACAGTTGAAAGGATAACAACCAAGAAAGTTATGATAACAATGAAGATGAAGGAAAGACTAACAAAATGATATGGAAAATCTTATTTAGAGTTGAAATAATCTAATAGAACCTAACTACTTTATTCTTAGTGGTTACCCACTTTGAAATTAGAAGGTATTCAAAGTTGAAAATTGTGGATATAAAGCAACAATGAAATTAAAATGAAGGAAAAAACCTAGACAAAAATGAATAAGTAAAAATCCAGAGTTCAAATAATTTCAATAAAACAATTTCTTATTCTAATTCAGGTTATTTTCTTTACCAGTTGAAAGGTGTTAAACTTTAAAAGTTATGATAAAAAGGAATAAGATTAGGAAAATCTCTCACAGAATGAAGACACTCCAGAAGTGTGGGGCGAGCACCTAACCCTAGTAAAATACTGCTTTGACTAAAACTTAGCAAGAATCTCTTGTGGGTATCCTATGTGCCACAGGTAGTCTTTTCAGAATAAATAAAATCATATTTTTATCTTGCCAACTTTCATGAATATTGTTAAACGAAGTTAAGAGTTTTCATTCTAAGAAAAGTTATCATACCAAGGTTAAGAGCCATAGCAGGAGGAAAGATTAAGGTGGATGCATACCTTTCCTAAGGGTATTAGTGCTAAGTGAATGCAAACAGCTCATCCAGGATTTGAATTTGATTGCTTATCTATTTCCAATGATGATTAACCATTACAAACACCTCCTGTCGATATTTTTTATTTCTTGTTGAAAGCTTGATATTCAAACCAACTGTTGGTTGGTTGAATTTTAACAGACCTTGTGTATTTCATGCGCAGAGACATTTTGTCTTATTCATTATGAATAGAATTATGAATAGAATTTGACATTTTAGTGTTGGGCCGTTATTATTTTTTCATGCTATATGTATTATGAAACATATTATATCCAAATATCATGTTTTTTTTTTTGAATATATTATTAATGAACTGTGTACGCACCAAACTAAGAAGCCAAACACTCTGTTCCTGGGCGACAGAAACAGTACGAGAAAAGAGAAAGGATACAAAAAAGGCAGCCAAACGTAAATAAAACAAACCCAACTAAACACCAAATTTAAGCTAGATGGGACCTTGCACAAGAAATGAGCGTGCAGTCTTAAACAAGTTCGTGGAAACAGCAAACCACAAAGGAGGCAGCTGTATGGCCACTTGCCCCTCATCTCCCAAACCATATGAGTAAGACTGACTAGGGCAATGCGGGATACTGCTGGAGAAGAAGGATGAGCTCAATAAAGCGACATACTCCTGTGGAAGCCAACACATAGCGTGCTAGTGTGGGCGCCCAGCCAGGACCTATATTGACCAACTATGTGAGATGCTGGATATGGCAGCAGAGGAGCTCCTGGGCAAATGAATGATAGAGAGGGTTGGCATGAATTGTCATGATATCCGTGTACTTGCACGACATGAATGATGAATGATTTTTAATTGACTGGTTATACAAATATGCCTTGGTTAAAGAAGCCCAGTCTGCCCTACTATTTAGCCCATAACTGGAAGAAGATTAGGGGGATGCATACGTTTTCCAAAGGTTTAGCCAGCTATGTGAAATGCAACAGCGTCATCCAGGTTGAACTCAGTATCACCATGTCCTTCTTACAATGATAACCAACAATACAAACCTCACAGTTAACAGGTTTGAATTAAGAGTTTTCCTTCAGAACAGTTCCATTCCAAGTTTTTTTTTGTATTTTGTGACTGAAAACTTGTGGGTAGCCCTATATGCCCACAGGTAGTCCTCTCAGAATAAATAAAAACGACTAATAGACTTTTAATCTTGCCTAACTTTGTAAAACTGTTACATGAAACGTCAACGGGGGAAGGGGGTTGTTCTCTTAGGCCATCAAATCACTAAGTTCTTAATTAAATTATTCTTCTAATGGTGTTTAATTCTCAAAATCGCATTGACCAACTAGTCATGTTTCATGCAAAGAAGAAAATTCTGGTTGAGAGAGAGAGAGAGAGAAGAGAGTTCCGAACAATGTCCAATAAGAATCTATCCTCTGAACTTCAAAGATAAAGTCCGACATGGAATTTACAAAGGAAGCAAAAGAAAAGTCTCTTCCGTGTAATCTGGAAACAGAAAGCGTTTAACCCCCCCCGCAAACTGCAAGGAGTGCCGGAAGTGTGATGCAGAAACGCAATGTGCACTCTATTGGGAGTGACAGGCTTAACAGTCTTTTTTTTTCTGTTGCTTAAAAAGCATGTTCTTTGCCTTTGAATATATATATATATACATACAAATATATATATATATACTTATATATATATATAATACAATATACTTATATATATACATATAAATACATAATAATATACACATATACTTTTATTATATTATAATATACACACTTAAATATGTAGAACATATACTTAATATTACATACTTAAATATGTATATATCATATAGCATATACACTTAATATGTAGACCATATACTTATATGAAACACATATACTTATATATATACACTTAAATTATATATATATATGAATAGGTAGACCCATATATATAGTATATATATATATATATATATATATGTAGACAATATATATATATATATAATGTAGACATATTATATATACACAGACATTACTTAATAGTATATATATAATATAATATATATACACACACACATATTATAACTATATTTATATACACAGACATACACACACATGCCTTTATATCGTCCCTATATATTTATATCACAGACAACACACACACACATAATATTTATATACCACAACATACACAACACCATATAATATTTATATACACAATACAACACACACACACACATATATATATATACACAGACATACCACACAGATCACATATATATATTTTCACAGACAATACACACACACACATATATATTTATATACAGACTCACCCACACATATATTTTATTCACAGACATACCACACCCTATATATTTATATACACAGCCCCATATATTTTTGACTCACACACACACACATATATTTATATACACTGAGACAATCACACACACACACACACACCGATCACATAATTTTATATTACAAGTACATACACACACAACACCACACAACATATATTATATACACAGACAACACACACCACACACATATATTTATATACACAGCATAAACACACACACACACACATATTTTATATACACAGACATAAACACACACACACACACATATTTATTATAACACAGACATAAACACACACACCATCACATATTTTATATCACAGACATAAACAACAGCACACACACCACATATATTATATACACAGACATAAACAACACAACACACACACACAACACAACACATATATATATATATATATATATATATATATATGATATAATACACACACACTAGACATATACTTATATTATACACACACACACCACATATACTTATATATATACACACACACACACATATATTATATATATACACACAGACAATATATATATAATTATATTATACACACAGACATATATATAATATATAAGTTATATATATAATATATATGTGTTTAAATTGGAGTCGTACCTAATTTTGAAAATTAATTAATTAATAATGATTAGGCGGGAATAACTATTAAATGTATGGCGTTAAACAAATCGAGATCCCGCCTAATTCATTATTAATTAATTAAATTTTCAAAATAGGTTACGACTCCAATTAAACACTTATTCCTCCAAAAATTATCGGAAAAGCCATTCTACAAACCTTAAATAATATAATATATATATATAGTATTGTCTATTGATTTCAGATCAAGCAACAACTACTTCTTGAAAACTAAAGAACTGAATATCACTATAGAAAACTTCTATAATTCCTTAAGAACCATTAAAGACTGGCCTTTAGACTTGTTGTTTTGATCACAAACTTACAGTAGGGCAATGTCTTTCCTTTCTAAGATGTACTCGTATGAGTAACTTTTGAAAAAATAAAAAACACTATTCAAAGTAACTCTCTAGCTTCATTTAATAGAGATAGTCATCTTTTTTTAGACCATCAAAGTCACAGACCTGTTCTCTAGAAATCGGACCATGTTGGAAGTTATTTCTATATAAAGGCAATGGTTTAATTCCCCACCTCGATTTATAGACTAGCCATGGTCCTGTAATTGACTCTTGTACCAATCACTTAGCAATAACTAACTGGCCTGATAGAATACTTAACCCCACATTGGTCATAATTAAAAACTGACTCTTTGAGGACGGACACGAACATAGGATTGCCAGATCTGTACAATACCCGAAGGACTTATAAAGAAAAAGAAAAAAGAAAGAAAAAAGAAATCAAATATTGAAATAATATACAGTTCAACATGCGATTTTTGAAAAATGTATTGATCGTATGAAACTGTTCATCAGAGTGTGTGAAAATTTTAAATGAATCATTTCTTTCTTCCACCAGTTATATGGATTAGTATCAACTATCTTTGTTGTTTTGTCATAATGCTTCTTCATTTTTATTTCTAATCCTTCTCAGGCTAACAGTTCATCTTGTTTCTCTTTTTTTTTTTCATTTATTTTAGATTCTTTTTAGATTTAAACTATCAAAAATTGTTGCATACAGACTAGTATCATTATCCTTGTTGTTTTGATCATAATGCTTCTTTCTTTCTTTTTGTTATTTTTAATCCTCCTCAATTATATAGTTCATTTTTTGTTTCTTTTTTATTTCATTTATTTTATGATCTAGATTTAACTATATAATTGAGGGAGGATAAAAATACAAAAAGAAAGAAAGAAGCATTATGATCAAACAACAAGGATAATGATACTAGTCTGTATGCAACAATTTTTGATAGTTAAATCTAAAAGATCTAAAATAAATGAAAAAAAAAAGAGAACAAGAATGAACTGTATAGCTGAGAGGATAGAAAATAAAAATTGAAAGAAGGCATTTGATCAACAACAAAGATGAGTGATAATAGTCAATATAACTGGTGAAGTAAAGATAATGATTTCATTTAAAAATTTACACACTCTTTGAATGAACAGTTCAATACATGCATACATTTTTCAAATAATCCGCCATGTTGAAACTGTATATTATTTCAATATTGAATTTCTTTTTTTCTTTTCTTTTTTCTTTTTCTTTTATAAGTCCTCGAGAGTAAATTGTACAGATTCTGGCAATCCTATGTGTGTCCGTCCTCAAAGAGTGGCAGTTTTAATTATGACCAATGTGGGGGGTTTAAGTATTCTATCAGGCCAGTAGTATTGCTAGTGATTGGTTAACAAGAGTCAATTACAGGACCATGGCTAGTCTATATCGAGTGGGGAATTAACAATGCCTTATAAGAAAATACACTCCACATGTTCCGATTTCTAGAGGAACAAGGTCTGATGAACTTTGATGGTCTAAAAAAAGATGACTATCTCTATTAAATGAAGTAGAGAGTTACTTTGAAATAGTGTTGGTTTTATTTTTCAGTTACTGCATACGAGGTACATCTTAAGGAAAGACATTGCCCTAACTGTAAGTTTGTGATCAAAAACAACAAGTCTAAAGGCCCAGTCCTTGAATGGTTCTAAGGAATTATAGAAGTTTTCTATAGTGATATTCATTTTTTGTTCTTTATGTTCTTCCAAAGAGTAGAGTTGCTGATTTCTGAATCATAGAACAATACTATAATATATTATATATATATATATAAGGTTTGTTAGATGGCTTTTGCCGATAATTTTTTTGGGAGAATAAGTGTTTAATTGGAGTCGTAACTAATTTTGAAAATTAATTAATTTATAATGAATTAGGCGGGATCTCGATTTTGTTTAGCCATACATTAATAGGTATTCCAGCCTAATTCATTTATTAATTAATTAATTTTCAAAAATTGGTACGACTCAATTAAACACATATATATATATATATACATATTATATATATATATGTCTGTGGTGTATATATATATATATATATATATGTCTTGTGTGTATATATATAAAAGTTAATGTGTGTGTGTGTGTATATATATAGTATATGTGTGTGTTGTGTGTATATATATAAGTATATGTCTTGTGGTGTGTATATATTATAATATATATATATATATATATATATATATGTGTGTTGTGGTGTGTGGTGTGTGTGTTTATGTCTGTGTATATAAATTATGTGTTGTGGTGTGTGTGTTTATGTCTGTGTATATAAATATGTGTGTGTGTGTGTGTTTATGTCTGTGTATATAATATATGTGTGTGTGTGTGTGTTTATGTCCTGTTGTATATAAATATATGTGTGTGTGTGTGTGTTTATGTCTGTGTATATAAATATAATGTGTGTGGTGTGTGTGTGTATGTCTGTGTATATAAATATATGTGTGTGTGTGTTGTGTGTGTATGTCTGTGTATATAAATATATGTGTGTGTGTGTGTGTGTGTGTGTGTTATGTCTGTGTATATAAATATATGTGTGTGTGTGTGTTGTATGTCTGTGTTATAAATAATATATGTGTGTGTGTATGTCTGTGTATATAAATATAAATGTGTGTGTGTGTATGTCTGTGTATATAAATATCTGTGTGTGTGTATGTCTGTGTATATAAATATATATGTGTGTGTGTGTATGTCTGTGTATATAAATTATATATTGTTGTGTGTGTGTATGTCTGTGTATATAAATATATATGTGTGTGGTGTGTGTGTGTATGTCTGTGTATATAAATATATATGTGTGTGTGTATGCTGTGTATATAAATATATATGTGTGTGTGTGTATGTCTGTTGTATATAAATATATATGTGTGTGTGTGTATGTCTGTGTATATAAATATATATATGTGGGTGTGTGTAGTCTGTGTAATATAAATATATATATATATGTGTGTGTGTATATATATATATATATAATAATTATAAGTATTGTCTTTGTGTATATTATATATATGTCTACATATATATATATATATATATGTCTACATATATATATATATATATATATAATATATTATGTCACATATTCATATTATATATATATATTTAAGTTGTATATATATATAGTATAGTGTCTAACATATAAGTATATGTGTCTACATATTTAAGTGTATATGTATAGTATATACATATTTAAGTGTATATATATGAGTAATGTGTCTACATATTAAGTTGTGTATATATAATATATATAAGTAATATGTGTATAATATATATATGTATTTATATGTATATATTAAGTATATGTGTATATTAATATATATATAAGTATAATATATATATTTGTATGTATATATTATATAATTTCAAAAGGCAAAGAACATGCTTAAGCACAGAAAAAGACTGTTAAAGCTGTCACTCCCAATAGAGGTGCACTTGCAGTTCTGCATCACATCTCGCGGCACTCCTTTGCAGTTGCGGGGGGGGTAAACGCTTTCTGTTTCCAGTTACACGGAAGAGACTTTCTTTTGCATTTCCTTGTAAATTCCCATGTCGGACTTTATCTTTTGAAGTTCCGAGGATAGATTTTCTTTGACATTGTCGGAACTCTCTCTTCTCTCTTCTCTCACCAGAATTTTCTTCTTTGCATTTTGAAAACAATGACTAGTGTGGTCATGCATTGAGAATAAACACATGAAGAAATAATTTAATTAAGAACTTAGTGAATTTGTGGCCTAAGAGACACCCCCTTCCGTTGACGTGGTTCAGTAACAGTAAATTACCAGTTAGGCCAAGATAAAAAGTACTATTAGTCGTTTTTTTTTCTGAAAGACTACCTGTGGCATATAGGCTACCACAAAGTTTTCAGTCACAAAATACAAAAAAAACTTGGAATTGGCAACTGTTCTAGAAGGAAACTCTTATTCAAACCTGTTAAAATGTTTGAAGGTGTTGTATTGTAATGGTTTATCAATGTAAGAAATGGACATGGTGATAGAGTTCAATCTGGATGAGGCTGTTTTGCTTTGCACATAGTGCTAATACTTGGAAAACGTATGCATCCCCCTAAATCTTCTTCCAGTTATGGCTAAATATAGGGCAGACTGGGCTCTTACGCAAGGCATATTGTATGTAACCAGTCAAGTTAAAAAATCATCATCATCAATGTGTGCAGTAGCACGGATATCCTGACAATCTCATGCCACCCCTTCATCAATTCATTGCCCCCAGGAGCTCTCTGCTGCCATATCCAGCATCCTCACATAGTTTGGTCAATATAGGTCCTGGCTGGCGGCCCACACTAGCACGCCTATGTGTTGGCTCCACAGGAGTTGTCCTTATGAGCTCATGCCTTGCTTCTCCAGCATATCCGCAATGCCTAGTCAGTCTTACTCATATGGTTTTGGGAGATGAGGGCAAGTGGCTCCATAAGCTGCCTCCTTGTGGTTGCTGTTTCCACGATTGTTTAAGACTGCACGCTGCAATTCTGTGCAAGGTCCCATCTAGCTTAAATTAGTGTTTAGTTGGGTTTGTTTTTATTACGTTTGGCTGCTTTTTGATATCCTTATCTCTTTTCTCTTACTGTTTCTGTCGCCGCAGGGAACAGAGTGTTTTGGCCTTAGTTTTGGTTGGTAACACAGTCAATTAATAATATTTCAAAAATAACATGATAATTTGATTAGTAATTTATGTTTCTAATACTATAGCATGAAAATAATAACGGCCAAGCACTGAAATGTCAAATTCTATTTTATAATTCTTAATTCAATAAGAATAAGACAAATGTCTCTGGCATGAAATAACACAAGGTCTGTAATATTCAACAACCAACAGTTGTTGTTTGAAATATCAAGCTTTCAACGAAGAAGTAAAAACGACAGGAGGTGTAGTGTATGGTTATCAATCATTGGAATAGATAAGGCAATTCAATTCAATCCTGGATGAGGCTTTTGCATTTCACTTAGCACTAATACACGCTTAGGAAAGGTATGCATCCACCTAATCTTCCTCCTGCTATGGCTCTTTAACCCTTGGTATTGATAACTTTTCTAGAAAGGAAAGACTCTTAACTTCGTTTAACAATATTATGAAGTTAGGCAGATAAAAATATGATTTTATTTATTCTGAGAGACTACCTGTGGCACATAGGGAACCCACAAGAGATTCTGCTTTTTAGTTTTTTAGTCAACAGTATTTTTACTGGGTTAGGTGCTCGCCCCACACTTCTGGAGTGTCCTTCATTTCGGAGAGATTTTCCCTAATCTTATTCCTTTTTTATCATACTTTTAAAAGTTGAACACCTTTCACTGTTTAAGAATAACTGAATTAAGAATAAAGAAAATTGTTTTTTATTGAATTATTTGAACTCTGAGATTTTACTATTCATTTTGTCTAGTTTTCCTCATTTTATTTATTGTTGCTTTATATCACAATTTTCAACTTTTGAATACCTTCTAATTGTCAAAGGAGTAACACTAAATAAAGTAGTAGGTCTATTTAGATTATTTCAACTCTAAAATTTTAAGGATTTTTCCATATCATTTTTGGTTACGTCTTTCCTTCATCTTAATTGTTTATGTCATAACTTTCTTGTTGTAATACCTTTCAACTGTTAAAGTACATGTAGTAAGAATAAAGTAGTAGGTTCTATTAATTTTATTTTCACTCTAAAATGAAAGGATTTTCCAATATTATTTGGTTAGTCTTTCCTTCATTTTATTTAATTGTTGGCTTTTTATCACAACTTTCAATTTTGAAATACCTCTAACTGTTAAAGTAAGTAACTGGTAAGATAAAGAAAGTATCTTCTATTAATAATCTTCATACATAACATGAAGAATTAGTAGTAGCTTCAAAATTAAATCATTTAAAATCTAAAATTATTTTCTTATTAATTTTGGTTTATCTTTTTCCTTCATTTTTATTATTGTTGCTTTTTATCCCAATTTTTCTACGTCAAATACTGAAAGCCTGTTAACAAAATTCATTAATAACGTTTGCCTAACGTCTAAAAATTTGTTTTAAAAAAAGTTCTCTTACAAATCATACATACAAAAAAAGAAAAAAAGAAAATGGCATTAAATAACCCATAGGGTTGATATTCTGTTAAACCAAATCAACACCTTCCAAATTGTTCAGTAAGTAACATGAAGTAAGAATAAAGAAGTAGTTTCTATTAAATCATTTCAACTCTAAAATTGAAGAATTTTTCATTATTAATTTTTGGTTAGAATCTTCTTCATAATATTGTTGCTTTTTTATCACAATGTTTTAGCATTAAAAGACAAGATACTGGTTGATAAATAAATATATTTAAAGAAGACGCTTTCTGAATTCTTCTAAATGCCTCAAATGAAGTAACATGAAGTAAAAATAAAGGTCACTATTCTTGAATTTATTTCAAATCTAAATGAAGATTTTTATTATTAATTTGTGGCTAGTCCCTCTCATATTATTTTTGCTTTCTAAAAACTTTTCTTGGTTTGAAATACCTTTCAAACTATTAAAGTAATAGAAATGAGTAAAAATAAAGAGTAGCTTCTATTAAATTGTTTCAACCTAAATGAAGAACTTTTCATTATTCATTTTGGTGACTTTTCACACATCTTTCAGTTTTGAATACTTCCATCTGTTTAATAGTAACATGAGTAAGAATAAAGAAGTAGTTTCTATTAATATCTTCATACAATAACATAAGAGTTAGTGTAGTTCATTAAATTATTTTAAAATCTTAAAATTATTTTTCATTATAATATCTGGCTAGTCTTTCCTTCATATTATTTTTGCTTTCTAAAAAACTTTCTTGGTTGAATATCTCCAAACTGTTAAAGTAAGTAAAATGAAATAGCTTCTAATTAAATTGTTTTTCAACTCGAAAATGAAGGATTTTTCATATTAATTTTTTAGTTAAGTCTTTTTTCTATTATTATTGTAACTTTTTATCAAGAACTTAAACTTGGTTGGCTTGGTGTAATGTTAGTAAGCTTAGTCTCACAGATCCAATCACTACTAAATAGGAATTCAATCCTCTTCAATATACACCATACTTGCAACCTTGCATTACATGGCTAATGAGCTGGGTAAACCTCCCTACAACTATAAAGTAAGTAACATGAAGTAAGAAGTAGTTTCTATTAAATTATTTCACCTAAAGTGAAGGATTTTCATTAAATTCATTTTTGGCTTGTTTTCTTGATCTTATTTTATTGTTGGCTTTTATTCACAATTTTCTTGTTGAATCATTCTTTCAACTTCTAAAAATAAACATAACATGAAGTAAGAATAAAGAAGTAGCTTCTATTAAATTATTTCAACTCTAAAATGAAAGATTTTCATATCAATTTTGGGAGTCTTTTCTTCATCTTATTATATTGCTTTTCATTTCAACTTTCAATTTTGAATATCTTCAAAATTTAAAGTGAGTAACCAGAAGAATAAAGTAATAGCTTCTATTAATTATTTCAACTTCTAAATGAAGGATTTCCATATTCATTTTTTGGTTAGTCCTTTCCTTCATCTTATTGTTATCACAACTTTCTTGTTGAATACCTTTCAACTGTAAGTAACGTGTAGTAGAATTAAAGTAAGTAGGTTTATTAAATTATTTCAATCCTAATGAAGGATTTTCATTATTCATTTTTGGGCTTGTCTTTCCTCATCTTATTATTGTTGGCTTTTTATCACAACTGTTCTTGGTTGAATACTTTTCAACTTTAAGAGCATCAGTCTTGTGTAAGGTTAGTAAGCTAGTCTCTCAGATTCCATCACTACTAAAATATGAATTCAATCCTCTCAATAACACCATACTTCAACTATGGCTAATGGTGCTGGGTAAACTAGACGCTTTCAACTATTAAGTAAGTAAAGATGAATAAGAATAAAGAAGTAGCTTCTATTAGAATGTTTCACTCTAAAGATGAAGGAATTTAATTATTAATTTTAGTTAGTCGTTTTCTCATCTTCATGGTTGATTTTTATCTCAACTTTTCCAGGAGGAATACTTCCAACTTTTAATGCTTTGTTTTGTAAGTATATTCCCCATCATAACTTGAAAGTCACCACATCTATTGGTCATAGGAATATAAGTAGTATTCGGAAAAATTCCACGTACTTTGGTTGATACCAATTTTAATTTTGAAAAAACATTGACTGTATATAAAGTTTGAGATAATGTAAATATATTAAGAGAATCTATAATATTGATAGAATAAAATACGGTGCGATGTGTTTGAATGATATGGCCTGTCATCACCCCAAATAATAATGGACTATTCTGTTTGGATAGAAAGGAATGCTTCATAAAAAACAGGCTGCTGGTTGATACCAATTTTTATTTTGAAAACTTGATTTATAATAAAGTCTGAGATAGTGTAATATGTCTATAATATGATAGCAATAACATTGAATGCATGCGGCCTGTCTTGCATGCGGCCTCATAATAATAACTAGAATTGGCTACCTGGATGCCTGGGTAGAGGAGTATATAAAAGTTTAGTCTCACAGATGTTTAATTGATTTAATGTTTTAATCCGGAACACACCATGACTTGCCTTTTTTTTACTAATTCAAATCTTAATTTTTAATATCTTTTTCAGATATTAATACAATTACATTATTTTTGCACAAAAGCATGCTCTGGTAATATGAATGTGTATATATATTATACTATATTTACTTTATTTTCATAGTTCCCCGGGGCGATAATACATACTCACAACTGCCATTATATATATATAGCGTAGATGATAGATAGATAGATAGATAAGAATGGACCATTCTGTTTTGATGGGAAAGAAGAAGGAAAGATACTTCACAAAAATATGAAAAAGAAAGTCTATTAATGAGAAGAAAGAGAAGAGAGGGCGCAGATACTACACATTAATCTTTTTTGATTAAGGCAAGATTCCAATCAATACATCAATAACTTTGCTTGTTTATAGTTATTTACTAAACTTAGCTTAGATTTGGCATCAAAGCCGAATATGGGCACCCAGGGATCTTCCCGGATACTGCTAATGTAGCTTGCTAACCAATACACCACATGAGGTGCCCTATTCTGCTTGTTTATATTTGCTTTGTAGGACTTTTTATTTTAATTGTTTTGGCATTACAACAAGGGTTGACATGCCGATCCCACTACTGTGGGCTAAAAGATCTAAGTTGAAGGAAGTAGATAGTAAGTAAAGTTCAACTGGGTGGCTACTGTCGATATCAGCCAGAAAGCAAAGACTCTATCCCCTTTTCCCGCGACCAGGAGATTGTTTTGTTCATCTGGAGGGTGCCCCACTACCAGTCAGCTTCCTTACTTCATAAGGCACTTTAATATTTCGATTTGAATTTTGGCATAAAAATAACCACAAGGTTTGACATGCTGTAAATCCAATAAACCAAACCAAACTTACTGGAAGCAATAATTAGAGAATAAATAAGTAGGGCGCAGATACTACGCTTTAATCTTAGGCAGAATTTCAATCGATACATCAATAACTTCATCATTTTGATAAAAACTTGCTTGTTTATAACTATTTACTATTGTAAGGACTTTTTAAATATTCTAATATGAATTTTTGGCATAAAATAACTCCAACAAGGCTAACATCCAATAAAATCCACCAAACCAAACCAAATTACGTAGAGGGTACGATACTACATTTTAATCTTAGCCAGATGTCAATCAATACATCATAATCAATCTTTTTCAGCATAAATAACCTAAAAAAAAGAAAAGGGTTGATATGCCATAAAAACCAAGCTACCATTATTCACAGAATGAGGATTTCTGGGAAAAAATCTGAGACACAATTCCATAAAATATATAACTCCCTCTCACCCTACCTAATATGTCAATTTAGTAAATAATATTCATATTAATACTCATCATTTTGATAAAAAACTTTGCTTGTTATAATGATTGCTTTAGTAAGGCACTTAATATTTTTAACGAGTTTGGCATAAAATAACCCACAAAGTTGACAATACACAATTGATCTTCCGTAGAGTGCACAGATTATCTACACTTAATCTTGGCAGAAATGTCTATGAATCTAAAGAACTTCATCATTTTGAATCAAACTTTACTTGTTTATAACTATTTGCTTTAAGTAAGGCACTTTAATTATTCTAATATGAATTTTTAAAAACTGTTTTTTTTTTGTTTGTTTGGTTTTTGGTTTTTTGTTTAAACTTTTTTAAATCAATCGTCTAAATTGGAATGCATTTAAATAACTCTATAAATGGAAATTGGGACTCCTGAAAACAAAACTCATAAGCAATAATGTATCAAGTAATAAACAATGATGCAAAAAGCCAGAAGACAAATTCATTAAACAGTGGAAATCTTCAATGAAAGAGGAAGAAAAAAAGGTAACATTAGAATAAATGATGTTCCAAAAACAATCTAATTTCTTTGGTGCATTCAATGCAATACTCTGTCACCCTGATTTGATTGAAATCCAGTGCATTCACCCGAGAGAGACCATGGAGAAAGTTCATTGCAACGGAATAAAATTATAGGAATGTCACAAGTGTAATGATTGTAACATATTGAAACTAATTCATCAAGATGTTGAGAATTAGATCAGAAGTTAAAAGAGAAGAAATTCTACTGTCAGGTACAAAGCTTTTTCTCCGACAGATTCATTCAATTAGTTGCATTTTCAGTGTCTTAAAGTAGTGGTTGTATTCATGTTGCAGGGTCAGCATATACTACCTCCAAATAGAAAGTGCACACCTAACCTTTTCTTTCAAAATGAAGGAAAATCTAAAACATTCTCGGCAAAATAAAACTTTATAATATACACATTGAATATTAGAATAAAGAAATATATTTAGTATTGTAAAATTATGGTGCAAAGAAAAATAAAACTTTTATTGCAAAAACACGGACATAAAATGAGGGTTTCCAGTTATTTTATGGTAGGAATAAACGAGAAAACGGTTCTCTTTACCCAATAATCTCCCTGGTCCTGGTGCAAGCGAAAGGGATAGACTCCTTGCTGATCTGACAACAGGCCCACTTACCACAACTAACAACTTTTTATTTAACCCATAGGACCCTAACAGGTACTACCTTTTGGATCAGAGTGGATCCTGGGAGTAATGGCAATGAAGGAGCATTGGTGTGATAACCTGACCAATATGATACTTAATATTATCTGCATTATTCGGACCTATTGTCCCGCTCTCATTGTATTTGTACAACGTTTCGGCTGATATGCCTCCGGCCTTCTTCCAGGTATTTGCTTGTCGACCTCGGGAACCTTCTCGGACTCGGAACTTCTTTCAACTCGGGAACTTTCTTGTCATAATCGGGAGCCATTATGGAACTTTGGAACCGAACCCTTTATTTAGTCCATGGGGTATCCTGTTCTCATTCCAGTAACCATAGCTTTGGGGTAGGAGTTGTGTTAATTAGTTTCTATGTTACTGCTTTACTCAGATGAACTCGGGATCCAGAGATACTGTCACTTAGAACTGTCTTAAACTACTACCTTATCCAACTAGGCGCATGTGTCCAATGGACAAATTGAAGATGGGGAACAATAGTCCGAATAATGCAGATAATACTATCATCGAGCCTCATCTCAAACATTCATGATACTTAAGTTTAATATATGAAATAATATTAATTAGAAAAGAGTAATGAATTAGATAAAAACGAATATTAAAAAATTACACTTATTTTAATGTTATTTTTTAACAGATTTCTTATAAAATTAAATACATTAGGATTGTTTTTTAATACATTTGAAAATAACAGTGATAGTATTAGAAAATCAGTAAACAGAAATAATTATTTATCAAACCCAGTTTTGTTAAATCATTATGCAATTATTCTCACATATACTATAATATCATCCTTTATTTTCTTATGGCACATATTTCAAGGATTTAAATCTATTAATAGTTTGATTCATCTTTTCCCAAGTTTATTTAACGCTGTGAATGGAAACTGCAATAATCTTATACAGGGATAGTTATTATACAGAACGCTCCAAAATGTTTCAAATAAAACAGAAAATGATAGAAAAAGCTTGGGTATAGAGCACAATCTGGCGGGAAAGGCCGAGCCTTCTGATGTGGATTCAAATCTGAGACAGGAATATGCTATTGGAGAGTGAGAAAGATCAAGGCAGTCAGATATCGAGATTGTCGCAAATGAAAAAAAGTCGTATGGCTCAGCAGAAAGAGTTCAGCATTACTTGGTTACTGTCTTCTATTTAATGTCATTCTTACTTATTACTTTATATAATGAGATGTATTTTTTGAAGTGATGAGTGCATCTCAAAGTTACACCGCAATCCGTGACAGCCAACTGCAGAATTTTTTTTTTTTTTTTTTGGCGCAGAGAAAGACGAGGTTAACCCAAAGGTGAAGATAGTATTTATCAACGCTAAACCAAAAGTCGAAAAAGTTACTTTCCAAAATTGCAAAGTAGAAATCAAGGACATATGCACTTTCCTATCTCCAATTGTAGACTTACTGAATATTATAATAGATATATATGAAGAAGGACGGATGTAGTAGAAATCTGACAAGTAATGAGGTAGGTAAAAAGATAGTGGAACAAGAAATGATAACTCAAAAACAAATCTAAGAGTTGAAAATATTTCATCCGATTTATACGGACATCTTCAGTCGAAAGAGTTTTATTGAAAGCAAAATTAACGTTGCATGTACATTGATTTGGTGAGGGGGTGAGTTAGTAGGCGAAGTGAAGGGTAGGGAGATAGGGGCTGACAAGAATGAAGTGAGGGATAGTTACAGGAAAGTAGAAGAGTAGGTTAAGGAGTAGATGGGCACAGGGCAGTCAAGGGATGAGGGTAAAGTTCATTGTAATGGTGTGTTTGAGATCAAGGGGAAGATAAGAGGAGGGGATATTATATATATACATATATATGTGTGTGTGTTTGAAATGGAAGTGAATCCGATGGTAATGTTGAAAGAGAATAAAGGAAGAAAGTATTGATGGATAGAAATAAGGATTATTTTAATTAATTTACTTACACGTGTTTCGGTCAGGAGTTTATCCTGTATACATTTATCATCTATTATTATCTTTTAAATAACAAAATGAAATAAAAATAATAATGATAGAAAATATATGGAGGGGTATCATAAGAGTAATGAATCACCACATCTCCAAAACACCTAACACCTGTGGCACTACTCCCAGAATCCATTTGACACACTCCATACTCTTCTGACATCAACAACGACGCACCTCCCTTATTCACAAACTCCTAGTTTTTTTTTTTTTCTTTTTTTTATTCACTAGCATGAAATGTTCACCATTGAAAGCAAGAATGCTATGCTAAAGTCCTTGAGAAGGATCTAACAGACCGAAATGTTACAACGTCAACATCACTACCCACAACAAACATCCATTTTCTAAACATCCCGTGTTTCTCTAATTTCTCCACACATATATATATTTGGAGATTAATGTGCTTAATTAAAGTCAATACCATTTGAGATTAATTAGTTATAATTAAATTGAATTAGCATGCATTCGGTTTAAGAATGTAAGGTGTTAACAAAATCAAGAAAAAGTAGATATTCTTGTATGTACATTTCAGTCTATTAGGCCCACAGCAGTTATAGACAGGACTGCTTTGTGTGTGATTTTGAACCTACCTGCCAGGCTGGCAAGCGGGACTCTAAACCATTACACTAGCTTGCCTTTCCAGATTTTCTCATTTATTTTAAACTGTATAATATTGCATTTGGTTGACTTACAGCATGACAGATGAAGTGGAAACAATCTGTTGAGATGATGATAGCTGAACAATTTTTGGGAGATTCATGGCTTAATTGAAAGTCATACCTAATTTGTAAATTAATTAGTTATATTAAATGAATTAGGCATGCATATCGGTTTAAAAGTAAGGCGTAAATAAATCGAGAAGAAGTTCAATCTGCTGTATGTACTTTCGGCCTATTAGGCCTCATCAGCAGAAGTTATAGACAGGAAGTGCTTTGTGCGGGATTCGAACGCCTAAAGCTGAGTGAATCAATCTTTGGTCTCCTTAAAGGCTTTTTACTGTTTAGTTTAATACACAAAAGTGATTTGGAAGACAGGCACAAGGAAGCCGTAACTTAGTACAGATTTTACATTGCTGTAAGCCTACCTGCAGAATGCCAGAAATTTATGAATTAATTATTGGTTGTTCTGAGCTTGTGCTCACCTATCTTTATAATTTAATCAAAGAGACAATAAATGCATTTTACATACTTCCCCTGAATTCATTTATTTGTAAATCAATTATAATATAAACTTATAAACCGGATGTGATTTAATATTGAGGCTTACTGGTGCCAAGAGCAGCCTTTAAAGCTATTTAAGAATGGGGAATATTAATCCGTTTGTGTCGCCTGGGTAGCGGAGGAAACCCTGGTGTATTAATTGTTTACTTTTGAGATTTACAAATACTAGATTTTTAAGTAGAATCAATGCTAATTTCTATGTATATTTTGATTTTTAGATATCTTCAAAATATAAATCAAAATCTTCATAATTTTTGCACAAAAGCAAGAACGTGATAATTAGTGTGTATATATAATTACTTTGTTGTTAATTGTTTTATCCTTGTAGTTTCATCATGACAAACACCTACATAGACACCAACTACTCTTTATAATATATGTCTAGATTCTTGATAAAGGAAAGGTCATGCTCCAAAATATAGAATGAAATAAAATGAAACTTAGTCACTTAACATCCAAAGCGGAGTTTCTTATTCATTTTCCTAACGCCATGCTTCACACAAATCCCCAAATATATATATATTATATATATATATAATATAATATATTAATAATAGAGATTCGCTTCCGACTTTTGTCTGTAACAAAAACTATGTCACTGATTACGTCGCTTACCCAAAATCATTCATAAACATAAAATGAATACACTCAAAATTTTGAACAGCAACATTAGACATCCTCATTGTTTTTTAAACAAGTTTTAATAAATCATGACTGGTATTATAATATCTATATATAGTTTGTTTTATTTTAATACATATTTAAAGTTTACATTTCAAATTGTTTTATTTTTTACTCCTTTTTGAATTTGATGATTTTACTTAATAGGGTACAAACTCGCCTGACATTGAATTTTTAAACTCCCATCCCTCAGGCAATATGTTTCAAAAATCTTTTTACATCGCCCGGAGGGTGTTTTTTATTTGCTAGTATATATAAAACATATATACAGTATAAATATATTTACACTGAGAACTTGGACTCACCAGATATAAATCAATTTAATACAAAAAATTATAGTTTTTAATGTCTGAGTTTGTGCTCACTTCTAATCTTTATGATTTATCAAGGAAGAAAATAATGCTTTCTAGAAATCATTAAATTTGTATAAATTATAATAGAAATATGAACGGGATGTTGAACTGATATTGGAGCTTACTGGCTGCCAAGAGCAGCCTTTAAGCTATTTAAGAATGTGGATATATCCGTTTGTTTTATTATTTTCTGTCCTCTGAAGTACAAAAATTGGTTTGTGAAAACACAAAATGGTTTACGAAACGGCAAAGATAAGCCTAGCTGTCACAATAGACAGACTGTACTGGTAAGGAAAGACACGGTTTGAGCCGGTAAAAGAAGGAAGAAATGAATAAAAAGAAAAGGAAAGGAAATATTTGGTGAAAAGAATCTATGTCTAAAGAAAAAGTTTAGAAATATTAAAGTATACGCTTTTCCTTTTTATGTTTTTTGGTTTTCCTTTCAATACCCTCAGGTCACTTGTTTTGGAATTAAATTCCTGTTTTTTTCTTTTTTCTTTTGTCCTTTTACTTTGACACTTTACGTGTTTGTAGCTTCTGTGCATACAATGCAGCAATGTTTGAAACTAATCCTCAATCCCAGGTAAAGAGATGATTAAACATAACTTGGAATATATAATATATATTTAATATAATATATATAATTATATATATATGTGTGGAGAGGTGTCCGACGTTATGTAATATATAGTATAGTATATATATATATGTATGTATAGTGTGTGGTGTGTGAAGAAAAGTGGAAGTGAATTATTGTATTATTTGTGTGTGTGTGAGAAAAGTGGAAGTGAATATATATATATATGTATGTATGTATGTATATTTTATTTCACAACCTCCTAATTCACTCAGCATGAAAAATGTTGACCATTGAAGCAAGAATTGCTATTGCTAAAGTCCTGAAAAGGTCTAACAGACCGAAATGTTACAACGTCAACATCACTACCCACAATAAACATCCATTTTCTATAACAGTCCCGTCGTATCTCTACATTTTCTCCACACATATATATATTTGGGAGATCATGACTTAATTAAAGTCATAACCTATTTGAGAATTAATTAGTTTATATTAAATGAATTAGGCATCGGTTGTAACATGTAAGGGTGTACACAAATCAAGAAAAGTAGGATTATCTGTA
Source organism: Doryteuthis pealeii (assembly GCA_023376005.1). Taxonomy (NCBI): domain Eukaryota; kingdom Metazoa; phylum Mollusca; class Cephalopoda; order Myopsida; family Loliginidae; genus Doryteuthis; species Doryteuthis pealeii. The sequence goes on from CM042166.1 coordinate 72,561,466, forward strand.
TGTACATTTCAGTCTAATTAGCTTCATCAGCAGTTATAGACAGGACAGTGCTTTTGTGTGTGATTCGAACCCTACCTGCCAGGTGGCAAGCGGGGACTTCTACAATTACCGCTTGCTTTTCCAGATTTCTCATTTATTTTAAACTGCATAATATATCGCACTTTTTGGTGACTTACAGCATGACAGTATGAGTGGACAAACAATCTGTTTGAGCTTGAGATAGCTGACAATTTTTGGGAGATTATGTGCTTTATTAAATCCATAACCCTAAATTTGTAAATTAATTAGTTATAATTAAATGAATTTAGGCATGCATATCAGTTATGTAAGGCGTAAACAAATTGAGAAGAAGTCAATCTCTGTATGTTACATTTAGCCTATTAGCCTCATCAGCAGAGTTATAGACAGGCAGTGCTTTGTGTGTGTTGGATTCAAACCCTAAGCTGAGCGAATCAATCTTTTGTCTCCTAAGGGCTTTTTTACTGTTTAATTTTAATTACACAAAAGTGATTTGGTTAAGGACAGGCAACACAGGAAGCCGTAACTTAGTACAGTCTTTACATTAGCTGCAAAGCCTACTGCAGAATGCCAGAGTATTTATGAATTAATTATTTGGTTGTCTGAGCTTGTTGCTCATCCTAATCTTTATAATTTATCAAAGAAGAAAATAATACTATTTTAACATACTTTCCCTGATTTCGTTATTTGTAATCAATTATATATAATTTATAACAGGATGTGATTGATATTGAAGCTTATGGTTGCCAAGAGCAGCCTTAAGCTTATTTTAAGAAGGGGAATTATCCATTTGTGTTGCCTGCGTAGAGGGAGGAAACACCTGGTGTATGAATTGGTTTACTTTCTGAGATTTACCAAATGCTGGACATTTTTAAGTAAATCTTCAATGTATTTCTATGTATAATTTTGATTTTGAATATCTTCGAATATAAATTAAATTTTTCATAATTTTTCCAAAAAGAATAGAACTGGGATATTTAGTGTGTCTATATATACTTACTTTGTTTGTATGTTTTTATTCTTTAGTGTCATCCATGGACACACAATACATTACACCAACTGCTCTTATATATGTCTAGATTTTCTTTGATTAAAGGGAAGGTCATGCTTCCAATATAGAATGAAATTAAAATGAAACTTATCACTTAACAACCAACTGAGTTTCTTATTCATTTTCCAACCCATGCTTCACACAAAATCCCCCCCCAAAAAAAAAAAATATATATATATATTATAATGGAGATTCGCTTCCGCTTTTGTCTGTAACAAAAATATGGTTCACTGACTTACGTCGCATTTACCCAAAATCATCATAACATAGAATAAATACACTCAAAATTTGAACATGGGCAAATTAGACAGTCCTCATTGTTTTTAAAACAAGTTTTAAATAAATACCTTTGACTTTGGTATATTATATCTAATATAGTTTGTTATTTTTAATACATATTTAAAGTTTACATCAAATGTTTTATTTTTAATCCTTAATGAATTTTGATGATTTACTTACTTTAGGGTACAAACTCGCTGACATTGGAATTTAACTCCACCCCCAGGCAATATGTTTTCAAAAATCTATTTTTTACGTCCGGAGGGTGTTTTTTTATTTTGCTAGTATATATAAAACATATATACAAGCTTATAATATATTTACACTGAGAACTGGGACTCACCAGATGTAACATCAATTATAATTACAAAATTATGTTTTATGTCTGAGTTTGTGCTCACTCGAATCTTATTGATTATCAAGGAAGAAAATAAATGCTATTCATAACAATTAATTATTTGTAATAATTTATATATAAATATTATAAACGGGATTGTGAACTGATATTGAGTACTGGCTGCCAAGAGCCAGCCTTTAAGCTATTTAAGAATGTGATATATCCGTTTGTTTTATTATTTCTGTCCTCTGAAGTACAAAATTGCGTTTGTGAAAAACACAAAATGGTTTTACGAAACGGCAAGATGAAGCCTAAAGCTGATCACAATAGACAGACTGTACTGGTAGGAAAGACGTGGTTGAGCGGTAAAAGAAGGAAGAAAAATGAATAAAAAAGAAAAAGGAACGAGGAAATATTGCTGTGAAAAGAATCTATGTCTAAAGAAAAAGTTTAGAAATTATTTAAAGAAAATAAATACAGACTTTTCCTTTTTATGTTTATTTGGTTTCCTTTCCAATAACCCTACAGAGTCTACAATTTTTTGAATTTAAATTTCTTTTTTTTCTTTTTTCTTTTGTCTTTACTGTTGACCTTTACTGTCGTTTGCTAAGCTTTTAAGTGCAAAATACCAATGGCAGCAAAAATGTTTGAATCTAAATCCCCTCCAATCACCAAAAGGTAAAGAGAATTGATTAAAACAATAACTTGGAATATATATATATATATATATATATTATATTATATTGTGAAGAAAGAGTGAATCCGACGGGTATATGTATATTATATATATACATATTGTATGTATGTATGTATGGTATGTATATGGTGTTGTGTGTGTGAAGAACAAAAGTGGAAGTGAATATATATTATGTATGTATATGTTGTGTGTGTGAAGAAAAAGTTGAAGTAATATATATATTATGTATGTAGTATGTATATTTGTGTGTGTGTGTGTGTGTGGTGAAGAAAAAGTGGAAGTGAGCTATATATATGTATGTATGTAAGTATTTTGTGTGTGTGTGTGTGTGTGTTGTGAAGAAAAAGTGGAACTTGAATATATAGTATGTATGTATGTATATATGTGGTGTAGTTGTGTGTGTGTGTAGAAAAAAGGGACTGAATATATATGTATGTATGTATGTCTATACTGTGTGAAGAAAAGTGGAGTGAATATATTTTATATGTATGTATGTAAGTTTAAGTGAAAATATATGTATGTATGTAAGTAAGGAATATAATGTATGTATGTAAGTAAGTGAATATTATGTATGCTATTAAGTAAGTGATATATATGTATGTTGTAAGTAAGTGTATATATGTATGTATGTATAAGTTAATGAATATATATGTATGTTAATGGGAAGTGAAATATATATGTATGTATGGAGTGAATATATATGTATGTATGTATTGTATGGAATTGATATATATTTTAATATATGTATGTATATATGTGTGGTGGTGTATGTGTGTGAAGAAAAAGTGGCTGTGGAATCTGCAGTATGTAATATTATTGAAAAAATTGAAGAGCACAAGTTCATAAACGAGTAATGGTTTATTTCGCCCATACTACAGTGTTTCAATCTATTTCCAATAGATCTTCAATCAGGGCTTTCGTAGTTTGAGAAAAAAAATAAATGTATCACAGAAAATAAGAAATCTGCGAGACTCTTTTGTTTTGTGGTCGGCAGTCTATTTTATATATATATGTATATATATAAAAAGGGCAGTTGTGTGTATGTCCAGAGGAAACTACAAAAATAAAACATTACAATAAAGTAAATCTATATACACATTCACTATCACCATATCTTTGCATTTCGCAAAAATAATGAAGATTTGATATATTTAAGAAATATTCAAATTTGATGGAAATTTCCTTGCAATGTGTGTGACAGCATCTTGCAAGTTCAGAATTGAATAAATTAGCCATCACAAAGTTCTCCATAACTATAACAACATACATCAACGTCATCTGCATGGACTGATAAAAGAATATATAGATATATTTATTCATAACATATATTACATATTTTATATTATTCTACATTATGATCATAAGTACTGATGTTCTACTATAGTGCTTTTATTGACTCAAAAATAATACCTCAATCGCTAAGAATTACAGAGGCATAACTCTTATGCCATAGCTCTAAGATATAAAATTGCCCTCTTCCTTAATCGCATCCAACCCGAAAAAAAAAAAAAAAAAAAAAAAAAAAAAAAAAAAAAAAAAAATCAGAGAAAAATCAAAACGGATTCCGGCAGTAATCGATCTACAGCCAACAGATCCTGACCAGTTCATCGAATCATAGGAAGGTGGTCCGAGCAAAGAAATCTTGATGGCAACCCTAACTATTTGAGATTTCTCCGAAGCGGTTTGACTCCATACAAAGGGAAAAATGGAGCAAATACTGCTAGTATACGGCCACCCAAGAAACAGTTAACGCCATAATTGATGCCTACCAAAGATTACTAAAGCAATGGTACGATCACCTTTAATGGACAACCCCTCCCCCCTATTAAATTCGTTGATGAGAGGTTTGTCCCGGTATAAGGAAAATTGAGTATTTAAATGATTACTGATAACAATTGGACAGAAGGTTTATCAGTACGTCATAGTCTTTAGTAGACGGACATTATGCCAACATATATGCCATATATACATATTTTTATATTATTAAAATTATAATCATAAGTACTGATATTTATTATAGTTGTTTTTATGACTCAAAAATAATCCCTTCCCATCTATGGACTTTAACGCGGCCATCCCTCTCCCAAATTAGTCCAATTGAGGAGGGGTGAGAGTTTTTTTTACTTTTCTCTGAATGTTTGGAGATGGAGGCTTGAAGATTCAGTATTATCTTGCGTTATGCTCCCCCATCTTTATTGTTATTTGTACAACGTTTTTGATCCGATATTTAGCCTTCCGCCTTCTTCAGTATTTCTTGTGGGCTCGGGACCTTCTCGGACTTGGAGGAACCTCTCAGACTCGGTAACCTTCTTTTCGAATCGGGAACTTTTCTTGCTATCGACCATCAAAATACCTGAAGAGCGCCGGAGGGTATATCAGCCGAAACGTTGTACAAATAACAATGAAGCATGGGGGACAATAGTCCGAATAATGCAGAGAGTTTTTTTGGTATTATATATATTTTTGGCAAAATATATCTTAAGATGTTGAATCCTCATCAGTTGATGTCCTTTATGGGATTCTTGGGTCTTTTCAACATCATGGCAGCCTTACTAAAATGACCCAGCACGGTCATTCATGTCTCAGCCTGCATCTAACATAGATGTTTATCAGCCTTCTTGTATTGCTTCTAGCTAAAAAAAAAATGGTTTCAGGTTTTGTCCTCTATACATGTGCATTTGATCAAGGAAGCCAATTATTCTCCGGTCTTCTAAACTGCAGAACTTTCCCTATTAAGTATGTTGTTTGTTAGTGTATCAGTTTCAGCTGTTTCACATGGCAAATACTTACTCTAACCACTGGTTTTATATATGTAAGTTGAAAATGAAGCGAATCGAATGGTATGCCGATTGAAAAGGAAAATTAAACAAAGGAAAGAAAATGCTGAATGGCATAAATAGATTTATTTTACTAACATGGGGTTTTCAGCCAGGAGTTTGTTCATGTTACACATGTTCTATTATTATTAATTTAAATATAAAATAAAATAATTAATTATTTCGGGAACTTACAAAATTATTTAAGTATACAAAGAATACAGCCTTCGTCAGAGTAAAATGTTTGGCATTTGAAATTAAAGTAGTCAAATACAGAGAATTTTGAAGGGTTCAAAAAAATAATTTTTTTTTTTTTTAAATGTTTAAAGAAATGTTCCACATCGATGACAAACTCCTGGGCTGAAACACGTGTTAGTAAAATAATTCTATTTTATCCATTCAGCATTTTTCTTCCTTTGTTTAATTTTTCTTTTTTCAGCATACCATCGGATTCGCTTCCATTTTCAACTTACATATATAAAACCAGTGTTAGAGTAAAGTATTTGCCTATGTGAAAACAGGCTGAAACTGATACACTAACAAACAACATACTTATAGGGAAAAAGTTACCAGTTAGAAGACCGGAAATAATTGCTCCTTTGATCAAATCACATGTTATAGAGGAGAAACCTGAAACCACATTTTTTTTTAGCTAGAGCAATACATAAGTGCTGATTAAACATCTATGTTAGATGCAGGCTGAGACATGATGAATCTCGGCTGGGTCATTTTAGTAAGGCTGCCATGTGTGAAAAGGACCCAAAATCCCCAAAACAAAAGGACATCACTGATGATGGATTCAGCATCTTAGAGATATATTTTGCAAAATATATATATTACAAAAAAACTCTCTGCATTATTCGGACTATGTCCCCATCTTCTTGTTATGTACAAACGTTTCGGTGATATACCCTCCGGCCTTCTCAGGTATTTGTGATGGCTCCGAATACGACAAGAAAGTTCCCGAATTCGAAAAGAAGCGTTTCCGAGTCTGAGAAGGTTCCCAGTCGAGAAGGTTCCGAGCCAACCAAGAAAACCTGGAGAAGGCCGGAAGTATATCGATCAAACCCGTTGTACAAATAACAATAAAGATGGGGACATACGCAGATAATACTAATCTTCAAGCCTCATTCAAACTTCAGAGAAATAGTAAAAAAACTCTCACCCCTCCTCAATGGACTAATTGGGAGAGGGATGGTCGTTAAAGTCCATGATGGGAAGGGGATTATTTTGAGTTCATAAAAACACTATAATAAAATATCAGTACTTATGATTTATAATGTTAAAATATAAAATATGTATATATGGCTATATGTTGGCAGATATGTCCGTCTACTAAAGACTATGCGTACTGATAAAACTTCTGTCCATTTGTTATCAGTATCATTATAAATACTCATTTTCCTTATACCGACAAACCTCTCATCAACAGATTAATAGGGGGAGGGGTTGTCCATTAAAGGTGATCGTACATTGCTTTAGTATTTGGTAGAGCATTCATTATGGCGTTAACTGTTTCCTTGGGTAGGCCGTATACTAGCAGTATTTGCTCCATTTTTCCCTTTGTATGGAGTCAAACGCTTCGGAGAAATCTACAAATAGTAGGGTTGCCTCAAGATTCTTTGCTCGGACACCTTCTATGATTCGATGAATGGTCAGGATCTGTATGGCTGTAGATCGATTACTGCGGAATCCGTTTGATTTTTCTCTGTTTCGGGTTGGATGCGATTAAGAAGAAGGCATTTTATATCTTAGCAGCTATGGCATAAGAGTTATGCCTCTGTAATTCTTAGCAGATTGAGGGATTATTTTTGAGTCATAAAAGCACTATAGTAAACATCAGTACTTATGATCATAATGTAAATAATATAAAAATATGTATATATGTTATGAATAAATATATACATATTATTCCTTTTTATCAGTCCATTGCAGATGACGTTGATGTATGTTGTTAATTAGTTATGGACTTTGTGATGGCTAATTAGCCAATTCTGAACTTGCAGATGCTGTCACACACATTGCAGGGAAATTTCCATCAAATTTGAATTATTTTCTTAAATATAAATCAAATCTTCATTATTTTTGCGAAATGCAAGATATGGTGATAGTGAATGTGTATATAGATTTACTTTATTGTTAATTGTTTTATTTTTGTAGTTTCCTCTGGACATACACACAACTGCCCTTTTTATATATATACATATATATATAAATAGACTGACCGACCATAAAACAAAAGAGTCTCGCAGATTTCTTATTTTCTGTGATACATTTATTTTTTTCTCAAACTAACGAAAGCCCTGATGAAGATCTATTGAAATAGATTGAAACACTGTAGTATGGGCGAAATAAACATTACTCGTTTATGAACTTGTGCTCTTCAATTTTTTCATAATATTACATACTGCCAGATTCACATCCACTTTTTCTTCACACACCACACACACAACACATATATACATAATATATATATATATCACTTCCATACATACATACATTATATTCACTACACATACATACAATATATATTCAATACTTTCATACATACATATATTTCACTTACTTACATACATAATATATATTCACTTACTTACATACATACATATATATTTCACTTACTTACATACATACATATATATTTCACTTACTTACATACATACATATATATTCACTTTACTTACATACATACATATATATATATATTTCACTTCCACTTTTTCTTCACACACACGTATACATACATACATACATATATATTCAGTCCCTTTTTTCTTCACACACACACACACACACATATATACATACATACATACATATATATTCAGTTCCACTTTTTCTTCACACAACACACACACACACAACAAATATACATACATACATACATATATATACTCACTTCCACTTTTCTTCACACACACACACACACACACAAATAACATACATACATACATATATATATATATTCACTTCAACTTTTTCTTCACACACACACACATATACATACATCATATATATTCACTTCCACTTTTCTTCACACACACACACATATACATACATACATAACATACATACATATGTATATATATATATATACATATACCGTCGGATTCACTTCCTTTCTTCACATATATATATATATATATATATATATATATATATTCCAAGTTATTGTTTTAATCATTCTCTTTACCTTTTGGTGATTGAGGGGATTTTAGTATTCAAACATTTTTGCTGCCATTGTATTTTGCACTTAAAAGCTTAGCAAACGACAGTAAAGTGTCAAAAGTAAAAGGACAAAAGAAAAAAGAAAAAAAAGAATTAAATTCCAAAACAATTGTAGACTCTGTAGGGTATTGAAAGGAAACAAATAAACATAAAAAGGAAAAGTCTGTATTATTTCTTTTTAATATTTCTAAACTTTTCTTTAGACATAGATTCTTTTCACCAAATATTTTCCTTTCCTTTTTTCTTTTTATTCATTTTTCTTCCTTCTTTTACCGGCTCAACCACGTCTTTCCTTACCAGTACGTCTGTCTATTGTGACAGCTTTAGGCTTCATCTTGCCGTTTCGTAACCATTTGTGTTTTCACAAACCAATTTTGTACTTCAGAAGGACAGAAAATAATAAAACAAACGGATAATATCACATTCTTAAAAGCTTAAAGCTGCTCTTGGCAGCCAGTAAGCTCAAATATCAAGTCACATCCCGTTTATAATATTTATTTTATAATTTATTACAAATTAATTGATTGTTAGAATAAGCATTTATTTTCTTCCTTGATAAATCATAAAGATTAGAGTGAGCACAAACTCAGACATAAAAACTATTAATTTTTTGTATATATATTGATTTATATCTGGTGAGTCCAGTTCTCAGTGTAAATATATTATACTTGTATATATGTTTTATATATACTAGCAAAATAAAAAAACACCCTCCGGACGATGTAAAAATAGATTTTTTGAAAACATATTGCCTGAGGGGTGGGAGTTAAAAATTCAATGTCAGCGAGGTTTGTACCCTAAGTAAGTAAAATCATCAAATTCATTAAAGGATTAAAAAATAAAACAATTTGAAATGTAAACTTTAAATATGTATTAAAATAAAACAAACTATATATAGATATATAATACCAGTCATGTATTTATTAAAACTTGTTTTAAAAACAATGAGGACTGTCTAATGTTGCATGTTCAAATTTTGAGTGTATTTATTCTTGTTATGATGATTTTGGGTAATGCGACGTAATCAGTGACATAGTTTTTGTACAGACAAAAGCCGGAAGCGAATCTCCATTATTAATATATATATATATTTTTTTTTTGGGGGGGGGATTTTGTGTGAAGCATGGGTTGGAAAATGAATAAGAAACTCAGTTGGTTGTTAAGTGATAAGTTTCATTTTATTTCATTCTATATTTTGGAAGCATGACCTTCCTTTATCAAGAAAATCTAGACATATATAAAGAGCAGTTGGTGTCTATGTATGTGTGTCATGATGAAACTACAAGAATAAAACAATACAAACAAAGTAAGTATATATACACACTAAATATCACCAGTTCTTTCTTTTTGGGAAAAATTATGAAAATTTAATTTATATTCGAAGATATTCAAAAATCAAAATATACATAGAAATATCATTGAAATTTTACTTAAAAATGTCCAGCATTTGTAAATCTCAAAAGTAAACAAATCAATACACCAGGGTTTTCCTCCCTCTACCCAGGCAACACAAATGGATAATATCCCCTTCTTAAATAGCTTAAAGGCTGCTCTTGGCAACCAGTAAGCTCAATATCAAATCACATCCTGTTTATAAGATTTATATTATAATTGATTACAAATAAACGAATCAGGGGAAGTATGTTAAAATAGTATTTATTTTCTTCTTTGATAAATTATAAAGATTAGGATGAGCACAAGCTCAGACAACCAAATAATTAATTCATAAATACTCTGGCATTCTGCAGTAGGCTTGCAGCAATGTAAGATCTGTACTAAGTTACGGCTTCCTTGTTGCCTTGTCTTACCAAATCACTTTTGTGTAATTAAATTAAACAGTAAAAAAGCCTTTAGGAGACAAAGATTGATTCGCTCAGCTTTAGGGTTTGAATCACACACAAAGCACTGTCCTGTCTATAACTCTGCTGATGAGGCCTAATAGGCTGAAATGTACATACAGAGATTGACTTCTTCTCAATTTGTTTACGCCTTACATTTAAACTGATATGCATGCCTAATTCATTTAATTATAACTAATTAATTTACAAATTAGGTATGATTTCAATTAAGCACATAATCTCCCAAAAATTGTCAGCTATCATCATCTCAAACAGATTGTTTGTCCACTTCATACTGTCATGCTGTAAGTCAACCAAAAAGTGCGATATATATATCAGTTTAAAATAAATGAGAAAATCTGGAAAAGCAAGCTAGTGTAATTGTTAGAGTCCCCGCTTGCCAGCCTGGCAGGTAGGGTTCGAATCACACACAAAGCACTGTCCTGTCTATAACTGCTGATGAGGCCTAATAGACTGAAATGTACATACAGATATCTACTTTTTCTTGATTTGTGTACACCTTACATTTAAACCGATGCCTAATTCATTTAATTATAACTAATTAATTCTCAAATTAGGTATGACTTTAATTAAGCTCATGATCTCCCAAATATATATATGTGTGGAGAAATGTAGAGAAACACGGGATGTTATAGAAAATGGATGTTTATTGTGGGTAGTGATGTTGACGTTGTAACATTTCGGTCTGTTAGACCTTCTTCAGGACTTTAGCATAGCATTCTTGCTTCAATGGTCAACATTTTCATGCTAGTGAATTAGGAGGTTGTGAATAAGGAGAGGGGTGGTCGGTTGTTGATGTCAGAAGAGTATGGAGTGTGTCAAAATGGATTCTGGGAGTAGTGCCACAGGTATTAGGTGTTTGGAGATGTGGTGATTCATACTCTTATGATACCCCTCCATATATTTTTTCTATCATTATTATTTTATTTCATTTTGTTATTTAAAAATAATAATAGATAGAATAATGTATACATGGATAAACTCCTGACCAAAACACGTGTAAGTTAAATTAATTAAAATAATCCTATTTTATCCATTCAATACTTTCTTTCCTTTATTTCTCTTTTCAACATACCATCGGATTCACTTCCATTTTCAATTTACACACATACATATATATATATATATATATATCCCCTCCTCCTTATCTTCCCCTGATCTCAAACACACCATTACAATGAACTTTACCCTCATCCCTTGACCTGCCCCTGTGCCCATCTACTCCTAACCTACTCTCTACTTCCTGTAAACTATCCCCTCACTTCATTCTTGTCAGTCCCTATCCTCCCTACCCTTCACCTCCGCTACTAACTCACCCCCTCACCAAATCATATGTACATGCACATAATTTTGCTTTCAATAAAAATCTTTCGATTGAAGATGTCCGTATAAATCGGATGAAATATTTCAACTCTTAGATTTGTTTTGAGTTATCATTTCTTGTTCACTATCCTTTTACCTACCTCATACTGTCAGATTCTACTACATCCATCCTATCTTTATATATATATATATATTCAGTAAGTCTACAAATTGGAGATAGGAAAGTGCAATATGTCCTGATTTCTATCTTTGCAATTTTGGAAGTAACTTTCTGACTTTTGTTTAGCATTGATAAAGTAACTTTATTCTTCACCTCTTTGGGTTAACCTCGTCTTTCTCTGGCCAAAAAAAAAAAAAAAAAAAAAAAAATTTCTGCAGTTGGCTGTCAGCGGATTGCGGTGATAACTTTGAGATGCACTCATCACTTAAAAAAATGACATCTCATTATATAAAGTAAAGTAAGAATGACATTAAATAGAAGCACAGTAACCAAGTAAATGTTGAACTCTTTGCTTGTCTGAGCCATACGACTTTTTTTCTATTTGGACATCTCGATATCTACGACTGCCTTGATCTTTCTCACTCTCCAATAGCATTTCCTGTCTCGGATTTTGAATTCATCATCAGAAAGGGTCTGCCTTTTCCCGCCAGATTTTGTTTGCTGTACCCAACTTTTTCTATCATTTTCTGTTTTATTTGAACATTTGGAGGTATAATAACTATCCCCGTATAAGATTATTGCAGTTTCCATTTCACATAGCGTTAATAAACTTGGGAAAAGTATGAATCAAACTATTAATAGATTTAAAATCCTGAAATATGTGCCATAAGAAATAAAGATGTATATAGTATATGGTGAGAATAATTTGCATAATGATTTTAACAAAACTGGGTTTGATAAATAATTATTTGCTGTTACTGATTTCTAATACTATCATGTTATTTTCAAATGTATTAAAAACAATCCTATGTATAATTTTATATAGAAATCTGTTAAAATAACATTAAAATAAGTGTAATTTTTTTATATTCGTTTTTATCTAATTTCATTACTCTTTCTAATTTAATATAATATTTCATTATATTAAAACTTAAGTATCATTATTGGTCAGGTTATGAAGTCATATTCTTCCATTACACAATGCACCTTCATTGCCATTACTCCCAGGTCCACTCTTAGATTTGTTTTGAGTTATCATTTCTTTTTCACTATCCTTTTTCTATCATTTTCTGTTTTATTTGAACATTTGGAGGTTCTTGTATAATAACTATCCCCATATAAGATTATTGCAGTTTCCATTTCACATAGCGTTAATAAACTTGGGAAAAGTATGAATCAAACTATTTTCCTGCCAGCTATGAGTATATTGTAGAGCAGATTGGGCCCTTTAACCTTGGGGTAACAATCGGTATAGAAGGAAAACTTTGAATTCAAACCCGTTACAAATTGACCTTCTATCACATCCTACAGTGGAGAGATTGGTATATATATTAAACGTTAAATTTTCTGTTTGCTGTTCAATAAGAAAAAATAAGGATTGATTAATTAATTATTCGATATCACTAACCTGTCTCTCTCCATGATTATAGGTTAATCGTATAATGGGCCACCAGGTTCCCCCTATACAAATATTCCAGTTACATAGTTTTTATGACTTTACTTGCATGTCACATTTTGTGTTCTCGAATAAATGACCCAAATAATCAAAGATATTGATTTATATTTTCATTTTTAGAAAAAAAAAAACCGTTCCCGTCAAAAAAACAATTAAAATTCATGAATACATTTATAAAAGTGAAAGTGCACTTTGATTGTAGCTCTTTTATGGTCCTCAACATTGAGATACCTCGTCTCACATTTAGAATACTTCCCACATTTACCAGAGATATTACAAATCTTATTATAAGAGAGATTACGTAACCGTCTGTTTGTAACTGAAACTATGTCACCACTTATGTCACGATTTCTTTAGTTATATTCTCAATGATTATGAAATAGTCATTATTTAATCATGATTAGCATCTTATCTATAAACAAGTCTCGCTGATTTAGATTTGCTGCAAAACTTCCCATATTAATAGATAGATTTAATATCCTGAAATATGTGCCATATATCTCGAAGAAATAAAGATGTATATAGTATATGGTGGGGATAATTTGCATAATGATTTTAACAAAACTGGGTTTGATAAATAATTATTTGCTGTTACTGATTTCTAATACTATCATGTTATTTTCAAACGTATTAAAAACAATCCTATGTATAATTTTATATAGAAATCTGTTAAAATAACATTAAAATAAGTGTAATATTTTTTATATTCGTTTTTATCTAATTTCATTAATCTTTCTAATTTAATATAATATTTCATTACATTAAAACTTAAGTATCATTTCTCTGAATGTTTGAGATGAGGCTTGATGATTAGTATTATCTGCGTTATTCGGACTATTATCCCCATCTTCATTATCCAATTGGACACATGGCCTAGTGGATAAGGTAGTTAGGTTAAGACAGTTCTAAGTGACAGTTATCTCTGGATCCCGAGTTCAATCCTGAGTAAAAGCAGTAACATAGAAAAATAATTAACACAACTCCTACCCCAGCTATGGTTACCGGAATGAGAACAGGATACCCCCGTGGACTAAATAAAGGGTTAGGTTCAAAGTTCCATGATGGCTCCCGATTATGACAAGAAAGTTTCCGAGTTTGAAAAGAAGGTTCCCAAGTCCGAGAAGGTTCCCGAGTCCGACAAGAAATACCTGAAGAAGGCTGGAGGGCATATCGGCCGAAACGTTGTACAAATAACAATGAAGATGGGGACAATAGTCCGAATAATGCAGATAATATTAAGTATCATTATTGGTCAGGTTATGAAGTCATGTTCTTCCATTACACAATGCTCCTTCATTGCCATTACTCCCAGGTCCACTATGATCCGGAGTGGTAGTACCTGTTAGTGTCTTATGGGTTAAATAGAAAAGTTGTTAGTTGTTGGTGAATTGGCCTGTTGTCAGTATCAGCAAGAGAGTCTATCCCCTTTTCACTAGAACCAGACCAGGGAGATTATTTGGTAAAGAAGAACCATTTTCTCGTTTATTCCTACAATAAAATAAACTGAACCCTCATTTTATGTTCGTGTTTTTGCAATAAATGTTTTATTTTTCCTGCACCCGTTATTTTACAATACTAAATATATTTTCTTTATTCTAATATTCAATGTGTATATTCTAAAAGTTTTTATTTTGCGAGAATGTTTAGATTTTCCTTCATTTTTGAAAGAAAAGGTAGGTGTGCACTTTCTATTTGGAGGTAGTATATGCTGACCCTGCATACATGAATACAACACTACTATTAAGACACTTGAAAATGCAACTAATTTGAATGAATCTGTCGGAGAAAAAGGCTTGATGACCTGACAGTAGAATTTCCTTCTCTTTTAACTTCTGATCTAAAATTTTCTCAAACATCTTGATGAATTGTTTCAATATGTTACAAACTCATTACACTTGTGGACATTTCCTCATTAATTTTATTCCGTTGCAATGAACTCTTTCTCCATGCGTCTCTCTCCGGGTGGAATGCACTGGATTTCAATCAACATCAGGGTGACAGAGTATTGCATTGAATGCACCAAGAAATTAGATTGTTTTGGAACATCATTTATTCTAAATGTTACCTTTTTTTTTTCTTCCTCTTTCATTGAAGATTTCCACTGTTTAATGAATTTTGTCTTCTGGCTTTTTGCATCATTGTTTATTTACTTGATACATTATTGTTATAGAGTTTGTTTTCAGGAGTCCAATTTCCATTTTAGAGTTAATTTTAAATGCATTTCCAATTTTAGACTGATTGATTAAAAAGTTTAAACAAAAAACAAACAAAAAACAGTTTTTAAAAATTCATATTAGAAATATTAAAAGTGCCTTACTTAAAGCAATAGTTATAAACAAGTAAAGTTTGTATCAAAATGATGAAGTTCTTTATGTATTCATAGACAATTCTGCCTAAGATTAAAGTGTAGTATCTGTGCACTCTACGGAAGATCAATTTGTGGTATGTCAACCTTGTTGGGTTATTTTATGCCAAAACTCATTAAAAATATTAAAAGTGCCTTACTTAAAGCAATCATTATAAACAAGCAAAGTTTTTTTTTATCAAAATGATGAAGTATTAAAATATGAATATTACTTTACTAAAATTGACATGTAGTAGGGTGAGAGGGAGTTCATATATTTTATGGAATTGTTCTCAGATTTTTTCCCCAGAATTCCTCATTCTGTTGAATAATGGTAGCTTGGTTTTTATGGCATATCAACCCTTTTCGGTTATTTTATGCTGAAGATGATTTATGATGTATTGATTGACAATTCTGGCTAAGATTAAAATGTAGTATCTGTACCCTCTACTAATTTGGTTTGGTTTGGTGGATTTATGGCATGTTAGCCTTGTGGAGTTATTATGCCAAAATTCATATTAGAAATACTAAAAGTGCCTTACAATAGTAAAATAGTTATAAACAAGCAAAGTTTTTATCAAAATGATGAAGTTATTGATGTATCGATTGAAAATTCTGCCTAAGATTAAAGCGTAGTATCTGCGCCCCCTACTTATTTATTCCTCTAATTTATTGCTTCCCAGTAGTTTGGTTTGGTTTGTTGGATTTACAGCATGTCAAACCTTGTTGGGTTATTTTATGCCAAAATTTCAAATGAAAAATATTAAAGTGCCTTATGAAGTAAGGAGCTGATGGTAGTGGGGCACTCCACCTTAGATGCAAAACAATCTCCTTGGTCTAGCGCTGTTTGAAAGGGGATAGAGTCTCTTGCTTTCTGGCTGATATAGACAGTAGGCCACCAGTTGACTTTACTTACTATCTACTTCCTTCAACTTAAGATCATTTTATTGCTCCCAGTAGTTTGGTTGGATTTTTACGGCATGTCAACCCTTGTTGGGTTATTTTATGCCAAAATTCAGATTAAAAATATTAAAAGTCCTTTACTTAAAGCAATAGTTATAAACAAGCAGAATAGGGCACCTCATGTGGTGTAATGGTTAGCAAGCTACATTAGCAGACCATTGTTAGTGAATTTGATTCTCACTGGGTGCCCATATTTCTGGCTTGATGCCAAATCTAAGCTAAGTTTAGTAAATAACTATAAACAAGCAAAGTTATTGATGTATTGATTGGAAATTCTGCCTAAGATTAATGTGTAGTATCTGCGCCCTCTCTTCTCTTTCCTTCTCATAATAGTTACTTTCTTTTTCATTTTTTTGTGAAGTATCTTTCCTTTCTTCTTTCCCAATCAAAACAGAATGGTCCATCTATCTATCTATCTATCTATATCTATATATATATATAAATGGGCAGTTGTGAGTATGTATGTATGCCCGGGGGAAACTATGAAAATAAAGAAAATATAATATATATATACACATTCACTATTACCAGAGCATGCTTTTTGTGCAAAAAATATGTAGATTGTATTAATATCTGGAAAGATATTAAAAATTAAGATTTGAATAGTAAAAAAAGGGAAGTCATTGGTTGTGCGCTTCGTGATTAAAACAATAAATCAATTAACGGATCTGTGAGACTAACTTTTTATTATACTCCTCTACCCAGGCAATGCCAGGTAGCCAATTCTAGTTATTTATATGAGGCCGCATGCATGACAGGCCGCATGCATTCAATATGTTATTCTATCAATATATAGAACTATTACAACTATCTCAGACTTTATTATACAGTCAATGGTTTTCAAATAAAATGTATCAACCAGCAGCTGTTTTTATGAAGCATCTTTCTTTCTTAAAGCTAGTCACATTATTATAATTGGGGGATGATGACAGGCCATATCATTCAAACACCATGCACTCGTATTTTATTCTATCAATATTATAGATTCTCTTAGATATATTACATTATCTCAAACTTTATTATACAAGTCAATGTTTCAAATAAAATTGGTATCAACCAAAAGTTAGTTAATTTTTCAGAATACTCTCTATATTCCTATGAACAATAGATGTGGTGACTTTCAAGTTATGATGGGGAATCTTACTTACAACAAAAGCATTAAAAGTTGGAAGGTTTCCTCCTTGAAAGTTGAGATAAAAATCAACATGAAGATGAAGAAAAGACTAACTAAAAATTAATAATTAAAATTCTTCATTTTAGAGTTGAAACAATTTAATAGAAGCTACTTCTTTATTCTTACTTCATTTACTTACTTTAATAGTTGGAAAGGTAGGTTTTTACCCCAGCCCATTAGCCATAGTTGCACCAAGTATAGGTGTATATTGAGAGGATTGAATTCACTATTAGTAGTGATGGATCTGTGAGACTAGCTTACTAACCATTACACCAAGACTGGATGCTCTAATAGTTGAAAAGTATTCAACCAAGAAAGTTGTGATAAAAAGCAACAATAATAAGATGAAGGAAAGACAAGCCAAAAATGAATATGAAAATCCTTCATTTTAGGATTGAAATAATTTAATAGAACCTACTACATTTATTCTTACTACACGTTACTTTAACAGTTGAAAGTATTCAACAAGAAAGTTGTGAACAATAAGATGAAGGAAAGACTAACCAAAAATGAATATGGAAAATCCTTCATTTTAGAGTTTTTGAAATAATTTAATAGAAGCTATTACTTTATTCTTCCTGTTACTCACTTTAAATATTTGGAAGATATTCAAAATTGAAAGTTGAAATGAAAAAGCAAATATAATAAGATGAAGAAAAGACTCACCAAAAATTCGATAATGAAAATCTTTCATTTTAGAGTTGAAATAATTAATAGAAGCTACTTCTCTTATTCTTACTTCATGTTAGTTATTTTAGAAGATTGAAAGATATTCAACCAATTGTGATAAAAAGCAAACAATAAATAAGATGAAGGAAAAGACAAGCCAAAAATGAATAATGAAAATCCTTCACTTAGAGTTGAAAAATTTAATAGAAACTACTTCTTACTCATGTTACTTACTTTAATAGTTGTAAGGTAGGTTTTTACCCAGCTCATTAGCCACTGTAATGCAAGGGTTGCAAAGTATGTTGTATTATTGAGAGGATTGAATTTCACTATTTAGTAGTGATGGATCTGTGAGACTAGCTTACTAACCATTACACCAAGATCACCAAGTAAGTTGTGATAAAAAGTTATACAATAATAACAGAAAAGAACTAACTAAAAATTAATTATGAAAATCCTTTCATTTTCGAGTTGAAACAATTTAATAGAAGCTATTTCATTTTACTACTTTTAACAGTTGGAAGATATTCAACCAGAAAGTTTTTTTAGAAAAGCAAAAATAATATGAAGGAAAGACTAGCCAGATATTAATAATGAAAATAATTTTAGATTTTAAATAATTTAGAATTGAAACTACTACTCTAACTCTTTATGTTATTGTATGAAGATTATTAATAGAAACTACTTCTTTATTCTTACTTCATGTTACTTACTTAAACAGATGGAAGGTATTCAAAACTTGAAAGATGTGATGAAAAGTCAGCCAAAAATGAATAATGAAAATTCTCATTTTAGAGTTGAAACAATTATAGAAGACTACTTCTTTATTTTTACTTCATTTTACTTACTTTAATAGTTGAAGTATTCAACCAAGAAAGTTTTTTTTTAGAAAGCAAAAATAATATGAAGGAAAGACTAGCCAAATATATAATAATAAAAATCCTTCATTTTAGATTTGAAATAATTCAAGAATAGTGACTTCTTTATTTTTACTTCATGTTACTTCATTGAGCATTTAGAAGTAATTCAGAAAGGTCTTCTTTAATATATTTATTATCAACCAGTATCTTGTTCTTTAATGCTAAAACATTGTGATAAAAAAAAGCAAACAATATATGAAGGAAGATCTAACCAAAAATAATAATGAAATTCTTCATTTTAGAGTTGAAATGATTTAATAGAAACTACTTCTTTATTCTTACTTCATGTTACTTACTTGAACAATTGGAAGGTGTTTGATTTGGTTTAACAGAATATCAACCCTATGGGTTATTTAATGCCAAATTCTTTTTTCTTCTCTTTTTTGTATGTATGATTGTAAGAGAACTTTTTTTAAAAAATTTTTAGAGTGTGAGGCAAACGTTATTAATGAATTTTGCTTAACAGGTTTAGTATTTGACGTAGAAAATTGGGAATAAAAAGCAACAATAATAAAATGAAGGAAAGATAAACCAAAAATTAATAATGAAAATAATTTTAGATTTTAAATGATTTAATTGAAGCTACTACTTAATTCTTCATGTTATTGTATGAAGATTATTAATAGAAGATACTTCTTATTCTTACTTCATGTTACTTACTTTAACAGTTAGAAGGTATTCAAAATTGAAAGTTGTGATAAAAAGCAAAACAATAAATAAAATGAAGGAAAGACTAACCAAAAATGAATATGGAAAATCCTTCATTTTAGAGTTGAAATAATTTAATAGAACCTACTTTATTCTTACTACATGTTACTTTAACAGTTGAAAGGTATACAACCAAGAAAGTTATGATAACAATAAGATGAAGGAAAGACTAACCAAATGAATATGGAAAATCCTTCATTTTAGAGTTGAAATAATCTTATAGAACCTACTACTTTATTCTTAGTGTTACTCACTTTGACAATTAGAAGGTATTCAAAGTTGAAAATTGTGATATAAAGCAACAATAAAATAAAATGAAGGAAAAAAACTAGACAAAAATGAATAGTAAAAATCTCAGAGTTCAAATAATTCAATTAAAAACAATTTCTTTATTCTAATTCAGGTTATTTTCTTTAACAGTTGAAAGGTGTTCAACTTTAAAAGTTATAATAAAAAGGAATAAGATTAGGAAAATCTCTCCAGAAATGAAGACACTACATACTCCCAGAAGTGTGGGGTGAGCAACCTAACCCAGTAAAAATACTGCTTTTGACTAAAACTAAAGCAGAATCTCTTGTGGGTATCCCTATGTGCCACAGGTAGTCTTTCAGAATAAATAAAATCATATTTTATCTTGCCTAACTTCATAATATTGTTAAACGAAGTTAAGAGTTTTCCTTCTAGAAAAGTTATCATACAAGGTTTAAAGAGCCATAGCAGGAGGAAGATTAGGTGGATGCATACCTTTCCTAAGGGTATTAGTGCTAAGTGAAATGCAAACAGCCTCATCCAGGATTTGAATTTGAATTGCCTTATCTATTTCCAATGATGATAACCATTACACTAACCTCCTGTCGATATTTTTATTTCTTCGTTGAAAGCTTGATATTCAAACAACAACTGTTGGTTGGTTGAATTTTACAGACCTTGTGTTATTTCATGCCA
>CM042166.1:72587412-72687159 GCA_023376005.1 Doryteuthis pealeii
TGGACACCTACACATGGACATACCAGTGTGGATCAGCTATCAAAACCCTATATTGATCAGCTCTGTATGGATTCTGGATACCGTGTGGAGAACCTGCCAAGATTATGAAGCTGTTTAAAGCTTTGAATCAGTGGTTTTGCTTACAGGCCTTGAACTCTTTGAGATTCATCATCTCGGCACTTACTTGGGTTAGACCAGTGGTTCTCAAACTTTATACAGTCTAAGCGCACTTACAGTACTACAGATACTTGATAGCGCACTGTATACAAAATAGGACTAATATGTTATTAAGTTAACTGTTAAATATATAAAAAATAACACATTTAACAAAAGCAAACTTAACATACCTCTATGAAGTTTATTCATTCCTGTGTTAATGAGAAAAATGGGCTTGATGAGACCTTGCGATTTCTTCAATGTTTGGAAATGGTCTGAATAAGTTACAATGAAAGTTAAAAACTTATTCAGACTCATTTCCTCATCAATGCATTGAAGAGTTCCTCTCTTTTTACACTTAATTGTGGACGAGGCTGTTTGCATTACACATAGTGATAATACCCTTGGGAAAGGTATGAATTCAACTATTCTTCCTCCAGCTATGGTTAAATAGTAGGGCAGACTGGTCTCATTAATCTTGATTAGGTAACCAGTCTAAATATTTAAATTCAACTGATTTGGATGGTCTCATTTTTAATCAGAGTGTGTTGCAGGATATTAACGGATGGAAGATTTAGGAACATGTTTATTGATTTTTGACTATTTTCTTTCCTTTTAACTTTCATTGTAACTTATTTAGACCATCTATTCAATGGAAGTTCACCTTTACAAGGCATAAATTAACAAACCTTCTTCTTGATTAGAAGAGACATAATGAACTAATCAAATTAAAAAAAGACTGCTAATGATATACAAGAGAATCCAGATATATATATATATATATATATATATATATATATATATATAATTATGTATAATGGAATTCGGATCAAATTATGTCTTAATGCAATGAGATAGGAATTATTCTCGGATGAATTTATCGATCCAGATTAGTTATTTTCATTTGTTGTTTGTGTTGAGGCAATTCTTCTAAGATAATTTCTCGTCCAAGTTTGTTTACTAAATAGGGTTGCACAATATTCCGCAAGTTAAAATAGATTTTAAAATCATTGTTAATCTTTGTTGACTGAGGTTGTTTAAGGTTATCTAATTATCAGTTCATTAATTAACCATAACGAAGAAAACAATAAGAATAATAAGAATAAGAATAAGGGAAAAAATACATGGAAGGAATAGAAACTGAAAATACAATATTTTATTTTTGAAGGGAAAAATCAATTTTTTGTTTTTGTATTTTAACATTGATTCTAATTTTTATTTTCCCTTTTTCATTATTGAATTCTTCTTTTTTCTTTTTTTCTTTCTGGATTGGTTGTATTAATTCTGATTCCTTATTTTCTTTGTTTTCTTTATGTTTTGTTTCTTTCTTTCTTATATTCTTTTCTATTTTTCTTTCTTTCTTTCTTTCTTTCTATATTCTTTCTATTTTTCTTTCTTTCTCTTTCTTTTTTTCTTTCTTCTTTCTTTTCTTTTCTTTCTCTTTTTTCTTTTTCTCTTCTTTCTTTCTTTTTCTTTTTTTTCTTCTTTTTCTTTTTTCTTTTTTTCTCTTCTTTCTTTCTTTTTTTTTCTTTCTTTTCTTTTCTTTTCACTTTTTTCTTTCTTCTTTTTTCTTTCTTTCTTTCTTTCTTTCTCTTTTCTTTTCTCTTTTTCTTTTTCTCCTTTTCTTCTTTCTTCTTTCTCTTTTTTCTTTCTTTTCTTTTCTTTCTTTCTTTCTTTCTTTTTCTTTCTTTCTTTTCTTTCTTTCTTTTTTCTCTTTTTTTCTTTCTTTCTCTTTCTTTCTTTCTTTCTACTTTTTCTTTTTCACTTTTCCTTTTTTTTTCTTTCTTTCTTTTTCTTTATTTCTTTCTATTTCTCTTTCTTCTTCTTCTATTTCTCTTTCTTTCTCTTTCTTTCTTTTCTTTTTTTGATTTTAAAATTGAGAACTATTTTCAAAACTTTATTCCACACACTCACTCCTCTCTCTATTTTTCCCTTACTCTTTCTTTTTCTCTTATTATATTTTTTCTGTGTAGCATGTCTTTTTCTTCCCTTTCTTTCTTTATAATAGAAATGGAATGGTCTAATATTTAGCTGTATAGATAATAAAAAAGTATAGATAGATAGATAGATAGATAGATAGATATCTTCCAAGTGTAGAGCTCACTGCCATTTACATATACATAAGCCTAAGAAATTCTCTATTGGGTAATAAGACTCCCTGATAGAGAGGTTTCTTCCTGAGGTACAGTATCAACCCTCAACCAGGATTTGAACTTGGTTTGCCATGTTCCTTTTCAACAATGATAACCATTACCCAACAAACATCTCCAAGTGTAAGTATAATGAATGCAATTCCCTAACCTCTAGGAATAAAATAAGCCTAGACAGTTTGACATGTTAGCTTTTAATTTAGATTGAAAAATTGAGAACTATTTTCAAAACTAGATATATTTCTTTGTTATATTTTTTTAACTTTTTCAAAATCAGTTAAATATTCATCAAAATGCAAATTTTCCCCAAAGTCTAGATTGATTTGAAATTAATAATATTCTAATAATGCTGTAATTAATATTCTTTAAATAATTGAATATCCCTAAGTACACCAGTGTATAATAATAATAATCCATATATTAATATTAATACTCGTGTTCCTTAAAAGTAAGACTTTATCATATAATAAGAAAGAGAGTAGAGAAGAGATAGAGAAAGAGGGGGTGAGCATGTGGAAGTGATAGTGCTAATTTGTTTCAATAATAATGAAAAGAAAGAAAAAAAGAGCGAGAGAGTTAGACCAAGATTAGTATACTTTTTACATATTCATATATATACCAACCCCTCTGCACGAGCAGGATGCGACACAAAGTCAATTTCTTAAGCAGAGTTTAACAGGTTTGGATTCAGAGTTTTCTTTCTCCTAGACTGGTTACTTAGCCATGGTTAAAGAGCCCAGTCTTCCCTACTATTTACTCATAGCTGGAGGGAGAGTAGGATTCATACCTTTCCCAAGGATATTAGCGCTAAATGAAATGCAATTACCACATCCAGGATTTGAACTCGGGGTGACGAGTCCATTTCCCATGACTTTAACCATTACACCATGCACTTCCTATACTTTTTACATACTGAACAATAAGTAATAATTCATCTGTTGTAATAATTAAATTATCATCATACTGTAGTATATCCACAGGTCCTGCTAGGTGAGAGAGAGTTAAATCAAGATTATTATACTTTTTACATATTGAACTATTTGCAAGAGCTCTCAAGTGAAAATATTAAACATAATAATTATATATATATAATATATATATATATATATATATATATAATAATAATAGTATATCCACAGATCCTGATAGTTATGATAATTACACAAGTCAGAAATTCAAATAAGAATTATATATGCCATCTCTTTCATTTCACATATTTTCTATTTGTTTATTTAACTTCATGTATTCAAAAAATAATACTTCCTGGAATTTTAGATAAAATTATTCAGATATCTCCGGGTTACTTACAATCGTGTCTTCCTGTTCTTTATCTTTTTTTGTTTTAAAGTGACAATTCAAATATATATCAATCTAAATATGCAGTGTTAAACTTAGGCAAATCCTGAGGGTATTGTGATGTAAGCAGTGATGTAGTTTCAGTTACAGACAGGCACTGAATCTCAATTATAATAAGATTAGAATATTTTAAACTTCAGTTTTAATTTACACTTTTATTATTTTTAATATAGAATTTAATTAAAAAGGTAATTTTTTACAAATTCTGTTGGTAAGACTTTGGACTTTTGAAATTTCTTCAATACCTGAGAAAATCATTCTCAAACTTGGATGAATTTTAATTTTATCGACAAATTCTTTGTACTATTAGTTAGTTCTGATGAAATTATAAAATTGGAGATATTTATTTCAAGAATTCTTTAACCAGTGTAAAGATAGCATAGGAAAGGTTTTACACATAAGAGATATCATTAAAAAAATTACCAAAAATTAAGTAATCATTGAATTTTGATAAAATTATCAACAATTATTGAATAAAGCTCAACTCTTTTTATATTTTAATATTTTATTCTTATGTAATTGTATATGTATTGAAAATCAGTAATGGAAATCGATGATAATAGAGGTACCTGTATGTAATAATTAAATCATTATACTATGATATATCCACAGATCCTGCTAATTATGATAATTACACAAGTCAGAAATTCAAATAAGAATCATATATTCCATCTCCTTCATTTCACATATTTTCTATTTGTTTATTTAACTTCATGTATTCAAAAAATAATACTTCCTGAAATTTTAGATAAAATTATTCAGATATCTCCGAGTTAGTCACAATCGTGTCTTCCTGTTCTTTATCTTTTTTTTTGTTTTTAAAGTATTTTTCATTTAAGTGAAAATTCAAATATATATCAATCTAAACATTTGTTTATTCTTACTAGTACAAAATAAAAAAAAAACACCCTCCGGCGATGTAAAAATAGATTTTTGAAACATATTGCCTGAGGAGTGGGAGTAAAAAATTCAATGTCAGCGAGTTTGTACCCTAAGTAAGTAAAATCATCAAATTCATTAAAGGATTTAAAAAAATAAAACAATTTGATATGTAAACATTAAATATGTATTAAAATAAAACAAAATATATATAGATATATAATACCAGTCATGTATTTATTAAAACTTGTTTTAAAAAACAATGAGGACTGTCTAATGTTGCATGTTCAAATTTTGAGTGTATTTATTCAATAAGAGTGTATTTATTGAATTTATTGTCATAACATAGAATACATTTTATTCTATGTTAAGACGACTTTGGGTAATGTGACGTAAGCAGTGACGTAATTTTTGTTACAGACAAAAACCTGGAAGCGAATCTCCATTATTGAAGTCAGTTAGTCTACTGTTGGTTTTAATAACAGCAGCTAAGTAGAACTCAAGCAGTGTCCAAGACAGCTGGTATAAATAGGAATCAAGAATGATCCATTCATGAATCTGGGTGATTTGGGTCATTCCATTCCTTGAGTTCTGATTGGTTGCTTGACTGCTTGATTTGAATGACATTGTGGAGTCTTATATATACTTTGTCATTTTGCAGTGGACTTTGTAGCATTCGAGTTTGTATTTAAGTTACAATCGCTTGATGCCTTGTCTTCCCAGTTCGACGGTAATTGGAACTTATTCTTCATCCATTAGTAATAGATGTATTTGTATATGTATTGAAAATCAGTAATGGAAATCGATGATAATGGAGGTACCTGTATGTAATAATTAAATCATTATACTATGATATAAGTAATAATTCATCTGTTGTAATAACTAAATTATCATCATACTGTGGTATATCCACAGGTCCTGCCAGGCGAAAGAGAGAGAGTTAAATCAAGATTAATATACTTTTTACATATTGAACTATTTGCAAGAGCTCTCAAGTGAAAATATCAAACATAATAATTATGGTATATACATATATATATATAATATATATATATATATATACATATATATATGTGTGAAGAAAGGAAGTGAATCCGACGGTATGTAGTATATTAGTAAAAATGAAAAAACACAGGTTTAAATGGGTTAAGTGGTGAGTTTATTGGCCGACGCTGCAGTGTTTTGATCTATTAATTAGATCATCTTCAGGGCATTTGTTGGTATATGGAAGGTGATAAGAAATTATTTATCACAGAATAACGAGAAAAGTCTGTTTAAAAATTTTTGAGGTCTGAAAAAAGGGACGATTTTGAAATATGACGTCAAATATTCTACATCGTCCCATACTCACGCCATAAAAAAGAATATTTGACATCATATTTCAAAACCGTCCCTTTTTTCAAACCTCAAAATTTTTTAAACAGACTGAATAACAATAACTACCACTCACTTTTCTCGTTATTCTGTGATAAACAATTTCTTATCACCTTCCATATACCAACAAATGCCCTGAAGATGATCTAATTAATAGATTGAAACACTGCAGCATCAGCCAATAAACTCATCACTTAATCCATTTAAACCTGTGTTTCATTTTTCCTAATATACTACATACCGTCGGATTCACTTCCTTTCTTCACATATACTACATATATATATATATATATAATGGTATATCCATAGATCCTGCTAATTATGATAATTACACAAGTCAGAAATTCAAATAAGAATCATATATGCCATCTCCTTCATTTCACATATTTTCTATCTGTTTGTTTAACTTCATGTATTCAAAAAATAATACTTCCTGCAATTTTAGATAAAATTATTCAGATATCTCCGGGTTAGTTACAATTGTGTCTTCCTGTTCTTTATCTTTTTGTTTTGTTTTTATCGCCAATGATGGACAAGTTCACATGACTGTGTAAAAATTCTATAAGTTTATTATTTTTGTTGAGCTTTTACTATTGTACTTATTTTGTATTCATATGTGAGGCGTGCAATGCCAGTTACCTGCAGTCATTTTTACAGTGACATATGAATTTTAACAAATAAAAGAAACACTGCATTACTTGTTGTATCCTAAGAATAACATTGCATTTATATGAAAAATGCATGCAGCACTTGATGCAATCTGACAGCAATGCATGCAGCTGACACACCCATATAACTATAAAATATGTGCAGGTTTTGGGTGTCACAAAGTGCATATACTTACATATATATATATGCATATATATATATATATATATATATACATACATGTGTATGCATATACATGTATGCATATATATACATATGTATGCATATACATATGTATGCATGCATATACATGTGTATATATATATATATACACATATGGGTGTATATACATGTATATATATATATACATATATATATATATGTCTATATACATATATATATATACATATACATGTATAGATGAGTGTATTTATTCTATGTTATGACGATTTATGACGGGTGCAGTGATGTAGTTTTTGTTACAGACAAAAACCGGAAGCAAATCTCTATTATTAATAGATTTTCAATGTTTTTATTTGTTCATAATATTAATTAAAGAACGGCCATTTTAACTCAGTTCGTAGAGCATCAGCCTCAGGATTACAAGGTTTCAATTTTGATACAAGCCCTCACCCACTCAACGCACGAGTAGCACAGCTTTGGTCTGTGTGATAAAGTGGGGAGCTGATGGTAGGTGTGGTACTTCACCTCAGACACGAAAGCCATCTAGCACAAGTGAAAAGGGGATAGACTCCCTTGCTGTTCAACTGATACCAAAAATAGGCCACTCTGCCGAGTTTGCTTTTTTATACTATTATTACATGAGTAGCACAGCTTGGATCTGTATGGTAAAGTAGGGAACCGATGGTAGGTGTGGCACTCCACATTAGACATATAAAACAATCTCCTTGGTCTAACACTAGTGAAAAGGGGATAGACTCCCTTGCTATTCAGCTGATACCAAAAATAGGCCACTCTGCCGAGTTTGCTTTTTTATACTATTATTACATGAGTAGCACAGCTTGGATCTGTATGGTAAAGTAGGGAACCGATGGTAGGTGTGGCACTCCACATTAGACATATAAAACAATCTCCTTGGTCTAACACTAGTGAAAAGGGGATAGACTCCCTTGCTATTCAGCTGATACCAAAAATAGGCCACTCTGCCGAGTTTGCTTTTTTATACTATTATTACATGAGTAGCACAGCTTGAATCTGTATGGTAAAGTAGGGAACCGATGGTAGGTGTGGCACTCCACATTAGACATATAAAACAATCTCCTTGGTCTAACACTAGTGAAAAGGGGATAGACTCCCTTGCTGTTCAGCTGATACCAAAAATAGGCCACTCTGCCGAGTTTGCTTTTTTATACTATTATTACATGAGTAGCACAGCTTGGATCTGTATGGTAAAGTAGGGAACTGATGGTAGGTGTGGCACTCCACATTAAACATATAAACAATCTCCTTGGTCTAAACACTAGTGAAAAGGGATAGACTCCCTTGCTGTTCAGCTGATACCAAAAATAGGCCACTCTGCCGAGTTTGCTTTTTTATACTATTATTACATGAGTAGCACAGCTTGGATCTGTATGGTAAAGTAGGGAACCGATGGTAGGTGTGGCACTCCACATTAGACATATAAAACAATCTCCTTGGTCTAAACACTAGTGAAAAGGGGATAGACTCCCTTGCTGTTCAGCTGATACCAAAATAGGCCACTCTGCCGAGTTTGCTTTTTTATACTATTATTACATGAGTAGCACAGCTTGGATCTGTATGGTAAAGTAGGGAACTGATGGTAGGTGTGGCACTCCACATTAAACATATAAAACAATCTCCTTGGTCTAACACTAGTGAAAAGGGGATAGACTCCCTTGCTGTTCAGCTGATACCAAAAATAGGCCACTCTGCCGAGTTTGCTTTTTAATACTATTATTACATGAGTAGCACAGCTTGGATCTGTATGGTAAAGTAGGGAACTGATGGTAGGTGTGGCACTCTACATTAGACATATAAAACAATCTCCTTGGTCTAAAACTAGTGAAATGGGGATAGACTCCCTTGCTGTTCAGCTGATACCAACGGTAGGCTATATGAATAGCACATCAATGTGCCAGATATTCTATTGAACAACACACTTCAAGTTTTAAATTCAGAATTTTTCCTTTTCCAAGACTAGTTGCTTTACCAAAACTAAAGAGCCCAGTCTGTCCTAATATTTACCCATAGCTATAGGGAGAAGGGAAGGATTCCTCCCTTTTTCCTAAGTGCATTATAATAAAGTGAAACACAAGCAACCCCATCCAGGATTTGATTGTGGGATGTCCAAGTCCTTTTCCTTACAATGATAAACGTTACTCAATGTGCACTTTAATATTTATAGAAAATTTTCATTTAGACAGCTGTACTTCATTGATATAAATTTTCATTGAAAACTAGATAAGGAAAGTGGTAGATATTTTTTAGTTAAACTATCTTTTTATTTATATATATATATATATAATATATATATATATATATATATATATATATATAAACAAATTTTTTGTACAGCTGAATTTGTATAATATTTTTTAAAAATAGGGACATACTTTATTGATCAGCAAAAGATTTAAAAAAAAAATTTTTCCAAAAGAGAAAAGGAAAGAAAAAGAAAAAGAAACTTAAGGGCCCTTTCGACTGGTGCTTTGTCAAAAGAAACGACCGGTAGATCGTTTAAAAGTCACGATGTAAATTAATTGGGTAAAAAAGAGATTGAATCAATCAAATAGTGGGGTAACATGAAGGAAAAAAAAAAATTTTTGGTAAATACCTTCAGGTTATCCCCACTTCATCAATAATATCCCCAGCAAAAATTACCAGGGAGTGCTTAAGATGTCTCTGTCTGCACAAGGACAGGCAGCAAATAAGCATGGAGACTACCTCGAAGACATTGAGGTGGTGTTTAGTCCTAGCCTTGTGCAGAATAGTAAATTGCTGATCACTGTAGTTTGTTCTACAGTTATTTAAATTACAAAGGTGGTCACCGATGGCAGAATCTTGTGCTTGGGAGAGCCCGGACGCGGTCCGGGGGAGGCCTCCCACACCCCTCGGGACATGTTGGCCAACACGGACGTTTATATATATATATATAATCTAGGTTCATATGTAAAAAAAACCCCAAAGAAAACTATTAGTAAAAAATCAAATGAGAACTTGTTTACAAAAAAGATTGCAGTAAAAATATAGGTTATTTGAACTATTTATTAATCCCACTCACAAATAAATATGTACATGTATATCAAACACATATTACCTGTATATATGTATATATATTACACACACAGGAAGCGTGTGGTGTAATGGTTAAAGTCATGGGAAATGGACACGTCACCTCGAGTTCAAATCCTGGAAGTGGTAATTACATTTCACTTTGCACTAATACCCTTGGGAACGGTATGAATCCTACTCTCACTCCATCTATGGATAAATAGTAGGGCAGACTGGGTTCTTGGTTAGGTAACCGGTCTAGGAGAAGGAAAACTCTGAAAACTCATTTTTTCTATTTAATCCATAGAAAGACTGTAAAGGGTACTACCACTCTAGGTCAGAGTGGGCCTGGGAGTAATAGCGAGTTTAGAGTGGACCTGGGAGTAATGGCAATATGACTACATTCACCAGATCCCCAGAATTGGAGCCTTACTAGTGGATGTTGTTTAGTACCATGTGCCTTTTGATGGAGACTCACCTTGTTCAGTGACCCTTGGCTTTTGATCGGGTCAGTGAGATAATATCCAAAAAATGATAGTTGAATTATCTCCCCCTGCCACCAGAGGGCAAATCACCAATATATGATATTTATATATTCACCAACCCTTCTGCACGAGCAGGATGCGACACAAGGTCAATTTCTTAAGCGGATTTCAAAAGGTTTAAATTCAGAGTTTTCCTTCTCCTAGACCGGTTGCCTAACCAGGGTTAAAGAGCCCAGTCTGCCCTACTATTTACGAATATATGATATTGGCGCCAAAATTAAACCCCATGACGAAAGTCTCTTATCAAGGGGCTCTTCACCAGGTGAGTTGCTTTTTCAAGTGCTCCCTTGACTTATCGTATAAGCATTCACCAGGTGAGACGCGATTTTCAAGCACTCCCTATCAACTACGAGTAGGTGACGAGTTCAATTTCCATGGTCACTGGCCACACTCCTCCCCCTCGCACAGGCCACACATATCTGGAATTGTTTCGTTTGCGGGGGCTGGGAAATCTGCTCGTCCACAATGACATTGGCACCAAATTTAAACCCCCCTCAACTGCGAATAGAATTGTATTCTAGTGATCACCTTCACCATCAAACAGCGAGTGGTACATCCAGTGCAACCCTTTACCTTTACCTCACCCTCAGCAAGATAAGTCTAGTCACAAATGCCACTAAATTTGCAACACTTTTTTTTAATATATGTTGTTTTAATTTTCAACTGTTGTTTTTGTTTTCTTTCATCCAAAATTTTTTGCCAGCCACCGGGAGATTCTAAGAGGCCCAATATCTACTTTGTTTTTCCTCTTAATAAGAAGTGCTGACTTAGTTACTTCGATATTTTTGGTTTGTCAAAAATTCTTCCCCATCAATGTTCAGTGATAAGTTTTTAAATGCCATCCTTGGCCAGTTGAAAAGGGCTTAAAGTAAGTCCTGAGTTATGGAATCCTTTGGTAAGCGAATAAGTCCTATCCTGCGTATTGTTAAAGATCCAGTGATTTAATCCTATATCCATCGTCCACGAAAGTCGAAGTAGTTATGGCCAGTACTGTCAGTTTAAGTATTGTATCAACAGCAGAGTACTGCCAGCGATTGGCCAAGAGTTTGATCACATGGTTCTAGCCGAGTCTATAAGTAGGAGGAGGTGTCTAGCACACACCTTATATCCCAAAATTCTCAACATCCTATCTATGGTTGCCCAAAAGCATCATAATGACTTAGTCTTAGTTTTAAACTAATACCCAATTTGTATTTGATAGACAAGTCTTAACCTCATTTAAACATTTTTTTGGTTTCTGATTTCCTGGTTGCAGTATATAAACTAGTAGTGTTGACTCAGTTACTTTGATATTTTCAAGCAAATAAATAGAATAAAGACAAAGAGAAAACGAATTCCATACCAATCTTAGACGTTTCATCCGTGACCAAGAGAAATGAATATTCTAAGCGGATTTATCAACAAAAAAAAATGGTATGTTCTTTTTCATTTAAACTTACCTGAGTTACTTCCCTTGTATCAAAGATTTCTAAATATATTTAATATTACATTTAAACAAAGGCTATCGTTTGGGTCGGATTAGGAAAACAAATGTGACTTCTGGCCGAGTGGGATGAGGCGGTATAAGACATTAAGAGTTAATAGACAAATCTTGGAGATGATGATGATGTCATAGGAAAAAGAAAAGGAAAGTTTTTATCCAATTTTTTTATTTATTCCATGTTGAAGTCAAATGTTAAAAAATAGACATTAAGATTGTCCAATTATTTTTTTAAATATTTTTTATTTCTTCTGGAAACAAATTTTACAGATTCTTAATTTATTTTATATTAAGATAAAAAAAAAAATTCTTTAACAGATTCTTGATTTTATCTTGAGACATGGTTTAAATATTTACTATATTAGACCGGTATCTTCATTCTTGTTGTTTTTATCACATTGGTTATTATAAAACTTCAGAACATAAGATTGTAGTT
Organism: Doryteuthis pealeii; assembly: GCA_023376005.1. Classification (NCBI taxonomy): domain Eukaryota; kingdom Metazoa; phylum Mollusca; class Cephalopoda; order Myopsida; family Loliginidae; genus Doryteuthis; species Doryteuthis pealeii. The sequence continues at coordinate 72,599,689 of CM042166.1, forward strand.
TCAATTTAATAGGGACAAAACGAATAAGAATGAACTATTTCATCCAGTAAGTCGATAAAAACAACCAGCGGTTAGATTCACAATCAGAAGTGCGATGCATAAAGACATTAGGTATGAGGATTTTAACAATTATCTCTCACCTCCAACAATATGAATAGGGTTATAAGGAAGGTTTAAAGTTCAACATACGTTGGATACAAATAACTCCGACAAAGGTTAATAGACAAACATTTAATACATACAGCACATGGATAACAGTTGATACAACGTTCATAATAAAGAGTACATATAACAAGAGGTACACAAATACAGATAGACACATTCATGAATGATACAAATATACAATAAAGGGCACAGACATGAGACTAGGAATAGTCCATGCTGTGAGGACTTACAGTAATGTAAGGGGGGCGGAGCCCCACGAGAGGGTTTAGATAGAATCTACCCCATGTGGCTCGTAGTTGCTGAAACTATAAAGAGAGCGAAAGGCTTTGAAACCGGCGCTTAAATACTGGTGCCTACGCGGGCCATATCAAACTAAAAGGGGCAAGACAACTCCACCAGGCGAATACAAACAAACGCTACAGGGTCGACAAATCACAAGAGCACCCTTCCTAGATTGAACCACAAACTAAATTACACTTCCCATTATGTCCAACGCAACAGTATATGAAGGAATACTAACGACATGAAACCCTATTAGTCTGATTAGGCAAAAGAAAACTGCCAGTTTTTTTGTGTAGTTGTTTTATTCAATTGTTTTTAGATTTTTTTGTTTTTTAGGGGTGGTGGAGTTGCAAAACATCCTATCGAACAGGAATAGTTTTCAAAATTATATATTTGACCAATAGATAGGGCCCTGTCAGGTATTTCCACAATAGTTTAGAGCAGACTGGTTGTGTAGTAATTACTACATAGTTCTGGAGATGTGACTCACATGGCAGTGGCCCCATATGCCCAAGGGACTATTTTCAGTTGGTACAATCAACAGCCCTTGTGTTAATCCGGCCTGGTGGGAGGTCAGGAAAATAACTACCCCTTATGCCAGAGTCTTACCTGTAGAAGCCCAATTACCGTCGAATTTGAAGACAAAGGTAGCAAGCAAGCTGTAACTCAAATACAGATCCTGCATTGCGACAAGCACAGTACAGAGTGATTATTTATTTATCTAAGCACCATAGCCCCATTAAAGTCAGCAGCCAATCAGGACTCAGGGAATGGTATCACCCATATGCAAATATGGAATATTCCTGAGTGCCATATATACCAGCTGCTTTTGGGCACCTCATTGGTGTAATGGTTAGCAAGCTAGATTCGCAGACCAATGTCAGTGAGTTTGATTCTCCCTTACTTTTGGCCTTGTGCCACATCTAAGCTAAGCTTACTAAAGAATTATATACCAGCTGTAATACAAATACAGATCTTGCATTGCCACAAGCACAGTACATGTATTTGCCTCATACCCCACTTGTATGGGCTGGGCACAAGGCCTCGTTTTAATGTGGGCCCACCCACAAGCCAAAGCTCATGGTTGGGAAAGAACAAAAATTGCGTTGATCCCTTCGGCATTCCCCCTCAATGGGGCACCTCAGGCACTGAGCAATAAACCCAACTCTGCCCCTTTAAGTCAAGGGGGCAGGTATTGCCTGGGGGGATAGCCCCCTGGGATCGACGCTATTAACTGGTAAAGATCCAGGGCTGAAGCCACTGGACCCCCACCCCATTGGGCGGGTGTACATGATATTTTCCACGTACCCCACTTGTACGGGTCAGGCACAAAGGCCCTATTTATGTGGGACCACCCACAAGCCGAGACCCATGGGGTGGCAGGTGAAAAATTGCGTCGATCCCGTCGGCATTCCCCCTCAAGGGGGGCGCCTCAGGCACTGGGCAATAAACCCAGCCCTGCCCCTTTAAATCGAGGGGGCAGGTGTTGCTTGGGGGGATGGCCCCTGGGATCAACGCTATTAACTCGTAAAGATCCAGGGCCGAAGCCACTGGACCCCCACCCGTTGGGCAGGTTTACATAAGCACAGTACAGAGTGGTGGTTATTTATCTAAGCACCACAGCCCCACTAAAGTCAGCAGCCAATCAGGACTCAGGGAATGGTATCACCCATATGCAAATATGGAATATTCCTGAGTGCTATATATAACAGCTGCTTGGGCACCTCACATGGTTTAATGGTTAGCAAGCTAGATTTGCAAACCATTATTAGTGAGTTCGATTCTCACTGGGTGCCCCATAATTTTGGCCCTTTGCACAGCTAAGCTAAGCTAGTAAATAACTTTATACCAGCTGCTTAATGTCAAATTCCCCCAGACTTAGCTGGTCATTTTAACAGGATACTAACTGACTTCGACATTAGCCCTCTGCAAGGAATATAGTTGGTGTATTTTAGACGATGCCTATAAAACATTATTAGCAATAAAGGAAAAAAAGTGCATCCATTCAGATTTTTAATTTGTTAAGGAATTTTTGAAAAGATTTTATTTAATTCCATTCAGTTCAGACTACAAAATACGAATCAAAGAAAATCGGCTAAATTTAAATCTGCTTGATTTAAATAAATTTTCAAACAACCAAACAACCTTAGTATTGATTTCCATCTTTAAAAACAAAGATGTCTGAAGAAAATGGCGCAAAATTATTTTTAATAAAAATAAAGAAAAATTTAAAAAAGTAAAAGAAAAAAAGAAAAAAAAAAAAAAAAAAAAAAAAACAAAAAAAAACAAAAAAAAAAATGAATGCTCCACCCTCAAAACCTACCAACACCAAACAAACATTAAAATAAGGGCGAGAGAGAGAGAGAGGGAGGGAGAGAGAGAGAGAGAGAGGGGGAGAGAGAGAGGAGAGGGAGAGGGAGGAGAGGAGGGGAAGAGAGAGAGAGAGAGGAGAGAGAGAGAGAGAGGGAGAGAGGGAGAGGAGAGAGAGAGAGAGAGAGAGGGAGAGAGAGGAGAGAGGAGAGAGAGAGAGAGAGAGAGGAGGAGAGAGAGAGAGAGAGAGAGAGAGAGAGAGAGAGAGAGAGAGAGAGAGAGAGAGGAGAGAGAGAGAGAGAGAGAGAAATAAATCAATCATATTGAAACCATTCTTTATTTATTTATTACATATTCAACTAAGATATTCGATAATCTATTTTTGTGCTTTTTTAAGGAATTTTTCATCGTTCTTTAATGTTGGTAAATAATCACAAATATTGTTGAAGATATTTCAAAGAAACAATCTTCAGGTCTTGTAGATGACATATATTCTTCAAAATCTTTGAAAAACAGGAAATTTAAATTCAGGAACATTCTGAAGAGTATATTTCTGTATATTTTAAATGAATAATATACCTCCCCCCCAATAATCTCTCTCTCTCTCTCTCTCTCTCTCTCTCTGTTCAATTTTGTTCTTGTCCTTTAATCTTGAATCACAGAGATATTTTCAGGTGTATACTCTAATTCATGATACATTTATGCTACACTTCATTACAAAAATGATTAGCTGTGCCTACTCATTATATAACACTAGTGCTTGCCCTATAAATAATACCATCATTTTTTACAGGTCTTATGCTTATCTACCATTATATATGCACAAAGAAAAGAAGTGATCGCTGATATGATGGGGAAAACAGAAAGAAAGAGATAGCAATTTAAATTAGGGTTTCTTCTCTCTCATATTGTGTTGGATCTCTCTCTCTCTCTCTCTCTTTCTCTCTCTCTCTCTCTCTCTCTCTCTCTGTTCAATTTTGTTATTGTCCTTTAATCTTGAATCACAGAGTTATTTTCAGGTGTATACTCTAATTCATGATACATTTATGCTACACTTCCTTACAAAAATGATTGGCTGTGTCTACTCATTATATAACACTAGTGCTTGCCCTGTAAATAATACCATAATTTTTTACAGGTCTTATGCTAGTCTGCCATTATATATACACGAGAGAAAAAGTGATCACCAATATGATGGGGAAAACAGAAAAAAAAGAGCCATTGAATTGAGGTGGCTAGCAAGCTGGAAAGTGAATGAAATAAGTTCTGTAAACAATGTAATGGGAATCATCAGAGAATATGATTCTGTCTGTAAATAGAAAGAAGTGATTGAGTTTGTATTGATCACCTGAATGATTGGTAAATACTTGTACAGTATAGACTGATTGAGTTTTCTCTGGGTTAAAGAAGGTCTAGTTATTTGAACTCGGACAAAGTATTAAGTCAAAATGTTATTTGCAAAGACAGTTCATCTAAACTGGTTAGAGATGGAAAAACTAATGAGACAGCCATGGCTTTTTGTTCTTTCTTTTTTTGAAGAGTTACAGTCAGAAATATCAATGCATTTAAAGACGATTCATATCTAAGCTTTAATGTTAAAGAGAAATACCTGAATAAAACTTTGAAAACTATGATAAAAGATTTAGGTAAAAGCCTTTTTAGTGAAGCTGCAGATACAGAGGTAGAAATATTAATGTGTTTAATAATAAGACTTGATAACTGGTAGAAAATAAAAGAAAGGAAGAAGGAAGGAAAGAAAGAGAAAAATAACGGGAAAGAAAGAATGGAAAATAAACAGTAAAATGATAGAAAGAATAAAGAAAATAATAGGAAGTTGGCGACTAGAACGAAACACAAAGATAAAAAGCAAAACGAGAAATAACCAAAAGCTAAAACCATGGAAAAAATGAACATTAGCAAACGAAGGAAATTAATTATCGAACAAGAAAAAAAGAATAATAACAACAGACGACAAGTAAAAACGAAAAACCTTAAACACACCATAAAGTGAAAGAAAGAGAGAAAATAAAAAATTGGCCTGAAACAAGACTAAAAAAGGACAAGTTCGATAAAAAAAAGGCAATGAGAAGAAAACATAGCAAGTTAAAAAGATACGACAGTTTACGAAAATAATAATCAATATTTTTAAAACATAATAAAAATAACTTTAATAAACATGGTAAAATAAAAAGAAAGAAAAAAGAAAAAGAAAGGAAAAAATACATAGAAAAAAAGAGAAAAAAAAAAATAGACGCAGAAAAGAAAATGAGAAATAATAATATGAAATAACCGCTAAAAAAGCTGACGCACCACAGAAGAGAAGCTAAAAAGGACAGAAAGACACAACAGGAATGAAAAGTCGAAAAAAACAAACAAACGAACACCAACAATACACAACCCAGAACGGACACAAGAAAAAAATGCGTAAAAATGGAAATTAGAAAAAGTTAAGAAGATGAAAAAGAAAAAGAAAAAATAACGATCAAAATAAAAAAAATAACAAAAAAACTATACACCCACCTAACCAGATAAAAACCAAGAAGGACACAAAGCGACCACAACACTAACCTCAAGTAAAATAAATAAATAAAAAAAATAACCAGTAAATCACACAAGAAAAGAAAAAAAAAATAAAACACCCACAGTAAAAGAAACGGGAAAGAAATAAAAATGACCAGTAATAAGAAAAGGAAAAAAAAAAAATAATAAAGATAAAAAAAAAAATAAGAAGTGTACCAGTAAAAAAGAAAAGTAATAAAGAAATAAATATAACCAATAAAACATAGACAGGAACCAGAAAAGCGACAAAACAACGAATAACCCACAGTTAACCACCGAATAACCAAATAAAAAAAAATATAACAGACATACCAAGTCATACACTAAAAATGAATAGAAAAAACCACTATAAAAAAACATCAGATAAACAAAACAACACAGAAAAAAGAACCAAGAAAAAGCCAAACACACATAAGATAATACATCCGATCAAGTCCAAAAAATAATAGAAAAGAAAAAAAAAAAATAAAAATAACACAGTTAAAAAATAGATAGTTAAAGGAGAAAAATGACCAGTAAAAAGAAAGAAAAAAAATAACCAGTAAAAAGAAAGTAAGAAAAAATGACCATGCTAAAAAGAAAAAGAAAATAACAATAAAAAGAAGGAAGAAAAATATCAGTAATAAAGAAGGAAAAAAAAATAACCATTAAAAAGAAGGAAAGAAAACATAACCAGTAAAAAAGAAAGAAAGAACAATAACACCAGATAAAAGAAGGTAATAGAAAAAAACCTGGAGAGATGATATATGCAAGTATTCCTGTCTAATACTAATGCATAGATGGAACAGATAGTAACAAACTCCAGGTTAAAGTGGAAGTGGGAGTAATGGCAAAGAAAGGTTCTTCACACTTTCCAAAACTCAAAAGGTTAACCTACTTATACGGACACAGATACTGTAAGCAATTTGAGGGCTGTGGTGGCAGAGTAAAGCAGCTTAGTAAAAAATACATAATGCAGAAATACACTTAGGTTAAGCAGTGATGTAGCCTGTTCCAATAACCTGGATGGGTGACCACTTATACTGAAGGAAATGGTGGGTGACCAACTGAGAGTAGGGCAAGTAACTTTTAAGTAACTGGGCCTTGTACCCTGGTAAACCAAGCTTAACAAATACGCAACCTATGCTAATATACAGAATGATGAAGGATAATAACAATAGAATGCAGAGAGACCATTCAAGTTAAGCAATGATGAGCTTGTTCAGTACTTGGATGGGTGACTACTGAGTTACAGCGAGTTCTATAAACAACTATGCTAATATACAGAATGATGAAAGGATAATAACAATAGAATGCAGAGAGACCATTCAAGTTAAGCAATGATGAGCTTGTTCAGTACTTGGATGGGTGACCACAGAGTACAGTAGGTACTATAAATAACCTAAGGCCTTTGTGTCAGAGTAAACCAACTTATAAATATACAGATAATGCAAGAGTTAATCACTAAGGTTAAGCAGTGATGAGCTTGTTCAGTACTTGATGGGTGACACTGAGTTACAGCAAGTACTATAACAACTATACTAATATACAGAATGATGAAGGATAATAACAATAGAATGCAGAGAGACCATTCAAGTTAAGCAATGATGAGCTTGTTCAGTACTTGGATGGGTGACTACTGAGTTCAGAAGTTCTATAACAACTATACTAATATACAGAATGATGAAGGATAATAACAATAGAATGCAGAGGAGACCATTCAAGTTAAGCAATGATGAGCTTGTTCAGTACTTGGATGGGTGACACTGAGTTACAGCGAGTTCCTATAAACAACTATCTAATATACAGAATGATGAAGGATAATAACAATAGAATGCAGAGAGACCATTCAAGTTTAAGCAATGATGAGCTTGTTCAGTACTTGGATGGGTGACTACTGAGTTACAGCGAGTTCTATAAACAACTTATGCTAATATACAGAATGATGAAGGATAATAACAATAGAATGCAGAGAGACCATTCAAGTTAAGCAATGATGAGCTTGTTCAGTACTTGGATGGGTGACTACTGAGTTACAGCGAGTTCTATAAACAACTATGCTAATATACAGAAATGATGAAGGATAATAACAATAGAATGCAGAGAGACCATTCAAGTTAAGCAATGATGAGCTTGTTCAGTAACTTGGATGGGTGACTACTGAGTTACAGCGAGTTCTATAAACAACTATCTAATAACAGAATGATGAAGGATAATAACAATAGAATGCAGAGAGACCATTCAAGTTAAGCAATGATGAGCTTGTTCAGTACTTGGATGGGTGACTACTGAGTTACAGCGAGTTCTATAAACAACTAATACTAATATACAGAATGATGAAGGATAATAACAATAGAATGCAGAGAGACCATTCAAGTTAAGCAATGATGAGCTTGTTCAGTACTTTGGGATGGGTGACTACTGAGTTACAGCGAGTTCTATAAACAACTATGCTATATACAGAATGATGAAGGATAATAACAATAGAATGCAGAGAGACCATTCAAGTTAAGCAATGATGAGCTTGTTCAGTACTTGGATGGGTGACTACTGAGTTACAGCGAGTTCTATAAAACAACTATGCTAATATAACAAATGATGAAGGATAATAACAATAGAATGCAGAGAGACGCATTCAAGTTAAGCAATGATGAGCTTGTTCAGTAACTTGGATGGGTGACTACTGAGTTACAGCGAGTTCTATAAACAACTATCTAATATCAGAAATGATGAAGGATAATAATAGAATGCAGAGGACCATTCAAGTTAAGCAATGATGAGCTTGTTCAGTACTTGGATGGTGACTACTGAGTTAACAGCGAGTTCTATAAACAACTATACTAATATACAGAATGATGAAGGATAATAACAATAGAATGCAGAGAGACCATTCAAGTTAAGCAATGATGGGCTTGTTCAGTACTTGATGGGTGACTACTGAGTTACAGCGAGTTCTATAAACAACTATCTAATATACAGAATGAATGAAGGATAATAACAATAGAATGCAGAGAGACCATTCAAGTTAAGCAATGATGAGCTTGTTCAGTACTTGGATGGGTGACTACTGAGTTACAGCGAGTTCTATAAACAACTATACTAATATACAGAATGATGAAGGATAATAACAATAGAATGCAGAGAGACCATTCAAGTTAAGCAATGATGAGCTTGTTCAGTACTTGGATGGGTGACTACTGAGTTACAGCGAGTTCTATAAACAAACTATACTAATATACAGAATGATGAAGGATAATAACAATAGAATGCAGAGAGACCATTCANTCAAGTTAAGCAATGATGAGCTTGTTCAGTACTTGGATGGGTGACTACTGAGTTACAGCGAGTTCTATAAACAACTATGCTAATATACAGAATGATGAAGGATAATAACAATAGAATGCAGAGAGACCATTCAAGTTAAGCAATGATGAGCTTGTTCAGTACTTGGATGGGTGACTACTGAGTTACAGCGAGTTCTATAAACAACTATGCTAATATACAGAATGATGAAGGATAATAACAATAGAATGCAGAGAGACCATTCAAGTTAAGCAATGATGAGCTTGTTCAGTACTTGGATGGGTGACTACTGAGTTACAGCGAGTTCTATAAACAACTATACTAATATACAGAATGATGAAGGATAATAACAATAGAATGCAGAGAGACCATTCAAGTTAAGCAATGATGAGCTTGTTCAGTACTTGGATGGGTGACTACTGAGTTACAGCGAGTTCTATAAACAACTATGCTAATATACAGAATGATGAAGGATAATAACAATAGAATGCAGAGAGACCATTCAAGTTAAGCAATGATGAGCTTGTTCAGTACTTGGATGGGTGACTACTGAGTTACAGCGAGTTCTATAAACAACTATGCTAATATACAGAATGATGAAGGATAATAACAATAGAATGCAGAGAGACCATTCAAGTTAAGCAATGATGAGCTTGTTCAGTACTTGGATGGGTGACTACTGAGTTACAGCGAGTTCTATAAACAACTATGCTAATATACAGAATGATGAAGGATAATAACAATAGAATGCAGAGAGACCATTCAAGTTAAGCAATGATGAGCTTGTTCAGTACTTGGATGGGTGACTACTGAGTTACAGCGAGTTCTATAAACAACTATACTAATATACAGAATGATGAAGGATAATAACAATAGAATGCAGAGAGACCATTCAAGTTAAGCAATGATGAGCTTGTTCAGTACTTGGATGGGTGACTACTGAGTTACAGCGAGTTCTATAAACAACTATACTAATATACAGAATGATGAAGGATAATAACAATAGAATGCAGAGAGACCATTCAAGTTAAGCAATGATGAGCTTGTTCAGTACTTGGATGGGTGACTACTGAGTTACAGCGAGTTCTATAAACAACTATGCTAATATACAGAATGATGAAGGATAATAACAATAGAATGCAGAGAGACCATTCAAGTTAAGCAATGATGAGCTTGTTCAGTACTTGGATGGGTGACTACTGAGTTACAGCGAGTTCTATAAACAACTATGCTAATATACAGAATGATGAAGGATAATAACAATAGAATGCAGAGAGACCATTCAAGTTAAGCAATGATGAGCTTGTTCAGTACTTGGATGGGTGACTACTGAGTTACAGCGAGTTCTATAAACAACTATACTAATATACAGAATGATGAAGGATAATAACAATAGAATGCAGAGAGACCATTCAAGTTAAGCAATGATGAGCTTGTTCAGTACTTGGATGGGTGACTACTGAGTTACAGCGAGTTCTATAAACAACTATACTAATATACAGAATGATGAAGGATATAACAATAGAATGCAGAGAGACCATTCAAGTTAAGCAATGATGAGCTTGTTCAGTACTTGGATGGGTGACTACTGAGTTACAGCGAGTTCTATAAACAACTATACTAATATACAGAATGATGAAGGATAATAACAATAGAATGCAGAGAGACCATTCAAGTTAAGCAATGATGAGCTTGTTCAGTACTTGGATGGGTGACTACTGAGTTACAGCGAGTTCTATAAACAACTATGCTAATATACAGAATGATGAAGGATAATAACAATAGAATGCAGAGAGACCATTCAAGTTAAGCAATGATGAGCTTGTTCAGTACTTGGATGGGTGACTACTGAGTTACAGCGAGTTCTATAAACAACTATGCTAATATACAGAATGATGAAGGATAATAACAATAGAATGCAGAGAGACCATTCAAGTTAAGCAATGATGAGCTTGTTCAGTACTTGGATGGGTGACTACTGAGTTACAGCGAGTTCTATAAACAACTATACTAATATACAGAATGATGAAGGATAATAACAATAGAATGCAGAGAGACCATTCAAGTTAAGCAATGATGAGCTTGTTCAGTACTTGGATGGGTGACTACTGAGTTACAGCGAGTTCTATAAACAACTATACTAATATACAGAATGATGAAGGATAATAACAATAGAATGCAGAGAGACCATTCAAGTTAAGCAATGATGAGCTTGTTCAGTACTTGGATGGGTGACTACTGAGTTACAGCGAGTTCTATAAACAACTATGCTAATATACAGAATGATGAAGGATAATAACAATAGAATGCAGAGAGACCATTCAAGTTAAGCAATGATGAGCTTGTTCAGTACTTGGATGGGTGACTACTGAGTTACAGCGAGTTCTATAAACAACTATACTAATATACAGAATGATGAAGGATAATAACAATAGAATGCAGAGAGACCATTCAAGTTAAGCAATGATGAGCTTGTTCAGTACTTGGATGGGTGACTACTGAGTTACAGCGAGTTCTATAAACAACTATACTAATATACAGAATGATGAAGGATAATAACATAGAATGCAGAGAGACCATTCAAGTTAAGCAATGATGAGCTTGTTCAGTACTTGGATGGGTGACTACTGAGTTACAGCGAGTTCTATAAACAACTATACTAATATACAGAATGATGAAGGATAATAACAATAGAATGCAGAGAGACCATTCAAGTTAAGCAATGATGAGCTTGTTCAGTACTTGGATGGGTGACTACTGAGTTACAGCGAGTTCTATAAACAACTATACTAATATACAGAATGATGAAGGATAATAACAATAGAATGCAGAGAGACCATTCAAGTTAAGCAATGATGAGCTTGTTCAGTACTTGGATGGGTGACTACTGAGTTACAGCGAGTTCTATAAACAACTATACTAATATACAGAATGATGAAGGATAATAACAATAGAATGCAGAGAGACCATTCAAGTTAAGCAATGATGAGCTTGTTCAGTACTTGGATGGGTGACTACTGAGTTACAGCGAGTTCTATAAACAACTATACTAATATACAGAATGATGAAGGATAATAACAATAGAATGCAGAGAGAGACCATTCAAGTTAAGCAATGATGAGCTTGTTCAGTACTTGGATGGGTGACTACTGAGTTACAGCGAGTTCTATAAACAACTATACTAATATACAGAATGATGAAGGATAATAACAATAGAATGCAGAGAGACCATTCAAGTTAAGCAATGATGAGCTTGTTCAGTACTTGGATGGGTGACTACTGAGTTACAGCGAGTTCTATAAACAACTATACTAATATACAGAATGATGAAGGATAATAACAATAGAATGCAGAGAGACCATTCAAGTTAAGCAATGATGAGCTTGTTCAGTACTTGGATGGGTGACTACTGAGTTACAGCGAGTTCTATAAACAACTATACTAATATACAGAATGATGAAGGATAAATACAATAGAATGCAGAGAGACCATTCAAGTTAAGCAATGATGAGCTTGTTCAGTACTTGGATGGGTGACTACTGAGTTACAGCGAGTTCTATAAACAACTATACTAATATACAGAATGATGAAGGATAATAACAATAGAATGCAGAGAGACCATTCAAGTTAAGCAATGATGAGCTTGTTCAGTACTTGGATGGGTGACTACTGAGTTACAGCGAGTTCTATAAACAACTATACTAATATACAGAATGATGAAGGATAATAACAATAGAATGCAGAGAGACCATTCAAGTTAAGCAATGATGAGCTTGTTCAGTACTTGGATGGGTGACTACTGAGTTACAGCGAGTTCTATAAACAACTATACTAATATACAGAATGATGAAGGATAATAACAATAGAATGCAGAGAGACCATTCAAGTTAAGCAATGATGAGCTTGTTCAGTACTTGGATGGGTGACTACTGAGTTACAGCGAGTTCTATAAACAACTATACTAATATACAGAATGATGAAGGATAATAACAATAGAATGCAGAGAGACCATTCAAGTTAAGCAATGATGAGCTTGTTCAGTACTTGGATGGGTGACTACTGAGTTACAGCGAGTTCTATAAAACAACTATACTAATATACAGAATGATGAAGGATAATAACAATAGAATGCAGAGAGACCATTCAAGTTAAGCAATGATGAGCTTGTTCAGTACTTGGATGGGTGACTACTGAGTTACAGCGAGTTCTATAAACAACTATACTAATATACAGAATGATGAAGGATAATAACAATAGAATGCAGAGAGACCATTCAAGTTAAGCAATGATGAGCTTGTTCAGTACTTGGATGGGTGACTACTGAGTTACAGCGAGTTCTATAAACAACTATACTAATATACAGAATGATGAAGGATAATAACAATAGAATGCAGAGAGACCATTCAAGTTAAGCAATGATGAGCTTGTTCAGTACTTGGATGGGTGACTACTGAGTTACAGCGAGTTCTATAAACAACTATACTAATATACAGAATGATGAAGGATAATAACAATAGAATGCAGAGAGACCATTCAAGTTAAGCAATGATGAGCTTGTTCAGTACTTGGATGGGTGACTACTGAGTTACAGCGAGTTCTATAAACAACTATACTAATATACAGAATGATGAAGGATAATAACAATAGAATGCAGAGAGACCATTCAAGTTAAGCAATGATGAGCTTGTTCAGTACTTGGATGGGTGACTACTGAGTTACAGCGAGTTCTTATAAAACTATACTAATATACAGAATGATGAAGGATAATAACAATAGAATGCAGAGAGACCATTCAAGTTAAGCAATGATGAGCTTGTTCAGTACTTGGATGGGTGACTACTGAGTTACAGCGAGTTCTATAAACAACTATACTAATATACAGAATGATGAAGGATAATAACAATAGAATGCAGAGAGACCATTCAAGTTAAGCAATGATGAGCTTGTTCAGTACTTGGATGGGTGACTACTGAGTTACAGCGAGTTCTATAAACAACTATACTAATATACAGAATGATGAAGGATAATAACAATAGAATGCAGAGAGACCATTCAAGTTAAGCAATGATGAGCTTGTTCAGTACTTGGATGGGTGACTACTGAGTTACAGCGAGTTCTATAAACAACTATACTAATATACAGAATGATGAAGGATAATAACAATAGAATGCAGAGAGACCATTCAAGTTAAGCAATGATGAGCTTGTTCAGTACTTGGATGGGTGACTACTGAGTTACAGCGAGTTCTATAAACAACTATACTAATATACAGAATGATGAAGGATAATAACAATAGAATGCAGAGAGACCATTCAAGTTAAGCAATGATGAGCTTGTTCAGTACTTGGATGGGTGACTACTGAGTTACAGCGAGTTCTATAAACAACTATGCTAATATACAGAATGATGAAGGATAATAACAATAGAATGCAGAGAGACCATTCAAGTTAAGCAATGATGAGCTTGTTCAGTACTTGGATGGGTGACTACTGAGTTACAGCGAGTTCTATAAACAACTATACTAATATACAGAATGATGAAGGATAATAACAATAGAATGCAGAGAGACCATTCAAGTTAAGCAATGATGAGCTTGTTCAGTACTTGGATGGGTGACTACTGAGTTACAGCGAGTTCTATAAACAACTATACTAATATACAGAATGATGAAGGATAATAACAATAGAATGCAGAGAGACCATTCAAGTTAAGCAATGATGAGCTTGTTCAGTACTGGATGGGTGACTACTGAGTTACAGCGAGTTCTATAAACAACTATACTAATATACAGAATGATGAAGGATAATAACAATAGAATGCAGAGAGGTTAAGCAATGATGAGCTTGTTCAGTACTTGAATGGGTGACCACTGAGTTACAGCGAGTACTATAAACAACTATACTAATATACAGAATGATGAAGTATAATATATCATTTCACAACTTTCGACCAGCGTATACAATTGCTAATTTGATCTCATTAATAAACTTTTCTAAAACATATCAAGAATCAGAATTAAAATATCAGTTCTTTCAAGTGTTTTCATCTCGTATTCAAATCTATACTTATATCATAATCTATATCTGTCTTCTTTTCATCCATATTTTAATTTTAAATGAGGAATGTTTTGTAAGACGATGCAAAGAACAGCAACAAAAATAAAAGACAGTTCTGCTGAATATTTATAAAATAAACCAACATTAAATCACAATTTGGAAAGAATTCAAAGAAACTTTCAATGCAATGACCTTCCCAAAAGTAAAAGAAATTAATTCCTTGTCTTATTTTTTTTTTTTTTTGTTTCCTGTTCTTTTTAACATTTCTGGTTTGAAAACACTCCAAACACGTAATGTTATTTGCCGCAAAGATCAGGGAAATTTTTATGTTTTTGTATTTAATTTAAAAGATAAGAGTTCTCATCAGTTTACCGTTCCTATTTTTCCCGTTATAAAAATTCCCTGACAGAATTTCTAACTATTTTGCATTTTTCGAAAATTGTAGACATGATGGATGTAATACGCCTCCCCCCCCAAAAAAACAACAAAATATCAAGTCATTTTTTTTTTTTATTCACTGCAATTTGATGTTTGATAAGATAACAATCTAAGTATTGTATAATCTCTGATACAATGAGTGTGTATGTGTGTGTGTAAGTTGAAAATGGAAGTGAATCCGACGGTATGTTGAAAGGAAAAATAAACAAAGGAAAGAAAATGCTGAATGGATGAAATAGATTTTATTTTACTAACACATGTTTCGGCCAGGAGTTTGTTCATGTACACATGTATTCTATTTATTATTATTTTAATATAAAATAAAATAATAATAGAAAACTACAGAATCTTTTAGTATACAAAGAATAATGTCAGTGTAAAATGTTTGGTGTTTTTTGTATACTAAAACATTTTTGAACTTAAAAAAAAAAAAAATCTTGCAAAAAAGAAATAATGAACATAAAGAGTTGTTACAAAGAAAAACTTAATTCAAAGATCAAATTAACCAGTTGGGGAAAAATTACTCACAGTTATCTTGAAAAATAAGTAAAACAGTCGGGTCTTTTTTACAACAGTGCCAATTTCTTTATTGATATTTTTTAGCAGAATTCTGTATTCATTATTCTTTTACTAAAAAGCCCTTGCATCAAAACTTATAAAAATATTCTGATAAAATTATTTACACTCTTATCTTTATAGGAAAAAAGTAAAAAACGTTTTTTATAGGTTCATTTATTCATACTTCATAAAATAATATCTTTGGTTTGTTTTGTTTTATGGCAGATCAACCTCAGTGGGTCATTTAATGCCAATAAAGTTTTGAAATAAATTAATTCTTAATGGATACACAATTTTTTTTAATAAATACATTTTTCTATTTAACCCATAGATGGGACCCTAACAGGTACTACCACTCCGGGTCAGAGTGGACCAGGGAGCAATGGTGCTGAATGGGGTGCTCCACATTCCCCAAACCTCCAAAACTGGAACCTCACCATCAGATAGAGTTTAACGTCATTCCTCAGTCAAACCAAAAGTCATGAAAATCCTTTCACGACAGGTGGCCCCAGACCCCTCTGCAGAGGTGCAGTCGGGCATTCTAACGCCCCAGCCAACAGGGCGGGATCATTATTGTAATATTGCTTCTTTGTTAAATGAATTACATAGATTCCCATTTTAAGGGGGGAATTACTGTCAGCCATTATACAATGTCTGAATTATCAAATTATTGCAGAAAGTCATTTAAGCTGACAAAAGAAAGAAAATGCAAAGCAGCCTATTCAGCAGGAACTATTTCTCGATCGTAGGTGAACTGTGGCGACACAGTGTGAGGCTTAGCCCCATTTAACACCTGCTGCTGCTGCCGTCACTGTTGCCACTGCTGCTGCCGATGAGCGACAACAGGATCTTATCAAGAATCATTTAATCGTTCCCTGCAATATGCACGATCAAATTAAGTCTCTACCACGAACAAGCTCGTACATATGTTATCTAGCATTTTACACCGTTGTGCACTATAAATTATGAATCTACACTAACTGCTATGAATGCGTGTAGAGGTGAAATCTTCAGATTAATTACAAGCAAGACATTTATCCATCACGCGCGTTTATCATCGTGTATATTAGCTGTTCCTAGTCAACTGATACATTCATTCTCCTGTGGAAGTGAGCATATGGGCACGCCAGTGTGGGCCGCCCACCAAGGACATACATTGACCAACTCTGCGAGGATACTGGATGCTGCACGGAGGACCTTCCCGGGACAATGAATGATAGAGTAGGTTGGCGAAAGATAGTCCTCGATATCCGTGCCAATTGCGCGACATGATGTTGATGATGATGATGGGTCTGTCCAAATAGCCACCAAGTGTCTTGAAGATCTTTATGGCATTTCTTCCTATTGCTCTCTTTGTCCAGGCTGGTTGATCTGTTTTACGGCATACCAGCCATTGCTGGGCTACGTAATAAAGAAGTTTGTTTTTTTTGTTTTTTTACGGAATATCAACCTTGGTGGGTCATTTAATGCCGACAAAGTTTTGAAAGAAATTCTTTCTTAGTAGATACCCAATTTTTTTTTAGAAATACATTTTTCTATTTAACCCATAGATGGGACCCTACCAATTACTACTACTCCGGGTTAGAGTGGACCAGGGAGCAATGGGGGGTGAAGGGGTGCTCCATATTCTCCAGAACTGGAACCTCACCATCAGATAGATTCTAGCACATATATGATAAAAAGGGTTGGCGCTTGCCATAAGGGTAATAAAATATCCTTTCCTGTGTTTGGCCACGATCGCAAAGGCAATAGAGTCGTTGAATATATTTCATTCTTAGAACTCGGCAGGGCAGAGAAGACTGAATACGGACAAATCAAGGGATTTGTTAGGAGCAAGGAAAGCATACTATAATTCATGGGCATTACGATCCATTGTACGGATCTCTATGCGATAACCAACGATGTCGTAATTAATTTCACGGATCGCCCCAGGAAATAAGAGATTGTGTAATGATCCGTTATATATACATCCCCAGTGTCCAGATGGTTTGTTGCTTGTGTCACATCCTAACCGGGGCGAACAAATTGGGTAAATACCTATACGCTTCCGATCATAGTGTAATGGTTAGTAAGCTAGTCTTGCAGATCCGTTACTACTGAACAGTGCCTTCAATCCTCACTGGATGCCCCATACTTGCCACCTTGTGTCACATCCTAATGAGCAAACAAAATAGCTAAATACCTATAAACATCCCACCATGATGTAATGATTATGGTTGGTTGGATTTTACGGCATGTCAACCCCTTGGGTTATTTTATGCCGAATACTTCTATTAGCAATTTGGTATTCAAAAATGTTTAATGCCGACAAAGTTTTGAAATAATTTCATTTTTAATGGATAATACAAATATATATATTATATATATATATATAGACACACACACACACCCATTTATTAGACACACCAACATTATGCCAAAAATACACACACATACATACATACATATATATATATTAAGAAATTTAAAAAAAACAAGTGTTCCAAAAATAAGATGAATTTATTTATCGACGCTTAAACGTTTCGGTTTCTTTAAACCTTCATCAGGATGTATTATGGGGTGAAGAAATTGATGGATGTTTTATAGATGACAGGAAATAAAATATCCATCAATTTCTTCACCCCATAATACATCCTGATGAAGGTTTAAAGAAACCAAAACGTTTAAGCCTTGATAAATAAATTCATCTTATTTTTGGAACACTTGTTTTTTCAAAATTTCTTAATATTGTCGGATTTATTTCCATATTTACTCCATATATATATATATATATATATATATATATATATATATATATATGTGCGTAGACATTATAATATATAAATATGCATAAACATTAGAATGTATATATATATATATATATATATATATATATATATGCATACACATATAAAAAATATATATATATATATGCATACACATCAGAATATATATATGTATATATATATATATGCACACACCACAATATATATATATATGTAGACATATAATATATAAATATGCATAACATTAGAATGTATATATATATATATATATATATATGCATACACATATAAAAAAAAAAAAAAAATATATATATATATGCATACACATCAGAATATATATATGTATATATATATATGCACACACACATATATATATATATATATATATATATATATGCACACAATATATATATATATATATATATGCACACATATATATATATTATATGCACACACACAATATATATATATATATATATATATATACACACATCAGATGTATACATACATATATATATATATTATATGTATGTATATGTATATATATGCATATACATGATTATATGTGTATGTTTATACATACATACATACATACACATATAGCATACAAATGACCTACACAGATAATATATGTATGATGATTGCTACATCTTTTTCAGATGAAAACCATCCCTTCACCCTCAGCATCATTTTTAATGGCTTCTGGCTTATTGCAAAGCCCATGGCCATTGAGATGACTCTAGAGACCAAGCTGTTGACTTCAAAGGCATCAGGCACATATGACAGATGAATTCTGTCATTTTAACTCAACTGATTCAATCTGGATTTTCTATACATTTCTTGCTACCCACCATGTGCCTCTTCAGACTAGATACTGATTTGTAAAGACTTTTCCTATGCATTTTTATAGTAAAAATCTTTTCCAGTGCATTTTTATAGTAAAAATCTTTTCCAATGCATTTTTATAGTAAAAAATCTTTTCCAGTGCATTTTTATTGTAAAAATCTTTTCCAGTGCATTTTTATTGTAAAAAATCTTTTCCAGTGCATTTTTATAGCAAAAGTCTTTTCCAGTGTATTTTTATAGTAAAAGTCTTTTCCAGTGCATTTTTATAGCAAAAATCTTTTCGAATGCATTTTTATAGCAAAAGTCTTTTCCAGTGCATTTTTATAATAAAAGTCTTTTCCAGTGCATTTTTATAGCAAAGTCTTTCCAGTGCATTTTTATAGCAAAAGTTTTTCCAGTGCATTTTTATAGCAAAAGTCTTTTCCAAGTGCATTTTTATAGCAAAAGTCTTTTCCAGTGCATTTTATAGTAAAAGTCTTTTCTAGTGCATTTTATAGTAAAATCTTTTCCAGTGCATTTTTACAGTAAAAATCTTTTCCAGTGCATTTTTATAGCAAAAATCTTTTCCAGTGCATTTTTATAGTAAAAATCTTTTCCAGTGCATTTTTATAGTAAAAGTCTTTTCGAATGCATTTTTATAGCAAAAGTCTTTTCGAATGCATTTTTATAAAAAAAGTTGAAGGTGTGATGTTACATTTTTTCAGCGTTGTCTTAATATGATCTTTGAACTGCTTTGGGGGGGGGGGGGCTACTGATTTGTATATGTTGTTGTAAAGGACATAAGTATTACTAGTAGAATGGGGAGATAGATTGGCATTATTGACTTGCTTTGGAGGATTCTCATAACCTGCTTTTGATAACAGCACATGACCATGTAGGCCACACTTCCAAGAAGTTTTGCTCTGACCTCGCCCACTACAATTTATACTTTTTTTTCAAAAATATAGAATGAATCAATAATACAGTTTTATCAAAAGATCATATATATTTCACTCTCTAAATCTTATTATAATGGAGATTGTGTGTTTTTCTGTCTGTAACCGAAACTATATTACTACTCAAGTCACAATTCCCTTAATTATTTACGTCAAATTCTCCATGATTTCATTCTTTTAAACCTTCAGTTATTAATAAAAATTGTTTTACATTATTAATACTGTTGACCATATCTACGTACTAATAACATGCAATTGTATTTATATATACAACAAAATAGCGGTTTACAGTTTGAACGAGAAGGCTAATTTGCATATTGATATTTAAAATTTTATTTTAATAAATATGTGCTTGGTATTATTGATTTCTAATTGTTTGGGTTTATCTTAAGAAATATAAACAACAATCTCGTGGATAAATCTTAAAAGAAATTTATTTACAAGAAGAAATAACTGTAATATTATCCTTTACTTCCTATTCTAACTAAATAGTTAAATTAGGAAAATTTACCAATGAAAGAGGGGAGTAATGGAAAATGATGGAATAGTTAGTTTCAAAGTTGTTCTATTTTTTGATTATACCCCCTCTGTTGCAGATCTTTTTATCTGCATTCTTAGTCAGTTTCATTAGTCTTTCTAATTTAATATGATATTTTATTATATCAAAACTTAAATACTTGCACCCGGAGGGTGCATATATTTGCTAGTAATAATAATAATCTGAAATAAAGAAACTAAAATATTAATTACTAGGTTAAAGAGAGAGATTGGAGAGTGTGAGAGGGAGATTGAATTTTACACTTTATTTGTATGCTAATTTTCATTGGCAACCAGTAAATAATGATGTTGATGATGTGTGTATCTAAGTATGTATTTATATATATGACTAGGTATGCAAGTGAACTTGTGCTTTGAGAACATCAGATGTGCTACATACTGCAACTCACAAAAGAATGTTCAAATTTGACATGAGAGAAGATGACCTGTGGAGTCATCTGTGCATATATCACTGTGTTAGGTTTCAGTTTCATTGTTTAATGACATATCAACATATGAAAAATCATTGGAAATTATCTTATTATAAATATACATCGGAAAGGCTTTTACTATAAAATACATTGGAAATGATTTCATTATAAAATGCATTGGAAATTATTTTTTATTATAAAGTGATATTATTTTAAATATATTGGAATTGCTTTTACTATAAAATACATTAGAAATAATTTTACTATAAAATACATTGAAAATGATTTCATTATAGAATGCATTGGAAAGAATACATTGAAAATGATGTTTTACTATAAAAGCATTGTAAATGATTTTTACTATAAAATACATCGGAAATGATTTCATTATAAAATGCATTGGAAATTATTTTTATTATAATGTGATATTACTTTAAATATATTGGAATTGCTTTTACTATAAAATACATTAGAAATGTTTTTACCATAAAATGCATTGGAAATGATTTTACAAGGAAAATTCATGGGAAATTATTTTACTATAAGTATAAATTTGACATCAGAGATGACCTGTCAAGTCATCTGTGCATACATAACAGTGTTATAAAGAATAATTCTATATGCATATATAGATAACTAAACAATATTACATAGATATAAATGTTTGGAAAATAATATATACCTTCTTTATATACTTGCTGATAAACATATAGAAATAGATAACTGAATAATTTTACATAGATATAAGTGTTTGAAAAAGTAGTATGTACCTTCTATGTATATATGTATATAGAAATGAATAACAATTCTACGTAGATATAAGTGTTTGGAAAAGTAGTATGTACCTTCTATGTATATATGTATACAGAAATGAATAATAATTCTACATAGATATAAGTGTTTGGAAAAGTAGTATGTACCTTCTATGTATATATACATATAGAAATGTATAACAATTCTACATAGATATAAGTGTTTGAAA
The DNA here is from genome assembly GCA_023376005.1 of Doryteuthis pealeii. NCBI lineage: Eukaryota > Metazoa > Mollusca > Cephalopoda > Myopsida > Loliginidae > Doryteuthis > Doryteuthis pealeii. The sequence continues at coordinate 72,621,835 of CM042166.1, forward strand.
AAGTAGTATGTACCTTCTATGTGTATATACATATAGAAATGTATAACAATTCTACATAGATATAAGTGTTTGAAAAAGTAGTATGTACCTCCTATGTATATATGTATACAGAAATGTATAACAATTCTACATAGATATAAGTGTTTGAAAAAGTAGTATGTACCTCCTATGTATATATGTATACAGAAATGAATAACAATTCTACATAGATATAAGTGTTTGGAAAAGTAGTATGTACCTCCTATGTATATATGTATACAGAAATGAATAACAATTCTACATAGATATAAGTGTTTGAAAAAGTAGTATGTACCTCCTATGTATATATATATATATTATATATATATATATAAAATGAATAACAATTCTACATAGATATAAGTGTTTGAAAAAGTATATGTACCTACTATGTATATATGTATACAGAAATGAATAACAATTTACGTAGATATAAGTGTTCAGGAAAATAGTATTTACCTTCTTTACATACATGCACATGTAGAAATAGATAAGTGAACAATTCAACATAGATATGTACGTTTGTATATAAATCAAAAGTGCTTTACAGTGAAAAGTTCCCAGGAGAGAAGAGAACACACTATGCAAATAATGGAACTTTTCTTAACACCCTGGTGAATAAAAAGTACATTCAATTCAATTAGTCTTTTGCTGTCAGAACACACAAATCCAACAGATTTAGTTGTGAAAAGCAGACTGTCTTCCCAAAAACAGAATGTGTTTTGAACAAAACTATTAAAGGCACTTTCAGAGCCAAGGTTATATATGTATTTATGATATGGTTTGGTTTGGTTTGTTTTATGGCATACCAACCTCGGTGGGTTGTTTAATGCCGAAAAGTTTTGAAATAAATTCATTCTTAGTGGAGAAATTTTGATTATCAACTCATGTTTTTCTATTTAACCCATAGATGGGACCCTAACAGATATAACTCTCCGGGTCAGAGTGGACCAGGATGCAATGGTGATGAAGGGGTGCTCCACATTCCCCAAACCTCCAAAACTGGAACCTCACCATCAGATAGAGTTTAACGTCATTCTCAGGACATGTAGACCCTCAGCCACCGCCTTCTAACACCCATATGATAAATAGGGGTGGGGGCTTGCCATAAGGGAAATAGGTTTGGGAAAATCATATAAGTACTAGGGCTTGACGTGACCAGCCGATTGATCGGAGGGGGCCTCTCCGACTGCCCGTCTAGCCCAAGATAGAGCCAAAGTGGAGTATTGCAAGTCATGAACTGCTCATCCACCTGGGTTCTATCCTTAAGCATCACTGGTCGCCACCCACGGTCAACAGGTGGCCCCATTGGCGAGTCTTACCCATCTGCAGAGGTGCAGTCGGTGCATTCTAACGCCCCAGCCGACAGGGTGTATATTTATGATATGTTACTATATATATATATAAAGGGCAGTTGTGTGTATCTGTATATCCAGAGGAAAATAAAACAATTATCAACAAAGTAAATATATATACACATTAAATATCACCAGGGCTTGGTTTTTGAGCAAAAATAATGAAGATTTGATATATATTTGGGAAGATATTTAAAGATGCAAATTTGAAAAGTAACAAAAGGGAAAGTTATTTGCATGTTATTTTGTTTATCTTTTTTTCGTATGTTTTTTTATTGTTTTTTTTTTACTTTGAAATATAATATTGATTGATTGAATTAATTGCATCATTTATATCTTTTTTTTTTTAAAATTGTAAATAATTGAATGGAAATTTCTTACTATATTGTTATATATTTCCGTGGGGATTTTTATGGGGCAACCAGCAAGGATCTCACTCGTGATAAGTAATAATGGATCTGCAAGACTAACTTTTTAAAAATGCACCCCCTATCCAGGTGATGCCGAGTAGCCACTTCTAGTATCTATTAATAATGGAGATTCAATTCCGGTTTTTGTCTGTAACAAAAATTACGTCACTGCTTACATCACATTACCCAAAATCGTCATAGCATAGAATAGAAACACTCAAAATTTGAACATGCAATATTAGACAGTTTTTTAAAACAAGTTTTAATAAATACATGACTGGTATTATATATCTATATATAGTTTGTTTTATTTTAATATATATTTAAAGTTTACATTTCAAATTGTTTTATTTTTTAATCCTTTAATGAATTTGATGATTTTACTTACTTAGGGTACAAACTCGCTGACATGAATTTTTAACTCCCACCTATATGAACTACTATGGCAATATGTTTCAAAAATCTATTTTTACATCGCCCGGAGGGTGTTTTTTATTTTGCTAGTGTATATAATGAAGGTGCGTTGTGTAATGGTTTGAGTCCTAGTAAATGAACTCGTCAACCCAAGTTCAAATCCTTGAGACAATTTTCCCACTGTTCCACCTCCAACAATAAAAACTAACAATAATAATACTTCCAAGCTGTAGCTGTGTCAGTGCTATTGTATGGCAGCACCACCTGATGATACTTCCTTTGAGAAATTCAGACAACTTAAGAAAATGATGTCGTAATACCATGGCGACACCGGTCGCGGTTCCGGCTAAGAGGCTTTCAGCCGTTATCGAGCAAGCATGCGAACCGTTGCTCCGATCCCGCGGTTCCTCTCGTACTGGACGGTATAGCCATGGCCATGGCCGACGTAAAACATGTGCCGATCGGTAGGATAAAACTAACCTGTCTCACGATGGTCTAATCCTAGCTCACGTTCTCTATCAGTGGGTGAACAATCCAACGCTTGGCGAATTCTGCTTTGCAATGATAGGAAGAGCCGACATTGAAGGATCAAAAAGCGACGTCACCATGAATGCTTGGCCGCCACAAGCCAGTTATCCCTGTGGTAACTTTTCTGACACCTCTCCGCGGAAAGAGCTCTCCTCTCGGAAATGATCGATGGCCCACGCTCAGACAATAAAAAAGAAATTTAATGCTAGTTAAACATTAATTAGTTAATTAATTAATTAATAATCTAATAAGATTAAATAAGAATTCTTCCAAGCTATAGCCATATCAGTGCTACTGAACAGCAGCACCACCTGGACTCTAACAAAACGACCTTTTAAGGTCCTATCTATGGGTTAAATAGAAAAATGTATTTATAAGAAAATTGAGTATCCATTAAAATTAATTTATTTGAAAACTTTATCGGCATTAAATGACCCACTGAGGTTGATATGCCGTAAAACAAAACAAACCAAACCAAATCTAACAAAACGCTTTGATAAAAGGAGGCTGTGTGCAGTCTAGAACAAATCCTGGAAGCAGCATCCCACAAAGCAGCATCCAGGTTAGATGAACAAGGTAATGATAATAGTTTATTTTAGATTTAAACAACTTGAGATGATTTGCCCGCTGTTCCGCCTCAAACCATAAAAACTTACAATAACAATACCAATACTTTATATATAAATAAAAAAAAAATTGAAAAACTCGAGACGTAAGTCTGAACGTTGTTTACGAGCAGAGTAAAAGAAAAGGAACTGCGAGGACTGATAAATATTTAATGAATTTCGCGGAAAGATAAAACAAACAACCAAAAGATAAATAAATAATTAAACATGTTTTCACACATGGAAAATATTATGCCAAGAACTTTTAGCAAAGTTAAAATGGAGTCGCTTCTTATCATCACACACTAAGTTAATACATCTAAACAAAGAGAAACTTGCAAAGATCAGTTAAAGCAAATTAGCTTATCTCAGCGAAGATATTTATGTCTGTAGAAAGAAAATAAAGTGACTACTGCAGCATAAGTGAAAGTAGTCAGTCATAATCGAATTAGCTCAGGACTTTTCCGCTGATAGGAACTCTGATTAGAGTTTAGGCTTAAATGCATAACTCTAATATAAGTAAATAAGTTTTATGTGAAATACAATAATAAAGAAACTTCGAAAATAAAAGATAAAACTTTCTAAACAAATAAGAAAATATTTTGGTGTTTTTTTTATAATCTTGGACACAACTTATACAATACTTGTTTTTTTTGTTTGATTTTTTTAATTTTTTTTTTTTAAATCTTTGACATAACTTATAATCTTTGGTGAAACTCATACAATTCTTGGGTATTTTTTATAATCTTGGCTGTATCCATATCAGTGTTACTGTATAGCTGCAAGAATTTTATGAGTTGTATATAATTGAATTTTATGAGTTGTATTATGCAATTCTTGGGTATTTTTTATAATCTTGGCTGTATCCATATCAGTGCTACTGTATAGCTGCAAGAATTTTATGAGTTGTATATAATTGAATTTCATGAGTTGTATTATGCAATTCTTGGGTATTTTTTATAATCTTGGCTGTATCCATATCAGTGCTACTGTATAGCTGCAAGAATATTATGAGTTGTTTATAATTGAATTTTATGAGTTTTATTATGCAATTCATGGGTATTTTTTATAATCTTTGACAACTTATACAATTCTTGGGTATTTTATAATAATTTTTGGCACAAACTTATACAATTCTTGGGTATTTATTAAAATCTTTAACATTCATATACATTACTAGTGTATTTTTAAAAATCTTTGACACAACTTATAAAATCTTGTTTTTTTTTTAATCTTCAATACGACTTGGGTATTTTTTATAATCTTTGGTAGTACTCATACTATTCTTGGGTATTTTAAGACAAGAAAAATATATATATGATAGTTCATTCTTATAATGATAGTGCATATGTTTACCATGATAGTTGATATCTTTACCATAGTAGTTTAATATTCATGATAGTTCATATGTTTACCATGATAGTTCATATGTTTACCATAGTAGTTCATATTCAGATATTCATATGTTTACCATAGTAGTTCATAATGGTTCATATCATAATAATTTGATTAGTCTTTACCAAAATAGTTCCCATTATTTCAAAATAGTTAATTTTTACCAATTTGATCTTTCATTTAAAACTCTTACCATCCTATACCACCTCATTCCGCTCAGCCAGAAGTCACATTTGTTTTCCTAATCTGCCCCACATGATAGCCTTTGTTTAAATGTAACATTTAGAAGTCTTTGATTTAAGGGAAATAACAGGTAACTTTAAATGAAAAGACCATTTTTAGCCATTCATTGATAAACCTTATAGGAACCGGGCTCTGGACTAACTAACTTGGAAAATTCTCAACAGGATGTTAAGAGTTAAATTCCATGCCCAGTAATCTGGAAAACCTTAATATTATTAATAAAAAAAATTAAAACTAATATAATGTATCGACCAAGGTCTTGTTCGAAAAATCAGCATTATGAATAAGGTGAAAGGTTTTTGACCAATGAAAGTGCTAAATTAAAGGAGAGAGAAAAAAATAACATTCACTGTTAATATGGTCTTCAGGCCTCTATTGATCCAAAGTAAAAGGTTTTCATTCGATAAGCATTTTGATATTGACTCTAGAAACTCACAAAGTAAGAAGAGAAAAAAAATAGAATTGATGGCCATAAAAAAAGTCAGATGAATATAAAGTTCATTCAATGTTTTAGAAAAAAGAAAGACAGGAAAAAAAAGTTCATGGACAGACTATTTAAAAAAAAAAATTATGGTATGAAAAAGAAAAATAGATAAGTATTTTTTTATTTATTTTTTAACAGTCTTTATTTATCTTAGTTGAGATAAATTTTATACCATATTTCTAGAATTAATCTCTTCTGGACAGTACTTTAACCTATTAGGTCATTATAGCCTATGGCTAAAAAGAACAAAAAGCCTCAGTCACCTTTTTAGTATCTAATAGACTTAAGATTATTTGAAGTCTGAGATGAAGGAGTTTTATCATGAATTTTTGGTTAGTCTTTTCTTCATCTTATTGTTCCTTTTTATCACAACTTTCAAGGTTGAATAGCTTCCAACTGTTAAAGTACATAACATGAAGTATGAATAAAGAAGTAGCTTCTATTAAATTATTTCAACTCTAAAATGAAGGATTTTCCATATTCATTTTTGGTTAGTCTTTCCTTCATTTTATTTATTGTTGCTTTTTATCACAACTTTCAATTTTGAATACCTTCTAACTGTTAAAGTGAGTAACATGAAGTAAGAATAAAGTAGTAGTTTCTATTAATAATCTTCATACAATAACATGAAGAATTAAGTAGTAGTTTCAATTAAATTATTTAAAAACTAAAATTATTTTCATTATTAATTTTTGGGCCTCACACTCTAAAAATTTGTTTAAAAACAAAATAGTTCTCTTACAAATCATACATACAAAAAAAGAAAAAAAATTTGCTTTAAATAACCCATAGGGTTTGTTAAACCAAATCAAACCAAGGTTGAATATCTTCCAATTGTTAAAGTAATTAACATAAAGTATGAATAAAGAAGTAGCTTCTATTAAATTGTTTCAATTCTAAAATGAAGAATTTTCATTACTAATTTTAGGTTAGATCTTCCTTCATCATATTGTTGCTTTTTATCACAATGTTTTAGCATTAAAGAACAAGATATTGGTTGATAATTTGTTTAAAAACAAAATAGTTCTCTTACAAATCATACATACAAAAAAAGAAAACAAAAAGAAAATTGGCATTAAATAACCCATAGGGTTGAGATTCTGTTAAACCAAATCAAACCATGGTTGAATACCTTCCAATTGTTCAAGTAAGTAACATGAAGTAAGAATAAAGAAGTAGATTCTATTAAATTGTTTCAACTCTAAAATGAAGAATTTTCATTATTAATTTTTGGTGAGTCTTTTTTTATATTATTGTTGCTTTTTATCACAACTTTCTTGGTTGAATACTTTTCAACTATTAAGAGCATCCGGTCTTGGTGTAATGGTTAGTAAGCTAGTCTCACAGATCCATCACTACTAAATAGTGAATTCAATCCTCTCAATATGCACCATACTTGCAACCATGGCTAATGGGCTGGGTAAAAACCTACCTTACAACTGTTAAAGTAAGTAACATGAAGTAAGAATAAAGAAGTAGCTTCTATTAAATTGTTTCTATTCTAAAATGAAGAATTTTCATTATTAATTTTAGATAAGATCTTCCTTCATCATATTGTTGCTTTTCATCACAATGTTTTAGCATTAAAGAACAAGATATTGGTTGATAATAAATGTACTTAAAGAAGACCTTTCTGAATTACTTCTAAATGCTCAACAAAGTAATATGTTGTAAGAATAAAGAAGTAGCTTCTATTAAATTGTTTCAATTCTAAAATGAAGAATTTTCATTATTAATTTTTGGCTAGTCTTTTCTTCATTTCTTCATATTATTGTTGCTTTTTATCACAACTTTCTAGGCTGGTTGTTTTATTATACAGCATATCAAACATTTTCAGGTCATTTAATATAGGGCCGGGTTAGCTAAGTCAGTAGAGTGTTCGGCTAGAAACCACAAGGTTCCTAGTTTCGATACCGGTCCTCGCCGACTCAGTGTATGAGTAAGGAACTGATGGTAGGTGTGGCGCTCCACCTCAAATGCTAAGATAATCTCCTTGGTATAGCGCTAGTGAAAAGGGAATAGACTCCCTCACTGATTGGCTGATACCGACATTAGGCCGCCCCGACGAATTTACTTACTTTACTTACTTAATATCAAATCAAGTATTTTTGATATCAGGTTTGCATACAGTACTTGCTGTTGCTTAAATGGTCACCTATCTAAGTATTGAACTGGCTCATCAGTGTTTAACTTTGGTGGTTTAGTGGGAACTGATGCTTTCAGGATTCTAGGTTGAATACCTTCCAACTGTTAAAGTTACTTACCTTATGCCTGGCCCAGCCGGAGGTCCAGTGAGCTTCGGATGCTGGATCAGTAAAGTAATTAATAGTGTTGATCCCAGGGGGCTATCCCCCCAGACAACACCTGCCCCCTCGATTTTAAGGGGCAGGGCTGGGTTTATTGCCCAGTGCCTGAGGCGCCCGCCTTGAGGGGGAATGCCAATGCGATCAACGCAATTTTTCCACCTGCCACCCATGAATCTCGGCTTGTGGGTGGTCCAACATAAATAGGGCCTTTGTGCCTGACCTTGTACAAGTGGGGTACGAGGAAAATATACCTTCCAACTATTAAAGTAAGTAAACATGAAGTAAAAAGTAGTTTCTATTAAAATTCATTTTTAGTTAGTCATTCCTTATTATTTCTTATTTCTTTTTTATCCCAATTTTCAATTTTGAATACCTTCTAACTGTTAAAGTAAGTAACATGAAGAATAAAGAAGTAGCTTCTATTAAATTATTTCAACTCTAAAATGAAGGATTTTCATTATTCATTTTTGGCTGACTTTTCATCACAACTTTCAAGATTGAATACCTTCCATCTGTTTAAGTAAGTAACATGAAGTAAGAATAAAGAAGTAGATTCTATTGAATCATTACAAATCTAAAATGAAGGGTTTTTATTATTAATTTTTGGAGAGATCTTCCTTCATCTTATTGTTGCTTTTTAATTTTAATACCTTTCAACAATTAAATTAAGTAACATGAAGTAAGAATACAGAAGTTGGTTTTATTAAATTATTTCAATTCTAAAATGAAGGATTTTCACTATTCATTTTTGTCTAGCCTTTTCTTTATCTTATTTATTGTTGCTTTTTATCACAACTTTCAATTCTGAATACCTTCTAATTGTCAAAGTGAGTAACACTAAGAATAAAGAAGTAGCTTCTATAAAATTATTTCAACTCTAAAATGAAAGATTTTTTATTATACATTTTTGGCTAGTTTTTTTTTTCTCATCTTATTCTTGCTTTAAGCAAATGAGAGTCTCTCCCCAATAGTTCAATACTAAAAAGCCGGAATCTGTCCATAGGGTACAAATTCTTGTCCAACATCAAAAATCACTTTCATTTTTCATATTTGTGCATGCTCAACCTACTCATTATGTAAAGTGTGAAAAAGATAGTCGCTCCTCAAAATTTCCACCAGTCTTTTATTATGGTAAGCCACAGCTGATTGGCCAATCAAAGTATGCAGTTTCCTTTAAAAAAATGAAAACCAGATTATTTTAGCTTTCTTTGACAAACAATGCTGCTGCTGCTGCGTGTCATGTGTTTTGAGGTAAGAACACTTTGTTTTCCTTTACATTTTACACCAGACACAAGCCACTCCAACTCGTTTAAACTCCCGAGGCAATTCTTTACCACAGTTGCTAACCAAATTAGGACATAGATTTCAAAACAAGAAATCATATAACAGTAAAATGTATTGAAAAGCTGGAAAAATCATTTACCTAATGAACTATTGACATGGGCTGTGTGTTTATTTGACTTCATGACAAATTAACACTTTATGCCAAAGTCAGGGTAATTTTCAACTTTAGTTGTCTAAATTCCTAGCAAATAAGGCAATTAGAGTAACCTCCCTTGACTTTCACTTAAAAGAACAATAGAAAAATCTATTAATAATGGAGATTGAATCTCTATTTGTAACCGAAACTATGTCACTGTTTACATCACACAACCAAAAATCGTCAATACTTAGAATAAACTGTAATCAGTTTTAAAAATCATTTTTTACTCTCGGCCTTTTTTCAGTAACAAGAGGTTAATTAAAAATTCTACTAATAAACAGATACTAACAATTTTGTGTAAAATTTATGTATAAAACATTCAAAATAATTATTTAATAAGGGGACATAAATTAAAACTCCTTAAAAAATCTTGTAAAGCAAACGCAAGACAAAATTATTTTAGCTACAGAGTGGTGAATACATGGAATAAACTACCTTCATCAGTCGTGAATGTCCCATCTCTAAACTCCTTCAAGGCAAAGTTTGATAATCTGTGGAATGATTATAAATATTCTGTGGATTTAAAATGAATATTTATAAGGAACAGCTGACAGGTCTCAGACCTAATATACTAGCTGAAAAGATATTATTATTATTATAATTAACTGATGCACACAACATTTTATTTGAGGGGGACAGAACTAAATTTCCATTTCGAATTGTTTTTTTTTTTTTTTTACTCCTTTAATAAATTTGATGATTTTACTTATGATACATAATTTTTACACTGCCTGGAGGGCGTTTTTTTTTCTAGTTTTACTAATCTCTTAAATGGTATTTTTAAGAGAGAACATTTTGGTTCTGAAGTTTTAGGTGTGCCATTTTTTAAAACTCTTTTCAAAAGACGGTAGAACATTGCACTCAATGGTTGGTTTAGAATGTTCTAGGTTCCTTGCCCTAAGTCACCTAAAAAAAAAATCAAACAGTTACTGTTTTTGATTTTAGTTCTTGAGAAGGGCATTAAAAAAAAAAGAAACAGAAGCCATTTATTTCCCTTACAATTATCCAAGAAGAAAGCGTGATATACTATAAATAGAAAGCCGCCATTTTGAAAGGAAAAAGCTTTGTTACAAAGAAAGAAAGGAAATTTCAAGTTTGTTTTTTTTAATTCTTTTTTTTTTTAAGAAGGTAAAATCAATCGTATTATTACTAACATAGATTAATAAAGGGGCTGGTTTAGCTCAGTTGGTAGGAATCGCAAGGTAACAGGTTCAATACCAGTCCTTGCCAACTCCCTGGCTGTTTTAAAAAAAAAAAGAAAGTGAAATCAATCATTTTAAGGGGTCAAAATAAGACAAAACGACGGGTAACAAATGTAGGAAAATGTATTAACAAAAGAGTAGACAATTACAGTAAGAAAAGTGGGAATTGCGTCCGACAAATAGAGTTATGAGCTGACTCGCATTGGCTTCCCTCAAACGATAATTGTTCTTGTTACTTATAGTAACCGTCAGCGCATTCCACTATAGTCTATAGGGTATATCACCTATAACAGTTACATTTCAAAGATTCTTTCGATTACCAATATTGTCACTTTAAAAAAAAAAAAAAAAAGAAAAGAACACTGGTAATGAAAATAAAATAAATTTTTTCTCTAATACTTTCTCAAATCTCTCATTTCATTTTGAAAAGCTTTCCATCACTGTTTAGACAGCACATTGTGTACCTATCAATTTGAGAAGCCTAAAAAAAAAAAAAAACAAAAAAATAAATAAACAATATCTTACTTGTACTCAATCATGGTTAATGAAATGAGAATAATATACCCAAGTAGATTACAAGAAACATCTGAAGAAGGCCGGAGAGCACATTGGTCAAAAAGTTATGAATATAACAATAAATTTCTCTGAATGTTTGAGATGAGGCTTGATGATTACTTATTATCTGCATTATTCCTGATTATGACAAGAATCTATGCAGTTGCATAAGATTATTGTCAATCCCTTTATTTCTGAAGGGATGGCCCTTTTCGTACCATGGGCGGGACTTTCCATGGAATATTACAGAAAGCCCGCAAAATATGTGAAGTCACGTGGGACCTGGTTGGCTCTCAGTTTCAGCTTGGACGTCAGGCAGATAAGATGTTACTGCTTTAGCTGAGACTCACTGCACACGCGCACTGTGTTTAGTTAAGAAATAAAAGTTTAAATAAATAATATGGTTTTGTGGTTGATGAATGTCTTGGCAACAAGACTGACCTAGAAGACCAGACACGAAGTCCCCAAGACTAGGTCCAGATGCTGGAAGAAGAACGTAAGATACCAAAGATGAACAGAAGAATAATAGAAGTAAGAAAGGGTATACAACATTACAAGAAACATCTGAAGAAGGCCGGAGAGCACATTGGTCAAAAAGTTATGAATATAACAATAAATTTCTCTGAATGTTTGAGATGAGGCTTGATGATTACTATTATCTGCATTATTCCCGATTACGACAAGAAGGTTCTGAAAAGAAGGTTCCCGAGTCCGACAAGAAATACCTGAAGAAGGCAGGAGGGCATATTGGCTGAAATGTTGTACAATTAACAATGAAGATGAGGACAATAGTCCATATAACGCGGATAATTGTAATAACAATAAATATAAAAACAACACCCAAAAAATCTAAATAATACAAATTATTAAGCCTCATCTCAAAAATTTAGACAACAATATTTTTTAATATATTAATATTTTGAAGGCCAATACAATGCGTATGAAAAATAAAAACAAAAAGATGTTATTTTTGTCTTATCGATTTCGAAGCATGAACTTCATCATCAGAGTTTATTTTCAGAAATGGACGTGCTTATGTTTTTATTTGTGTGGTTATAATTTCTCTTCTTATTTCCTTTTCCTCTCCTTTTTTTTTGTCTTTCTTCTTCTCCTCCTTTATGAATGGAATGGGTGAATAACTGTAAATTCTTATTTCTCTCTTTTTTTTTTTGTTCGGTGAGAACAAATGTTCCTAATATTGTCTGTCATCTGGTCAAATGTTCCAAGTGTGTTGCCATGTCAAAATTCAAAAAAAAAAAAAGGGAGAGGAAAAGGAAATAAGAGAAATTGTAAGCACACAAATAAAAACATAAGTACGTCCATTTCTGAAAATAAACTCTGATGATGAAGTTTATGCTTCGAAATCGATAAGACAAAAATAACATCTTTTTGTTTTTATTTTTCATACGCATTGTATTGGCCTTCAAAATATTAATATATTATAACATACTTAACAATGCTTCAAACAAATTACCAATTGCTTTTAACAATATTTTTGTTTATCTTAGATTCAATATTTACATAATATTGTCGGTACATGATAATTTAACGTCTACTCAGTACCTACTTTCAGTGTGTCTACTCATGATTTCCTCTCACTCTAAACAAAAAGGTGTCCTTGCTGACCTCTCTCTTTCTTTCTCTCTCTTTTTGTGTTTGTCATATGTTTAAACACCATAACATGGACATATTCACACCTAATGGTGGCAGCTAAGACGACTCACAGCTCGGAAGACAAATATTTACAGTCAGAACGGTAGATGAAAACATACTACAGAGTCAGCACAGTTGCCATTAAGAGTACCACTTTAACCATAACTTTTACTGAAAAAAAAAAATGGTACGGAAGTTCCAATCAAATATATCACCACTGAATGTGCTGAATATTATAATTTATCTATCTATCTACCTATCTATATCTATACATATATAAAGGGCAGTTGTGTCTATGAGTATGTCTGGAGGAAACTTTGAAAATAAATCAATTAACAACAAAGTAAATATATATACACATTAAATATCACCAGGGCTTGGTTTTTGAGCAAAAATAATAGAGATTAAATTTATATTTGTGAAAAGGATTAAAAATGAAATTTAAATGATAACAGAATGGAATATTGTTTTGCATTTAATATTTTGAATAGTAGACATTAACGTTTATTTTCAGAATAGCCGGATCAATGCAAGGTCTTTATTTTACATGGGGATTTTAATGGGGCATCCGACGAGGATCCAACTTACGATTGAGTAATAAAGGATCCGTGGGACTAACTTTAAAAAAAATCCCCCTCTACCCTGGTGATGCCAGGTGGCCACTTCTAGTAAAGAATCAAGACGTCTTGTAAAACAATTAAGTCTTGCTTGATTATTACCAACCCTTTTACCAACAACGAAATGAGCAGACGACCCAACCCAGCAGAAGGAAGAAATAAGCCCAGAGAAGAATGTACTGAATATTAATTTATCTATCTATCTACCTATCTATATCTATACATATATAAAGGGCAGCTGTGTCTATGTGTATGTCCGGAGGAAACTTCGAAAATAAAACAATTAACGACAAAGTAAATATATATACACATTAAATATCACCAGGGCTTAGTTTTTGAGCAAAAATAATAGAGATTTGTGCGTTGTCGACATAAAGCATGACCGAGCCAGCAAAGACGAAGAAGAGCCATAACTCTCAGGTCAACCCGGACCCGGCGTGATAGTACCTGTTAGGGTTCTATCTATGGTTAACCCATAGATAGAACCCTAACAGGTAACATTGAAGAAAATGCTTTTATAAAAATGTTTTTAAAAGAAATTGAGTTTTTAAAAAATTTGAATACCCATTAAGAATGAATAAAACAAATGTTTCAGCATAAATAACCTAAGGGTTGACATGCCATAAAATCCAACCAACCACAAGAATGAATAAAACAAAATGCCTTTGGCATAAAATAACCCAACAAGGGTTGACATGCCATAAAATCCAACCAACCTACCAAACATGAACAGGATGTGACACAAGGCCAATTTATAAGAGGATTACATTGTATTCAGAGTTTTCCTTCTACTTAGGACCATGTCATTTGCCTTTCTGTAGTCAATACATGCCATTGCAATATTTTTTCACCTATTTTTAATTTCTTTAAGGATGTATTGATCTATATAAAGTAAGTCATGTGTTCCTCTTTTTTCTTTGCGGCATCTTTTCTGTTCTTCTGGAAAAAATTTACGCCAATTAAGTAAAAAGTATATTTTTTCTTTCATTACCACAGTCAATATTTTCCACATCATGGGCAGGCAGGTTATGGGTCTCTAATTGCTAGGGGTATTCCCTTTTTGTGGGATTAGGGTAGTTATTCCTTTTGTCATCCATTTGGGTACATTTGCTTTCTGTAGATATTTGTTTAGTTGTTGGGCCATTCTCTCGTGGATTGAAGTGAATTTCTTGAACCAGAACCCATGTATGCCATCATGGCCTGGTGTTTTCCAATTCACAACTTTCTTGAGTATTGATCTGAGTGTAATTATATTGTGGCGTTACTTTCATATTTGCCTGGAGAGTTGTCTGCGTGTTTAGTTTGCTGGTTCCCGCTAGGGGCCTGTTATATTTAAGCGGCTGGTTTGAACATCTCTTTCTCTTTTTCCTGTTGCTCAACCTACGAGACACATGGGTTAGACACGGTCTACCCCTTTCTTGTTGGGGCTTCGGCCTTAACACTGACCACTCACTGCTAGTAAGTCTTGTATACGATATATGACTATCCTTTAGTCATGTATCCGTAACTACGTTTGTATGTACATTTAGGTATCTCTTTGATACCTAAATATCTTGTATTTTACCATTCATGAATGTGTCATTATCTCTACTCTTGTATATGTATTTATATTATGTATGTATGTTTGTATTATGTACCCTGTTTAATTCTTGTGCTGTGTATATAAAATGTTTTTTCTATCAACCCTTGTCGGAGTTTTATCTGCAAGTATTATCACTTTAAATCTTACAATATGAATACTTGCTACAGGTCCTTCCTCAAGAAAGTTACTTGTTTCAGTATGAACAAATTCACTTAAGTAAGTAATCCCACTTGCAGTGACACACTAACTATGTTTAGAGCAGTAACAGCATTAGTATTTCAACGAGCAAACAGAAAACCATCTGACATTGAATTTTTAACTCCCACCCCCTCAGGCAATATCTTTCAAAAATTAATTTTTACACTGTCTGGAGCACGATTTTTTTTTTTTGGGGGTGCTAGCTATTATAATGGATATTCAGTGTCTCTAACTGAAACTATGTCACTGCTTATGTCACAATATCCTCAGGAATTGCATAAGTTTATCAATGAATATTTATTGTCAAAATCATTCATAGAGAGAATAGAACAACACATGGATTGGAAACCTGATTGATTCCTCATCAGTCAGGCTACTTAACCACTCGGCTATCATCACCTACAAACTGGGAGGGGGATTTTAACTGATAAATACACACATCTGTTTATATGTAAAGAACTAAAATTTTGCTTATATACAATTATTCTATAAAAAGAAATTCAAATTGTAGAAATATATTTGTACATACAAAATTTGAACCCTTTTAGTTTCCAACATTTTAAATTTGTTAGAAATGTGACAAACACAAATTCCACCTTTCTTTTTTTTTACCACATTGGTGAGAACTGCTATGTTGGTGGAAGAGTGAAAGAATTTCAGATGACAAAAAAGCTTGACACGAGAAACACAGAAAAAAGTGCTTGTTTTAGGACAGTAAAATAAAACAAGATAAATTAAGATCATTCAAAACACATACTCTCTTCAGGAGCCTCATCAGTTTAGTGTCATACCTAGGACATATCGTTTCGTGTGTGTGGGGTGGTGGTGGTGGTGGGGGGTTCTTACTCCTCTGCTGGACAGTGTATTCTAAGCCCCACTGACAGGCTTGTTACTTGGTGGGTTGGTTTTATGGCATGTTAACTGTTATAGGTGATATACCCTAGAGACTATAGTGGAATGCGCCGACGGTTACTATAAGTAACAGGAACAATTATGGTTTGATTTTTGATTTTGATTTTGTTCTTGTTTTACGGCATATCAACCTCAATGGTCATTTAATGCCGACTACGTTTTTGAAATGAATTGGTGATAATGTTTAATTTTCTAAAGATTTTTTTTTTGACATATTTTTTGTGAATGGAACTTTTAGATGATTCTTTTTAACATATATTTTTGTTTTCATTTTTTGGGGAAGATTTTTAGATTTTGTTGTAGATGTGTCAATTATGGTTTGAAGAAGCCAATGCGAGTCAGCTCGTAACTCTATTTGTCGGACGCAATTCCCACTTTTCTTTACTGTAATTGTCTACTCTTTTGTTAATACATTTTCCTACATTTGTTACCCGTCGTTTTGTCTTATTTTGACCCCTTGAAACCCCACAACATTAACCCTTGGGTTATTTTTTGCTAAAGTTTTTTTAATTCCTTTTAATTTAAATACATTTTTTTAAAACTCATTTTTTATCTATTTAACCCATAGATGGAATCCTAACAGATACTAACACTTCAGGTCAGTGTGCCCAGAGAGTAATGGCAATGAAGGAGTACTCTACACTCCCCAGACCTCCAGAACTGCAACCTTACCACTTGATGCAGATGCATTGTTCCAGCACTTGATGCAGTTTAACATCATAGCCAGGACACACTTCCAAAGATGACAGTAAATCTATTAATAATGGAGATTTGCTTCCGGTTTTTGTCTCTAACAAAAATTACGTCACTACTTACGTCACATTACCCAAAATCATCATAACATAGAATAAAATTTATTCTATGTTATTTTGAGTGTATTTATTCAATAAATACACTTAAAATTTGAACATGCAACATTAGACAGTCCTCATTGTTTTTTAAAAACAAGTTTTAATAAATACATGACTGGTATTATATATCTATATATAGTTTGTTTTATTTTAATACATATTTAAAGTTTACATTTCAAATTGTTTTATTTTTTAATCCTTTAATGAATTTGATGATTTTTACTTAGGGTACAAACTCGCTGACATTGAATTTTTTACCCCCCCCCCAGGCAATACGTTTCAAAAAAACCTATTTTTACATCGGCCGGAGGGCGTTTTTTTTATTTTATACTAGTATTAATAATGTACTGATAGACCCAACAAATAATACATTATAGCAATGGAAGCTAATGACAACAAAAGAAGAGAAAGGAAATTCTACAGAACAAAAATAAATAGATTATTAACATGAAATTGTGTATATATATATATATATATATATATATATAATATATTATAGCATACATACTTATTATTAGCATATATAAAGTAAAGTCGGCAGATGGTCTTAAGTAGGTATCATCCAAACAGCAAAGAAGTCTATCCCCTTTTCACTAGTGCTAGACCAAGGAGATTGTTTTGGTGTCTGAGGCAGAGCGCCACACCTACCATCAGCTCTCACTTTACTGCACAGATCCCTGTGCTAATCATACACCGAGTAGGTGAGAACCAGTATTGAACCTGGAACCTTGTAGTTCCTAGTCAAATGCTTTACCAACTGAGCTAAACTGGCACTTATATATATACATATATATATATATATATATATATATATATATATATACACATATGATTATTAGCATATATACATATTATTACATGCATATCATTAGCACACAGACATATATATATGTATGTATATCATTAGCGCACATATATATATATATATATATATATATATATACATATATATATATTTCATTAGTGTACATACGTATATATATACATATATATATATTTCATTAGCGTACATACATATATATATATACATATATATATATTTCATTAGCGTACATACATACATACATACATATATATATATATACACACAAATATATATATCATTAGACATATATACAAACACACATATATATATACACACATAATATAATATATTCATTAGCGGACATATATACAAACACACATATATATATATATATAATGAATTAGGCGGGAATACCTATTAAAATGTATGGCTAAACAAATCGAGAAAAATCAATCTCTGTATGTACATTTCGGCCTATTAGGCCTCATCAGCAGAGCTATAAATTGGAAGACCGCCCTGTGCGTGATTTGAAACCGGACTGCCAAGCTGACAGGCCGATCCCATAACCCCTACACTAAACGGACTTCTTAGATTTTATGATTTGTTTAGAGTAGGTTAATATTCCTCTTCTAGTGACTTTTATTACACGACGATATCATAAGTTGTAAACACGGTTTGTTTTGGAATGGCTTTTTGCCGATAATTTTTTTTTAGCGCACATATATACATATATATATATACATACATATCATTAGCGCACAAATATACATAAATATATATATACATATCATTAGCGCACAAATATACATATATATATATATATATATCATTAGTGCACATATATACATATATATATAGACATATATACATGAATGCACACATATAATGAGTGCATATATATATATATATAATTAGTGCACACTTTATATATATTATATATATATATATATATATATTCATTAGTGCACACACACACACACACACAATTATATTATATATATATATATATATCATTATTAACAAATGATGAACATGGTTGAATAGATTTGAAAAGAAAAGCAATAAATTAGTAGACAAAAAGTGAAACCAAACTGAAAGACATTATCTGTAGCCATTTGCAATGAAAGAAAATAAAGTGGGGGTCAGTGATGACGCACTAGATATAAATCTGATCAAATGAAAAAAATAGGAAGAAATCAAAAGTATTCAGTATAAAACTACTTTGTCTATAATTAATTGGAATTTACAAATTCCACAGAAATTATCATAGAATTGTGTTGCAATATTATTTAGAAACATTATAGAAATTATCATTATCTATTATCACCTTCATGATTGTTGCAGTGAGTGTACTGTTGGTTTGAACAACAGCAACTAGCTAAGCACAACTGAACCAGTGCCAAGACAGTTGGTACTTATTGAAATCAAGAATAGTCCATTCTTGCTTTTGGGTGATTCCATTCCCTAAGTCCTGATTGGCTGCTTGGTTTCTATGATGTTATGAGGCTTCATAAATAACCTGGCATTTTGCAGTGGTATTGCAGCAAGATAGATTCATATTCAGTTATGACTACTTGCTGCCTTGTCTTATCAATTCGACGGTAATTGGAACTAGTATGATTATTCTACAATCATATTTGTTAAATTAAGTGAGTTAGTGTTGAATTGGGCAACAACAACTAAGTGTAACTGAATTTATACATAAAGCACTTGGTGTATATATATATATTTACCAACCCCTCCGCACAAGCAGGATGCGACACAAGGTCAATTTCTTAAGCGGAGTTTAACAGGTTTGAATTCGGAGTTTTCCTTGGTATATATAGCACTCTGGAATATTCCATACTTGCATCTTGGTGATACCATACCTTCTGTCTTGATTGGCTGCTGGTGAATATGGTTAGATATATCCAGCAATACAGGGACTATATTGAGTTACAGCTTGCTTCTTTGTCTGCCAAATTGTTGGTAGTTGGAATCCCACTATGATGGAGTATCATATTGTTTCTATAATATCAGGGTGATAACTACTACAATATAACTATGTATTCTTCTTCAGGTGGACCCTAACTTCAGTGGTTCCACCTGTTAGGGTCATTTTTTTTTGGCTTTATCTCTTTTCATTAAATACTTTTTGCTTGCCTGAATACACAAAATTGTTACATTGTCACTGGCCTCCGGTTGAGAATCTCAAATTTAAGGTGTAGATTTTTTTCTGCTTTTGCTTAAACAGTTCTTGAAAGGCTCCAGCAACACTGCACTGGGATATGATGCCATCACACTCAACATTCACTATTTCACCTTTCTGCAACTATGTTAGTATATATATATGTGTGTGTAAAAAGTTTTTTGTAGGTACAGAATTTTATTAAGAAGCAAAAAGCATATACATTGTAAAATATTGAATTTCTAAAAAAGAAAAACTAGGGAACCCTTATGTCTTAATTTTATTTTATTTTTCCTTTTTTTCGGTCAATCTCTTCAGAGAAATTCACTTGACAAATGTTGAAAGACGAACAAATTGGATAATAACCGAACGAATAATATATATATACATATATATATATATTAAAAACATGGATACGATAGAAACCTATTCAAGTTTGACCATAAGGATCTTCAGGGTTAAATTCACTGAATTAATCCAGGTACAAATTAATTGCAGCCGATCACATGTGTGTTCACTGTATAAGATGTTACGTTACAAGGGACACTTGTTTTTGTTTTTAAATTTCTCACTGAAAGTTGTTTTTTCGGGTATTAAAATGTAAACAAAAGATGTGTATCGATTTGTGGGAATTTATTTTACTAGAATATGGTTGTCTAATAACAAAATTTGCTTTACTTTTTATTGAGCACTTTGTATTTGTTATATCGCTGACTTAACCCCTGATCATGCCCATTTTCACCGGTAAGCCACGTTTTATCTTTATACATATATATATATGAGGAAAAATGAGTAAAGAAAAGAAATGTAGATGGATAAAAATGAATTTTATCGATATCACTTTTAATCGATATCACTAACACATGTGTTTCTGTCTGTTTATCAAAATGTATACGGATTTATGTATTATTATTATTAAAATAATCAGATGGAGTTGAAATGATGATGATAATGATAATAGGAAAAATGCATAAAATGTTCTGTACACAGATTTTGCCGACCTTCACCAGAGTAGAATTTTTATTTTTTGAACTCAAAAAATAAAAATTATACTCTGATGAAGGTCGGCAAAATCTGTGTACGGAACATTTTATGCATTTTTCCTATTATTATTATCATCATCATTTTCCTATTATTATTATCATCATCATTTCAACTCCATCTGATTATTTTAATAATAATAATAATGTAAATCCGTATACATTTTGATAAACTGACTGAAACACATGTGTCAGTGATATCGATTAAAAGTGATATCGATAAAATTCATTTTTATCCATCTACATTTCTTTTCTTTACTCATTTTTCCTCATATTGTCGGATTCATTTCCCATTCTCTCACACACACACACACACACACACACACAATATAATATATATATATTATATATATATATATATATATATAGTCCCCCTGGTTGAGCACCACCAATTTAAGGTATAGATTTTTTGTAGCATTTGCATAGAAAACTTTTGAAAGGCTCCAGCAACACTGCACTAGGATATGATGTCATCACACTCATCATTCACTTCACCTTACTTCAACTATGTTAGTATACATATATATATATATATATATATATATATATATATAATTTCCTGACACCTCTGTTGGCCATAGTGTGTTGAATCTTCTTTTGTTTTTCGTTTTTCTTTGGCGTTATCTCGTATAATACTGCAGGCAAAACAGAAACTTTTTGTGTACAGTCTGAAAGTCATGATAATTATATAGAATAATCAAGATGAAAACAGTTGAGTCAGCAAAAAAATCTTGTTTTTCAAGGGAGTGGGGAGGGAAAAAAGTCCTTTAATTAAAAAAGACGAGACACATTTGAAAAGAGAGAGAGGGGGGATTACTACAAGAAAATGTGGGGAGAGAGACAGAGTGAGGGAGAGAGAAAAAGAGAGGAGGGATTACTACAAGAAAATGTGGAGAGAGAGAGAGTGAGAGAGAGAGAGAGAAATAATGTCTAGATGAAATTTAAAAAATCTATGAGTCATCTTTTAAAAAAAAAGTTTATTCTGCTTTTAGACAATATATTTCCTGGGTTTTATTTTTTGTTTTTTAGTTTTGGTCTTTTTTTAAAGGTACCATTTGAACAGAATATCTGCGTGCTAAAGGAAATGATAGAGAAAAAAGAAAAGAAAAACAAAAACAAAGGAAGTACAAGAGTCACAGAGACGGAGGAGACACGAAGACAATAAACACTGCTATTTCCACAATCTATGTTTATGAGATATTTTTCAATAACCTCATGAAATGAAAAAAAAAAACAGTCTTTCTAAAATATAAAAGAACTAGCATAGTTCCCATAAAAAATGACAGAGTATATATATATATATATATATATATATAAGATGAGGAAATTAATCCGACAGTATGTGGAGAAAATTTAAAAACAAACACAGGATGTTATAATAGATGGAAATTTATAGTTGATGTTCGAACATTTCGGTTTACAATGGAAACCTTCTTCAGGACTGTGAAATTTTGTATGCGTATTCAATGCATACAAAACATCCATCATCTTTTATCCACATAAATCCTTGTTTCTTTTTAATTTCACAGTCCTGAAGAGGATTTTCATTGTAAAGAAAAATTTCACGTCAACACGAGTTCAATTCCTGGACGAAGCTGTTGAAATTTCACATGGTGCTAATACCCTTGGGAAAGGTATGAATCCAATTCTCCCTCCAGCTATGGGTAAATAGCAGGGCAGACTGGACTCTTTAACCATGGCTAGGTAACCAGTCTAGGAGAAGGAAAGACTCTAAATTCAAACCTGTTAAACTCCGCTTAAGAAATTGACCTTGTGTCGCATCCTGCTCATGCGGAGGGGTTAGTAAATATATATAAAAGGAAATATTACAATATGTTTTTAAGTCAGTAAGACGATATCCTCAACACTGAATTCAAAGCATAGTAAAGAAACTCAATTCACCATGTCCATTTCCTCCAATGATAACCATTGCACAACAAACACCTCTTTATATCAATCAGGTAGATCAAAACTCAGACAGTGGAGATCTCAGATGTATCTGGCTACAGACATATTGATATATCCTCACAAAAGGAAATATTACAATGTTTTTAAGCCAGTACAAAAAAAAAATACCCTTAACTCTGAACGCAAAGCCTAGGGAATTGAAGAACAACTTTTAGAGAAATACTTATTGCTTTGAACATTATTGGTTTATTTCTTTTTCACAAAAACCTATTTAAAGAACATTTTCACAGAAGGGAAAGTTTAAAAAACCAAAAGTCTAAATGTTCAGTAAACAATTCCATAATTGCAAAGAAGCCTTCAAGGCTGATGGTGGTGTTTTTAATAGCAAGACAAGAGCGTAAGAACGCTCAAAATGAAAGAGATTGCAGGTGAGACTTTGCATCTGGGAAAAGCTGACATACTATTGAACATCTCAATGCATCTGCTGTCACTTCTGCCTAAAGAAACAGAAAACATCAAAATATTAATTAAAATACAATAAACTCTAAAACCAAAAAGGAAGTCTGTGGAAATGGTTCTGTCAGAAGGAGATTCTTGTAAATGTTCAGAAAATTTATTGATGTCAAGGAATGGTATGGTTGAAATCATTGCAGAGATCAGAAAAAGGGAAGAAAGAAAAAAAGGAAAAAATAAAAGAAAAGGAAGAAAAAAAGAAAAAAAAAAGAAAAGAAAAAAATAAAAAAGAAAGGAAAAAAGAAAGAAAAGAAAAATGAAAAAGAAAGAAAAAAAAATAAGAAGAAAGAAAGAAAAAAAGAAAGAAAAAGAAAAGAAAAAAAATAAAAAAGGAAAAAAAAAAAAAGAATGAAAAAAGAAAAAAAAAGAAAAGAAAAGAAGAAAGAAAAAAAAAGAAAAAAAAAAAGAAAAAAATAATAAAAGGAAGAAAAAGAAAAGAAAGAGAAAAGAAAAGAAAAAAAGAAAAAAGAAAAGAAAAAAAGAAAAAAAAAAAAAAAAAAAAAAAAGAAAGAAAAGAAAAAAAAGAAAAGGGAAATGAAAGAAGAAGAAAAGAAAAGAAAAAAACGAAAAGAAAGAAAGAAGAAAAAGACAAAAAAAAAGAAAGAAAGAAAAAGAAAAAAAAGAAAAAAAAGAAAAAGAAAGAAAATAAAAAAAAAAAAAGAAAAAAGAAAGAAAGAAAAAAAAAAGGAAAAAGAAAAAAAAGAAAAAAAGAAAAAAAAGAAAAAAGAAAAGAAAAGGAAAAGAAAAAGAAAAGAAAAAGAAAGAAAGAAAGCAGCAGAAAAGAAAAAAGAAAAAAAGAAAAAAAAAAAGAAAAAAGAAAAGAAAAAAAGAAAAAGAAAAAAGGAAAAAAGAAAAGAAAAAAAGAAAAAAGGAAAAAAAGAAAGAAAAAAAGGAAAAAGAAAAAGAAAGAAAGTAGTAGAAAATATTTCTACCTAAATGGAGAGTTTGTCAATTGAAAAGTCAGAATATGAAAAGTTTCATCAATATTCATTGATAATAATCAATATGTATATTTATTGTACAGAATAGAAAATCATTACTCAAAGATCTTTAACATCTTACTTAGTACAAGAGTAAGTCCAAAGTTTGGCAATATCTGCAGACATGCTGGTTTCCAAAAGGTTATCATTGTAGTAAATGGACATGCTGACATGAGTTCAAATCCTGGATGAAGCTGTTTGCATTTCACATAGTGCTAATACCCTTTGGAAGATATGCATCCAACTATTCTCTCTCCAGATAGGAGCTCTTTAATGTTGGAATAGTAACTGGTCTCGGAAAAAAGGAAACTCTGAATTCAAACTCTGCTTAATCTGGTAATTGAATAAATCAAATGAATAATTTTGATGCTTTTAACTTTTTTTAAAAGAAATCATGAAACAATGGAAGCTGTGGACGATATTACCATTGCTAAAAAGAGTGGCCTTGATTTTAGTATAGTGGATATTGAGTCAAATCATGAAGGCACATAGTTTATTATTAAATGAACCTGGCAATCAGAGTTCAGATCCTGGAGGAGGCTGTCAATATCTTAAACAGAGTTTAACTCTTAACATACTGTTGAGAATTTAAGTCCAGAGCCTATAAGGATTTATCAATAAGTGGCTAAAAATGGCCTTTTCATTTAAAGTTACCTGTTATTTCCCATAAATCAAAGACTCCTTAATATATTTAATATTACATTCTAACAAAGGCTATCGTTAGGGAAATGAATGTGACTTCCGGCTGGGTGGAATGAGGTGGTATAGGACTTTAAGAGTTTTAACAGGTTTTAATTCAGAGTTTTCCTTCTCCTTGATTGGTTGCTTAATCAAGGTTAACGAGCACAGTTTGTAATTTTCTTATAGATGGGGTGGCGGGTGGGGTGGAGAAGAGATTGGTTCATGTCTTTCCTAATGGCATTAGTGCATAATGAAATGCAAACAGCCTTGTCCAGGATTTGAACTCTGGTTGCCGACTCCATTTCCTATAAGAATAACCATTACGCTAAGCATGCCTCACTGAATCTGTAGAGAAAGCTTTTAACTTCTATACAAACAATTTCTTACTATACTCTTTTATATTAATGAGCTCTTTCGGATCACTTTGTTTTTGAAGTAAGTTTTTTTTCTTTCTTTTTCTTTTAACTGTGGCACTATAAAAATCCTTTATATCTGTATTTATTATATAACAAACAACTGGTACTATTAACCGATATTTTCTTTGGACATATACATCCCGTTAGGATCAAAAGGGTTAATTGCAAATCTGTAGACTAACTTTTAACTCTATATGTGTACATCAATAAAATTTGTAGCCTAATGGTGTAAAAGAAACATTTATTTTATACAACAAATATTACTTTTATAATATAATCTTATTCTTTGTAAATTCACTCAGTTGAATGCTTTTTCTATTAGATATATAAACTAGAAGTGGCTTCTCGGTGTCGCCTGGGTAGAGGGGGGATTTTTAAAAAGTTAGTCTCGCAGATCCATTATTACTTATTACAAGTTAGATCCTCACTGGATGCCCCATAAAATCCCTACATAAATATATAACAATATGATAAGAAATTTTAATTCAATAATTTACAATTTAAAAAACAAACAAACAATATAAATGAGGTGATTAATTCAATCAATCAACATCATATTTCAATTACCTTCTGTTACTATACAAATTTTAATTTCTGCAGAGGGGTAAGACTCCCCCAATGGGGCCACCTGTTGAGCATGGGTGGCGACCCGTGATGCTTAAGGATAGAGCCCAGGTGGATGAGCAGTCCATGACATGCAATACTCCACTTTGGCCCTATCTTGGGTATAGACGGGCGATCGGAGAGGCCCCCTCCGATCAATCAGATGGTCACGTCAAGCCCTAGCACCTATATGATTTTCCCAAACCTATTGCCCTTATGGCAAGCCCCAGCCCCTTTTTATCATATGGGTGCTAGAAGGTGGTGGCTGCGGGTCTACATGTCATGGGAATGACGTTAAACTCTATCTGATGGTGAGGTTCCAGTTTTGGAGGTTTGGGAATGTGGAGCACCCTTCATCACCATTGCTCCCTGGTCCACTCTGACCCGGGGTGGTAGTACCTGTTAGGATCCCATCTATGGGTTAAATAGAAAAATGTATTTATAAAAAAATTGTATTATCCATTAAGAATTGATTTATTTAAAAACTTTATCGGCATTAAATGACCCACTGAGGTTGATATGCCGTAAAACAAAACAAACAAAAATAAATTTTAATTTTTAAATATCTTCCCAAATATAAATCAAATCTTCATTATTTTTGCTCAAAAACCAAGTTCTAGTAATAGTGAATGTGTATATATATTTACTTTGTCGTTAATTGTTTTATTTTCAAAGTTTCCTCCGGACATACAGATACACACAACTGCCCTTTATATATGTATAGATGGAACATTATGCTTTAAAAATTTCAGATTCACTCTGAACAATCTGTTAAAAAAAAAAGAAATGAATTAAATGAATACATTTCTATCTAATAGTAAAGGATCAGTGATACAATACTAGTGTAGCGATTGTCTGCCCCCACTAGGATAGACTTATAAGGGTTATCTTCCCTTGCCACTAAGTTTTTTTCACCACTAGGTGACACTACTAGCTGGGTATTTAAATAGCAGCCTGGAAATTTCTCTCTCTTTCTCTTGGTCTAGCATCCACAAAAGATGGGCTAGAAGCTCATTACTGCTTAAAAGAATTATTTTATTTCACAGCATATCAACTCTTTTTGGGCCATTCAATACCGAATCAAGTCATTTTGATTGACAAAGGACTTCGGTTGCTTATCAGTAATAATGGACCTGCAAGACTAACTTTTAAAAAATCCCTGAGTAGTCACTTCTAGTATCCTATATACAGAAAACAAATGAAGGTTTCCGAGTCCGAGAAGGTTCCCTAGTCCGACAAGAAATACCTGATGAAGGCTGGAGGGCATATTGGACTTGGGAACCTTCTTTTCGAACTCGGAACTTTTCTTGTCGTAATCGGGAGCCATCATGGAACTTTGAACCTAACCCTTTATTCAGTCCAAAAGGGGTATCCTGTTCTCATTCTGCTAACCATAGCTGGGGTAGGAGTTGTGTTAATTATTTTTCTATGTTACTGCCTCTACTCAGGATTGAACCCGGAATCCAGAGATAACTGTCACTTGGTACTGTCTTAACCTAACTACCTTATCCACTAGGCCATGTGTCCGAGAGGGTTCCCGAGTCCGACAACAAATACCTGAAGAAGGCCGGGGGGGCATATCGGCCGAAACGTTGTACAAATAACAATGAAGATGAGGACAATAGTCCGAATAACGCAGATAATACTAATCATCAAGTCTCATCTCGAACATTCAGAGAAATGAAAAAAATGCTTCTCTATTTTTTTATTTTTAAAATTTTTTTCAAAATTAGGCATTTCTGTTCAGCAAAAACAGTAGCTAACCAATAGAACAAAAAAAAAAAATGTAAGGTCATTTTCAGATTCACCACCGTCAAATTTGCTAAAAAAATATATTTTGTGTCTCGACACAATTTCAATTTTTTTTATGATCTGTGCAATTTTTCGTTTAAATCAGACTGGGTTTCAGCAAACCAGCTCTTAAACAAAATCGTTTCGTTGGATTACACAGAAACCTGTGGAAAATATTATTTAAGTTAAGACAAAATATAGTGTGAGCAGGATGTGACACAAGGTCATTAGCTCAGGCTGTAGAGCAGCCTGCATATAGTAAACCCTTTTTGGGGCATCTAATGCTGAATCAAGTCATTTTGATAAACCAAGAACTCTGGTTGCTTACAGTACCTGCTGTTGCTTATGTGGTTACCCAATTAAGTATTGAACAAGCTCATCACTGCTTAAAAGAATTATTTCATTTCACAGCATATCAACTCTTTTTGGGCCTTTCAATACCGAATCAAGTCATTTTGATTGACATTGCTTATCGTATCTGTGGCTGCTTAGGTGGTCACCCAATTAAGTATTAAACAAGCTCATTACTGCTTAACTTTGATTAATTTGCAGGAACCAGTACTTTCAGGGTGGCACATATCTGTTCTCTCATGAATGACTATTGTCCAATTGCAAAATCGAAAGTCATAAATTATTGATTGACTAACCATTGAGATACGAGTTCCCGAGTCTGACAAGAAATACCTGAAGAAGGCCGGAGGGCATATCAGCCGAAACATTGTACAAATAACAATAAAGATGGGGACAATAGTCTGAATAACACAGATAATACTAATCATCAAGCCTCATCTTAAACATTCAGAGAAACATCTGTATGTTTTTCATATTATCTAACCCTTATATATATATACGTAACTTGACCGTAATGATAAAGAAAAAGAGTTTGGTTGTTTTGTTTTACAGAGTATCAACCCTTGTCAGGTCATTTAAACTCTTTTTGGGCCATTCAATACCAAATCAAGTCATTTTGATTGACAAAGGACTTATCGTATCCATGGCTGCTTAGGTGGTCACCCAATTAAGTATTAAACAAGCTCATTATTGCTTAACTTTGATTAATTTGCAGGAACCAGTACTTTCAGGGTGGCACATATCTGTTCTCTCATGAATGACTATTGTCCAATTGCAAAATCGAAAGTCATAAATTGTTGATTGACTAACCATTGAGATACGCAGAAAGGTTTTGACTGACCCATTACCTTGACAAATACTAATTAGAACTAAACTTGTCCGCAATTACGACCTGAAATGCTGTTGGCTTCACGGTCAACAGTTCACCAATGGAAAAGGTGGACGTTACACTTTGGACAACTCAACACCCTCCTCACCCCCCCTTATTTCTATGTACTGCGCAAGTCGCTGTAATAACCATGAAACCAGAAAAATCAACCATACAAGGCCCATTATTAACAGTACTAAATTGACTTTGCGGTTGTTAAGAGTATGATCAGGGCAAAACATCTATGCGGACTCATAAATCCAGCGCAGCCTGCCATAAATTTTCCGACATCCTTGGTTTGAGAATCGTGCTGGATTAACAACTTTACTGAACCAAAAGAGTCCATCAAATGATAATTGAATACTATATTCCTGACCTATTACTTATGGGGCCGGGTTAGCTCAGTCGGTAGAGCGTTCGGCTAGAAACCACAAGGTTCCTAGTTCGATACCGGTCCCTGCCAACTCAGCGTATGAGTAGCACAGGGATCTGTGCGGTAAAGTAAGGAGCTGATGGAAGGTGTGGCGCTCCACCTCAGATGCTAAAAACAATCTCCTTGGTCTAGCGCTATTGAAAAGGGGATAGACTCCCTCGCTGACTGGCTGATACCGACTTTAGGCCACCCCGACGACTTTACTTACTTATTACTTATGCCTCTTTCATATCTTTAAAGCCATTAAGAACCTTAGAAACTGAAATCTTTCTTATATTAGATTCTTTGATAGATGATGCAACAGTCTCGCCAAAATCTGTATGACTTCAATTAAGCACATATCCTCCAAAAATTGTCGGCTTAAAGCCATATAAAAAATAAACACGTTTGTTTGTTTACTTAACCTCATATCTGATTATATAATCAAACATCTATAAAGGAATCAAATTTTAGCATTAAATAACCCACAAGGATTTGATGAGCTATTAAATGAATAAACCAAATCAAACCAATACTTTGTATTGGTATAGTAATAGATTGGTTTGTTTTGTTTTATGGCATATCAACCTCAGTGGGTCATTTAATGCCGATAAAGTTTTGAAATAAATCAATTCTTAATGAATAATACAATCTTTTTATAAATACATTTTTCTATTTAATCCATAGATGGGACCCTAACAGGTACTACCACTCCGGGTCAGAGTGGACCAGGGAGCAATGGTGATGAATGGGGTGCTCCACATTCCCCAAACCTCCAAAACTGGAACCTCACCATCAGATTGAGTTTAACGTCATTCCCAGACATGTAGACCCACAGCCACCGCCTTCTAGCACCCATATGATAAAAAGGGGTTGGGGCTTGCCATAAGGGCAATAGGGTTGGGGAAAAATCATATAGGTGCTAGGGCTTGACGTGACCAGCTGATTGATCGGAGGGGGCCTCTCTGACCACCCGTCTAGCCCAAGATAGGGCCAAGGTGGAGTATTGCATGTCATGAACTGCTCATCCACCTGGGCTCTATCCTTAAGCATCACGGGTCGCCACTCACGGCCAACAGGTGGCCCCATTGGAGGAGTCTTACCCCTCTGCAGAGGTGCAGTCGTGCATTCTAACGCCCCACCGACAGGGCGATAGTAATAGATTGGTTGTTTAGCATTGAACATAAACCAGGTTAGTTGATTAGAGTTTTACATTACCACCTAAGCCAGTAATGGGAGATGAATTTAAAAACAGGCTTTCTTTATAAGATCTAAAATAAATGTCAATAATCTTGGTAAAGTTTTAACTGGTCACATTCCAATCAAAGAAGTTGATAAACTATGAAGAGAATGATATAGATCACTGTTGAATTTTTGAAAAAAGTTAAATACATGGTATATATATATATATATATATATATATATATATATATATATCGTTAGTCCTTTGTTAGTATCGGAAAAATGAGAATAAGTGCTCGATTACTTTTTTAAGAGCTGTATTTATTTATTATATTTCAAGTATTTCTTCATATGCGCATTGTCATGATGAAGCATGCTGCCTAGAAACCAATATTAACAATGTATTGAACACTATAATATATAATATATATATATATATATATAGATAAAAAGATATGAAAACACCACAAAATGCTGTTAAAGTGAAAACATTTTATAACATAAAATCTTTTCACTTTAACAGGATTTTGTGGTGTTTTCATATCCTTTTATCTATACTCATACCATCGGATTCATTTCCTTTCTTTTAACATATATATAATATATATATACATATATATATATAATTTTTTTTTACATACAAAAACAATTTTATTCTTTACTCCTTTTCGGACATACCGTTTTTGATCCAACCAACATGAAGAGATTGGACACTAACAGGAACTACCACTCCAGGTCAGAGTGGACCTGGAAGTAATGATATATATATATATATATAATCAGATGTTAAATATTATGCTGTATATATATATATATACATATATATATATATTATATATATATATATACATATGGACTCGTTGATTTGAGTTCAATTCCTAGACAGAGCATTTCACATAGCGCTAATACCCTTGGGAAAGGTATGAATCCATATATTCTCCCTCCAGCTATGGGTTAAATAGTAGGGCAGACTGGGTCCTTCAGCCCTGGGTAGGTAACCAGTCTAGGAGAGGGATAACTCTGAATTTCAAAATTTCTGAGGTCGGTCGTTGATTGGGTTTGTGGCAACACTTGATGCACCAATTCTTTCCTATCGACTGTGCCAAAAAAGTGTGGATGTCCAACACAAGCCTTCACCACTATAAACAAATCACTGTGTGGTGTTCATTGTGTGTGTGAATCCTCATGCGTCGAAAATCAACGAGAGAGTTCATAATAATATATATATATATATATATATATATATATATATACAGCAACACCATGAATAGGATTGAAAACAGGTACATTTCTCAAGTAGAGTTTAACAGGTCTGAATTCAGAGTTTTCCTTGAGATTAGATAACAGTATTATATTTACATGTTGAATAATAAAAGATGCTTCATTCATTTGAAAACGTAGTGTAAACATTCATTAAACTTGTTCCACCATTTTGAAAACAATTTTGGAAAAAAAAATTCAAACAAATCTTTTTTTTTTTTTTTTGAGGGGTGTGGGTGTGTGAGTAGTATAAAAATAATCCAATCAATTTGAATATCAAAGATGGATTCCCTCTTTCCATTTTGATTACCAATGACTCAGTCCGTTTTTTTTTTTTTGTACAAGACGTAGATGATATGGAGTTGAGGATTTGACAGGATTGCTTATGCAAAAATGAGATGACAAATTTGGCGGGAAGAAGGTAGAAATGTTGGTTTTTAGAATAAGTGGCAGCACGTTACTCATTTAACCATTTACTTCTTGGAAACTTGTGGAATATGTCTTCTTATTCTTCTTCTTCTTCATCTTCTTCAAAACTAGAAGCAAATGCAAACGTGACAATTTAGAATGTAATAAAGTATGAGAAATGCATACTGAATAGAGACACATTTTCAATTTGTTTTTTTTATTGATAGATGAGTAGAAAAATATGCCTTAAATCCATTTTGGCAAAATAGTTTGAATATTTTCCCAAGGTGACCCGTTAATTTATCTGCAGATAAAATTTACAATGATTTATCAGCAGACAATCAATCCACAATTATGTGTTATATATATATGTGTGTGTGTATATATATATATATATATATATATCAATAAAGGAAGGAAGAACTCAACACCGTAATCCCATAATAAATTTATTTTGACGAAAATTGGGGCCCATATATATATATATATATATATATTTATATAAAAGCGATGTCGCTATGAACACTTGGCCGCCACAAACCAGTTATTCCTGTGTAACTTTATATATATATATATATATATATATATATATATACAAACTTTATACACATTTATATTGTCAGATTTTATATCCATTTCTTTCTATATATATATATATACAAACTTTATACACATTTATATTGTCAGATTTTATATCCATTTTTATATATATATATATATATATATATATATATATATATATATATATATATTTAAGATGTCTGCAAGAGAAACAAAGACATGCCACATTAACACCAATACATGGGAGGCTTGTGCAGAAAACCGTGCGACCTGGTGACTCCTTGTCAAACAAGGAATGAAAAGGAGTGAAAAAGAGAAGAAAGAAGCTACCATGGAAAAGAGAACCAAAAGGAAGGAAGCATCAGTTTGTTTGCAGTCACTGCACCAGAGATTGCCATTCAAAAATTGGTCTGTTCAGCCACTCACGCAGTTGCAGATAAAAAATTTTTTAAATGGACACTACGCCATTGTCTTTAGAAGTCGGAAGGATGCCAACACAATATATATCGGCCTTTGTCGATACTTGAAATGTAAGAAAAATACAAAACGAAATGCTATGTAACAATAGCGATCTTATTCAAACTATGATGACAAATTTCAATCCCAGATATCATTGGTTTATTGATGGAACTTTAATTTTTTCAATTTTTAGAAAGTCTTAAATTATTAAAATAATATATATATATATATATATATATATTATATATATATATGTGTGTATATATATATATGAGAGGATTGGAATAAATCTGATGGAATGTGGTTAAGAATAGAGAGAAAAATGAGGACAAAAACAACTCTAACAAGCAGATGTATGAGAAATATTTAGTTGCACATTGAGTGCAACTTCTTCAGTCTTTTATTGGAAACATTTGTGCAGCATACATTTGTTTTTATAGTAGAGAAGTTGAATGGTGAGGGTGATAAAGTCAGGAGAGTGGATTGAGTTTGTGAGGATTTGATTGGTCGGACGAATTTTTCTGGACTGGGTAGGAAAAGAGATAAGATCAGATGTATGGAATTGTTGGAGGAAATAAATATATATATATATATATTATATATATATATATAGGAGCTGGGTTAGCTCAGTCGGTAGAGCATTCGGCTAGAAACCACAAGGTTCCTAGTTCAATACTGGTCCTCGCCAACTCAGCGTATGAGTAGCACAGGGATCTGTGCGGTAAAGTAAGGAGCTGATGATATGTGTGGTGCACCACCACAGATACAAAAACAATCTCTTGCTCTTTATTTTCCTATCCATTTGGATAGCTAAGACCCAGCTGGGGACCTCAAGGTTCCTGGTTCGATACCGGCCCACGCCAACTCAGCATATTAGTAGCAGAGGGATCTGTGTGGTAAAGTAAGGAGCTGATGGTAGGTGTGGTGCTCCATCTCAGATGCTAAAAAACAATCTCCTTGGTATAGCACTATTGAAAAGGGGATAGACTCCATTGCTGATTGGCTGATACCGACTTTATGCCGCCCTGTCGACTTATATATACATATATATATATATACACAACAAGTGGCTACCCAGCATTGGCGATTTCACTGCCAAGTTAAAGCGAAAATTCTTCCAAGCCATAGTTGTATAAGTACTACTGTAGGGCTGCACCAGTTGGACCTTAATGAAGTGCCTAGAGAATGAGCTAGATGTGAACTTCACAAGAATGCTGCATGTGATATTAAGCAATCATGGAAACAACACCCTACAACGAAGCAGCTGTATGGCTACTTGCCGCCTATCATACAGACCATCTGAGTGAGACAAGCACAACATGCTGGGCACTGCTGGAGAAGCAAGGATGAATTCATGTGACATTCTTCTATAGAAACCAGCACATGGGCATACACTGATCAGCTATGTATGGATACTGGATGCTGTGCAGAGAACCTCCTGAGAGCAATGGACGATAGGGATGATTAGCGAGAGATTTCCATGGATATCTGTGCTACTAAAGTAAAGTTGTCGAGGTGGCCTAAAGTTGGTATCAGCCAAACAACAAGGGAGTCTATCCCCTTTTCACTAGCGCTAGACCAAGGAGACTGTTTTTGCGTCTGAGGTGGAAACTTCTGGGCTCATGATGTGATTGGTATATCCAATCACAGAAAGCCTCTCCCTCACTTAATCTCTATATACAGGAATTTCCATTTTACTGATCCAACATCGTAAAATCCAACTAACCAATGAATATATGTATGTATAAATTTGTATTGGTATTCAAAAAGAAAAGACCGGTTGTGAGATTTTATATAAATACAAAAAAAAAATTTTGTAAAACAAATGCAAGACAAAATTATTTTAGTAACAGAGTGGTGAATACATAGAATAAACTAGCATCATCAATAATGAATGCCCCATCTCTAAACTCCTTTAAGGCAATGTTAGATAATCTGTGGAAAGATTATAAATATTCTATGGAATTAAGATGAATGTTTATAAGGAACAACTGACAGGTCTCAGACCTAATATACTAGCTGAAATAGATATTATATTATTATTATTAAAATGCTATTTTTACATAATCTATGCGGTTGCATAAGATTATTGTCGGTCTCCTGTAATTCTGAGGGGATGACCCTTTTCATACCATGGCCGGGTCCTTCAATGGAAAATTACAGAAGCCTGCCAAAATACGTGAAGTCACATGGGACCTGTTCAGTCCCCAGTTTGCAGTTGGACGTCAGGCAGTGAAGATGTTACTGCTGAACTGTGACTCACTCTGCATACGCGCGCTATGTTAGTTAGAAGATGTCTGGTGGGATTTAACAATAAAATAAGATCAAAAGTAAATCGAAGTCTTGTGTTTATTACCTAAAAACTAACAATGACACAGGGCTTCTGATAAGGAGAAATCCCTAACAGAAAACCAGACCCGAAGTCCCCAAGAAAGTCCAGACCTTAGAAGATTCCAGACCAAGTCAAGATGATAGAAGAAATACAAAAGACGATCAGAATACTAAAGACGGCAAAGAAATAGAATTAAAGAAAGAGGTATGCAACATTATAATTATTTAGTGCCAGTGAGGAAGGGCATGCAACACTATTTTCTATGATGATAACTGTTACACTAATGATGCCACACATATGCATGTATAGATTTGTATTGGTATTCACATGTATGTAATAAAAGACTAGTTGTGAGATTTTATAAAAATACAAGTTTTAAAAAATGTCACTAACAATTGATTTAATCTACAAAATTAATTCAATAAAATGCAGCTGCAAAAGTTTATAAAATACAAAATAAGTTAAAAAAACAACAAAAAAAAAAATTTCCACAATTCTATTTGCCTTTTTTTGTTGTTTGTTTGTCTTATCTCAAAAAACCCAAAAAACAAACAAACAAAAACAAAACAATACAAAACAAAGCAAAAAAGAATCTAACAAACTTGTGAAATGTTTTTATAGTTCATTGCAGAAAGAAAGTAAGCAGATGATTCTTCATGACTAACATTTTTTCTTTTCTTTCCTCTCCCTATCACCACTGCCACCACTTCCTCTCTCTGTCACCATTTCCTCTCCCTATCACCACTCCCTCTCCCTATCACCACTGCCACCACTCCCTCTCCCTATCACCACTTCCTCTCCCTATCACCACTGCCACTACTTCCTCTCTCTGTCACCATTTCCTCTCCCTATCCCCACTGCCACTACTTCCTCTCTCTGTCACCATTTCTTCTCCCTATCACCACTACCACCACTTCCTCTCCCTGCTACCACTGCCACCACTTCCTCTCCCTATCAACACTGTCACCATTTCCTCTCCCTACTACCACTGCCACTACTTCCTCTCTCTGCACCATTTCCTCTCCCTATCACACTGCACCATTCCTCTCCCTCACCACTACCCACTTCCTCTCCCTACTACCACTACCACCACTTCCTCTCCCTACTCACCACTGCCACCACTTCCTCTCCCTATCACCACTACACCACTTCCTCTCCCTACTACCACTGCCACACTCCTCTCCCTACTACCACTGCCCCACTTCCTTCTTCCCTATCACCACTGCCACCACTTCCTCTCCCTATCACCACTGCCACCATCACTTTCTCACTTGTCTCTTCTTTTGTTGCTCTCAGCTCCAACTTACTTTGCTTTTCAAATGAGATAAATGCAATGGTATTTATGAAAAACATATTGGATGTTTTTTTTATTGGAAAAAAAAGTTTCATTCAACGTGGAAGTCACACATCCTGTCTTTATAACAGAGAAAAATATCTATCTCATATCTATATGTCTATCTTGTTTTGTTCATAACTATCTCAGTTTATAATATCTATCTCTCTACCTCAGTCTGTTATAACCTATTTATCTCTCTATATATCTCAGTCTCTCCCTATCTATCTATCTCTTTATCTCTGTCCCTATCTATCTCTATCTATTTTTCTTTCTCAGTCTGTTCTTATCAATCTATCTCTATCTATCTCTCTATATATTTATCCAAGTCTGTCCCTATCTATCTACACACCTCAGTCTTTCCCTATCTATCTATCTATCTCAGTCTTTCCCTATCTATTTATATACCTATCCCAGTCTTTCCCTATCTATCTCAGTCTTTCCCAATCATCTATCTATCTATCTCAGTCTTTCCTATCTATCTTTCATCTCTATCTATCTATCTCAGTCTTTCCCTATCTATCTATCTCTATCTATCTATCTCAGTCTTTCCCTATCTATCTATCTCTATCTATCTATCTCAGTCTTTCCCTATCTATCTATCTATCTATCTATCTATCTATCTATCTCAGTCTTTCCCTATCTATCTATCTCTATCTATCTATCTATCTCAGTCTTTCCCTATCTATCTATCTATCTATCTCAGTCTTTCCCTATCAATCTATCTATCTATCTATCTCATTCTTTCCTATCTTTTCCTATCTATCTATATACCTATCTCAGTCTTTCCCTATCTATCAATCTATCTATCTCAGTCTTGATCTATCTATCTATCTCAGTCTTTCCCTATCTATCTATCTCAGTCTTCCCCTATCTATCTATCTAGCTATCTATCTATCTCAGTCTTTCCCAATCTATCTATTTAAGTCTTTCCCTATGTATCTATCTATCTCAGTCTTTCCCTACATCTCTCTCTCTCTCTCTCTCTCTCTCTCTCTCTCTCTCTATATATATATATATATATATATATATATATATATATATATATATATATATATCAGTATGTCTCTGTCTATCTCAATCTGTATGTATATATGTACGTATCTATCTATCTTAGTCTTTTGCTATGTATCCATCCATCTATCCCAGTCAATTGCTGTCTATCTCAGTCTGTTCATCTCAGTCCCATTGTACCATTACCCACCAGATGCAAACTATCACCCAATACACAATACTCTAAATAACATAGGAATTTTTAAATTTCAGAAACCTATCAATTGATTTATATACACAAAAAAGTACTAATGGTACTTAGAGTCTTTCAAAGCTTTCATAATAGGAATAAAAATCACTTCTTTTTTCCCCTAAAATATGTATCGTATACAGACATTATCTAGAAAGAAATCAAAATATATGAAAAAAAAGAAAAGAAAAGAAATATATTCTACAGAAGACAGACATCTGTATACAATGGAAATTATCTTGGGTGAGGTTGAAATTTATGCTTTTGTCTGTGTCTGTCTGAGGATCATGACCAAATGAAAAATCTGAAAGACTTGATTTTTTTGAGAGAGGATATTGACTTGACCTCTGGTTGGAATACAGATTAGTCAAGGTTGACCTTCAAGGTCATTTGAGGTCAGTAGCAATCATCGAATGGACAAATATGTTATTTCGGGCCAAACAGACTAAGAGGAAGATTTTGATATGAAGTTCAAAATTGTTTTTGACCTCTTAAGTTGTAGGGTGGACGAGCTTAAATCAATGATTTTTGCATGGCCAGCTCTATGTTGGATGTTCATAAGTAAATTGTGGCAAAAGACTCTACATATTCGCAAAAAATAGAAGAACAGTAAACATTATGTACAAAGAAGTTCTTAGAAATTAATCAGAATTGATAAACTTTTTTGACCTCATAAGTTGTAGGATGGATGAGCTTTGAAAAATCTTTTTTGCATGGCCAGCTATATGTTGGATATTCATAAGTAAATGGTGAAAAAAGACTTTACATATTCGCAAAAAAATAGAAGAACAGTAAACATTATGTACAAAGAGGTTTTTAGAAATTCATCAGAATTGATAAACTTTTTTGACCTCATAAGTTGTAGGATGGATGAGCTTTGAAAATCTTTTTTGCATGGCCAGCTATATGTTGGATATTCATAAGTAAATGGTGAAAAAAGACTCTACATATTTGCAAGAAATAGAAGAACAGTAAACATTATGTACAAAGAGGTTTTTAGAACTTCATCAGAATTGATAAACTTTTTTGACCTCATAACTTGTGGGATGGATGAGCTTTGAAAAATCTTTTTTGCATGGCCAGCTATATGTTGGATCTTCTTGTAAATTATGAAAAAAAGACTCTACATATTCGCAAAAATAAAAAGAACAGTAAACATTATGTACAAAGAGGTTCTTAGAAATTCATCAGAATTGATAAACTTTTTTGACCTCATAAATTGTAGGATGGATGTGCTTTGAAAAATCTTTTTTGCATGGCCAGCTATATGTTGGATGTTCTTGTAAATTATGAAAAAAGACTCTACATATTCACACGAAATAGAAGAACAGTAAACATTATATACAGAGAGGATCTTAGAAATTCATCAGAATTGATAAATGGCAGGGTGGATGAGATTAAAAAAAACTTTTTTTTTACATTGCCAACTATATGTCAGATATTTTTGGAAATTGTGAAAAAAAAAACTCCACATATTTACAAAAAAATAGAAGAAAAATAAATACTGTAAAAGCTCTTAGGAATTAATCAGAATCAATAGTAGTAAGGTAGAGGATCTTAAATCAATCTGTTTTGCATGGCCAGCTATATGTCGGATGTTTATTAGTAAATTGTGAAAAAAACTCTACTTATTTGCAAAAAAACAGAACAATAAATATTGTATACAAAGAGGTTCTTAAAAATTAATCAGAATCAATAAGCAACAGAGTGGATGAGTTTAAATCCGTGTTTTTTGCATGGCCAGCTATATGTCGGATGTTCATTAGTAAATTGTGAAAAAAGCCTTTATATATTTGCCAAAAAATAGAAAAACAATAATATTGTGAACAAAAAGGCTCTTAGAATTTAATCAAAATCAATAAGTGCATAGGCTTAATGATGAGCCATGTTTCTTGCATAGTTGGCCATTGCAGTCTACCTTACTATTTACCTATATACCAGGGAGAAGACATGGATTCATGCCTTTCTCAAGGACATGTACATGCAGTGAAATACAATGTCTTGTCCAAAATTTGAATTTGACTGAATGAATCCATTTTCTTTTATGATAACCATTTTTCCTCTGCTAGTATATATATATTATGGACTCTCTCGTTGATTTTCGACGCATGAGGATTCTCACAGACAATGAACACCGACACAGTGATTTGTTTATAGTGGTGAAGGCTTATGTTGGACCATCCACACTTTTTTGCACAGTCGATAGGAAAGAATTGGTGCATCAAGGGTTGCCACAAAAAAAATCAACGACCGACCTCAGGAATTTTGAATTCAGAGATATCCCTCTCCTAGACTGGTTACCTACCCAAGGCTGAAGGGCCCAGCCTGCCCTACTATTTAACCCATAGCTGGAGGGAATTTTGAATTCAGAGTTATCCCTCTCCTAGACTGGTTACCTACCCAAGGCTGAAGGGCCCAGTGTGCTCTACTATTTAACCACTAGCTGGTTATATATATATATATATATATATATATATATATATATATATATATATAAGTATGAGTTTAAAGCTGTATTTACCAAGATAGAAATGAACAATGAATGGAACATTATTTTTTTCAGAATACAAGGTGTATCAAAAAGTACAAAAAATCTCAATACTTTTTTGACACACCTTATATATATATTAATATATATATAATATATATATATATATATATGTGTGTGTGTGTGTGTGTGTGTGTGTGATAAACAAATGACTTTTTAAACTCTTTGAAGCAGCTGACGAAAATGTCTTGATATATCTGAAATGGTTGATATATCTTGCAAGAAATTTCTTTGTTTCTGGACTGACTTCTAAGATATTGAGTAAGAAATTTCTGGACAGATTTCTAAGATATCTTGAAAGAAATTTCTTTGTTTCTGGACTGATTTCAAAGATATGTTGCAAGAAATTTCTTTGTTTCTGGACTGACAGATGCAAGAAATTTTCAGACTGACTTTTAATATATCTTGCAAGAAATTTCTTGGTTCCCAGACTAACTTCTAAAATATCTTGCAAGAATTTTCTTTGTTTCTGTACTGACTCATAAAGTATCTTGCGAGAAATATCATGTTTCCTGACTATCTTATGAGATATCTTGCAAGAAATATTTGTTTTTGGATTGACTTGTGAGTTATCTTGCAAGAAATATCTTAGTTCCACGTTCAGTCGAGCAAAGAACTAACAACAAAATGGAAGTCTTTGATCTGCAAAGAATAGACATTAAGTCTCCCAAATTCCAACACCTGATTGTCTTATCAGACATTGGCTGCGTGGATCTATGTTTTTTGTTTTTCAGTTGTCAGGCTTTAACACTAACACGAGATTCAGGAAATTAAGGAGTCATATCACTTAACATTTGTAGAGTTTTAGGTGCAAAATGAAGAAAAGACAGTGAGAAAAAATAAATGAAGAATGAGGAGGAGGAAAGAAAAGTGGAAAGTTGGAAAAGATATTAATAAAGAAAAATGCAGGAAGGATGGTTAAGGTGATATAAAGATAAAGTTAAGGTGATGAAAAAGAAAAAAAAAAGATAAAATGGTGGAAGAAATTTTTAAAAGTGAAAAGGTTAAAGAGGAAAGAAAAAAAAGGAGAGAAAGAAGATGGGATATGAATGAAAGAAAGAAATAACAAGAAAAGGAGAAAGAAAAAAAATTAAGAGGGGGTTGAAAAAGAATGATAGAATGGCGGAAGAAATAAAGAAAAGTGAAAAAATGAAAAAGAAAAAAGGAAAGAAAAAAGGGAGAGAAGGAAGAGGGGATATGAAAGGGAGAAAGAACAAGAAAGGGAGAAAGAATAAAGAAAATTAAGAGGGGTTGAAAAAGAAAGAGAAGATGAATGATAGAATTCAAAGGAGTTTGTAAAAGAGAGAAAAAGAAAGAAATGAGGAAAAGTGGGAAGGTAAAAAAAGGAAAGAAAAAAAAGGAAAGAAGAAGATGGATTGGTTGAGTATTACAGCATGTCAAACCTTGTTGGGTTATTTTATGCCAAATATGTTTTTATTTTATTCATTCTTGATGGTTACTCAATTTTTTAAAACTATTTTTTTCTATTTAACCTGTAGATAGAACCCTAACAGGTACTACCACTCTGTAAAGAAGATTGAATATGAAAGAAAGAAAGGACAGGAAAAAGAGAAAGAACGAAGTAGAATTGAAGAGGTGGGATTTTGGTTTCGTTTTGGTTTGTTTTATGGCATATCAACCTCAGTGGGTCATTTAATGCCAATAAAGTTTTGAAATAAAGTCATTCTTAATGGATACTCAATTTTTTTATGAATACATTTTTCTATTTAACCCATAGATGGGACCCTAACAGGTATTACCACTCCGGGTCAGAGTGGACCAGAGAGCAATGGTGATAAATGGGGTGCTCCACATTCCCCAAACCTCCAAAACTGGAACCTCACCATCAGATAGAGTTTAACGTCATTCCCAGGACATGTAGACCCCCAGCCACCGCCTTCTAGCACCCATATGATAAAAATGGTTGGGGCAATCATATAGGTGCTATGGCTTGATGTGATCAGCTGATTGATCGGAGGGGGCCTTGAAGAAGTGGGGGAGGGCTGTGAAAGGGAGAAAGAAGAGATGAAGGATAGAAAGGTGGGAAAAATAAAGAAAATTGGGAAGGTAAAAAAGGAGAGAAAGAAGATGGAATCAAAAAAAAGAAAGAAAGAAAGAAAGAAAGAAGAACAGGAGAAAGAGATAGAAAAGCAGAATTGGATAGGGTGGGTGCTGTGAAAGAAAGAAAGAAAGAAAAGGATAGAAAGGTGGAAGAAATTATAGCAAAGTGAAAAAGAAAAGAAAGAAAGAAAGGAGTGAAGGAAAAAACAAAGCAGAATTGAGTGGGGTGGGGGTTGTGGTAGGGTGTAACAAGAATTTCATACCACACTAAAACTACCAGTACTCGTTCCAAGTTTAAATCTATAATACTGTTATATACTAAGTATTATTGTATTAATGTATTATTACATCAGGTATGGCAAGGCTTTATATACTATAAAATATACAATCATTTTCATGCCAAAAACTTCATTATTCAAAGTTGATTCAAAGCGTGATTAACAATTCAATTACACAGATAATTTCAACTTTCTCTTTCTTTCATCGTCTTCTTCCAACTGAGAAGACGTTGGATAAATTTCATTCAAGAATCCAAAAGTCCAGTTTAATGTTGAGAATAGAAATTGCCATTATAAATTCAAGTCCGTGTAGTGAAATTAACCAAAGTTGGTTTTATGCATTACTTATTAATGAACTTACACACATCAACTTCTCACAGGCACTTCTATACATATACACATATATATATATATATATATATATATATATATATATATATATATGAAGGTAGGATTTTCATCTGTGACTTGTTTTGAATTGTTCATTTCTTGACAACTTTCCTTCTATCTACATCATATATATATATATATATATATATATATATATATTATATAAACATAATATATACATTGTACTGGATCCTTTCCGTCCACTAAGGACGATGGTGTAGTGTCCAAAACAAATTATTTGCATCTGCGCAAGTGACTCTACTGATTACAGTAATTAATTACTGATTATCAGTAAATTTGTATATATATATATATATATATATATATATATATATATTTTATAAAAAAAAAAAGAAAGGTCCGCAAAATGTATTTTGTTCTCAGAAAATTTTTTAAAATTCTTTTTGTTTTACATATGCAACACGTGTTTCAGATCTTCTGATATCTTCTTCAGGCTTTGATTGATAATATGAAAATTAATTTTTACATGCATGTGTATATATATACATACACTTGAGTATTCACCTCCTCTTCCTGTTTTTGTGGGAGTTGACTCTAGCATATATATATATATATATTTACAAATTTACTAATATTCATCCAGCATATATATATATATATATATATATTTATTTACAAATTTACTGATATTCATCCAGCATATATATATATATATATATATATGTATATATATATATTATTTATTTACAAATTTACTGATATTCATCCAGTATATATATATATATATATATATATGTATATATATATATATTTATTTACAAATTTACTGATATTCATCCAGTATATATATATATATATATATATATATATATATATATATATATTTATAAATTTACTGATATTCATCCAGTATATATATATATATATATATATTTATTTATTTATTTACAAATTTACTGATATTAATCCAGCATATATATATATATATATATATATATGCTAAGAAAAGACAGAGAAACTGATTCATCAATAATTCTTAGGTT
This sequence comes from Doryteuthis pealeii, assembly GCA_023376005.1. Taxonomy (NCBI): domain Eukaryota; kingdom Metazoa; phylum Mollusca; class Cephalopoda; order Myopsida; family Loliginidae; genus Doryteuthis; species Doryteuthis pealeii. The sequence goes on from CM042166.1 coordinate 72,666,240, forward strand.
TCTGAATAGCCTCCAGTTCTTAAGGAAGTGTCAGAAACTTAAATGTCATCTTAGCTTTACTAACTGACAAAGTTCTACTTAGAGACAAGATTAGTTAATTACCTGCTAGTAGGCCACTTCAATTCTGGACAATCTGTGTCTCGGTCAAATGCGTTCTGGTCATTGCCATCCATTTTCCTTTTTTTTCTTTCTATTCCAATATATATATATATATATATATATATATATATATAATTCAAATGTCATTTTTTATTTGTATTCTTATATCTTTATGCCATATTCTCCAGACGTGTCACCTCAAGCAAATAGGCTGGTGACTAACTTTCTAGTGCTTTTATACAATGTAAGATAAATCTTTAACCCTTGGAATCTGGGCAGCTGGTATTTCTGCCTGCCATTACCAAGAGGAATATATACCTAGATGGTTTAAATTTTTACTATGGAATTCCAAGTTACCGTTACTTATAATATATAAGACTTATTTAACAATACTTTTACACAATGTAACTATAGCAGGGCAACCGTTTGAGGAGAAGGAAAACTTGGTATTTAAACTGTTATAGAGTAGCTAACACCCCTTCAGTACTCTACCAGATGGACTGGCTCAGAGCCATGAAATAGCCTACCATTAAAGTAGATTAACGCGCTGAATAAAATTTAGACCGATTTTGCTGCGTTGGCTATACCAAATTTGTTTGGTTTGGTTTGTTTTGTTAATTGTTATGTAATTTATTGTTCTGCATTTTTGTATGTATCTATTCGCACTGGATACTAATTCTGACTAAATATATTAAGCGCTCAATTTTTTAGTATATCATTCCACCTCGACGATACAACACAACCCCTCAACATGAACAGGATGTGACACAAGGTTAGTTTCTTGAGCAAAGTCTAACTGGTTTGAATTCAGTTTTCCTTCTAGACTGGTTGCCTAACCTAGGTTAAAGAGCCCAGTCTGCCCTACTATTTACCCATAGTTGAGTGAGAATAATTGGATTCATATGTTTCCCATGGGTATAAGTGCTATGTGAAATGCAAACAGTCTTTTCAAGGATTTGTACTTGTCTCGTCGTGTCCATTTCTGACCATTGTAACGATTATACCATGAGCCTCCTTTTTTTTTTTTCTTAAGTAACCTTAAGAATCATAAAGTTGGTAATTGTGACTATATAAAGTATTTCATCAGTGATACTTGAAAGCATCTTGGGCGGGGGGGATTGGGAAAATGATTAGATATGAGGTATTAGTGTAAAGAATTTAAGGAAATTAGTAAATTGTCTAAAGATTAATTTAGTGATTGAACAAAAGGAATTTTATTTTTAGTATAATAGTAATAAAAAGTAATCTTAAGTTGAAACTAAATTTAATTTGATTGAAAAAAAAAAAAAAAAAAAAAAAAAAAATTACCAAAAGATTTTCTTGTTGATTTTATTTTATTTTTTATCAATTTCCCTAGATTTGTTAACACTATGACCTCTCCTATAATATTTGTTTAGTATATGAAATCTTGTATAAAGTAGTTACCTACCTAAGACACCAACAACTTTATGTAAAGATAGATCTGCTTTATCATTGCTTTGATATTGATCACTTGTTTAACTCCATCATATAGTTTAGGTAATTAGATGTCATTATATTGGTTATATAATTTATATATAATCTTGCCACTTACCTCCATTCAAGATTAACAAGACCTGTTGGCCACTGCTTGAGAAGCAAGGACAAACTAATCAGTGAACATCTACACATGGACACACCAGTATTTTCCAATCAGCAAAAACTTACATTGATTAGCTTTGTGTAGACACTGGATGTGCAATGCTGAGAATTTGTCAGGAGTAATGACTGATTGAGACAGGTGTGGAGAGTAATGGGAATCTGTGTTTTCTGCTTGACGATATATATATATATATATATATATCTCAAATATAATGACATTGTAAAAGTTATGGGTTAGTGTTTGATTTCCATAAAGATAATATATTCATGTGTCCTGTTAAAAGCTGCTGTTCCTTATAAAAGGTAAGACTGTTATTTAACAATGCTTTTACACAATTTAAGAGAAATCTTAGTCTTTAACACTTATAATTTGTGCAGCTGGTAATATACATATATATATATATATATATATATATATATATATATATAAAGAAAATTTGAAAAAACAAGTGTTCCGAAAATAGGATGAATTTGATTATCGATGTTTAAACATTTCGGTTTCATTAAACCTTCATCAGGATGTATCTTGGGTGAAGAAAATGATGGATGTTTTTATAGATGACAGGAGATGAAAATCTTTTTAGTTGTGTAACTGTATTTGATCAGCGTTTTATTTTTGAAAGGCAAGTCGCAATCCACGCACGCGAAGATGTCATGACACGTGACGCAACCCAAAGAAATGCAAAAGACGAGAAAAAGTATTAATGGACTGATTTTTTTTTTATGAGAACAAAGGGAACAAAGTGGGAATGATAACTAAATAAATAATTAAATATATATAATTATATATATACATAAATAAATTTTTGGTACAGGCAAATTTATATAATATGCTGAGGGTTGGAATGAAAGGAAAAGAGAAAAAAAAATTGTTTATTGACAAAACAAGGGCCCTTTCATCCGGTGCTTTTCAAGTTTTACACCAAGAATTGATTAAAAGTCAAATTGTAAATTAATTACAACATTCTCAGTTACTGGTTAAGTCGTCTGCGAGTTAGAAATCATTTTCTACTCTGTGTTTTAATAAATCCATTGTTAATTTTCCAATAACCTGGTCTTGCATTTATTATTCCTATTTCATATAATTTCATCTGTACATTAAAAGCATATATATATATATATATATATATATATATATATATATATACATATAAAACCAATAATAATATTATGGATTTGGACTCATAACTTAAAGTTTCATGGTTATACAATCCTCAGATGAGTCAAATGCATAGCCATGAAACTTTAAGTTATGAGTCCAAATCCATAATATTACACTTGATTATAAATCTGCTCTGCTTTATTAGCATTGAGCACCTTTTCATGCCAATACTTTTCTCATTTATTCTCTATTCATTATATATATATATATATATAGAGAGAGAGAGAGAGAGAGAGACAGAGTGAGATATTATATATATATATATATATATATATATATATATATATATATATATATATGTGTGTGTGTGTGTGTGTGTGTGTGTGTGTGTTAGGTACACCTAAATAGACTAAACAAAAATAGTTCCCTCCCTTTTTGATCAATCAAGCGTTTGTTGATATTTCGAATGTTTGGAATGCTCAGCGTTCTCAGTTACTGGTTAAGTCGTCTGCGAGTTAGAAAGCATTTTCTACTCTGTGTTTTAATAAATCCATTGTTAATTTTCCAATAACCTGGTCTTGCATTTATCATTCCTATTCCATATAATTTCATCTGTATGTTAAAAACATAACAGTGCCTAAGTTTATTCCGCTAACATGAGGACAGGTATTGCTATGCTACAGAATAGTGTATAGTAATGTCTGTTGCAAATGCAGCACTGGAAATGATTGTGACACTGAGAGCGGAAGTTTTTCTATATCTGTTGAAATCGCCAGACCTATCATTTATCTCCCCGCCCCATACAACATCCCAGCACCCCCCACCTGCACCCACTTTGTGCGCTCAGTGGTTCCAATAAGTTCATGACATCAAAAGATTCCTTGAAGAATTCTTTGAACCAAAAATGAAATTGTTCTTTTATAATGGAATATACAATTTAGCTGAAAGGTGATGTGTGATCTTAGGTAGCCAGGAATCAGGTACCGAAAATCTATATCCGCTGGTTCAGTAGGTACGACCAAGAACCAACACTGCAAGAATCAACTTATAGGAGATACCACTTTTTAATCAAATGGTCAACTAAACATGGCTGGAGGATATATATATATATATATATATATATATATAAAGGGAAAAAAATTTTTTTCCACCAATAAAAAAGACACCCGGAGGCGGGGGAAATGTATGAATATAAGATGAGTTTGGCAATGTGCCTGTCTAAATAAAAGATATCAGTGGTCTGAAGAAGCTTGTGGGCATACTCATGAGTGGAAATGGTCCATAACCACGATACCCATGGTATTTAAGGCCTTTTTATTCACAAATTTTATATATATATATATATATATATATATTTACTAATCCCTCCACATGAGCAGGATGTGATACAAGATCAATTTCTTAAGTGGAGTTTAACAAGTTACATAATAGTATTCATAGTCGAGTAGCTAGTCATACTATTGGAGAACTGCATGTTGACTCTAAATTGACTGTAAATAATATTTTAAAAAAAACAAAAAACAATAAGGTTGTTTTTAACATTCTACTACCATCAAAGCAAGCTAGATGAATAAAAAAGTAATGAATTAACTTTTGATGCGAACAACGGAACACATATAAAGATATAAATACGCAAGATTATTTATAGTCAAGTTATATAATAGTATTTGTAGTTAAGTCACAATTAGTCAAGTAGTTAGTCATACTGTTGGAGAACTGCATGTTGACTCTATTATTCATATTCCTGTATCAAAAAGTAATAAACCTTTTTTCTAAATTTTCAGTGTTTTATTTTTTCTGAATGTTTGGGATGAGGCTTGAAGATTAGTATTATCTGCTTCATTGTTATTTGTACAACATTTCAGCCGATATGCCCTCCGGCCTTCTTCAGGTATTCCTTCTCGGACTCAGGAACCTTCTTTTCAAACTCGGGAACCTTCTTGTCATACTTGGGAGCCATCACGGAACTTTGAACCTAACCCTTTATTTAGTTCATGGGGGTATCCTGTTCTCATTCCGCTAACTATAGCTGGGGTAGGAGTTGTGTTAATTATTTTTCTATGTTACTGCCTCTACTCAGGATTGAACCTGGAATCCAGAGATAACTGTCACTTAGAACTGTCTTAACCTAACTACCTTATCCACTAGGCCATGTGTCCAGTGTTTTATTTGATGAATTCAGTCACAACAGTTATTTAATGTCAAATCTATTCTTGTGTTACATAATCATTAGATACCTAATGATTATGACAATAGTGTAGAAATCATATTAGTGCAGCTGATGGCCTTGAGGGTGAGTGACGGCGCTTGACCTCGATCTCACCTTGCGTTCTGGGGATAAACCGTGAGAAACGGAACCCCGATAGAAGCCCCTTCCGGTTTAAGGGTAAGTAACTCAGTTAGTTAGAGTTAGAAGTTAGAAGCTAAGCTAGCAAGCTAGCGGGCATTGTCTGGTCTGGGGATCTACGAATAAAGTAACATCATCGTAAATCGAAGTCTTATGTTTATTACTAAAAACAAACAATGACACAGGGCTTCTGATAACAAGAAATCCCTAGCAACAGAAACCAGACCCGGAATCCCCATATAAGAAAGACCAGACCTGTAGAAGATATACCAGACCAAGATAGATGATAGACGATCAGAAGCCGGCCAGAAGAATAGACGACCAGAGTAAGACGTAAGAAAGGTATATAACATATACCTATTTAGTGCCGGTAAAGAAGGGCTATACAACACTTGCAGAAGAACAGTAGTGCTACAATGTAACCTAAATCTGGAGTCAGGTTGCCTGCAACCTCACAAATATTGACAAATATTTGAATCAACAGTAATAATTTGACACATAATGCAGGAGAATAAATAGATATGTGATACGTAAATTAAATTAAAAAATACAATCAGGTTGTTTTTAACAATCTACTACCATAAAAAAAAGTAAAAGTAAAAAAGTAAAGTCAACGGGGTGGCCTAAAGTCGGTATCAGCCAGTCAGCAAGGGAGTCTATCCCCTTTTATGATTTTAGCAAGAAAGAGAAATATTTGTAATTAATTTTCTTACTTTTAACTAATATATATTTATATATATATATATAAGTAAGTAAAGTCGTCGGGGCGGCCTAAAGTCGGTATCAGCCATTCAGCGAGGGAGTCTATCCCTTTTTCAATTGCGCTAGACCAAGGAGATTGTTTTTAGCATCTGAGGTGGAGCGCCACACCTACCATCAGCTCCTTACTTTACCGCACAGATCCCTGTGCTACTCATACGCTGAGTTGGTGGGGACCAGTATCGAACTAGGAACCTTGTGGTTTCTAGCTGAACGCTCTACCGACTGAGCTAACCCCGCTCCTTTACTGAGCTAACCAATAAACCTTTTTTCCGGATTTTCAATGTTGTATTTAATAAATTCAGTCATAACAGATATTTTATATCAAAGCCATTCTTGTAAAAGAACAATAGTGCTACAATTTAACCTAAATCTGGGGGTGGGTCACCTGCAACCCCATTGAATCATTGGTAATATTTTGACACATAAGGCAGGAGAATTAACTAATATGAGATATGTAAATAATAAAAAAACAACAATGAGGTTGTTTTTAACATTCTACTACCATTAAAAAAAAAAGTAATAAACCTTTTTTCCGGATTTTCAATGTGTTACATACTCATACACATATACCCATGTTGGGTACATACACAAGTGTTCTTTTACTGGAGAGAGGGGGAGAGATAGACACAGGCAGACAGAGAGATGCATAACTTACTTCTTTGGCCATTGGTGATCTCTAGTCGTTTCTATTCTTTCTCTATGACTTCTATTTCTCTGTTCTTGCTGGTTGGTTGTCCCTGATTCATTTCTTTTTCTAGGTCAGTCTTGTTACACAGCGCGCATAAGGCAGATGGCCTTATCTGCCTGACGTCCAAGCTGAAACTAACAGGTTAACTTGGTCCACCTGACTTCACGTACTTCGCGGGCTTTCTGTAATATTCCATGGAAAGTCCCGCCTGTGATATGAAAAGGGGCCATCCCTTCAGAAATACAGGGGGTTGACAATAATCTATGCATAGATTATGTAACAAATGTTGTATTTAATAAATTCAGTCATAACAGATATTTTATGTAAACCATTCTTGTAAAAGAACAATAGTGCTACAATTTAACCTAAATCTGGGGGGCGGGTCACCTGCAACCCCATTGAATCATTGGTAATATTTTGACACATAAGGCAGGAGAATTAACTAATATGAGATATGTAAATAATAAAAAAAACAACAATGAGGTTTTTAACATTCTACTACCATCAAAGCAGGCAAGATGAATAAAAAAAAATAATGAATTAGTTTTTGATGAGATTTCTATTTTCCATTGAAATTTCCGTGCAACAACAGTTTGCACTATTCGGAAATTCCCGAAGCAACAAGATATGATCCATGAAAACTCCAAAGATAAGATTCCTGCATAGTAATTGACTTATTATAATTAAATCTTGTTCCTCCCTTTGAATTAATGTTGATGTGTTCTATTTTTTTGCATAAAAATAATTCAATCTTTTTAAAAACTATTTTGGAAATTTGAATATTCTACAATTATATAAATTGCTCACAATGCGGAAGAAAGAAAGAAAGAAAGAAAGAAAGAAAGAAGGAAAGAAAGAATGTGGATGAAGAAAGAAAATAAGGAAGAAAGAATGTAAAGAAATCAATAAATAGAAATGCAGAGAAAGAAAGAAAAGAAAGAAAGAAAGGATGTGGAAAAAGAAAGATAGAAAGAATGAGGATAAAGAAAGAAAGAAAGAATGTGAAGAAAGCAATAAATAGAAATGCAGAGGAAGAAAGAATAGGAAGAAGGAAAGAAAGAAAGGATGTGGAAAAGAAAGAAAAAAAGAAACAATGAGGATAATAAATAAAATTAGAAAGAAAGTAAAAAAGTGGAGCAATAAAGAAATAAAGAAAGTAGGAAAGAAAGAATGCAGAGAAAAAAGAAAAAAGATAAAAATGTAGAGAAAGAAAGAATATGATAAAAGTAGGCATGTAAAGAAAGAAAAGAAGAAAGAAATAAAGAAAGAATATGGAGAACGAATATGAACATAGGAAAAAAAAATAAGAAAGAAAGCATGGAGAAAGAGAGACAGACAGACAGACAGAGAAAGAATATATAAAAATGAAGCATGTGGAAAAAGAAAAGAAAAGATAGAAAAAAATGTGAGGTAAGAAAAAATAAGCATGTGGAAAGAAAGAAAAAAGAAAGAATATGACAAAAAAAGCCTGTGGAGAAAGAAAGAAAGAAAGAAAGAAAAAAGAAGAAAGAAAGAATATGAAAAAAAAATATGTGGAGAAACAAAGAAGAAGGAAAGAAAGAATGTGGAGAAGAAAGAATATAAAGAAAAAGAATATGAAGAAAGAAAAAAGAAAAAGAAGAAAAGAAAGAAGAAAGAAAGAAAGAAAGAAAGAAAGAAAGAAAGAAAGAAGAAAGAAAGAAAGAAAGAAAGAAAGAAGAAAGAAAGAAAGAAAGAAAGAAAGAAAGTGAAGAAAGAAAGAAGAAGAAAGAAAGAAAGAAAGAAATAAAGAAGAAAGAAAGTAAAGAAAGAAAGAAAGAAAGAATAAAGAAAGAAAAGAAAGAAGAAAGAAAGAAAAAAGAAAGAAAAAAAGAAAGCAAGCCTGTGGAGAAAGAAAGAAAAAAAGAATATGGACAAATAAATAAATAAAGAATATGAAAAAAAAAAGCATGTGAAGAAATACGTGCTGATTTTAATAAATGGTTTATGGCAGAAACAAACATATTCAACATATTCATAAAACTAAGAAATCTTTTATTAAATTTTCTTCTTTTTTTTCTTCTTAATAACACCAGGCAAAATTTAGAGAAGTCAAGAAGGATAAAACGGGTTCAGTATTTTTAAAGTAATTAGAATTATGTTTAGGAACATAAATATTTTTTGTTAATCTTCTCAAAATAAACTCTGAAAATTTCACATCAGATCCAGAATAGATGAGAAAATTGAATCTGCCATAAAAAGATTTTTTTTCTTCAGCTTTTTTATTTTTTTATTTTTTAGAAATTCAGAATGTTAACAAGCGTTTTTATCTTGGTCACTCCAATGCCAAGAAGTTCTGCCCTTTGGTAAAAATGGCGGCAGAAAATAGAAAAGAGCAAAAATTCTTATTCAAACAAGAAGTTGAGGAATATTTACAAAAAGAGGAATTGTCCCATTTTCAGAAGGTGAAAATTATCAACGGAAGAATTCTTAGGTATTTTAATCTTTTGTTGTCCCAGCCTCCTGCCCTAATTTACGCGATATATTAGGGAGCTGGCATCAGGCAAATTTCTGGAGTTCATGTCATTAAGTAGTCACCCATTGAACTATCGAACAGACTTATTGATGCTTAACTTTGTTTACAGTTTGATTTAAACATAATAGCTGTTACATTTGTATATAAATTTCATACACAAAATGTAAGAACTATTATGGGACAGCCTCTTTCATTATACCTTGAATATACTTGAACTAGTGTCTATTATTGTCATAAAATATATATAAGAAACATTCTGTCTGTATGTTTGTACTGACCAAGTGCACATCTATACATATATAAAGGGCAGTTGTGTGAATCTGTATGTCCGGAGGAAACTTCGAAAATGTTATAGGTGATACACCCTATAAGACTAATGGAATGCGCCGACAGGTTACTATAAGTAACAGGGATAATTGTGGATTAGCAGTAAGCCAATGCGAGTATGCCAATAACTCTGTTTGTCAGACGTAATTTCCACATCTCTCTATTGTATTTGTCTACTTTCTGTTAATACATTTTTCTACATTTGTTACCCGTTGTTTTGTTCTTATTTGACCCCTTAAAACCTCACAACAGAAAATAAAACAATTAATGACAAAGTAAATATATATACACATTAAATATCACCAGGGGCTTGGTCTTTGAGTAAAGAATAGAGATTTGATTTATATCCGTGAAGATAATTAAAAAAATAAAATTTAAATGATAACACCATGGATTTTTTTTTTCATTTAATATTTTAGATAGTAGACATTAACATTTATTTTCAGAGTAGCTGGATCAATGCAGGATCTAGTTTTTTAATATAGGGATTTAATGGGGTATCCCACGAGGATTCAACTCAGGATTCAGTAATAATAGATCTACAGGACTAACTTAAAAAAATCCCCTCTACCCAGGTGATGCCGGGTAGCCACTGCTAGTCCTTTTATAAAGGAAAACTGATGGAGACCAGCAAAGACCAAAGTGCAATAAAATCCACACCTATTTTTATCTGAGAGGGGGTTAACATTTTTAATCCTCATGTTTCATGAGAAAAGTTAAATAAAAATATGTAAAATGTGTGTAAATCAATCATATATTAAAAAAAAAAAAAAATTACCGCCCTGTCGGCTGGGGCGTTAGAATTCACCGACTGCACCTCTGCAGAGAGGTAAGACTCCCCCAATGGGGCCACCTGCTGGCCATGGGTGGCGACCCGTGATGCTTAAGGATAGAGCCCAGGTGGATGAGCAGTTCATGACTCCACTTTGGCCCTATCTTGGGCTAGACGAGCGGTCGGAGAGGCCCCTCCGATCAATCGGCTGGTCATGTCAAGCCCTAGCACCTATATGATTGCACCAACCCTATTGCCCTTATGGCAAGCCCCAACCCCTTTTTATCATATGGGTGCTAGAAGGCAGTGGCTGCGGGTCTACATGTCCTGGGAATGACGTTAAACTCTATCCGATGGTGAGGTTCCAGTTTTGGAGGTTTGGGGAATGTGGAGCACCTATTCATCACCATTGCTCCCTGGTCCACTCTGACCCGGAGTGGTAGTACCTATTAGGGTCCCATCTATGGGTAAAATAGAAAAACATGAGTTGATAAACAAAATTGTATTATCCATTAAGAATTGATTTATTTCAAAACTTTATCGGCATTAAATGACCCACTGAGGTTGATATGCCGTAAAACAAAACAAACCAAACAAAAAAAAATTACTTTAGAAAATGGTTAAAAAATAAAACAAATTAATAAAAGATAAAAGATAAAACAAGAAGAATGATAAAAATAAACAACTTATAAACAAGTAAATATAAAGTATAAAAGATAATAAACCAAATATATAGAAAAATCATTTTTATCAATCTATGTATAAATATAGATAGATTAATAAAAATTATTTTTCTATATATTTGGTTCATTATCTTTTATACTTTATATATACTTGTTTATAAGTTGTTTATTTTTATCATGTATAAATATAGATAAGAGATTTATTTTTAACTTTTTAAATCCTGGGCAAATCTTCTTATATGTACAAATATGTTTATCTTGTTTTTCTTTCCATTGTATTCAGTATTTAGTATACACTGTGTTAGTATATTATTGCTGATATTTGTCCTTGGGAAATAAAGATTTGAGTAAATAGCTTTCTTGGCATTGAGGATACCAATATGGCTAATCATGATGCAACTTTGTTTATCTGCCAAGAAAAAGTGCTTTTAAGACGAGTTGTTTTGTATTATTTGGATTTTTCAGATTGACTTCATCTTTATTGTTATATACACAATGTTTTGACCAATGTGCCCTTCGGCCTTCTTCAGGTGTTTCTTGTTGAATTTGGGAACTCTTTTTTTTCTTTCATTCTTTCATTCATTCATTCTTATTTTTTATTTTTTCCGCTTTTCTTCCTTTCTTTCTTCTTTTTTCCTTCCTTCTTTCTTGTTCTTTTTTCTTCTTCTTCTTTTCTTTCTTCTTTCTTTCTTTTCTTTCTCTTTCTTTCTTCCTTTCTTTTCTTTCTTCTTTCTTTCTTTCTTTCTTCTTTTCTTTTTTTTCTTCTTTCTTCTCTTCTTCTTCTTTCTTTCTTTTTTCTTTTCTTTTTTTCTTCTTCTTTCTTTTCTTCTTTCTTCCTTCTTTTTTTTCTTTCTTTCTTTCTTTCTTTTCTTTCTTCCTTCTTTCTTTTTTTCTTTTCTTTCTTTTCTTTCTTTTCTTTCTTTCTTCTTTCTTTTTTCTTTCTTCTTTTTTCTTCCTTCTTTCTTTCTTTTTTTCTTTCTTTTTTCTTTCTTTCTTTCTTTCTTCCTTCTTTCTTCCTTTTTCTTTCTTCTTTCTTTCTTTCTTTCTTCTTTCTTCTTTCTTTCTTTTTTTTCTTCTTTCTTTCTTTTTCTTTTCTTTCTTTTCTTTCTCTTCTTTCTTCTTTCTTTCTTTCTTCCTTTTTCTTTTCCTTTTTTTCTTTCCTTCTTTCTTTCTTTCTTCCTTCTTTCTTCCTTTTTTCCTTTTCTTCTTCTTTCTTCCTTTCTTTCTTTCTTCCTTCTTTCTTTCTTTCTTTCTTCTCTTTCTTTCTTCTTTTCTTCTTTTCTTTCTTTCTTCTTTCTTCTTCTTTCTTTCTTCTTCTTCCTTCTTTCTTTTTCTTTCTTTCCTTCCTTTTTTCCTTCTTTCTTTCTTTCTTTCCTCTTCTTTTCTTCTTTTCTTCTTTCTTTTCTTCCTTCCTTTCTTTCTTTCTTCCTTCTTTCTTCTTTCTTTTCTATCTTCCTTTCTTCCTTTCTTTCTTTCCTTCTTTCTTTTCTTCCTTCCTTCCTTCTTTCTTTCTTTATTCTAGGAAATTCTTTTATCTTCACATTTTCTTTTCCCTCCCCTCCCACATCATCCACCCAGCAACAATAACACCATTCTTCAATACTTTGTTTATAAAACTAACCACAATGACAATATATACATTCTCTTCTGAAATATAAATTTTTGAAAATATGATTTAGGTAAAAAAAAAAAATTTAAAAAATAAAAATTTTTTAAATAAAATAGAAAAATAAAATAGAAACTACATTTTATGATTGCACCGAGAGCGGAAGAATAAGATATCCGAGGCGGAGAAGAAAGATGGATTTTGCATAAGAATAATTCAGATAAAAGAAATTTTTAAAAAAAAAAAAAAAAAATTCCTGCAACGAAAGATTAAAGAAGAAAAGAAATTCCAAGATGAAACAAATTTTAGTAATAGCAACCAATAGAAAGAAAACGAAGATCAAGTTTGTTCTAAAATTGATACAGTGGAAAAATAAAAAAAAAAAAAATAATGAATAAAAAAATCCATTTCCCTGATCATTCAAAAATTATATTGGTTTTCTGTCAAGCAGTATAAGAGGTAACGGATAGGATATGTTGCATGGCAACAAGAGCAAGCAGACAAGCAAGGGAAAGATTAAAACAAAGAGTTAAATAAAAGCACAGTGAAAATATGAAATGCTAAACCAAAAGTTTGCTTCCCTGCCGATCAAAAACCAAAAAAGAATTTAAGGCATGAAATGGCGTTTTTTAAAGAAAGAAAAAAAAAGAAATTTGACAGAAAATGACAGTCTTAATTTTCTGGTGGAGTGATTTCAAGATGTGTGAAATGTCTGGTAAGACGCAGGAGATATCAAGTAACTTGACATATAAACAAATTGAAGGGTAGTGATTGTTCTGTTATGGGGGTCATTGAGTAAATCCCCAACCTTGAGACACTCTTGTGGTACCTTGACTTACGAGTGCCCCAATTTACAAGGGGTGATGATTGTTCTGTTACAGGGGTCATTGAGTTAGCTCCCCAACTTCGAGTGGTTGGTTGGCTGGTGTTTAATGGTATATCAACCCTCATTGGTTATTTATTGCCAAATATTGTTTGTTTTAATATATACTGAGGTACCTTGACTTATAAGGGCCCCAATTTAGAAGGTGTAGCAGTTCGCTGGCAATATTTTCTGGTGATGTAATGATGACACATAGACTGACTGATGTTGAATGTAGAAGATTTTATTTACTTCCAAACACCGTGAAATACTGAAATAAAATGGGGTATAAACAATTACTATTTTACAAAAAGGGTCTTTAACAAATGCCAGCCACTTCACAGGAAAATTGAAAAGAAACATACCAGTGCGCTGTTACAGTACCAAGAACTAACTAAAAGACTAAAATTCTAATTTTGGGACAGTATTTTCCACACAACCTTTTTGCTGCATCAGCCTGGCGGTAGTCCCTATTTTGCCCTAAGGATATCTGTTGATCTTCCCACAATGCCATTCAGGCCCTGTGGGTCACTTGATTATCAGACCCTAACAGAGTTGTTTCCCTTACACTGTCCAAATTTAAGGGTATATTTTGAGTGTAGAAAATAAATATATCTAACTATTAGGTGCACTCAAAGGCGACAGCTACACAAGGGATAGGGATTTTTCTGTTACAAGGGTCATTGAGTTATCTCCCCATCCTTGAGACACTCTTGTGGTACCTTGTACCTTATGAGTGCCCCAATTTACAAGGGGCAGTGAATGTTCTGTTACAGGGGTCCTTGAGTTCTCCCCAACCTCAAGTGGTTAGTTGGCTGGCTCGAATCCTCTGGCCTTTATATCGATAAATATGCCTACGCATCTTTATCTTTTGATCTGGTCTTTACATCCGCTAAATATGCCTACACATTATTATATTTTGATCTGATTACGGACAACTTCCATCATTTTATATATTTCTTTATCCAGGGTCATTGAGTTATCTCCCCATCCTTGAGACACTCTTGTGGTACCTTGTACCTTATGAGTGCCCCAATTTACAAGGGGCAGTGACTGTTCTGTTACAGGGGTCCTTGAGTTCTCCCCAACCTCAAGTGGTTAGTTGGCTGGCGTTTAGTGGCATATCAAACCTTGTTGGTTATTTAAAGCCCAATATTGTTTATTTTTTATATATACTGTTGTACCTCGACTTATGAGAGCCGCAATTTACAAGAATAATAGTTGTCCGTTACAGAGGTCATTCAGTTATCTGCCCACACTTTAATCACTTTCACGTTTGTTGGCTGATTGGTTGGATTTTATAGCATGTCAACCGTTGTTGGGTTATTTCATGCTGATTTGGTTCAAATAACTCTAACCATAACTCCACATGCCTTTTAGGTAAATTCATATAATCATTAATGTGAATGGAACTCGTGGCATTGTTGTTGAGCAAATCCTACCCATGATAGCACAAGTTGTGCTGAGTTATTGGCTAATGAATCATCATTATTATAATATTGCTTCTTTGTTAAATGAATTACACAGATTCCCATTTTTGTCTTGTTTTGTTTTACGGCATATCAACCTCAGTGGGTTTTAATGCCGATAAAGTTTTTAAATAAATCAATTCTTAATGGATAATACAATTTTTTTATAAATACATTTTTCTATTTAACCCATAGATGGGACCCTAACAGGTACTACCACTCCGGGTCAGAGTGGACCAGGGAGCAAGGGTGATGAAGGGGTGCTCCACATTTCCCAAACCTCCAGAACTGGAACCTCACCATCAGATAGAGTTTAACGTCATTCCCAGGACATATAGACCCTCAGTCACCGCCTTCTAGCAACCATATGATAAAAAGGGGTTGGGGCTTGCCACAATGTTTTGTTTTATTCTATTCATTCTTGATGGGTATTTAGATTTTTTTTTCTAAACACATTTTTTTCTATTTCACCCATAGATGAGACCCTAACAGGTACTACCACTGGGTCAGAACAGACCTGGGAATAACTGCAATGAAGCATACTCCACACTCTGCAGAACTCCAAAACTGGAACTTCACCATCAGATGTCATAGCCAGGACACTACTAAGACTCTCAGTCACCACCTTCTAGCACATATATGATGATGAAAGCGTGTGATGTAATGACTAAAGTCATGGGAAATGGACTCATCACCCTGAGTTCAAATCCTGGATTTGGTAATTGCATTTCACTTAGCGCTAATACCCTTGGGAAAAGTATGAATCCTACTCTGCTAAAAAAAATGACATTAGGAAACTATGGATAAATAGTAGGACAGACTGGGCTCTTTAACCTTGGTTAGGCAACCAGTGTAGGAGAAGGAAAACTCTGAATTTAAACCTGTTGAACTCCACTTAAGAAATTGACCATGTGTCACATCCTGTTCATGCGGAGGGGTTGGTAAATATATATATATATATATATATATATATATATATAATTTAATATACCAAGCATGTTGGTAAATCCTTGCAGTGAGAAAAACCCCAGCAAATAGTTTGATTGCAAAAATATACTACCAAACATCAACCGGGGAGAAAAAAATTTTGAAAAAAAGAAAAGACCAAGATAGTCGTACCAACAAAAAATAATCTATTGGTACAGTATTTGGCCAAAAGAAAAAACAATTTATATGTATATATATGTATATAAGATATATATATATATATTCATATATCTGCTAGGAGAATAGCTAATAAGTAAAAAGTGCTCAATACCTAAGTAGAGCAAATAATAAAGATAAATCTAATGAGTCAGACGACTCAGTCAGATCTTAGCCCTGAAGAGCATTAAGCGAAACTAATAGTAAGTTCGTCTGACTCATTAAATTTATATATATATATATATATATGTGTGTGATGAAAAGAGTTGGGGGTTTGCAATAGAGTTGGGACAATCATATAGGAGCTAGGGCTTGACGTGACAAGCTGATTGATCTGACTACATGTCTAGCCTAAGTAAGGACCAAACCGAGTTAAGTTTATATTTATTGAGTTAAATGCTTAAATGTTCACCCATCTAAGTATTGAACAGGCTCATTTGTGCTTAACTTTGGTGATCCAGCACTAGACCAAGGAGATTGTTTTTGCATCTGAGGTGAAGCGCCACACCCACCATCAGCTCCTTACTTTACTGCACAGATCCCTATGCTACTCATACGCTGAGTTGGCGAGGGCTGGTATCAAACTAGGAACCTTGTGGTTTCTAGCCAAACGCTCTACCGACTGAGCTAATCCAGCCCTAACTCTTTCTCATATTTCTTTTCTTTCTTTCCTTCTTTTTATTATGACTGATTGAAACGTATTATCATTACTACTTCCTTGTGCACACCTGATCTCTCTATCTTTCCCTGCTTTTTCTTTCTTTCTTTCTTTCTTTCTTATATTTTTCCTGTATAGCATGTCCTTTTTTCTTACCTTTTTTTCTTTAAAATCAAAACAGAATGATCCATTATTTAGCTGAGGTAACAATACTCATGAGAAATAAGAAATCGGTGTATGAGCAACACCAGATAATCAGGATTTACATTTTTGCATTTCATCTTCGATGATTTGGACAATCTCATTTTTAACCAGAGGGTGTTACAAGATGATAATGGTCTGAAGATTAAGGAACAAGTGTATTAATATATAGATATGTTATAGCAAAAGTGAAGATAATTTGGACAATCTCATTTTTAACCAGAGGGTGTTGCAAGGTGATAATGTTTGGTAGAATAAGGAACAAGCATATTAATATATAGATATGTTATAGCAAAAGGGCAGATAATTTGGACAGTCTGATTTTTAACCAGAGGGTGTTGCAAGATGATAATGGTCTGAAGATTAAGGAACAAGCATATTAATATATAGATATGTTATAGCAAAAGTGCAGATAATTTGGACAATCTCATTTTTAACCAGAGGGTGTTGCAAGATGATAATGGTCTGAAGATTAAGGAACAAGTGTATTAATATATAGATATGTTATAGCAAAAGTGCAGATAATTTGGACAGTCTGATTTTTAACCAGAGGGTGTTGCAAGGTGATAATGTTTGGTAGATTAAGGAAAAGCATATTAATATATAGATATGTTATAGCAAAAGGGCAGATAATTTGGACAATCTCATTTTTAACCAGAGGGTGTTGCAAGATGATAATGGTCTGAAGATTAAGGAACAAGCATATTAATATATAGATATGTTATAGCAAAAGTGCAGATAATTTGGACAATCTCATTTTTAACCAGAGGGTGTTGCAAGGTGATAATGTTTGGTAGATTAAGGAACAAGCATATTAATATATAGATATGTTATAGCAAAAGTGCAGATAATTTGGACAATCTCATTTTAACCAGGGGTGTTGCAAGGTGATAATTTTTGGTAGAATAAGGAACAAGCAATATTAATATATAGATATCTTATGGCAAAAGTGCAGATAATTTTCAACTCTCGCTCATAGATTATTGTAAGATTTGTCCTGATTGACTTTGTTATTAGAGATATTTTGAAATTTACCAAATAGTTTACATTTGAGTCTTCCATAACTTACAATAATGGAAAAGGCCCCTGGATTACAAAATTATGAAATATAATGCAGGCTGTTTCTTATCTAAATTGAAATAAAGGAAGACCAAAAAAACAAAAAAATAACTTTAAATAATGAGGCGAATGATATATCAGAAAATATCTTTTGAAGTGAAACTGACGTCAGGTGTGGAAAGAAGATTAAGATTTTCTGTATCAGTTCTCTCACTTTGTAATTTAAAGAGAATTGCTTATTTTGTTAAAGAATGTAGATTATTATTCAGTGGCAGAAAATACACCCTAAGAAAAAGAAAAAAAAAGAATAAAGATTCTGTTAAATGATATTATATAAAAAAAAGAATTATAATTCTCAATTCAGGTTAGGTTACATTGTTTTGTTTAAGGTATATCAACCCTTTTCAGGGCATTTAATGCCATATCAAGTCATTTTTGATAAACAAAGATTATTATTCAATGGCAGAAAATACACCCTAAGATAAAAAGAAAAAAAAGAATAAAGATTCTGTTAAATAATATTATAAAAAAAAAAAAGAATTATAATTCTCAATTCAGGTTAGGTTACATTGTTTTGTTTAAGGTATATCAACCTTTTTCAGGCCATTTAATGCCATATCAAGTCATTTTTGATAAACAAAGGACTAATAATGTTTACAGTACCAGCTATTGCTTAAGTGGTCATGTAAATATATTGCCTAATCGGTCAGTTGCACCTGGAGACCGGGCTGTGCACAGGAAGTGCATGGGTGTCAAGTGCAGGTTGGAAACGGTAACAGGATGTGGCCTTGAGCTGACCTTTTGGACCTAAAGATACAGGTGTACATTTCATATGGTTTAGGCGCAGAAGATTTGTAGGCATAGCCCATAGCCAATTAAAACGAGCTGTGTGGGCGAAGAGGTATGTCTACAGAAAAACTGTTTAGGTGTCACGATCAAAGAGGCGTGACATCGGGAGTCAGACTACAATAAAAAAGCCCCTGGAAATCAATTTGGAGACAACAATCAGGCTTCGAGATCACTTGAAGAGAACTCATAAAGGCTCCATGTTTGCGTAACCCCTGCTAACGACATTCAACTGTACACAACCAAGGGAATAAACCAACTACTCATCTTAATATTTCCTACATACAAGTATTCATGTCTCTTCGAGGGCATTCAGTTGTAAACTGTCACTCAATTTATCGGTTGAACAGGATATTGCTGCTATAACTTCCAGTGAAATACGTCAGCGGACCAATGCCTATTCGCTGTGACATTGACTGTAAATGGATTGGGATTGGGGTGGTTCTGCTTAAACAGATTACATATACCTATCTATGCATATCTAATCCTCGAGTTACATATCTATCAGATACTCTCTCTTAGCTATAATTATTCCTATCTATTCAATCTATTTCATATCAATATCTCACATCAATCAATCGTCTCAAGTCAGTATTAAAATCTAACTCATAGATCAAATCTAGGCTAATATCAATCATATTCAGTCTAAATAAATACAATAATATAATATACAAAACTCATCTATCAATATCATCTTCTCAAGTTACATATTATAATCCTATCTCATCTATCTATCATCATCTCGTTCATGGATCTACAATATATATATACAGTCACTATATAATCAATCTACTCTAATCGTATCTATAATACGGTCTCATCAGTAATATATCAAAATAATATACTCTATCAATCTATCCTCAGTTCACTCATCTGATCTATCTAACTCGATCTCAGTCCCAATATCTATCAATCTATATATATCAGTCCAATAATATAATTATCTATTCTATCTATCGATTTCGCTTCATTTATCAGTATCTATCTCAGCTTCACATATTACTATTATTCTGATCTCAGACGTTCATATCTACTCTATCATATCTCCAGTTCCTATCATTAATCTTATCTATACTTTATAAGCTTCTCATTTATTTGATAAGCAACAAAAGGGTAATGCTGAGCAACCTGGGGCGATTGAGTCCACCGTTCCATGCACTAATCTTAACATACTCACACCTTATGCGCTTCAAGTCTATACTGATAATTATACTACGACTGACTATATGAATATTCAAAAGCAACATTACCTATTTGATTAATCACTGGTGCTTTTGACTGGGCTACTAGAGAAATAAGTCAGTACGTGCACCTCTGAAGACTTCAAATCGCACTGGAATGGTAATTGATTTTCAGCGCTAAGGCGCTCACTACCCTTGGAAGGTACGTAGAAACGCCTACTCTCACTTCCTAGTATGTACATAAAATACGTAGCGCCTAGACTCGGCCTCTTTACGTTCGGGTAGGCAACCCGCGATCTAAGGAGAAGGAAAAGCTCTGAATTCACAACCTGTTCAAACTCGCATTAAGACAACTTAACCTGTTGACACATTACCGGTTGTGCGGAGGGAACGCTTAATATATATCAAGGATAACCATTCCACACTCAAACACAATCCTGACTCAATAGATCTATATTTCCTTCACTGGAACTTGTGCAATAGCTTCAGAGCACAAATACTAAGGTAAAATCTCCATCAACGTGAAATCGAACTCTATGATATTTTAAGTAGACGATGGCAGTATTCCTGTTAAAATAATGAAGAATTCTCATTTGCCTTTCTTTTTAGTCTTTATTCATTTGCATCACACGTTTCGAAAAATCAATTTTTTGTTTTGTTTATTCTTATTCCTCATTTCTGCCAAGATTGTCTAAGACTCAACTTATATGACATTATTTGATTTCAAACCATCTTGAGCACATGAAGACGATAAGCAACAACAAGGCACGACCAGCACCACTACAGTGAGATAAAAGCAGATCCAATCCAACAATATCACTTACATATTACCTTGACAAACCAGGCTCACAGCCTACACTAGCATTGATAGTTGTTGCGCTGGCTTATGATCCAGAAGCATCTTATCAACCCTCTGATGGCGTGATATTTTATGCCAAAAGAACTAATCTACGCCTTGTAAACCATATCAACGACGTGAGGGCCAAACTTCGTATCTTAAC
>CM042166.1:72687259-72764759 GCA_023376005.1 Doryteuthis pealeii
TCACCTTACCATTTCCTACATGAGATACCATTACCTTTACAAAACACCTCCTATCAATATCTTTATTTCTTCTCTGAAATGTTCAATATTCTAACAATTCTAATGAAATTATAATCAAGAAATGAATTTTATTTTTTGGGTGTTTTAAAAAAAAAAATTCTTTCTATTGTTTTTGTTTTTATGTTTCATTTGCATCAAGTTTCGAAAAATTCTCCATTTCTGCAAGAATTGTCTAAGATCAATTTATGCTTATTGTGATTTCAAACATTGACACAGTGAAGACATGGAAGAAAGAAAAGAAAAGGAAAAAAGAAAAAAGGTGAGAGGAATTGGAAGGCAAAAAGCAATCCAATGCAAAATATTAATATACTTGACATTCTGGTCTGACGCCATGCATGTTGAAGAAGAAGAAGGGAAGGATGATGATGGGGCGAGGCGAAGAAGAAGAAGAGAAGAAGGAGGAGAGAGGATGGGGGAGGCTAAAAGAAGAAGAAGAAGTAGAAGGAAGAACGAATAGAGAAGAAGAAGAAAGGAGGGAGGTGGAAGGAAGAGAAGAAGAAGGGATGGGGGAGGCTAAAAAGAAGATGATGTAGAAAAAGAAAAAGAAGGATAATGTCCCCCATCTTAAGAAGAAGATGAAGAAGAAGAAGAAGAAGAAGAAGGAATGAATAGAGAAAAGAAGAAGAAGAAGAAATGGATAGAGAAGAACAAACAAAGAAGAAGAAGAAGAAGGAACGAATAGAGAAGAAGGATGATTATGAGGGAGAGGCTAAGAAGAAGATGATGTAGAAGAAGAAGAAGGATGATGGGGGAGGCTAAGAAGAAGATGTGGAAGGAACAGAGAGAAGAAGAAGAAGAAGAAGAAATGATATATAAGACCTAATGAAGAAGGAAGGAGGAAGAAGAGGAGGAGGATGGAGGAGGCTAAAAAGAAGATGATGTAGTAAAAAAGAAAAAAGAAGAGAAGAAGAAGAAGAAGAAGAAAATGAAAGAAGAAGAAGAAGAAGAAGAAGAAGAAGAAGAAGAAGAAGAAGAAGAAGAAGAAGAAGAAGAAGAAGAAGAATAAGAAGAGAAAAAAAGAAGAAAGGAACGAATAGAGAAGAGAAAAAGAAAAGGAACGAATAGAGAAGATGGATCATGATGGGAGGCTAAGAAGAAGATGTGGAAGAAGAAGAAGGAACGAACAGAGAAGAAAAGAAGAAGAAGAAGAAACGAAATTGATAAAAGAAAGATAAATTATGAATTAGAATTTCTAACATTTTCAATGCATGGCAGAATATTTGGGTTTGCTCAGACGAGTGTATTGAGATCAGAATTATTTCTGTTTTTTTTTTCAAGATGGAGGCAGATATATATATATACCAACACCTTCGCACGAGCAGGATGCGACACAAGGTCAATTTCTTAAGCAGAGTTTAGCAGGTTTGAATTCAGAGTTTCCATAGATGCACTAATACATTTGAAAGATTTACTGTTAGTTTCAAACTAGGTGAAAACAGCAAATTTTGTACTTGCCTGTACACTAACCACTAAGCCATATTTTCATGGTGCAATGTTTGTATACTTTTGCTTAGCTAAACATGAAACTAATTTATCCCTCGGATTTATTGACGTTTGTTTAATGAACAGAAGAAAACAAATGAAACGATTCAAGAAAGAAGGATGCAAACATAATGAATTTCTTTTTTTTAATTAAAAGCTTCGAAATTTCTTTACAGAAAAACAAATCAAAGAGAAAAAAAAATGGTTGTATAATGTGTCAAGTAAAAAGAATCAGGAAAAAAAAGATATAAAAAAAATATAAGAAAAATGTTGAAGTGAGTGAGTCAGTCTGCTGTTGAAGTGAACACCAACAACTAGCTAAGTCTAAGAAAAATTTGTACATGAAGATGTTGGTATATCTATCTATCTATCTCATTCTATCTATCTATCTATCTATCATTGTATCTATCTATCTATCTATCATTGTATCTATCTATCAACAAGAACACTAGAAATACAAAATGAACAGAGACTGAAATAGACAACTGCCCGCCTAGGGTTCTATGCCCGAACCAAAGACCGTTAGGCAAATCAGAGGATTTATAGGGACTATAGGATATTATAGAACGTTTATACCAGCATTTTCAAGTATAGCCACTCCCGTAATATCACTACCAATGTGGGCACAGGAAATCTGAGCGACCAGGTTCATCAACCTATAAGTGGCTTGAATGGAGGAGCGTGGTCTAATGGTTAGAGTTATCAGAAATGGACTCGTCGAGCTGAGTTCAATTCCTGGATGAAGCTGTTTGCATTTCACATGGCGCTAATACCCTTGGGAAAGGTATGAATCCAATTCTCCTTCCAGCTATGGGTAAATAGCAGGGCAGACTGGGCTCTTTAACCATAGCTTGGTAACCAGTCTAGGAGAAGGAAAACTCTGAATTCAAACCTGTTAAACCCTGCTTTAAGAAATCAAACTTAAGAATATTCCATATTTGCATCTGGATGATACCATTCCTTGAGTTCGGTTTGGTTTGTTTTGTTTTACGGCTTATCAACCTCAGTGGGTCATTTAATGCCGATAAAGTTTTGAAATAAATCAATTCTTAATGGATAATACAATTTTGTTTTTCTATTTAACCCATAGATGGGACCCTAACAGGTACTACCACTCCGGGTCAGAGTGGACCAGCGAGCAATGGTAATGAAGGGGTGCTCCACATTCCCCAAACCTCCAAAACTGGAACCTCACCATCAGATATAGGTTTAACGTCATTCCCAGGACATGTAAGACCCTCAGCCACCGCCTTCTAGCACCCATATGATAAAAAGGGGTTGGGGCTTGCCATAAGGGCAATAGGGTTGGAAAAATCATATAGGTGCTAGGGCTTGGTGTGACCAGCCGACTGATCAGAGGGGGCCTCTCCAACCGCCCGTCAAGCCCAAGAAAAGCCTAAAGTTGAATATTGCAAGTCATGGACTGTTCGAATGTTTTGTATATCACAAGATAAGGACAATAGTCCGACTCTGACTATGCCTGTGAAGTCCCGGTTTCGATTCCTGTCGGAGGGGAGTCATTAGTATACATCGCTGAAGAGACTTAATAAAGTCAAAACAGTCTGTACGGTGTTCTGCATAGCGAGCCATCCTTTGCGGGATTTACTTGTCAAGATTATTTTCTATAATTATCGAATTTTATGCGATACATGCATTTATAATTGCCTTCAAGCAAAATATAAATAATAATTTATTCAACAATGCTTCTATAAAAACAAACATCCAAAAATCTTAAAGTTATCTTTGTTCAAGAGAGGTCTTCTACCATCCTACCCAAGATCGAAAATCCAGACAAACTTACAATCTTTATTCACAGATTGGATGTATGATTTAGAATGTAAAAAAATTTAAAATAGGTAAATTAATGATAATCTTTAACAGTTATAAGTTCAAGTAAGAAGAAGAAAATTTTTTTTCTTGAACTGCAAAAATTTTGCTGCAGCCATTTTTTTTTTCTTTTCTTCATGAATTTCCTGTCAAAGAAGTCAAAAATTTCAAATTAACTACGAAATGTTCACCCACAGAATTGTCAGGTGGAAATATCATTTTATTTTATTTTTTTCAAGTAATACCAAATGCCAATTCCTAATTTTCATTGCCTGCCATGTGCCAATAAAAACCTAGCTCTCTAGTTTTGAAGGTAAAAATCATTTACAAGTAGAATAACAAGAAATAGTTAACAACCAAAAAAGTGGGAAGAGAAATAAAATAAAATTGGCTTCCATTTTTTATTTTATTTCATCCTTTTTGATATCCACATTTCTCCACCAATTTGTCTGTTTCTCTCTCCACACACAAAAGAAACGTATAACATTCCTCGATAATCAAAGCCATGGAGGAGAAGTAGATATATACATGTAGAAAATATCAAGATGAAGACACCAAAAAAAAAAAAAACAAAAAAACTTGTAATAAAATAAGATGTAACTTTGGTAAGAAGCATTTCACAGTGAAATTGTTCTCTTGATACTTTGTGAAAGAGTTGATTCCTGACAGATAATCATAGATGCATGCTAAAAACACCAATAAAGATTGGATGCATTCTAAAGCGGAATGCAGTTACATTCGATGTTCAGTTTATAATGCAAGACAAAAAAAGAAAAGAAAGAAAAAAACGAAAAAAAAAAAAAAAAAAAAAAAAAAAAAAGAAAAAACAATTCAGTATAAATTTTCTTTTTAAGACAAAATTTGAAAAAAGAAAAAAAAAAAAAAAAAAACAACAACAAAAAAATAAAAAAAAATCAACTAGCAGATAAAATGATACGGCAGATATATGCGCACTTTATCTCAGATACACAAGGGTCATTCAATAAATAAGGAGATTTGAAAAAAAAAAAAAAAAAAAAAAAAAAACAGAATAAATTTTTTTCAGAATTCTTTCCAGAATTCTTTTCCCATAAAGGTAAACTATATTGTTTTAAAAAAAATTTTTTTTAAGTCAAAATTCAAAAAAAAAAGCCAACTAGCAGATACAATGACTTATGTGCAGATATATGAGGGTCATTCAATAATTAAGGAGATTTAAAAAAAAAACAGAATAAATTATTTTCAGAATTTTTCCCAGAATTATTTTCCCATAAAGGTAAATTCTATACTGTTTAAATTTTTTTTTAAGTCAAAGTTTAAAAAAGAAAGTCAACTAGCAGATACAATAATACAGCAGAGATATGCACTCTTTATATCATATACACAAGCGTCATTCAATAAATAAAGTGATTAAAAAAAAAAAAAAAAAACAAAAATTTTTTCTCATAAAGGTAAACTATGTTGTTTGAAAAAAAAAATGAGTCAACTAGTATATAAAATGATGCAGCAGAGATGTGTGCACTTTATCTCAGATACATGAGGGTCATTCAATAAATAAGGAGATTTTAAAAAAGTATATATATATTTCAGAATTTTTTTCTAGAATTATTTTTTCAGAATTATTTAATGGCTTTAAAATTTTTTTTTTTTTTTAGTCAAAGTTTGAAAAAAATCAACTAGCAGATACAATGATACAGTGAGATATGTGCACTTTATATCATATACACAAGGGTCATTCAATAAATAAGGTGACTTAAAAATTAAAAAAAAAACCCCAAAAAAACAGGATAAATTTTTTTTTCAGAATTTTTTCCCATAAAGGTAAACTACCATATTTGACAGCATATAGGACGCATTTTTTTTTCCAAAATTTTGGCTAAAAAATTGCCCTGTGTCTTATACATCATAAGTGAAGTTTGAGCCTCCATAGGCCTAGGCTAATCTTCTCTATGATACTCACTAACCCAGTACTTTTACCTACCCTAAACTCCATGCATCCTTATTTTATTGCTGGTATTGTTATAATCGTGATTAACAGGAATGTATGGTGGCAGAGAAAAAACAATACACTAAAAACTTTTTTTCCTGAATCTGACCTGCTGAAATGGGGGTGCGTCTTATATGCCTTCAAATACAGATGTTTTTGAATTTTTTTTTTAAGTCAAAGTTTGAAAAAAAAATGATTCAACTAGAAGATAAAATGATGTAGCAAAGATGTGCACTCTTTATCTCAGATACATGAGGGTCATTCAATAAATAAGGGGATTTAAAAAAAAAAAAAAAATTTCCGAAATTTTTTTCCAGAATTATTTTTTCAGAATTATTTTTCCATAAAGGTAAACTCTCTCAATAATATATTCATGAAATACTCTTTATGAAAATAAAAAAATTATCAAAAGAATTCTTACCTAAAAGACCACCATGGGACGATGATGTTGCCAGAGAATGTTCCATTTTCAAGTTAGTAAGCATCTGGAAGTAAATGAAATAAATAACATTATATAAACAATAGAATAATCAAATTAAAAATATATACAAAATACAATGTGTCTATATAGTTATTTACTAAGCTTAGCTTAGATGTGGCACAAGGCCAGAAGTATGGGGCACCCAATGAGAATCGAACTCATTACCAATCGTTTGCAATCCAACTTGCTAACCATTACACTACGTAAGATGCCCACAATGTGTCTATATATGTATATAGATATATATTTTAAAGAAAAATGGGAATAAAACTGACTTCACTTCTCGTATCCCACAAGTTTCCTACCATCTCCACACAAGATTTCACCATTTGTCCTGATGAAGGTTGCATAAACCAAAATATTATAGCATTGTTGGGTTAGTAAACAAAGTCTGAGGGACATAAGTCCAAAATGAGTTATCTTCCCTTGACGCATCTCGTTTACCGAAAGGTGGCGTTAGTATCTGACCACAGGAGGGAACTTCGATTCCCTAGCCTCTTTACTCAGACCGGCGACGTGTAAAGATGGTCTAGAGAGCTGCTACCCTAATCTTAGGTTAGGGGGTTACTAGTAGGGTAGGTAGGGAGTAAGACCTCCCCCCCCGACCTAAGATTAGGGTAGCAGCTCTCTAGATCATCTTTAAACGTCGCTGGTCTGAGTAAAAGAGGCTAGGGAATCAAAGTTCCCTCCTGTGGTCAGATACTAACGTCACCTCTCGGCAAACAAGACACATCAAGGAAGATAACTCGTTTTGGACTTACGTCTCTCAGACTTCATTTACTAACCCAACAGCATCAACATTACCATCAAGAATAAATAATTCATCTTTTAGAACACTTTGAGTTTTCTATTTTTTTTTTGGATTTACTCCTCATTTTTACTATATATATATATATATATATATATATATATATATATTACAGGGTGGGCCAAAAGTAGGGTTACAATTGCTTCATTATCTGTTTCACCTTCACAATCACCTTTTAGATAAAATTATAGAAAAAAATACTGATCCCTTATTCTATGCTACTTACTTAAATGCCATAAAACTTTTAAATTTTATAATTTTTATTTTTTTTACAAACTGAAAACTTGAACAAAAAATTACAATACAAAGATTTGCAAGGTTGAAGGACACTTTGAGCAAACAAATGTAAATCTTTTATGTAAATATATGTAAAAAATTCTTTTTTTAAATTCATTATAACTTATCATAAAATGTTTGACCTATGATTAGACATTTTTTTATTTACACCATCAAAATCCTAATTTCAACAGATTATTATATTTTTTATATTATTAAAACTAAGTAAGTAACCCTAACAAATGTTTTAAATTAATACTGTGGAAAAGGTCCTGCTAGTAGATTGTTGTAAAAATATTTTTTAGTTGCAAGGTTGAAGGTGGAACTTTGAGCACTTGAGAGATTAAATGTTCAATGTAAAATGTCTTATATGTAAATATAATGTAAGTAAATATATGTAAATAAATGTCTAAATTTCTAATAAAGGTAAAATGTTTGAGTGTTAACTGTAACCCTACTTTTGGCCCAGCCTGTATATATATATAAAAGATGTTTCTGAAAAATTGATATCATTTCATAATCTAATAACTTTGTCAATTCTGGCTCAAAGGAACTCAAATTTTAACAGTGTCTGTATAAACAGCTCAGAATTCTGTTTCCTCAGAGATATCTCATCAGACTAAAAAGGCTGATGACAAAAGAATAAAACAAAATAGAAAAAAAAAACTAAGAAATCATTGTAAATGATCTTATCAGGTACTCCCAAGTGGTTAACAAACTTTAACAAACAATTTTCATAAAAAGTTTTTATTTAAAGCAAAACTTGATTACCTGCACAATTCTTACCCCACCCTCAGAAAAAAAAACAAAAAACAAAACCCGGTAAAGAACTCTGCAGATGGAGCATCTCCAAAAGAAATTTTGACAATACGGACATGTCGATCAATCAAACAGCAGTCTATCATTCTAACAAACAACAAAATACGCCACATTAATCTTTGCTGAAAAAGTAATTATACTGATGACTTTAACTCTTAACATCCTGTTGAGAATTTTCCAAGTCCAGAGCCCTGTTCCTATGAGGATTTATAAAATAAGGCTACAAATGGCCTTTTCATTTAAAGTTACCTGTTATTTCCCTTAAATCAAAGACTTCTAAATATTTTTAATATTACATTTAAACAAAATCCAGATCCACATTCCTATAAGGATTTATCAAAAAATGGTTAAAAATGGCCTTTTCATTTAAAGTTACCTGTTATTTCCTTTAAATCAAAAACTTCTAAATATTTTTAATATTACATTTAAACAAAATCCAGATCCACATTCCTATAAGGATTTATCAAAAAAATGGCTAAAAATGGCCTTTTCATTTAAAGTTACCTGTTATTTCCCTTAAATCAAAGACTTCTAAATATTTTTAATATTAAATTTAAACAAAGGCTATTGTTTGGGTTATTGAGGAAAAAATATGACTTCTGGCTAGGTGGAATGGGGTGGTATAGGGTGTTAAGAGTTAAGATGTCCAAGAATTTAAACCCTAAATACAAAAAAAAAAAAAAAGACAAAAGGAAAGTATAAATGGTATTATATACAGTCACCGGACCTGACAAAGAACACTTGTATATATAGAAATATAAAATTATATTTTTATTACAGAAATAATGAAAATTCTAAACGAAAAACAATGTTTACATTTTTGCACCGTTAAATCAATTGAAATTTGACGTTGCCAAAAACAAGTTATGACTACAGGATTTTAAAAAAATATTCTATGAAAAATCAATTAAAGGTTCGATTTTAACAAAAATTTCCATAATTACTTACCTTTGGATGAAAATAAGACTGAAATAGTTTTTTCCTAAAATATATCGGGGGAAATATATTTTTTTACGATGAGACTAATACCCTTGGGAAAGATATGAATTCTACTCTCCCTCCAGCTATGGGTAAATAGTAGGGCAGACCGGGCTCTTTAATCTTGGTTAGGCAACCAGTCTAGGAGAAGGAAAACTCTGAATTCAAACCTGTTAAACTCCGCCTAAGAAATTGACCTTGTGTTGCATCCTGCTTGTGTGGAGGGGATGGTAAATCTTATTATAATGGAGATTGTTTGCTTTTCTGTCTGTAACCGAAACTATATCACTACTCAAGTCACAATTCCCTTTGTTATTTACGTCACATTCTCTATGATTTTATTTTTATTTAAACCTCAATTTCTAATAAAATTGTTTTACATTATTAATACTGTTAATCATATCTACAAATGAATAATATGCAATTGTATTTATATATACACTAAAATAGCAGTTTACAGTGTGAACAGGAAGGCTTATTTGCATATTGAAATTAAAAATTTGATTTTAATAAATATGTGCTTAGTATTATTGATTTTTAATCGTATGGTTTTATCTTAATGAATATAATAAAAAATCTCTTCAATAAATCTTAAAAGAAATCGATTAACGAGAAGAAATAATTCTGATTTTATTCTTTACTTCCTATTTTAACTAAGTTATTAAATTAGGAAAATTTAGCAATGAAAGACGAGAGTGATAGAAGTGTAAGTTTCAGTTGTTCTATTTTTCGATTATACACCCCTCTGTTTCAAATCATTTTATCTGCATTCTTATTTAGTTTCATTAGCCTTTCTAATTTAATATATTCTATTACATTAAAACTTAAATACTTGCACCCGTAGGGTTCATATATTTGCTAGTATATATAAATGATGAGACTTAGCTAATTCATTGAGTTTTGGGTCGAAATAGATTTAATGTCCTTTCTCATTGTGTGAATTGTAAAATATTTTATTACATTTTACATTTGAACTTTAAAAAAAGAACTTTGGCGGAACCTCACCCAGTATTCGATGCTGCCTTTTGTATACATTTTGTTAATACAATTTTGTTTGTTTAATCAAGAGTTTTGTCTTCTATGCCATTGTGCTTCGTTTATTTATGGTCTTTAAATGTTTGAACACTTTTATTGAATATTGACATCAAACTGCCCTACCTATCACCATAAGACTTTGCTCAATCATTGAGTTTTGGTCGAAATAGATTTATAATAGCCAAATGACCGGTTTGATAAGTTTTTCCTTCTTATTGATAGTGTATATATAAAATACGATAAGTTTTCACCTAAGAATCCAGGATATGGTGGTGCGTGGTGTAATGATTAGAGTCGTAGGAAATGGACCCTTTGGCCTGAGTTTAAATCTTTGACAAGGCTGTTTGTATTTCACATAGCGCTAATACCCCTGTACCTGACAAAGAACACTTCTATATATAGAAATATAAAATTATATTTTTATTCCTTGTGTGTAGACTGAGTGTCGTCAGCAGAGGATGAACATACAGCGGAGCCTTTGGGAGTTCTGACTGCCAGCAATCTCGATCATGATCTGCTCAACCCAGATTTCTAAGGGCTTTTTATAATTCTTCAACTCACAGGGTCACACCGCTTTGATCGTGACATTAACACAGTTTTCCTGTAGACATACCTCCTCGCACATGCATCCTATTTTCATTAGTTATGGGCTACACCTACACATTTTCTGTGCCTAAACAGTGTCAATGTACACCTGCATTTTCCAGGTGCCAAAAGTCGGTTTAATGCATTCCAGGCCATATCCTGTTTTTGTTTTCAGGCCCATGTTTGACATCCACGCACTTCCTGTGTGCAGCCCTGGTTCCCAGTGTGGACTCATTGACCAGGCAATATATTACAATGGAACCATCATTGCAGATATAAGTTGTTGTTGTTGTTGTTGGCACCTTTTATCTATACTCATACCGTCGGATTCATTTCCTTTCTATTAACTTATATAAATAGATAAATAATCTGCATCTGTGCAAGTGGCTGTGCAGACCTATCCCTTGATGACTGTCTTTGGTGCACTGACTGCACACAAACTCTGATGCTTTCTGGGGCTGCTGTTTTCTTTCTCTTATATTTATAGGTCCAGAAGAAATCATCTGTTTTTGAAAGTATTCAAAGTTTCGATATTTTTGGCTTTTCTGGTAGATTTCGATGCGTAGAATTCATTGATGCCAAACAAAGCAATCAATTCTATCAATTGGCAGAGATATGAGAACTTTAATCACCTATTATAGTGTTGACAAATTTCGAATTTTGTTAAGATTTAAGATGTGGATTTAATTGGCTTTATTGATAGATTTCGATGCATAGAATGCATTGATTTTAAAGGAAGCGCTTAATTCGAAGGATTGGCAGTGATTTGAACACTTAAAAAAAACCTTATACTGCCTGAAAATCACAAATTTCATGACAATTGTCGGTGTTGGTTTTATTGAATTTACTTTCCAGAAGAAATCACCTATTTTTGAAAGTATTCAAGAATTCTAAGATCTCTCCACACCATTCTATACCCAGCAGGGTATGTGGGTAGATAACAATGTCTCTATTTATTTAGACTGGAGCCACTATCAACCAGTCTGTGAAAAAATTTGGAGTCCAACCGAATTAAACAACAAAAATTGAAGCAGGCTATTAGAAAGGGTGATTTTCAGCCTAGCAACATTCAAAGCGGAGAAGTTCCAACATGTAGTTTAGGTGGTAGAGAATGACTCTCCAGGGCTGGCCTGGTGAGTTATCTGAGAAAACACAAAGAGACAGTGTCAAATGCTACTGGCACTCAACTATGAAAAAACCAAAAAAACAAAACAAAAAAACAAACAAAATAAAAATAACAGGAAATGGTCTTATTCGAGCACAAGTTGACAACCAACATTTAAAAAAAACCCTAAAAGATCATCTGTCTGAATTCTATTTTTATACTAATCCTAATGAGTCAGATATAGCAACTAATAGTTTCACTTACTAGCTCATCAGGGCAAGAATCTCTCTCTCTCTCTCTCTCTCTCTCTCTCTCTCTCTCTATATATATATATATATATATATATATTATATATATAAATATATTTGTTGCCATCCTTCCGTCTACTAAAGACAATGGCATAATGTCCACTTTTTTTTTATCTGCAACTGTGCAAGTG
Organism: Doryteuthis pealeii; assembly: GCA_023376005.1. NCBI lineage: Eukaryota > Metazoa > Mollusca > Cephalopoda > Myopsida > Loliginidae > Doryteuthis > Doryteuthis pealeii. The sequence continues at coordinate 72,699,121 of CM042166.1, forward strand.
GCTGAAGATCAATTTTTGAATGGCAATCTCTGGTGCAGTGATTGCAAACAAACGGTGATGCTAGCTGGAGATGCTGTTGTCTCAACAGAATCTCCAGCATTCACATAAATAGAAAAGGCATGAATTCTCTTTGCCCTTTATTCTATACCATGGCTTGATATCTAGCTAAAAGCTCACTTCCCTGACCAGACCATAGGAACAATAAAAAAAAGAAAAAACTATTGTATATATTACGAGTTGACATGTCTCTATTTAAAAAAAAACTAAAAGATCATCAGTCTGAATTCTATTTCTAATCTTGTTTTCTTTATCTTCTTGATGCTGACTCATTCGTTTTTATTTTTTTCTATTTAAGTAAAGAAAAAAAAATCAATGGACATTAAAGATATACGAGTCATGGAAAACAGTTTTATAAAAAGGAAAGGATCTTTAAGAATCCATAAAAACAGCCATAAATAAACATGAAAAGTCTTTTATTTATCACAAATCAAAAAATTAGAAAACCAATGAAACACCACGCGAATTAACAACCAGTGCAACTGCAGGATAAGAGTTTGTGTCCTCTACAAGGAAACTGTCTGCAAAAAAATGTAGTATACAGAGCCACTGCAAAAACAAACACCTCATTATAATAATAACAAGCTATAGTAGTAAAGTTGTGTGATCTAATGGTTAGTGTCATAGGAAATGTGTTTTGAACTTGGGAGGCTTCATGACATAATCAGGAGCCTTCACGGAACTTCAAACCAAACCCATTATTCAATATATATTATATCATATAAATAATATTCAGAGGTAGACTGTTCCTATTCGGTTAACCATGACCGGGTACCAGTCTTAAGCTATGCGAAGTATTCTATGTTATTATCGCTCTTTGCCAGGATTGAACCTACTACTACTGCATAAAGCACTACTACTGCATATAAGATTACCCAAGCTGTGCTATTCATGCGGAGTTCAACAGGTTTGAATTCAGAGTTTTCCTTCTCCTAGACCGGCTGCCTAACCAAGGTTAAAGAGCCCAGTCTACCTTACTATTTATCCATAGCTGGAGGAAGAGTAGGATTCATACCTTTCCCAAGGGTATTAGCGCAAAGTGAAATGCAATTAGCACATCCAGGATTTGAACTCGGGGGAAACGAGTCCATTTCCCATGACTTTAACCATTACACCACGCGCTTCCTATTAAGCAAGACTTTTTAAAACTGATTCAAGCATAAACGGAACCGTCTTCTACAGCGGAAGATTTTGTTTGTGAGATCCAATTAGCAAGCCTTGTATAAACATGAACACTGTATGGGGGGTTTCTAATCAGAAATGAAAAGATCTTAGGTTTAAGGTTTAGAATTCACATTGCCTGAGTCTCCTATATCACGTGGGCTGCAGAATGAAAGGACTAACCTCATTATTTACAAATTGTGAATTCAACCCCTGTGTCAAGCTATGAAGCACTAGGGCAGAGGGGGAAAAAGAGGACATTGTAAAAGAAAGTAGAACTGCTGCACCGAGGGAAACAGCGATAATTATATGGTCTGATATCCCTACAAAAAACAAACAAACAAAGAATAAGAACTATGTACTTCAATATAGTTTCAATCAATATTCCTTGTAGATTATCTGGTATGACCCGAGAGGGTGCGAGCGAGATCAGAATACAAGTTGGAAAAAATAAATTGCATAACTAGTACAGTTCCGTTCATAAATGACAGGGTTTTTATGTATGATTTGACATTTGTTTGCTTGTTTAGTGGTCCCCTCACATTATAATCATTGGGATCACTAGCAAATATATGCACCCTCCGTAGGGTGCAAGTATTTAAGTTTTAATGTAATAAAATATATTAAATTAGAAAGGCTAATGAAACTAAATAAGAATGCAGATAAAAAGATTTGAAACAGAGTGCAAGTATTTAAGTTTTAATGTAATAAATATATTAAATTAGAAAGGCTAATGAAACTAAATAAGAATGCAGATAAAAAGATTTGAAACAGAGTGCAAGTATTTAAGTTTTAATGTAATAAAATATTGTATTAAATTAGAAAGGCTAATGAAACTAAATAAGAATGCAGATAAAAAGATTTGAAACAGATGGGAGTATAATCAAAAAAATAGAACAACTGAAAATTAATCTTCTATCACTCTTGTCTTTCATTGTTATTTTTTCTAATTTAAGTATTTAGTTAAAAGAGGAAGTAAAGAATGAAATAACAGTTATTTTTTCTTCTTAATGGATTTCATTTAAGATTCATTGAAGAGATTTTTGTTTATATTCATTAAAATAAAACCAAACAATTAGAAATCAATAACATTGAGCACATATTTATTAAATTCACATTTTTAATATCAATATGCAAATTAGCCTTCCCGTTCACACTGTAAACTGTTATTTTATTGTATACATAAATATAATTGCATGTTGGTAGTATGTAGATATGGTTAACAGTATTAATAATGTAAAACAATTTTATTAATGATTGAGGTTAAAATAAAATCATGGAGAATGTGTTGTAAATAACTTAGGGAATTGTGACTTGAGTAGTAATATAGTTTCGGTTACAGACAGAAAAACACACAATCTCCATTATAATAAGATATAGTAATCTCTTGTAATTTAGGAGGGTTCAATTCATTACTTAATAAAAATGAATTGGCCCCCCCCCACTTTATGATCATTAGAATCTTATAGAAATATATAGCAGTTGTAGAGGGATTGGTTTGTTACTTAATAATAAAGAAAATAGATCCCTCACTTCATGTCCATTAGAATCTTATAGAAATATGTATTAATTCTGAAGGGATCAATTCCTTACTAAAGAACAATGGGAAATCGATCCCCACTATATGTTCATTAGAATTTTATAGAAATATATAGAAATTGTAGGGGATTGGTTTGTTACTTAAAAATAATAGAAAATGGATCCCTCACTTCATGTCCATTATAATCTTATAGAAATATGTATTAATTCTCGAGGATCAATTCCTTAGTAAAGAACAATAGGAAATCAATCCCCCACTATATGTTCATTAGAATCTTATAGAAATATATAGCAATTGTAGAGGGATTGGTTTGTTACTTAATAATAGTAGAAAAGAGATCCCTCACTTCATGTCCATTATGATCTTATAGAAATATGTATTAATCCTGGAGGGATCAATTCCTTACTAAAGAACAATAGGAAATTGATCCCCCACTATATGTTCATTAGAAATATATAGAAATTGTAGAGAGACTGATTTCTTATTTAATAATAGAAAATAGATCCCTTACTTTATGTCCTTTATAATCTTATAGCAAATGTAGCAATTCTAGAGGGATCAGTTCATTACTTAATAACAAAAGAAAGTAGATCCCTCACTTCATGTCCATTAGAATCTTATAGAAATATGTATTAATTCTGGAGGGATGAATTCATTACTAAATAACAATATGAATTCAATCCCCCATTTTATGTCCATTAGAATCTTATAAAGTTGCAATCATAAATACCAAGATGATTTACATATCGATCAACACTTCTGCTTGTTTTATGGGATCAAGATTGCGGTATCAGTCATGTTAGTGAGGTGAAAATGCAGGAGCATTGGTTGATTGAGATCCTTTTTAGTCAATAGAAGAAAGAGAACATGGGAACGAGAATCTTATAGTAATACAAGTAAATTTCCTATCATAAATGAAAAATGATTTACATATAGATCAATGATTCTGCTTGTCTGTGGTAGGTTGGTTGGATTTTACGGCATGTCAACCCCTGTTGGGTTATTTTATTTCATAGACGTTTTTGTTTTAATCTTTCTTGTTGTATACTCAGTTTTTACAAACTCATTTTTTGATCTATCTAACCCATAGATGGGACGCTAACAGGTACTACCACTCTGGATCAGAGTGGACTTGGAAATAATACCACTGAAGGTGTACTCCACACTTTCCAGAGCTCCAGAATTGGAACCCCACAACTAAATGTAATTTAATCTCATACCCAGGACCTTAAAAATCTCAGCCAGATCATATATAATAAAAATGATTGGAGGTTTGCTATAAGTTGGGAAAATCATATAGGTACTAGGGCTTGCTTGTCTTTGAGTTCAAGAAGATGGTCACATCAATGTAGCGTAATTATTATGGTCTACAGGGAATTTGGGAATTGAAAAATAAAATGGTAATCAGATTTCTGGAGAAAGAGAAGAAAAAGAAATGAGAACAAAGGTTAAAGTTTGGAAGAGTAAACACTCAACAGGGTGTCAGCAACAACCGAAGAATGACCCGGGAAATAGATTTAAAAATAAAAAATGGAAGTTCTGGGTTTTTACCGGAACCGGATGTGACTCTCCCACCCCCAGGACGAGAAACAAAAGAAAAAGAAAATCAGTCTTTTTTGGCTGCATTCTGGTGGAAGTCAGATGTGGTTCCCAGTTCCCCATATGGGTTTGGGATAGTAGTACTGAACATGATACTATGTTAGAAGATATAATAATTGGACCATTTTCTCTCTATCTTTCCTTCTCTCTGAAAAAGAACCCATGAGCCTGGAAGGAATAAACAACCCTTTGTGTCTATAAGCCTTGAGTATGTTGTTTCTGAACTAACGACTATTACTACTACTAACAATGACTACTACTACAACTCGAACTTGGCTCTATGCGACATTAGTATTATTGGTAAGTTGAGAATGCAGGTGCATTGGTTGATTGAAATCCTTTAGAATCACTCAAGTAGACAGAAAAAGAAAGAGAATCAGCATATAGCCCTGTGCCAGACTTAGCAAGACATATATTTACTGTATATCACAAGGAAGAAAAAAGCATAGAGAGCAGAATGTAATTATAAGATGTAGTAATTCTGGAGTGATAAGTTCATTAATTAATAACAAGAGAAAGTTGACTCCATTTAATAAATAATCATTTGGTGTTTCTAATATTATTGTTTTATTCTCAGACATATTAAAAGCAATCCTATCTATAATTTTATATTGAAATCAATTAGAATAAAGTAAAAATAAGTAATCTTTTTCTGTTATTAAAATTTCCTTGGTCTTTCTAATTCAATATCTATTAATAATGGAGATTTGCTTCCGGTTTTTGTCTGTAACAAAAACTACGTCACTGCTTACGTCACATTACCCAAAATCGTCATAACATAGAATAAATACACTCAAAATTGAACATGCAGCATTAGACAGTCCTCATTGTTTTTTAAAACAAGTTTTAATAAATATATGACTGGTATTATATATCTCTATATAGTTTGTTTTATTTTAATACATATTTAAAGTTTACATTTCAGATTGTTTTATTTTTTAATCCTTTAATGAATTTGATGATTTTACTTACTTAGGGTACAAACTCGCTGACATTGAATTTTTTACTCCCACCCCTCAGGCAATATGTTTCAAAAATCTATTTTTACATCGTCTGGAGGGTGTTTTTTTATTTTGCTAGTAATATTTAATTATATTAAAATTTGAATACATGGTCCTGGAGGGCAAATATTTTTGCTAGTTACATATTATTATTACAATTATATATTACATATTATTATTATAATTATATATTTACATATTATTACATATTATTATTATGATTACTATTAGGGCCGGTTTAGAGCATTTGCCTAGGAATCATAAGGTTCCTGATTCGATACCGGCTCTTGCCAACTCAGCATATGAGTAGTACAGGGATCTATGTGGTAAAGTGAGGAGCTGATTGGTAGGTGTGGCGCTCCACCTCAGATACTAAAATAATCACCTTGATCTAGCTCTAGTGAAAAGGGGATAGACTCTTGACTGTCTGGCTCACCCAAACCATCCGAGTAAGATGGACAAGACACGTGGACACTGCTGGAGAAGCAAGGACAATCTCATAAGCGACGTCATCCTGTAGAAACCAGCACATGGACACGCCAGTGTGGGCCAACCAGCAAAGACGTACACTGATCAGCTCTGTGCGGATACAGGATGCTGCATAGAGGACCTCCCAAGAATGATGAGCGATAGGGATGGATGGAGAGAGATTGTCATGGATATTCGCGCTGACAGTGCGACATGATGATGATGATGATGATTACTATTATTATTATATCATTACATATAGGTTTTCATTTTTGCATTTATTTTTGAGAAAATATCAGATAAATATAATATATATAATAATATAATGATAATTTATTATACCATTATATATAATATATTTCTCTGATATTTTCTCAAAATTAAATGCAAAAAACAGAAAGGTATTTCTTGCAAAGAAAACGAAAAAAGAAAAAGAAAATGAAAAAAAAAAGTTTGAATACCTGTGCCAAAAAAAAAAAAAAAAAAAAAAAAAAAAAAAATGTACTCCAATTTTACCAGTTAACAAAATTGGTACAATTAGGAATATGCTGAAAAAGTTTTCAGTTTTATTAAAAAGAATAAAAAAAAAACAACAGTCTTTTTCTGCGTTGTCAATTCCTGATTTTTGACAGTAGACTCAGCGACTTTGAGAATTGATTGAAAATAATTCCATATAATTACAAGAATCTCAGTACTTTTACCTGCCATTACAATATCTGAAACAAAAGATCCAGATGAATAATAGGAATAATGATTATATATATATATATATATATATATATATATATATATATTAACATTCCTATCTATAAAAGCACCAACAACCACCCTAATCAACCAGTCTAGAAATACTGAATGAAATAAAATGAAAATCAACACATAACATCTAACAGAGTTTCTCATTTCATTTCATACTCATTCTTCATACAATATCCCTCCAAAAACATATATATATATATATAGAGAGTTTCATAATTTGCTTGAAGCATTGTGTATGTATTGGTTAGGAGGTTGATTTAGAAGGCTATCACAATGCAGTTTGGAATAAATAAAAAATAATAATACGGTAACAATGGTGTTGTGTGTTGACCTGTATTTTTTATTATTTCTTGAATTTTCGAGGTAATACCTCTTTATCAAAAAAAAAAAAAAAATTAATTTAGGAAGAAATGCCATAGCTGTACTGCTTCAGTTCAATTCTTTTGATAAAGAGGTATTACCTCGAAAATTCAAGAAAGAATAAAAAATACAGGTCAACACACAACTCCATTGTTACCGTATTATTATTTTTTATTTATTCCAAACTGCATTGTGATAGCCTTCTAAATCAACCTCCTAACCCATATATATATATATATATACAAATATAATATACATTAAGAACTAGGCTCACCATATATATATATATATATATATATATGGAGGCATGTGGGCTAGTGGTTAGAGTCGTGGAAAATGGACTCGTCTATTCGAGTTCAATTCCTAGACAAAGCTGCTGGCATTTCACATAGCGCTAATACCCTTGGGAAAGGTATGAATCCATATATTCTCACTCCAGCTATGGGTTAAATAGTAGGGCAGACTGGGCTCTTTAACCTTGGGTAGGTAGCCAGTCTAGGAGAGGGATAACTCTGAATTCAAAATTCCTGAGGTCAGTCATTGATTGGGTTTGTGGCATTCCTTGATGCCCCAATTCTTTCCTATCGACTGTACCAAAAAAGTGCGGAATGGTCCTACACAAGCCTTCACCACTATAAACAAATCAGTGTTGGTTGTTCATTGGATGTGTCGAAAATTGACGAGAGAGTCCATTTATATATATATATATATATATATATATATATATATATGAAAGGTAAAATGGATATTAAATCCGACAATATGTGTAGAAAGTTTTGTAGAAAATTCTTAACATTTTGTTGTTTGTTCTACAAAACTTTATTTATATATATATATATATATATATATATATATATATATATATAGATAGATAGATAATATGGATGCTATATATAAAGTAAACAGTGTTTAATATCATTAATAGAGCATTTATATCTAAATTAAGGTAGCATGGACATGGAGTCAACAGTATCTGGTTACTGACAGTTTCTCACCCATGCGATCTTCAGACCAAGACATGGTCTGAAGACTGCATATTCAAGAAACTGTCATTAACTAGGCATTGTTGACTCCATGTCCATGCTACCTTAATTTAGATATGTATATATAGATGAATGATATCAAATATTTCCATGATAGGATTCAACCAAGATAGAGGACTCAAACATAGATATGAATAAAGTTTACATATATCTAAATGAGAAGAAATTATTTTAAAAATATAACAAACACAGATGTTATGATTAGGGGAAACAATTTTATGTGTCAATACTTAAGCATTTCGGTATATTGTACCATCTTCAGGACACTGTTAAGTAATGTTTATGTGAGGGACAAAATGAAAGATGTTAAGTGTATAGTGAATATGATGTTATTAACCGTTAATTTTTATATGCTCGTTTGTTTACGAAATGACGTGATCAATGCATATAAAATTAACGGTTAATAACATCATATTCACACATTCACTATACACTTAACATCTTTCATTTTGTCCCTCACATAAACATTACTTAACAGTGTCCTGAAGATGGTACAATATACCGAAATGCTTAACTATTGACACATAAAATTGTTTCCCCTAATCATAACATCCTGTGTTTGTTATATTTTAAAAATATTTTCTTCTCATATTGTCGGATTAATTTCCTCACCGTTTTTTCATACATCTAAATATATTCTAACTGAAAACTCATACATACTGCACAAAGAAAAAAAACAAAAAAAAAAAACAAAATCTTCAAATACTCAAAGTTCTATACATTAAACAAAAATGAACAAAAACACCTTAAACAAGACCAATTTCAAAACCAGCCAACGTATTCTCAAATGCCTATAATTTCCCACCATTTTTCCTCCCACCATTCCTCATAACATTTTTATAAACTTGTGAGCCTCTCCTCCTACTTATTCCTACTGCTACTGTTTGTTTAAAAAGAAACAATGGAAGCATCTCACCAATTCCACACCTGATGATGGCACTAAGAAGTGCAGAAAGTACTCATGTAAGAACCTTTGGTGGATTCATACACATTATTTTTTTTTAATAAGGTCTACCCCACCTATTTTATTTTATGAAATATGAAAAAATGAACCAACAAAAAACAATTTTTACTTTTTTTTTATAAAGATAAGAATCTGAATATCGGAATATTTTTATAAGAATTTTTTAGTAAAAGAACCATGAATACAGAATTCTGCTAAAAAAATATCAAAAAGAAAAAACTGTGTTGTAAAAAACAGACTGTTTTACTTATTTTTCATGATAACAGTGAGTAATTTTTCCCCAATGAGATAATTTGATCTTTGAATTAACTGTTTTTCATTGTAACAACTCTTTATGTTCGTTATTTTTTTTTTTGCAAGATTTTTAAAAAAAAAGTTTAAAATATTTACGTTTCTTCCTTCAATATGGCCTAAACTGATTATGTGACCTATTTTGGTGGTACCTATGATATATCTATTCTGTTGATATATCTATCTCATTCAATTTCTATTTATCTATCTATCTATCTATCTCTATTCGTTCATTTCTTTCTTCTTTTTTCTTTCTTTCTTCTGATCTATTTTTAATAAAAACCTTTGGACGTTCCCCATACAAATCCAATCGAGTGATCATTAGATGCAATAAAAGGTGTATATAAAACTGAGAAAACCATTGAGAGATTGTTTTTTTTTTCTTCTCATGTAAAGATTTCTATCTAATCTTTTTCAATAAAAAAAAACACCCAATCCTTTGAAAGTCCACCGTACACGTCGGCTGATAGAGTGATTCTTCAGAGACAATAAAAGAGATCTGTTTCTTATTGTTATTTACCTATGTTTAAAGTTGTCTCTTCTGAATGGATGAACCTGGATAACATTTCCTTCTAAAAGCAATATGGACTATTTTTTTTTTGCTTCTTCTTACTTTCTTTTTCCAATAAGAACACTACTGTATTGAAAAGAATACTTGGTGACCTTGGTGATGAGGTTGGTTGGTTTTACGGCATGTCAACCTCTGTTGGGTTATTTTATGCTGAAGATGTTTTGTTTAATTTCTTCTTGATAGGGAACTCAATTCTTTTTTTTAAACACATTTTTTGAGAACTCATTTTGTTATATTTAACACATAGATGGTACCCTAACAGGTACTATTATTTAATAAATAGATGGTACCCTAACAGGTACTATTATTTAATAAATAGATGGTACCCTAACAGGTACTATTATTTAATAAATAGATGGTACCCTAACATACTATTATTTAACATAGAAGGTACCCTAACAGGTACTATTATTTAATAAATAGATGGTACCCTAACAGGTACTATTATTTAATAAATAGATGGTACCCTAACAGGTACTATTATTTAATAAATAGATGGTACCCTAACAGGTACTATTATTTAACATAGATGGTACCCTCACAGGTACTATTATTTAATAAATAGATGGTACCCTAACAGGTACTATTATTTAACACATAAATGTTACCCTAACAGGTACTACTAATCCAGGTCAGAGTGGACCTGGGAGTAATGGTGATGAATGGGTACTATACATTCTCTAGAGCTCCAGAATTGAAACTTCACCATGAATATTTTTTCAATTATTCTATTCATTTTTATTATATTCACTAATTCATTTTTGCATTAATTCTTAACTATATACATACATACATATATATATATATATATATATATATATATATATATATATAGAGAGAGAGAGAGAGAGAGAGAGAGAGGAGGTCAGAAGACTAAAAGAGTTTATAGAGTCTGTTGAAATTCAAAGAGACATTAAACCAAACACAAATAAACACCTTTAAAGAATGTATGCACTTTTATCAGATGTGTATAATTTCCCCAACGGCTGAGATTCAGAAAAGATTATATCCGAACTCCACCTCTCCAGTCACGTTGACATTTCCTTCTGTCTCAACAATCTCTCATGATTATCACAGCAAAAAGTGTCCACCCAGAGATGTGATGTATCTCATGCCGTAGCCCTGTCCTTTGACTGCGTGTTACCTTTACATCCGCTACTGAAAAAAGACCAGAGTTAATATCTACAATTCCGCTGCTTTTGTCTCTGCATCTCCATATTTAATGTTACTTATCGAGGGCAACAGGCATTTCGTTGGGTTCCCCGAAGAAAAACAAGCGCACGATTGTAATACAAGAAAGTATTAATTTCAGAAATGCAATTCTATTTTGCCTTATCAGAATCTACACTAGGTGACCTTTGACCTTTGCTATCAACTTGTGTTTCCAAACTTGCAAACATTATGAACTTTCAGAGATAGAGACTGACCCCTAAGTGACTGCTTGGCTCAAAACTTAAGGAGATACATTAGACTCTTGTTATTGTAAAATGACTATGAGGCGCTTGTGGCGTAATGGTTATTGTCTGCATAAATGGACACGGCAAACAGAGTTCAAATCCTAGATGAGGTTATTTGTATTTCGTATAGTACTAACACCCTTGGGAAAGTTATGGATCCAATTATTCTCAATTATTCCCCCTCCAGCGATGGGTAAATAGTAGGGCAGACTGGGTTTGAAAACCTTTATAACTTAAAGAAATACATTAGACACTTGTGATTGTGAAACTACTTGTGGTGTAATTGGTTATTGTCGGTAAATAGTAGGGAATTCTTTGTTTTTTGTTTTTTTCTTCTTTTTTTCTTTTATTCATTTATTCACTTTCTTTGTCATTATTTTGTATTCATTCTTTTTATTTATTTCCCCTCATTCACACTTTCTTTCCTCGTCTCTTTCTTTCTTTCAATAATTCCTTCTGTTTCTTTCATTTTAATTTCATTAATGTATTCATTCTTTATTTATTTATTCATTTTTCGTTCACCTTTCTGTCATTATTTAAACCATCCTTTTCTTTTTTTTCTCTTCTAAATTAGTTCTTTCTTTCAATCATCCATTTTCTCTTTCTTTCCTTTATCTTTTACTTTTAGCTATTTATTTATTGTCTTTATTCTTTATTGTCACTAGCAAATTTATGCACCCTCCGGGTGCAAGTATTTAAGTTTTAATATAATAAAATATCATGTTAAATTAGAAAGGCTAATAAAACTAAATAAGAATGCAGATAAAAAGATTTGGAACAGAGGGGGTATTATCAAAAATAGAACAGCTTTGAAACTAACTCTTCCATCATTTTCCATTACTCCCGTCTTTCATTGGTAAATTTTCCTAATTTAACTATTTAGTTAAAATAGGAAGTAAAGAATAATATTACAGTTATTTTTTCTTGTTAATGGATTTCTTTTAAGATTTATCCATGAGATTTTTGCTTATATTCATTAATATAAAACCAAACAATTAGAAATCAATAATACTAAGCATATATTTATTAAAATCAAATTTTTAAGATCAATATGCAAATTAGCCTTCCAATTCACACTGTAAACCGTTATTTTGTTGTATATATAAATACAATTGCATATTATTAGTATGTAGATATGGTCAACAGTCTTAATGATGTAAAACAATTTTATTATTCATTGAGGTTTAAATAAAAATAAAATCATGGAGAATATGATGTAAATAACTAAAGGAATTGTGACTTGTATAGTAATATAGTTTCGGTTACAGACATACAAATCCACAATCTCCATTATAATAAGATTATTCTTTCTTTTCTTTCTTTCTTTTCTTTCTTTCTTTTCTCCTGTTTTCCTAAGTAACGGCTAAAGTGGTGTTGCGTGTCACGGACTGCTCAGCTACAAGTATTCCGTTCTTAAGTATCATGTAAACATTTGAATTTTAAAATTTCAAAGATAGTAACTGACTCCTAAGTGACTGGTTAGGTCAAAACTTAAGGAACATTAGAATCTTGTTATTGTGAAACTACTATGAGGCGCTTGTGGCGTAATGGTTATTGTTGGCAGGAATGGACATGGCAATCAGTGTTCAAATCCTGGATGAAGTTGTTTGCATTTCATATAGCACAAATACTCTTGGGAAAGGTATGAATCCAACTATTCTCCCTCCAGCTATAGTTAAATAGTAGGGCAGACTGGACTGGCAAACATTCAAGTTTTGAATTTTCAGAGATAGGAACTGACCTCTAAGTTACTGCTTAGGTCTAAACTTAAGGAAATACATTAGGAATACTTGGGAAAGGTATGAATCCAAATATTCTCCCTCCAACTATGGGTAAATATTAGGGCAGACTGGACTGGCAAACATTCAAGTTTTGAATTTTCAGAGATAGGAACTGACCTCTAAGTTACTGCTTAGGTCTAAACTTAAGGAAATACATTAGGAATACTTGGGAAAGGTATGAATCCAAATATTCTCCCCCGAGCTATGATTAGCAACCCTCAAAAATATAATAATAGATTCTCTTAATTTGAAAGAGCAATAAATAAATAAATGAAAGAAGAATAAATAAAGAAGAAAAGAAAAAAAACCAACACCCCATACCCTAAAATCTCAAGATGGCGCCGAGCGAAAAAGGTTGACAGTGCTAGGGTAAAAAGTATGTGTCATTTCTTCTACCCCGCCCTGTTGGCTGGGGCATTAGAATGCACCTCTGCAATGGGGACACCTGTTGGCCGTGGGTGGTGACCCATGATGCTTAAGGATAGAAGCCAGGTGGATGAGCAGTCCATGACTTGCAATACTCCACTTTAGCCCTATCTTGGGCTAGACGGGCGGTCAGAGAGGCCCCCTCCGATCAATCGTTTGGTCATGTCAAGCCCTAGCACCTATATGATTGCCCCAACCCTACTGCCCTTATGGCAAGCCCCAACCCTTTTTATCATGGATATTAGAAGGCAGTGACTGAGGGTCTACATGTCCTGGGAATGATGTTAAACTCTATCTGATGGTGAGGTTCCATTTTTGGAGGTTTGGGGAATGTGGAGCACCCTTTCATCACCATTGCTCCCTGGTCCACTCTGACCCGGAGTGGTAGTACCTGTTAGGATCCCATCTATGGGTTAAATAGAAAACATGAGTTTATAAACAAAATTGTATTATCCATTAAAACTGAAATTATTTCAAAACTTTGTTAGCATTAAACATTTTTTTTACCAATAGAAGTATTCGCCATAAAATAACCCAAGGGGTTGACATGCCGTAAAACCCAACCAACTTCTACCAACTGGATCCCAATTTACGAAAAAACACTAGAAGAAAGAATACAGATAAAGATCATAAAAGAAATATTCTGTGGTCTTAAAATAATACCTGCTTAAACAATAACTTGCTGCAAAAAACAAACACACACACACACACATATATATATAGTAAGCTTAGCTTATTAAATGTCTATAGAGTATTTGGATGACGTTGTTCATGAATATTTTATGATTCTTAAAATCATATAGAATAAAAAGAAGTACACTCATGAGACATTTCCTTAACCAAAGATAGCAAGATTTTATTATTTCTAAAACTCTGCAATCAAAACGGATATTATTAGGTATTTTGTTTACCAAACTGAAACTCTGGAAATAAAAATATGAATATGTAGTTGTCTAAAAAATAAGATATTTCAAAAAACATTTGTGAACTTCTTTATTTTTAAAAACTCGACTTTGGCCCTAACTTAGTCAACTCAAGCCTTAGTATCTATATGATTCCCCCGATCCCCTTTACCCTCATGACAAACACCCAACCCTTTTTATCATATATGTGCTAGAATGCAGTGGCTGAGGGTTCTGGATATGACGTTAAACTGCATCGTGGTAGTGTTTAAATTCTGTAGCACTGGGGAGTGAGGAGAACCTCTTCATTGCCATTACTCCCAGATCCACTCTGACCCTGAGTGGTAGTACCTGTTAGGATCTCATATATGGGTTAAATAGATCAGAAAATGATTTCTACAAAATACACATACAATATAAATAATAAAAACTCATGACTAAGTTTCATATTGCCTATCCTCAAGTAACTCAGAATTGACACATTTTCATTAATACATTTTTTTTTATCGACACCTATCAATACTGACTCACCTAAGGATTGGCAAAATCATGAGTTTTTATTCTATTTTTATTCTATAGTTGAAAATATTCTGATATTGCACAGAATTTTGGTGGATAGAAATCTGTAAAGATTTTACTAATTAAAATGCTAAGGGGCTGGGTTAGCTCAGTCGGTAGAGCGTTCGGATAGAAACCACAAGGTTCCTAGTTCGATACCAGCCCTCGCCAACTCTGCGTATGAGTAGCCCAGTGATCTGTGCGGTAAAGTGAGGAGCTGATGGTAGGTGTGGCGCTCCACCTCAGATGCTAAAACAATCTCCTTGGTCTAGCGCTATTGAAAAGGGGATAGACTCCCTCGCTGATACCGACTTTAGGCCGCCCCGTAGACTTTACTTTTACTTTTATTGAATCTTATTCATAATTGTATATAAGTTTAGGGGAACTCAATTGAAATAAAAAAAAAAAAACAAACGAATTTTGACTGCTGGCAAAAAGGAAAAGAAACCGAATGAGTCAGGATAATAATATGTATTTGTATAGCTAGTTAATAAAACTGAATTAGCGATGGAAGTAATGCTCCCCATCCCCCTAGGGTTGAGCACCTTGGGGGGGGATTTCGCTGATGACCGCCAACTAAAGCATAAATGCAACGCTCTTCTATATAAGGGATGGAGCACTCTATGGCGGCCTTTACATACAAAGCGATGTGTGTATTAAAACAGTTAAAATCCCCTTCGCATTCTGTAGGTGATGACAGCCTGGCAGTTAAGGTGTCTGAGTGACACTGAACTGATCGGATTTCAATCCTGGCAGTATGTAGCTTACAAATGTCTAGCCACACTGAAGAGACTTGATAAGTTGAAACACGTGTCTGTGGATGACTATATATATATATATATAATCCAAAAGTCCGGAGAAGAAATCTTCCTTACGACACAAGAGTTTTATTTAAACAAAACCAAGTCGCAGTTTGAGAGCTCAATGTGTGCTCTTAATGTTAGAGTCACAGAGCAAATATATGAGTAAAGAAATAACAAAAGACTTAGAGATTTAGCTTTATAGTCTATTTCAGGGAGCTTAGACAAATTTGTCTAAGCTCCCTGAAATTGACTATAATGCTCAATTTCTAAGTCGTTTGTTATTTCTTTACTCACTTATATATATATATATATATATATATATATATATATGAGGAGTGGGGTATTTGAATAAGTCCGACAAAATGTAGTTGAGAATAGAGGAAAAGTGCGGACAAAAACAACACAAATTTAGTTGATATTTTGCCTCATATTGAATAAAGCTTCGGCAGCTTTATTGAACATAGGTACTGAGACAATAGTAGTGCGAAGGGCTTGTAACGAGATAATGAAGGTCCTGGCTTTTGTGAGCGAGAACTACTATATTAGAAAAGGAGGAAGAAGAAATAAGTGAGAGAGTAAAGGTTTTAAAAAGAGTAATGAACACAAAACAGTTTAACTGGAGTGTGACCTCCCGAATGGAGAATTGAGTATCAACCGGAAGTTTCGGGTGTTGACCGGAACCGGAAGTCACGTGGTGACGTGGAACAATGAAGAAAGGTACCAGTCTCTTTTTGCTTTCCGCCGTCGTAGGGTACGGATCGGGCCTCTGGTGCCTAGTATGGGGTCACAGTAATTTAACAGTGTCCTCTCTCTCTTTCTCTCTGCCTTTCCTCCTCTCTGATACGAACCCACGAGACGAGCACGATAATAAAGGCTAGCAGTTGTGACTACATATTTCTCGCGTTGTAATTTTTATCAACAAGATGACCGCCACGTGCAGAAGACATTTTTAGTACGGTGAATATATCGCTTTGGGTACTGTGACCATATACCACAATGTTACAGGGCTTCGTAAAAAGTCATGACAGTCTCCTCATCAGTTTGAGAGGTTGGAGCATATACACAGAATAAGGTTGCATACTGCAGCTGGATATGCAGTTTCATTATGTGATCATTAATGCTTGAAGGAAACTCCAAATACTTTGCCAGTTTTGTATTCACGGCTATATATATATATATATATATACACTTTTTGTTGGGGTACCAAGTTTGTACCCTAAGTAAGTAAAATCATCAAATTCATTAAAGGATTAAAAAATAAAAATTTGAAATGTAAACTTTAAATATGTATTAAAATAAAACAAACTATATATAGATATATAATACCAGTCATGTATTTATTAAAACTTGTTTTAAAAAACAATGAGGACTGTCTAATGTTGCATGTTCAAATTTTGGGTGTATTTATTCTATGTTATGATGATTTTGGGTAATGTGACGTAAGCAGCGATGTAGTTTTTGTTACAGACAAAAACCGGAAGTGAATCTCCATTATTAATAGATTATTATTATTATATATGGCTAGTCTGTAGAGTACTCACCAAGGAATCACAAGTTTCCTGGTTTGATACCAGTCCTTGCCAACTCAGTGCATAAGTAGCACAGTAATCTGTGCTGTAAAGTTAGGAGCTGATGGTAGATGTGGCGCTCCACCTCAGATGTAAAAACAATCTCCTAAGTCTAGTGCTAGAGAAAAGGGGATAGACTCCCTCGCTCTTTGGCTGATACTGACATTGAGCCACCCCAATCTGTGCTGTAAAGTTAGGAGCTGATGGTAGATGTGGCGCTCTACCTCAGGTGCAAAAACAATCTCCTAAGTCTAGTGCTAGAGAAAAGGGGATAGACTCCCTCGCTCTTTGGCTGATACTGACATTGAGCCACCCCAATCTGTGCTGTAAAGTTAGGAGCTGATGGTAGATGTGGCATTCTACCTCAGACGCAAAAACAATCTAAGTCTTTGCTAGAGACAAGGGGATAGACTCTCTTGCTCTTTGGCTGATACTGACATTGAGCCACCCCAATCTGTGCTGTAAAGTTAGAAGCTGATGGTAGATGTGGCATTCTACCTCAGACGCAAAAACAATCTAAGTCTTTGCTAGAGACAAGGGGATAGACTCTCTTGCTCTTTGGCTGATACTGACATTGAGCCACTCCAATCTGTGCTGTAAAGTTAGAAGCTGATGGTAGATGTGGCATTCTACCTCAGGTGCAAAAACAATCTCCTAAGTCTAGTGCTAGATAAAAAGGGGATAGACTCCCTCGCTCTTTGGCTGATACTGACATTGAGCCACCCCAATCTGTGCTGTAAAGTTAGAAGCTGATGGTAGATGTGGCATTCTACCTCAGACGCAAAAACAATCTAAGTCTATGCTAGAGAAAAGGGGATAGACTCTCTTGCTCTCTGGCTGATACCGACATTGAGCCACACCATTGACTTTACTTTATATATATATCATAAGAGAGAACTAAAAAAAAAAAAAAATGGCTAATAAAAATGTTTGTATTATTAAAAACAATCCTGATGTTGAAATTTCTATAAATATTTTGGGTTTATTCCACCAATCCTCAATTTCTTTAGAAAACTGTTTTGTCTCAAAAGATTTCATGAAAAAATAATTAATGTTGTTTTGTAGCCGAGACTCTTTTACAAAACGAAAGAAGAAAAAACATTTGAAAAGTAAAACATAGAATTTGAAAATCAAAACAAAACAATTAAGTACAGACATTACAAAACTTAAAGAATACCAGAAAAAAATAAAAATAAAAGTCTTTAATTCCATCAAGAGAAGTTTGAGAAGAATGGTCCTGCTACTAAAAGAAAATACAATTAACACATGAGATTTGTTGTTATAAAAAACCAATAATGAATATCTACTAAGGAATTAATAGTCCTACAAAATGAGAAAGAGGCAGACATTGGCGCTATAACTAAATAGTGTATTGTAAAAATGGTTGGATAAAGAAAAAGTACAAGAACAAAGAAGCAACATGTGTTTGGGTTATTGGAAAATTATTCTGACATTGGAATTCCTACAAATCCTTTGGATTTATTATGGACAATCTTCTGTGGAATTTAATCAGAAATCTTTGGAAGGAGTTTATGAAGAAATAATTGGTGGAAGTGGTCTATCAAGAAATAATTTGTGGAAGGAATCTATAAAAAAATATTTGTTGGAAGGATTTTGTAAAAAAATAATCTTTGGCAGGATTTTATGAAAAAAATATTTGGAAGGAGTTTATAAAAAAATAATTTCTAAATGTTTATAAAAAAATGATTTTTAGAAAGAGTATGTAAAAAGATAATTTTTGGAAGGGTTTTATGAAAAAAAAAAAAAATTTTGGAAGGAGTTTATATAATCTATAATTCTTAGATGTTTATAAAAAATGATTTTTAGAAAGAGTTTATAAAAGATAATTTTTGGAAGGAGTTTATGAAAAAAATAATTTGAGGAAGGAGTTTATAAAGAAATAAATTTTGGAAGGAGTTTATAAAAACAATTTTTGGAAGGAGTTTATAAAAAAATTTTTGGAAGGAGTTTATAAAAAACAATTTTTGGAAAGAGTTTATAAAAAACAATTTTTGGAAGGAGTTTATAAAAAACAATTTTTGGAAAGAGTTTATAAAAAACAATTTTTGGAAGGAGTTTATAAAAAACAATTTTTGGAAAGAGTTTATAAAAAACAATTTTTGGAAGGAGTTTATAAAAAACAATTTTTGGAAGGAGTTTATGAAAAAATAATTTGAGGAAAGAGTTTATGAAGAAATAATTTTTGGAAAGAGTTTATAAAAAATAATTTTAAAAAAGTTTCTAAAAATATAATTTGTGGAATGAGTTTATGAAAAAAATAATGTTTGGAAGAATTTTATAAAATAATTTTTGGAAGGAATTTATAAAAGATAATATTTTTGGAAGGAGTATGTAAAAAAATAATTTTTGGAAGGAGTTTATAAAAAAATGTGGAAGGAGTTTATCAAAAAATAATTTTTGAAAGAACCTTATAAAAATATAATTTTCTGAAGGAATTTATAAGAAACTGTTGTTTATGAAACAAAAAGTATCAAATCCAGGACACAGCTCTTTGCATTTCACATAGCACTGATACCCTTGTGTATGGGTAAATAGTAAGGCAGAGTTTGCTCTTTAACCTTGGTTAAGCAACCAGTCTAGGAGTTGGAAAACTCTGAATTCCAACTTCTTAAACTCTGCTTAAGAAATTGAACTCCTGTTACATCCTGCTTGTGTGGAGGGGTTGGTAAATATGTAAAGAGTCCAGTTTACTCTTCTTTTTTACCCATAGCTGGGGGGAGAATAGTTGGTTTCATGCCTTTCTAAAGGCCATTTAAGTGATGTTTAAACAGCTTCATCAAGGATATGAACTCGGTTCGTAAAAATTCTACTTCCTTACAATAATAACCCTTATGCAATGCACACTTCTTTCTACTTAATTGATCATCATACAAAAAGGAAGAACCAGACACCTGTTCTTACTAAGTAGTACACGGTAAAATGTTTGGTTTTTTTAAAAAAAAAGTGTTTGTACAAAGAAAAAATAAGTTTTATGGTATAAACACAGATATGTACACAAGAAAAAAAAAAGGAGAAAAATGAAGAAAGAAAAATAGAGAAAGAAAAATAGAGAAAGTAAAAGAAAAAAAATGGTTAGCTATCTGGAAGGTCCATGGTTTTTACTCGACACCTAAACGCAAGCTGATGTATTTTCACAGTAGGAAATCTCCGATAATAAACAACACAATTCTGTTTGAGTTGACAAGATCAAAATAGTTTCCTTTTTATTTTCCAAAGATGAATCACACTTGGAATTAGTTTTGTTGCAACAAGAATTCTGTGATGCTTCAGAAGATAAAAAAAAAATGACCAGTTTCAAAAACTAAATGGGGATGGGGATCGATAAGAAACTGATAAAAAGAAATATACAAATATATATATATATATATTCTACATTAGGCTCTTTTGAGTCTTATTATAAACTATAATGCTTCTGATTTTTTAAAAATTAAAAATAAAATTCATTTTATTTTTAAATAAAATTCATTTTATTTTTAATACAGACAGCGCATTTTTAAAAAAATAATTCCAACTTTTGACTAGCAGCGTTCTGTTTTGCTAACGGTCATTTCTTCCCGTCTTATTTTTGTTGAAGACCGATCCACGTGCGGTTGATGCAGATATTGCGAGGGTCCTCACATCAGTGAGGAGGGCCGATGTTGCTTTTTAAAACCGTAGAGTGGAAGGCCCCGAAACGGTTTGCACATTCTCTCCTGATGAGCCCATGCATTTGTAAACATCCTTTGTTTTTTCAATATATCATATTCACACTGTCGGATTAAGTTCCATTTTATTTCACACACACACATATATATATATATATATATATATATGAATTTAACATTTTTTAAAAAATCAAATGATGCTAATAGTTTGCTGACAGAATCTGTTTCGACCATTTTAATCGAGCAGTCTTCATCAAGAGCAACATATGAATGAAAGACGGAATAAATAACCATTAGATAGGAGGTACAAACGAACGCTAGTGTTCAATGCTGGAATTTTTTTAAAAAGACCGCTCTATTAAAACGGTTGAAACAGATTCTGTCAGCAAACTTTTAACATCATTTGTTTTTTCAAAAAATGTTAAATTCATACTGTCGGATTAACTTCCATTTACTTCATACTGTCCTTTGAAAAAACAAAATATCTGGATTTTCACATCTCCAGATGCTTATATGATCTACAACACTACGGATTTGTCAACAATACAAATTCTTTGAAACTTTACACCTTTCTTCAATTGTGCTGTGGAGTTTCAACTTACTTTTTGTAGCTGGAATAGATCATGAACATTTTTGATACTTATTATACACTTTTTTATATATTTTCACATCAAACTCTTTTGAGTTTTTATTATGGACTATAATGCTTCTGATTTTTTTAAATAAAATTAATTTTATTTTTAACACAGAATACGTATTATTTTTTTTTTTAAATTCCAGCATCGAACATTAGCGTTCATTTGTACCTCCTATTCTAATGCCTATTTATTCCGTCTTTCATTCATATGTTGCTCTTGATGAAGACCGATCTATTAAAACTGTAGAAACAGATTCTGTCAGCAAACTATTAACATCATTTGTTTTTTCAAAAAATGTTAAATTCATGCTGTCGGATGAATTTCCATTTACTTCATATATATATATATATATATATATATATATATGATTACCAACCCCTTCTCATGAGCAGGATGTGACACAAGATCAATTTCTTAAGCAGAGTTAACAGGTTTGAGTTCAGAGTTTTCCTTCTCCTAGACTGGTTGCCAAAACATTATGTTTTTACATACCAATAAAATGAGAACAACTCCAAAAAAAAAGAAAATTATATGCATCCTCATTTATTTGTGAAGTAGATCATTAATGAGAACTGAGTCTAGTAGTGACCACCCCAAGCGGTTTAACAGGTTTGAATTCAGAGTTTTCCTTCACCTTGACTGGTTGCCTAAACAAAGTTAAAGAACCCAGTCTGCCCTACTATCTACCCATAGTGGTATTAGCACTATGTGAAATGCAAACAGCCTCATCCAGAATTTGAACTTGGGTCCACTAGTCTATTTCCTATGACTCTGGCCATTACACCGTGCACCTTCATAAATAAAAAAAAAAATATATATATATATATATATATGTTTCTACACTTCTGAAATATTAATGTAAAGTATTACTTATCTGGATGGGTCTTCACTCTCAGATAATATTTACTGTTTTGACACCGTGGTTGACTGGGATGACCTTTTTCTATTTTTTTTTAGATTGGCGGGTGAGGACTTTAAAACCTATGTGATAGCAGGTGAGGGTGGAATGATGTTTTAAAGATACCTTGCTTATTTAAACAAACAACAAAAGAAAAAGAAAAACACAAAATGAGTTAATATCTTCAATAACACTGAACTTAAAACTTAACAGTAACAATAGGATAAAAATTTAAAAAAACATTCTTAAAGAATATACATTTCTACACTTCTGAAATATTAATGTAAAGTATTACTTATCTGGACGGGTCTTCACTCTCAGATAATATTTACCGTTTTAGAAATGCGCATTATACGTAACCAGATGCGCTGGGCTGGGCATCTTGCCAGAATGCAAGACGGCAGACTCCCGAAGCAATTGTTCTACGGAGAACTGCAATGTGGGAAGCGTCCGAGGCACAAGCCCAAAAAGCATTTTAGGGATGCTATCAAAAACAACATCAAAACTCTCAACATAAATGTTCATGAGTGGGAGAGAATAGCTACGAATCGTGCAGGATGGAGAAAACTTGTCTATGATAGCTGCAAGGGGTTTGAGGTAAAACGGCTGGAACACTCCATCCTGAAGCGGTCTCTACACAAATGGCACATGACGAGTGTCATAGATACATTTCCTACATTTAAGTCGGGCTATATATGTGATGCGTGTGGCAGGGCCTGCCTGACAAAGGCTGGGTTTCTTAGTCAGGTACGGTCACACATGAAGGGAAACCGGGGAAGAGGCTCATATGTATAACTGTGAATAAAAAACAAAGCTGAACGCCTGTGCAACACACGATCACCGCCGAACTTGTAGAAATGGCCTTATTCTGTGAAGAAGTGGCAATCACCATATATATATATATATATATATATATATGGGAGAATATGTGTTTAATTGAAGTCAAACCTAATTTATGAAAGTTAATTAATTAATAATTAATTAATTAGGCGGGATTACCTATTTAAATTTTAAGGCTAAACAAATCGAGAAAAATCAATCTCTGTATGTACATTTCGGCCTATTAGGCCTCATCAGCAGAGCTATAGATACAAAGACCGCCCCGTGTGCGATTCGAAACCTGATTGTCAAGCTGACTGTCAAGCGTCTTCCCACCACACCAAACGGACTTTGCAGATTTCTTCGTTTTGTTAAGGAGTAGGTATTTATATTCCTCTTAAGTGACCTCTACATGAACTTACGAGAAGTATATATATATATATATATATATATATATGTTTGAATTCAGTTTTTCCTGGTTGCCTAACCAAGGTTAAATTCAGGGTGATCCCAGACTTTTGGTCAGAAGGGTACTTTACATTGTTCTGTTGGCAGGGGCTATAATATAATGACTGCATCCTCTGCAAATAGATAAGAGCACCGCCCCCCCCCCCCCCCCCGCTGCCAATGCATAATAAAAAAAAGACAAATCACACTTGGGATTATATCAAGAATACTGTAATGTTTCTATGAGATAAGAAAAATGACAAGATAGGAATAAAATGATGAGATAGGAGGAAAAAGAAAACAATAAAAATATGGCAAAATGAAATAGATTGGTACCTTGCGTTACGAATGCCCTAACATAAAAGTTTTCTAACTTACACTCGTTGATTATTTTTCTTTGTGTTTAGAGCTAAAACTGGAGGTATGGAGCAAGCTTCAGATATGCTTATGTTAATAAGTTTACTAAATACATTCAAGTTACCAAATTTATTACACCAAGGAAAAATATCATTAATAAAAGAATTAACATTAAAACATATTACAGCACATAATTCAGTACCGGACTCAGAACCTCAAGGTTCTGGGTTCGATATCAGCCCTCGCCAACTTAGCGTATGAGTAGCATGTTCATGGAGTTTACATGATTACAAGATGGTAAGACATGTTGGGCTATGGCTCTAGGAGCAAACTTGTTGATATAAGGTGTAGATAATATTCATATAAGGTAATTTTATTTTTTTGTTTTTTTGGAATATGAATATGTGTAACCGAATCTTATGTTTTTAACTTGCTCATGAAGTTGACATGATTACAAAATGGTAAGATATGTTGGGCTATGGCTCTAGGAGCAAACTTGTTGATATAAGGTGTAGGTAATATTCATATAAAGGTAATTTGTTGTTTTTTTTAAAATATGAATATGTATAAACTGATCTTTTTGAAGATGTTTTTAATTTGCTCATGGAGTCAGCCTGATTACAAAACAGTAATATATGTTGGGCTACGACTCTAGGAGTAAACTTGTTGATATAAGATGTAGGTAATATTCATATAAAAGTAATTTGTTGTTTTTTTTTTAAATATGAATATGTGTAAACCGATCTTCTGTTTTTAATTTGCTCATGGAGTTGACATGATTACAAAATGGTAAGATATGTTGGGCTATGGCTCTAGGAGTAAACTTGTTGATATAAGATGTAGGTAATATTCATAAGGGGCCGGGTTAGCTCAGTTGGTAGAGCGTTTGGCTAGAAACCACAAGGTTCCTAGTTCGATACTGGTCCCCGCCAACTCAGCGTATGAGTAGCACAAGGATCTGTGAGGTAAAGTAAGGAGCTGATGGTAGGTGTGGCGCTCCACCTCAGATGCTAAAAACAATCTCCTTGGTCTAGCGCTATTGAAAAGGGGATAGACTCCCTCGCTGACTGGCTAATACCAACTTTAGGCCGCCCCGTTGACTTTACTTACAATATTCATATAAGGTAATTTGTTTTTATTTTAAAAAAGATGAATATGCGTAACCTGATCTTATGCTTTTAATTTGCTCATGGAGTCTGCCTGATTACAAAACAGTAATATATGTTGGGCTACAACTCTAGTAGGAGTAAACTTGTTGATATAAGATGTAGGTAATATTCATAGAAAGGTTATTTGTTGTTTTTTTTTAAAAATATGAATATGTGTAAACCGATCTTTTTGAAGATGTTTTTAATTTGCTCATGGAGTCAGCCTGATTACAAAAACAGTAATATATGTTGGGCTACGACTCTAGGAGTAAACTTGTTGATATAAGATGTAGGTAATATTCATAGAAAGGTAATTTTGTTTTTTTTTTTTTTAAATATGAATATGTGTAAACCGATCTTTTTGAAGATGTTTTTAATTTGCTCATGGAGTCAGCCTGATTACAAAACAGTAATATATGTTGGGCTACGACTCTAGGAGTAAACTTGTTGATATAAGATGTAGGTAATATTCATATAAAGGTAATTTGTTGTTTTTTTTTTTAAATATGAATATGTGTAAACCGATGTTTTTGAAGATGTTTTTAATTTGCTCATGGAGTCAGCCTGATTACAAAACAGTAATATATGTTGGGCTACGACTCTAGGAGTAAACTTGTTGATCTAAGATGTAGGTAATATTCATATAAAGGTAATTTGTTGTTTTTTTTTTTTTAAATATGAATATGTGTAAACCGATGTTTTTGAAGATGTTTTTAATTTGCTCATGGAGTCAGCCTGATTATAAAACAGTAATATATGTTGGGCTACGACTCTAGGAGTAAACTTGTTGATACAAGATGTAGGTAATATTCATATAAAGGTAATTTGTTGTTGTTTTTTTAAAATATGAATATGTGTAAACTGATCTTATGTTTTAATTTGCTCATGGAGTTGACATGATTACAAAACGGTAATATATGTTGGGCTATGGCTCTAGGAGCAAACTTCTTTATATAAGATGTAGGTAATATTTATATAAGGTAATTTGTTTATGATTTTTTTTAAATATGAATATGTGTAACCGAATCTTATGTTTTTAACTTGCTCATGGAGTCTGCCTGATAACAAAATGGTATGATATATTGGGCTATGACTCTAGGAGTAAACTTGTTGATATAAGATGTAGGTAATATTCATAAGGGGCCGGGTTAGCTCAGTTGGTAGAGCGTTTGGCTAAAAACCACAAGGTTCCTAGTTCGATACTGGTCCCCGCCAACTCAGCGTATGAGTAGCACAGGGATCTGTGAGGTAAAGTAAGGAGCTGATGGTAGGTGTGGCGCTCCACCTCAGATGCTAAAAACAATCTCCTTGGTCTAGCGCTATTGAAAAGGGGATAGACTCCCTCGCTGACTGGCTAATACCGACTTTAGGCCGCCCCGTTGACTTTACTTACAATATTCATATAAGGTAATTTGTTTTTATTTTAAAAAAGATGAATATGCGTAACCTGATCTTATGCTTTTAATTTGCTCATGGAGTCTGCCTGATTACAAAACAGTAATATATGTTGGGCTACGACTCTAGTAGGAGTAAACTTGTTGATATAAGATGTAGGTAATATTCATAGAAAGGTAATTTGTTGTTTTTTTTAAAATATGAATATGTATAACCGATCTTTTGAAGATGTTTTTAATTTGCTCATGGAGTCAGCCTGATTACAAAACAGTAATATATGTTGGGCTACGACTCTAGGAGTAAACTTGTTTGATATAGATGTAGGTAATATTCATATAAAGGTAATTTGTTGTTTTTTTAAAATATGAATATGTATAAACCGATCTTTTGAAGATGTTTTTAATTTGCTCATGGAGTCAGCCTGATTACAAAACAGTAATATATGTTGGGCTACGACTCTAGGAGTAAACTTGTTGATATAGATGTAGGTAATTTCATATAAAGGTAATTTGTTGTTGTTTTTTAAAATATGAATATGTGTAACCGAATCTTATGTTTTAACTTGCTCATGAGTTGTTTAACAAAATGGTATGATATATTGGGCTATGACTCTAGGAGTAAACTTGTTGATAAAGATGTAGGTAATATTCATAGAAAGGTAATTTGTTGTTTTTTTTTTTTTTAAATATGGAATATGTGTTAAACCGATCTTTTTGAAGATGTTTTTAATTTGCTCATGGAGTCAGCCTGATTACAAAACAGTAATATATGTTGGGCTACGACTCTAGGAGTAAACTTGTTGATCTAAGATGTAGGTAATATTCATAGAAAGGTAATTTGTTGTTTTTTTTTTAAATATGAATATGTGTAAACCGATCTTTTTTGAAGATGTTTTTAATTTGCTCATGGAGTCAGCCTGATTACAAAACAGTAATATATGTTGGGCTACGACTCTAGGAGTAAACTTGTTGATATAAGATGTAGGTAATATTCATATAAAGGTAATTTGTTGTTTTTTTTTAAAATATGAATATGTGTAAACCAATGTTTTTGAAGATGTTTTTAATTTGCTCATGGAGTCAGCCTGATTACAAAACAGTAATATATGTTGGGCTACGACTCTAGTAGGAGTAAACTTGTTGATATAAGATGTAGGTAATATTCATAGAAAGGTAATTTGTTGTTTTTTTTTTTTTAAATATGAATATGTGTAAACCGATCTTTTTGAAGATGTTTTTTAATTTGCTCATGGAGTCAGCCTGATTACAAAAACAGTAATATATGTTGGGCTACGACTCTAGGAGTAAACTTGTTGATATAAGATGTAGGTAATATTCATATAAAGGTAATTTGTTGTTTTTTTAAAAATATGAATATGTATAAACCGATCTTTTTGAAGAGTTTTTAATTTGCTCATGGAGTCAGCCTGATTTACAAAACAGTAATTATATGGGCTACGACTCTAGGAGTAAACTTGTTGATCTAGATGTAGGTAATATTCATAGAAAGGTATATTTGTTGTTTTTTTTTAAAAATATGAATATGTGAAACGATCTTTTTGAAGATGTTTTTTAATTTTGCTCATGGAGTCAGCTGATTACAAAACAGTAATATATTGTGGGGGCTACGACTCTAGGAGTAAACTTGTTGATTCTAAGATGTAGGTAATATTCATATATAAAGGTAATTTGTTGTTTTTTTTTTAAATATGAATATGTGTAAACCGATCTTTTTGAAGATGTTTTTAATTTGCTCTGGAGTCAGCCTGATTACAAAAACAGTAATATATGTATGGGCCTACAACTCTGGAGAAATCATGATTGATATAAGATGTACGTAATATCATAGAAAAGGTAACTTCACTGTTGTTATTTTAAAAATGAATATGTTATAAACCGATCTTTTTTGAAGGATGTTTTTAACAGAACAAAGAAATAAAAAACACCAAACGAGTTAATATTTTCATAACACTGAACTTAAAAACTTAACAGTAACAAATAGGAATAAAATTTAAAAAAAACATCTTAAAGAATATACATTTCTACACTTCTGAAATTAATGTAAGTATTACTTATCTGGACGGGTTCTGCACTCTCAGATAATATTTACCGTTTAGAAATGGCATTATACGAACCAGATCGCTGGCTGGGCATCTTGCCAGAATGCAAGACGGCAGACTCCCGAAGCAAATTGTTCTACAGAGAACTGGCAATGTGGGAAGCGTCCGGCACAAGCCCAAAAGCTTTTTAGGGATGCTATCAAAAACACATCAAAAACTCTCAACATAAATGTTCATGAGTGGGAGAGAATAGCTACCGAATCGTGCAGATGGAGAAAACTTGTCTATGATAGCTGCAAGGGGTTTGAGGTAAAACGGCTGGAACACTCCATCTGAAGCGGTCTCTACACAAATGGCACATGACGAGTGTCATAGATACATTTCCTACATTTAAGTCGGGCTATATATCTGATTGCGCTGTGTGCAGGGCTGCTTGACAAAGCTGGGTTTCTTAGTCAGGGTACGGTCACACATGAAGGGAAACCCGGGGAAGAGGCTCATATGTATAACTGTGAATAAAAAACAAAGCTGAACGCCTGTGCAACAGCACGATCACACGCCGAACTTGTAGAAATGGCTTATTCTGTGAAGAAGTGGCGAATCACCACTATATATATATATATATATATATATATATATATATATGGGAGAATATGTGTTTAATTGAAGTCAACTAATTTATGAAGTTAATTAAATTAATAATAATTAATTAGGCGGGATTACTATTTAAATTTAAGGCTAAACAAATCGCAGAAAAATCAATCTCTGTATGTACATTTCGGCCTATTAGGCCCATCAGCAGAGCTATAGATCACAAGCCCGCCCCGTGTGCGATTCGAAACCTGATTGTCAAGCTGATGTCACAGCGTCTTCCCCACACCAAACGGACTTTGCAGATTTCTTCGTTTTGTTAAGAGTAGGTATTTATATCCTCTTAGTGACCTCTAACGAACTTACGAGAAGTATATATATATATATTATATATATATATATATGTTTGAATTCAGTTTTTTCCTGGTTGCCTAACCAAAGGTTAAATTCAGGGTGATCCAAACTTTTGGTCAGAAGGGTACTTTACATTGTTCTGTGGCAGGGGCTATAATAATGACTGCATCCTCTGCAAATAGATAAGAGCACCCCCCCCCACCGCTGCCAATGCATAATAAAAAAAAAACAAATCACACTTGGATTATATCAAGAATACTGTATGTTTCTATGAGATAGAAAAATGACAAGATAGGAATAAATGATGAGATAGGAGGAAAAAGAAAAACAAAAATATTGGCAAAATGAATAGATTGGTACCTTGCCGTTACGAATGCCCTACATAAAAGTTTTCTAACTTACACTCGTTGATTATTTTTTCTTTGTGTTTAGAGCTAAACATGGAGGTATGGAGCGAAGCTTCAGAGTATGCTTATGTTATAAGATTTACTAAATACATTCAAGTTACCAAAATTTATTCACCAAGGAAAAATATCATTAATAAAGAATTAACATTAAACATATTACAGCACATAATCAGTATACCGGACTCAGAACCTCAAGGTTCTGGTTCGATATCAGCCTCGCCAACTTAGCGTATGAGTAGCATGTTCATGGAGTTTACATGATTACAAGATGGTAAGACATTTGGGCTGATGGCTTCAGGGAGCAAACTTGTTGATATAAGGTGTAAGTAATATTCATATAAGGTAATTTTTTTTTTTGTTTTTTTGGAATATGAATATGTGTAACGCAAATCTTATGTTTTTAACTTGCTCATGAAAGTTGACATGATTACAAAATGGTAAGATATGTTGGGCTAATGGCTCTAGAGGAGTTAAATTTTTGATATAAGGTGTATGCGGTAAATATTCATGATAAAGTAATTTGTTGTTTTTTTTTAAAAGAATAGTTAATGTAGTAACTGATCTCTTTGAAGATGTTTTTAATTGCTCATGGAGATCAGCACTGAATTACAAAAACAGACTACTTTGTTGAGGCTACGACTCTAGGATAACTTGTTGATATAAATGTAGGTTAATAATTTCATGTATAAAGAGTAAGTTTGTTGTTTTTTTTCTTAAATACTATGATAGGTAAACCGATCTTTGGTGTTCTTAATTTTGCTCATGGAGGTTTGCATGATTACAAAATGGTAATGATATGTTGGGGCTATGACGCTCTAGGAGTAAACTTGTGATATAAGATGTAGTAATATTCCATATAAAGGTAATTTGTTTGTTTTTTTTTAAAATATGATATGTTCAACCGATTCTATGATTGCAGCGTTCTGTGTAGACGCGTCATTTCTTCCCGTGCTTATTTTTGTTGAAGACCGATCCCACCGTGCGGTTGATGCAGATATTGCGAGGGTCCTCACATATCAGGAGGGGCCGTATGTTTGCTTTTTAAAACCGTAGAGTGGAAGGGCCCCGGAAACGGTTTGCACATTCTCTCCTGATGAGCCCATGCATTTGTAAACATCCTTTGTTTTTCAATATATCATATTCACACTGTCGGATTAAAGTTCCATTTTATTTCACCAATATATATATATATATATATATATATGAATTTAACATTTTTTGAAAAAACAAATGATGCTAATAGTTTGCTGACAGAATCTGTTTTGACCATTTTAATCGAGCAGTCTTCATCAAAGAGCAACATATGAATGAAAGACGGAATAAATAACCATTAGATAGGAGGTACAAACGAACGCTAGTGTTCAATGCTGGAATTTTTTTAAAAAGACCGCTCTATTAAAACGGTTGAAACAGATTCTGTCAGCAAACTTTTAACATCATTTGTTTTTTCAAAAAATGTTAAATTCATACTGTCGGATTAACTTCCATTTACTTCATACTGTCCTTTGAAAAAACAAAATATCTGGATTTTCACATCTCCAGACGCTTATATGATCTTCAACACTATGGATTTGTCAACTATACAAATTCTTTGAAACTTTAAACCTTTCTTCAATTGTGCTGTGAACTTTTAACTTACGTTTTGTAGCTGGAATATATCATGAACATTTTTGATACTTATTATACACTTTTTTATATATTTTCACATCAAACTCTTTTGAGTTTTTATTATGGACTATAATGCTTCTGATTTTTTAAAATAAAATTAATTTTATTTTTAACACAATACGTATTATTTTTTTAATTTAATTCCAGCATCGAACACTAGCGTTCATTTGTACCTCCTATTCTAATGCTTATTTATCCCGTCTTTCATTCATATGTTGCTCTTGATGAAGACCGATCTATTAAAACTGTAGAAACAGATTCTGTCAGCAAACTATTTAACATCATTTGTTTTTTCAAAAAATGTTAAATTCATGCTGTCGGAATGAATTTCCATTTACTTCAATATATATATATATATAATATTATATATATGATTACCAACCCCTTCTCATAGAGCAGGATGTGACACAAGATCAATTCTTAAGCAGAGTTAACAGGTTTGAGTTTAGAGTTTTCCTTCTCCTAGACTGGTTGCCAAAACATTATGTTTTTACATACCAATAAAATGAGAACAACTCCAAAAAAAAGAAAATTATATGCATCAAGCCTCATTTATTTGTGAAGTAGATCATTAATGAGAACTGAGTCTAGTAGTGACCACCCCAAGCGGTTTAACAGGTTTGAATTCAGAGTTTTCCTTCACCTTGACTGGTTGCCTAAACAAAGTTAAAGAACCCAGTCTGCCCTACTATCTACCCATAGTTGTATGTATGGTATTAGCATTATGTGAAATGCAAACAGCCTCATCCAGAATTTGAACTTGGGTCCACTAGTCTATTTCCTATGACTCTGGCCATTACACCGTGCACCTTCATAAATAAAAATATATATGTATGTATATATAAATATATATAAATATATATATATATATATATGCTTAATTGGAGTCGTACCTAATTTTGAAAATTAATTAATTAATAATGAATTAGGCGGGAATGCCTATTTAAATGTATGGCTAAACAAATCTAGAAAAATCAATCTCTGTATGTACATTTCGGCCCTATTAGGCCTCATCAGCAGAGCTATAGATAGGAAGGCCCCCTGTTGCGTGATTTGAAACGGACTGCCAAGCTGACAGGCCGATATCACAACCCCCTACACCAAACGAACTTCCCAGATTTTACGATTTGTTTAGAGTAGTTTAATATTCCTCTTCAGTGACTTTTATTACATGACGATATGATAAGTTGTAAACACGGTATGTTTGGAATGGCTTTTTTTTGCCGACAATTTTTGGGAGAATATGTGCTTAATTGGAGTCGTACCTAATTTTGAAATTAATTAATTAATAATGAATTAGGCGGGAATGCCTATTTAAATAAATAAATATTTTTAAATAGGCATTCCCGCCTAATTCATTATTAATTAATTAATTTTCAAAATTAGGTACGACTCCAATTAAGCACATATTATCCCAAAAATTGTCGGCAAAAAAAAGCCATTCCAAACATACCGTGTTTACAACTTAATATATATATATATATGTTTCTACACTTCTGAAATATTAATGTAAAGTATTACTTATCTGGATGGGTCTTCACTCTCAGATAATATTTACTGTTTTGACACCGTGGTTGACTGGGATGACCTTTTTCTTTTTTTTTTTAGATTGGCGGGTGAGGACTTTAAAACCTACGTGATAGCAGTGAGGGTGGAATGATGTTTTAAAGATACCTTGCTTATTTAAACAAACAACAAAAGAAAAAGAAAAACACAAAATGAGTTAATATCTTCAATAACACTGAACTTAAAACTTAACAGTAACAATAGGATAAAAATTTAAAAAAAACATATCTTAAAGAATATACATTTCTACACTTCTGAAATATTAATGTAAAGTATTACTTATCTGGACGGGTCTTCACTCTCAGATAATATTTACCGTTTTAGAAATGCGCATTATACGTAACCAGATTCGCTGGGCTGGGCATCTTGCCAGAATGCAAGACGGCAGACTCCCGAAGCAATTGTTCTACAGAGAACTGCAATGTGGGAAGCGTCCGAGGCACAAGCCCAAAAAGCATTTTAGGGATGCTATCAAAAACAACATCAAAACTCTCAACATAAACGTTCATGAGTGGGAAAGAATATCTACAAATCGTGCAGTATCGAGAAAACTTGTCTATGATAGCTGCAAGGGGTTTGAGGTAAAACGGCTGGAACACTCCATCCTGAAGCGGTCTCTACACAAATGGCACATGACGAGTGTCATAGACACATTTCCTACATTTAAGTCGGGCTATATATGTGATGCGTGTGGCAGGGCCTGCCTGACAAAGGCTGGGTTTCTTAGTCAGGTACGGTCACACACGAAGGGAAACCGGGGAAGAGGCTCATATGTATAACAGTGAATAAAAAACAAAGCTGAACGCCTATGCAACACACGATCACCGCCGAACTTGTAGAAATGGCTTTATTCTGTGAAGAAGTGGCAATCACCATATATATATATATATATTATATATATATATATATATATATATATATATATGGGAGAATATGTGTTTAATTGAAGTCGAACCTAATTTATGAAAGTAATTAATTAATAATTAATTAATTAGGCGGGATTACCTATTTAAATTTTAAGGCTAACAAATCGAGAAAAAAATCAATCTCTGTATGTACATTTCGGCCTATTAGGCCTCATCAGCAGAGCTATAGATACAAAGACCGCCCGTGTGCGATTCGAAACCTGATTGTCAAGCTGACTGTCAGCGTCTTCCCACCACACCAAACGGACTTAGCAGATTTCTTCGTTTTGTTAAGAAGTAGGTATTTATATTCCTCTTAAGTGACCTCTACACGAACTTACGAGAAGTATATATATATATATATATATATATATATATATATGTTTGAATTCAGTTTTTCCTGATTGCCTAACCAAGGTTAAATTCAGGGTGATCCTAAACTTTTGGTCAGAAGGGTACTTTACATTGTTCTGTTGGCAGGGGCTGTAATATAATGACTGCATCCTCTGCAGATAGATAAGAGCACCCCCCCCTCCGCTGCCAATGCATAATAAAAAAAAGACAAATCACACTTGGGATTATATCAAGAATACTGTAATGTTTCTATGAGATAAGAAAAATGACAAGATAGGAATAAATGATGAGATAGGAGGAAAAAGAAAACAATAAAAATATGGCAAAATGAAATAGATTGGTACCTTGCGTTACGAATGCCCTAACATAAAAGTTTTC
Source organism: Doryteuthis pealeii (assembly GCA_023376005.1). NCBI lineage: Eukaryota > Metazoa > Mollusca > Cephalopoda > Myopsida > Loliginidae > Doryteuthis > Doryteuthis pealeii. The sequence goes on from CM042166.1 coordinate 72,734,079, forward strand.
TAACTTACACTCGTTGATTATTTTCTTGTGTTTTAGAGCTAAAACTGGAGGTATGGAGCAAGCTTCAGATATGCTTATGTTAATAAGTTTACTAAATACATTCAAGTTACCAAATTTATTACACCAAGGAAAAATATCATTAATAAAAGAATTAACATTAAAACATATTACAGCACATAATTCAGTACCGGACTCAGAACCTCAAGGTTCTGGGTTCGATATCAGCCCTCGCCAACTTAGCGTATGAGTAGCATGTTCATGGAGTTTACATGATTACAAGATGGTAAGACATATTGGGCTATGGCTCTAGGAGCAAACTTGTTGATATAAGGTGTAGGTAATATTCATATAAGGTAATTTTATTTTTTTGTTTTTTTGGAATATGAATATGTGTAACCGAATCTTATGTTTTTAACTTGCTCATGGAGTTGACATGATTACAAAATGGTAAGATATGTTGGGCTATGGCTCTAGGAGTAAACTTGTTGATATAAGATGTAGGTAATATTCATATAAAGGTAATTTGTTGTTTTTTTAAAAATATGAATATGTTATAAACCGATCTTTTTGAAGATGTTTTTAATTTGCTCATGGAGTCAGCCTGATTACAAACAGTAATATATGTTGGCTACGACTCTAGGAGTAAACTTGTGATATAAGATGTAGGTAATATTCATATAAAGGTAATTTGTTTTTTTTTTTTTAAATATGAATATGTATAAACCGATCTTTTTGAAGATGTTTTTAATTTGCTCATGGAGTCAGCCTGATTACAAAACAGTAATATATGTTGGGCTACGACTCTAGGAGTAAACTTGTTGATATAAGATGTAGGTAATATTCATATAAAAGGTAATTTGTTGTTTTTTTTTTAAAATATGAATATGTGTAAACCGATCTTATGTTTTTTAATTTGCTCATGGAGTTGACATGATTACAAAACGGTAAGATATGTTGGGCTATGGCTCTAGGAGCAAACTCTTATATAAGATGTAGGGTAATATTTATATAAGGTAATTTGTTTATGATTTTTTTTAAAATATGAATATGTGTAACCGAATCTTATTGTTTTTAACTTGCTCATGGAGTCTGCCTGATAACAAAATGGTATGATATATTGGGCTATGACTCTAGGAGTAAACTTGTTGATATAAGATGTAGGTAATATTCATAAGGGGCCGGGTTAGCTCAGTTGGTAGAGCATTTGGCTAGAAACCATAAGGTTCCTAGTTCGATACTGGTCCGCCAACTCAGCGTATGAGTAGCACAGGATCTGTGAGGTAAAGTAAGGAGCTGATGGTAGGTGTGGCGCTCCACCTCAGATGCTAAAAACAATCTCCTTGGTCTAGCGCTATTGAAAAGGGGATAGACTCCCTCGCTGACTGGATAATACCGACTTTAGGCCGCCCCGTTGACTTTACTTACAATATTCATATAGGGTAATTTGTTTTTATTTTAAAAAAGATGAATATGCGTAACCTGATCTTATGCTTTTAATTTGCTCATGGAGTCTGCCTGATTACAAAACAGTAATATATGTGGGCTACGACTCTAGTAGGAGTAAACTTGTTGATATAAGATGTAGGTAATATTCATAGAAAGGTAATTTGTTGTTTTTTTTTTTTAAATATGAATATGTGTAAACCGATCTTTTTGAAGATGTTTTTAATTTGCTCATGGAGTCAGCCTGATTACAAAACAGTAATATATGTTGGGCTACGACTCTAGGAGTAAACTTGTTGATATAAGATGTAGGTAATATTCATATAAAGGTAATTGTTGTTTTTTTTAAAAATATGAATATGTATAAACCGATCTTTTGAAGATGTTTTTAATTTGCTCATGGAGTCAGCCTGATTACAAAACAGTAATATATGTTGGGCTACGACTCTAGGAGTAAACTTGTTGATCTAAGATGTAGGTAATATTCATATAAAGGTAATTTGTTGTTTTTTTTTTTAAAAATATGAATATGTGTAAACCGATCTTTTTGAAGATGTTTTTAATTTGCTCATGGAGTCAGCCTGATTACAAAACAGTAATATATGTTGGGCTACAACTCTAGGAGTAAACTTGTTGATATAAGATGTAGGTAATATTCATATAAAGGTAATTTTGTTGTTTTTTTTAAAAATATGAATATGTGTAAACCGATCTTTTTGAAGATGTTTTTAATTGCTCATGGAGTCAGCCTGATTACAAAACAGTAATATATGTTGGGCTACGACTCTAGTAGGAGTAAACTTGTTGATATAAGATGTAGGTAATATTCATAGAAAGGTAATTTGTTGTTTTTTTTTTTTAAATATGAATATGTGTAAACCGATCTTTTTGAAGATGTTTTAATTTGATCATGAAGTCAGCCTGATTACAAAACAGTAATATATGTTGGGCTACGACTCTAGGAGTAAACTTGTTGATCTAAGATGTAGGTAATATTCATATAAAGATAATTTGTTGTTTTTTTTAAAATATGAATATGTATAAACCGATCTTTTTGAAGATGTTTTTAATTTGCTCATGGAGTCAGCCTGATTACAAAACAGTAATATATGTTGGGCTACGACTCTAGTAGGAGTAAACTTGTTGATATAAGATGTAGGTAATATTCATATAAAGGTAATTTGTTGTTTTTTTAAAAATATGAATATGTAAAACCGATCTTTTTGAAGATGTTTTTAATTTGCTCATGGAGTCAGCCTGATTACAAAACAGTAAATATATGTTGGGCTACGACTCTAGTAGGAGTAAACTTGTTGATATAAGATGTAGGTAATATTCATAGAAAGGTAATTTGTTGTTTTTTTTTTTTAAATATGAATATGTGTAAACCGATCTTTTTGAAGATGTTTTTAATTTGCTCATGGAGTCAGCCTGATTACAAAACAGTAATATATGTTGGGCTACGACTCTAGAGTAAAACTTGTTGATATAAGATGTAGGTAATATTCATATAAAGATAATTTGTTGTTTTTTTAAAAATATGAATATGTATAAACCGATCTTTTTGAAGATGTTTTTAATTTGCTCATGGAGTCAGCCTGATTACAAAACAGTAATATATGTTGGGCTACGACTCTAGTAGGAGTAAACTTGTTGATATAAGATGTAGGTAATATTCATAGAAAGGTTATTTGTTGTTTTTTTTTAAAATATGAATATGTGTAAACCGATCTTTTTGAAGATGTTTTTAATTTGCTCATGGAGTCAGCCTGATTACAAAACAGTAATATATGTTGGGCTACAACTCTAGGAGTAAACTTGTTGATATAAGATGTAGGTAATATTCATATAAAAGGTTATTTGTTGTTTTTTTTAAAAATATGAATATGTGTAAAACCGATCTTTTTGAAGATGTTTTTAATTTGCTCATGGAGTCAGCCTGATTACAAAACAGTAATATATGTTGGGCTACGACTCTAGGAGTAAACTTGTTGATCTAAGATGTAGGTAATATTCATATAAAGGTAATTTGTTGTTGTTTTTTTAAAATATGAATATGTGTAAACTGATCTTATGTTTTAATTTGCTCATGGAGTTGACATGATTAACAAAACGGTAATATATGTTGGGCTATGGCTCTAGGAGCAAACTTCTTTATATAAGATGTAGGTAATATTATATAAGGTAATTTGTTTATTTTTTTTTAAATATGAATATGTGTAACCGAATCTTATGTTTTTAACTTGATCATGGAGTCTGCCTGATAACAAAATGGTATGATATATTGGGCTATGACTCTAGGAGTAAACTTGTTGATATAAGATGTAGGTAATATTCATAAGGGGCCGGGTTAGCTCAGTTGGTAGAGCATTTGGCTAGAAACCATAAGGTTCCTAGTTCGATACTGGTCCCCGCCAACTCAGCGTATGAGTAGCACAGGGATCTGTGAGGTAAAGTAAGGAGCTGATGGTAGGTGTGGCGCTCCACCTCAGATGCTAAAAACAACTCCTTGGTCTAGCGCTATTGAAAAGGGGATAGACTCCCTCACTGACTGGCTAATACCGACTTTAGGCCGCCCCGTTGACTTTACTACAATATTCATATAAGGTAATTTGTTTTTATTTTAAAAAGATGAATATGCGTAACCCGATCTTATGCTTTTTAATTTGCTCATGGAGTCTGCCTGATTACAAAACAGTAATATATGTTGGGCACGACTCTAGTAGGAGTAAACTTGTGATATAAGATGTAGGTAATATTCATATAAAGGTAATTTGTTGTTTTTTTTTAAAAATATGAATATGTGTAAACCGATCTTTTTGAAGATGTTTTTAATTTGCTCATGGAGTCAGCCTGATTACAAAACAGTAATATATGTTGGGCTACGACTCTAGTAGGAGTAAACTTGTTGATATAAGATGTAGGTAATATTCATAGAAAGGTAATTTGTTGTTTTTTTAAAAATATGAATATGTATAAACCGATCTTTTTGAAGATGTTTTTAATTTGCTCATGGAGTCAGCCTGATTACAAAACAGTAATATATGTTGGGCTACGACTCTAGGAGTAAACTTGTTGATCTAAGATGTAGGTAATATTCATATAAAGGTAATTTGTTGTTTTTTTTTAAATATGAATATGTGTAAACCGATCTTTTTGAAGATGTTTTTAATTTGCTCATGGAGTCAGCCTGATTACAAAACAGTAATATATGTTGGGCTACGACTCTAGTAGGAGTAAACTTGTTGATCTAAGATGTAGGTAATATTCATATAAAGATAATTTGTTGTTTTTTTTAAAAATATGAATATGTGTAAACCGATCTTTTTGAAGATGTTTTTAATTTGCTCATGGAGTCAGCCTGATTACAAAACAGTAATATATGTTGGGCTACGACTCTAGGAGTAAACTTGTTGATCTAAGATGTAGGTAATATTCATATAAAGGTAATTTGTTGTGTTTTTTAAAAAATATGAATATGTATAAACCGATCTTTTTGAAGATGTTTTTAATTTGCTCATGGAGTCAGCCTGATTACAAAACAGTAATATATGTTGGGCTACGACTCTAGTAGGAGTAAACTTGTTGATATAAGATGTAGGTAATATTCATAGAAAGGTAATTTGTTGTTTTTTTTTAAATATGAATATGTGTAAACCGATCTTTTTGAAGATGTTTTTAATTTGCTCATGGAGTCAGCCTGATTACAAAACAGTAATATATGTTGGGCTACGACTCTAGGAGTAAACTTGTTGATACAAGATGTAGGTAATATTCATATAAAGGTAATTTGTTGTTTTTTTAAAAAATATGAATATGTGTAAACCGATCTTTTTGAAGATGTTTTTAATTTGCTCATGGAGTCAGCCTGATTACAAAACAGTAATATATGTTGGGCTACGACTCTAGTAGGAGTAAACTTGTTGATATAAGATGTAGGTAATATTCATATAAAGGTAATTTGTTTTTTTTTTTAAAAATATGAATATGTATAAACTGATCTTTTGAAGATGTTTTTAATTTGCTCATGGAGTCAGCCTGATTACAAAACAGTAATATATGTTGGGCTACGACTCTAGGAGTAAACTTGTTGATCTAAGATGTAGGTAATATTCATATAAAGATAATTTGTTGTTTTTTTTTAAAATATGAATATGTGTAACCGAATCTTATGTTTTTAACTTGCTCATGGAGTCTGCCTGATAACAAAATGGTATGATATATTGGGCTATGACTCTAGGAGTAAACTTGTTGATATAAGATGTAGGTAATATTCATATAAGGTAATTTGTTGTTTTTTTTTAAATATGAATATGTGTAAACCGATCTTTTTGAAGATGTTTTAATTTGCTCATGGAGTCAGCCTGATTACAAAACAGTAATATATGTTGGCCTACGACTCTAGGAGTAAAAAGGTAATTTGTTGTTTTTTTTTTTTTTAAATATGAATATGTGTAAACCGATCTTTTTGAAGATGTTTTTAATTTGCTCATGAGTCAGCCTGATTACAAAACAGTAATATATGTTGGGCTACGACTCTAGGAGTAAAAAGGTAATTTGTTGTTTTTTTTTTTTTTTAATATGAATATGTGTAAACCGATCTTTTTGAAGATGTTTTTAATTTGCTCATGGAGTCAGCCTGATTACAAAACAGTAATATATGTTGGGCTACGACTCTAGGAGTAAAAAGTAATTTGTTGTTTTTTTTTTTTTTTAAATATGAATATGTGTAAACCGATCTTTTTGAAGATGTTTTCAAGATGTCATAGATGAGACAGTTTCCCGAGGAAAATTCTTTTGCATCTTGCTCGAAAACATCTCAATATTTTTCTTCTTAATTGTCTAAGCAGACGCTTAATGTTTGCATATGTGATCTTATAACCTGACTCATGAGTTTTATTGATTTTGCCACAAACAGACGGAGATGTAGAAACGTATTGTTGGCCATTATACGGCCTATTTTGTTATGCAAGTCAACCATAAATATTCATCAAGGTATCCGTACGAATGAAGTGAAAAAAAGAAAAAGAAGAAAAGAGGAGAGTCGTTTCTATCGTTCAGGACAGCTGTACAGATTTTAACGTTTGTCAAAGATGTACAAAATGTTCAGTAAGATAATTGTTGAAATATAACAAAACAATAAAGTGTTTAACCAAATTGATGGGCCTAGGGTTAAGTTGATTCAAAATGGACATTATATATATATATATATATATATATATATATATATATATTCGAGGATATGTGCTTAATTGAAGTCATACCTAATTTTGAAAATTAATTAGTTAATAATTAATGAATATAGGCAGGCATATATGTTCAAATGTAAGGCTAAACAAATCGAGAAAATGTCAATCCCTGAATGTACATTTCAATCTATTAGGTCTCATCAGCAAGGTTATAGACATGGGAGACTGCTCCGTGTGTGACTTGAAACCTCGACTGCCAAGCTGACAGGTTTCGAGTCACACACGGAGCAGTCTCCCATGTCTATAACCTTGCTGATGAGATCTAATAGGTTGAAATGTACATTCAGGGATTGACATTTTCTCGATTTGCTTAGCCTTACATTTGAACATATATGCTCGCCTAAATTCGTTAATCATTAACTAATTAATTTTCAAAAATTAGGTATGACTTAAATTAAGCACATATTGTCCAAAAATTGTCAGCTAAAAAAAGCCATATCAAATAAACACAGTGTTTATTTACGTACTCTCATATATATATATATATTTACCAACCACTTCGCATGAGCAGGATGTGACACAAGGTAAATTTCTTAAGCGGAGATTAACAGGTTTGAATTCAGAGTTCCTTCTCCTAGACTGGTTACCTAGCCATGGTTAAGAGCTCAGTCTGCCCTGCTATTTACCCATAGCTGGAGGAAGAATTGGATTCATACCTTTCCCAAAAGTATTAGCGCCATGTGAAATGCAAACAGATTCATCTAGGAATTGAACTCGGGTCGATGAGTCCATTTTCTACGACTCTAACCATTAGACCACGTGCCTCCATATATATATATATATATATATATATATATATATATATGTGTGTGTGTGTGTGTGTGTGTGTGTGTGGTTGAGAATTTATTCAAATCCTTCACTCATCATATATATATATATATATATATATATATATATATATATATATATATGGACTCTCTCATCGATTTTGACGCATGAGGGTTCACACATACAATGAACATCCACACAGTGATTTGTTTATAGTGGTGAAGGCTTGTGTTGGACCATCCACACTTGTTGGCACAGTCGATAGGAAAGAATTGGTGCATCAAGGGTTGCCACAAACCCAATCAACGACCGACTTCAGGAATTTTGAATTCAGAGTTATCCCTCTCTAGACTGGCTACCTACCCATTCTGATAATCTTTGTACAACATGATGCCTTGACCGGAAGTTGGATTCATTTCCATTTCTTTGAATTCTTACAAAATTCCTCATTAAATATCATTTGTCGAGCCTATTTTTATCACTTTCACCAATAAATATATATATATATATATATATATATATATATATATATATATATATATAGAGAGAGAAGAGAGAGAGAGAGAGAGAGGGAGAGAGAGAGAGAAGAGACAGAGAGAGGGGAGATAGGGAGAGAGTGATAGATACATATGAATAGACTGAGAAATACAAATTGAAAAAAATTGACTGATAGCTGAATATGGTAAAATTTACTAAGCAGAGGTAAGTATAGAGCTACAATAATAATGCACCCAGAAAAGACTAATGTCCTTAAATTGGCAAATGATCCCCAAATCAATCCTAGATATTATACGAATGTGAGAAACAGAAAGAGGTGCGTCAGTGATGGTGGGAAGTCGATATAAAATACCTAGTTCATTATGTAACATTTTGAATATGTTATAATAAGAGACATTCATCGAAAAAGGAATTTATGGGGAAAATAAATTCTTCTTTCACAAGTTTAAAGTGAAGGCAATATCATAAAAGATGTCACAGCCAAACAGGATTTGCAAGTAACTCAACATTTTTTTCTTTCCGGAAACTGACAATAATTCCCATGACTCTCTCTCTCTCTCTCGCCACCCATCTCTATCGGTCATCGCCCCTGGAAAGTCCTCCAAACGACATCCAGTATCCCTATTGATCTGATCACTGTAAGTCTTTACTGGTTGGCTCACTTTGATGTGTCTATCTGTACGTCAAGACAGTAACTTGTAGTAAATAAACGATGAAAAGCAAATAAAATGTATTTTAGGTACGAATAATAGGAACATTCTCCTTGCAGCCAGTGACACGAACATATCAGAACACTCAATCGATCTTTCCTTCGGCCACAATGGGGATGTGTCAACCCTATGTCGAAATTTCCAGGCTGGTTGGTTGGTTGGATTTTTATAGCATGTCAACCCTTGGGTTATTCCACGCTGAAGACATTTTGATTTATTCATTGTTGTTGGATCCAAATTATACTACTTTTTAATTTTTTTTATTAGTGCATTTCCGGTCAAATTCGTAATTAAATTTTTTGGGCAGGCTTTATTTCCTCTTAATGTCTTACCCCCTTTTTTTAATCATCTAAATTCTTGATACAATTAGAATACTTAACTCCTACCTAAATAAAGTTAGTACTCTTCCAGATTCTATGCTAAACTTACCTTCATTCCGCCCGCCGGAACACTTTTCCTCTGCCCCAAAGTAATCATTAAGTGTAATATTAAACTATCGAAGCTTTTTTAAGGGAAAAACAGACCTTGTGTCCATCCTCATAGGAATGGAGGCTGGACTTAAAATTCTCAACAATAAGAGTTAAGCAGCAATGAGCCTGTTCAATACTTACATGGGTGACTATTTAAGCAACCTGATATCAAAATGACTTGATTTAGCATTAAATGACCCGAAAGGGTTTGATATGCCATAAATAACTAACCTAAATAAAAGCATCAATATAATCATGGACTGTTATAGTGTGAACCCAATAGGTTAATGGGTAGTCTAATTATTACTATTATGAAAATCATTCTTTTTGAATGCTTTTTTATAATTCGTTTTTGATTTATTCGACCCATAGATGAAACATGACACCAAAAGTTCATCAGATAGGAGGTGTGCTTAGCGAAACAGTTATCATCATAGAAGATGGACATGGGGACTCGAGTTCAAATCCTGGATGCTGCTGTTTAAATTTTGTTGTGCCTGTCTAAATAAAAGATATTCGTAGTCTAAAGAAGCTCATGGGCCCTAGATACCCACGAGTAGAAATGGTCCATAACCAATTCACAAATATATATATATATATATATATATATATATATATATATAAACAGACTGAATGACAAGGATTACCACTCACTTTTCTCATTATTCTGTGATAAATAATTTCTTATCTTATGCCCTGAAGATGATCTAATTAATAGATCGAAACACTGCAGCGTCGGCCAATAAACTCACCCCTAACCCATTTAAACCTGTGTTTTTTCATTTTTCTTGATATATTACATACTGTCGGATTCATTTCCTTTCTTCACATATATATATATATAGTATATATATATATATATATATACACAGGCTTGTTAAAAAACATAGTCTGATATACTTAATACTTAAATTTCCATTGGAAATGTTCTCTGTTCTATATGATCAATATTCACAACTATACAAAATATATTGTCAAGTAAGTCAATTATATTAAAAGATCGAAATAGCCACTGGAATGCATGTTTGTTTATAATTTGTTTCTTTATTGTAAATTTCCTTTTGCCAAAATTTTGTTACATTTTTGCTTGAATGTGAACTTGTGTTGTATACTCTCTTTACTTCTATTATTCTTCTGCTCATCTTTGGTATCTTACGTTCTTCTGCTAGCATCTGGACTTCGTCTTGGGGACTTCGTGTCTGGTCTTCCATTGGGGATTTCTCTTTATCAGAAGCCCTGTGTCATTGGTAGTTTTTAGATAATAACCCAAGACTTCAATTTGCTTTAGATCATATTTTATTTCGAAATCCCCACCAGACTACCTGCGTAGATTGAGTCGGCCGTGCGCTTAACACAACTTACCACTTTCGTGGTTTGGCCGATACTGACTAAATTCTCTTTCTAATCTAAACCGGAAGAGCGTCTTCTCCACCGATTCTCACAGTATCCCCCAGAAGGAGGGTCAGGATGAGGTCAAGTCTTGTCACTCAATCCTTCAAGGCCGCTGGTTCCAACTTATAACAGCCATTTTGGTTTCTACACTACTGTAAATAAGTGTTTAGGGTACTAACAATTATGTAACAATTTCACATTGGGCTAATACCCTTGGGAAAGACATGAATCCAACTATTCTCCCCCACCAGCTATGAGTAAATAGTAGAGTAGACATAAGGTCAGATTAATGAGGGTTTCCCTGCAAGAAACATGATTCTAAGAGGCACGTGCAAAAATTCATTATATTCTGTCAGTATTTCCCTTTAAGGGTGCCTCAGGTGCCAGCAATCAACCCCATCCTCACAACTTTTAAGTGAGTGGGCAGATGCTTCTTGGGAGGAAGAGCCTCCTATATACACACATATATATATATACCAATGCCTCCGCAAGGGATCAATCTCTTTAAGTGGAGTTTAACAGGTTTGCAATTAGAGTTTTCAAATCTAAATTCAAATCTTTGGAACTCTGCTTAAGAAATTGACCTGCTTGTAGAGGAGGACTTGGGTAAATACCTTCACACGACACCCCTTTTTGGATGAGTGGAGGTCTTACAACAATAATAAGACGGAGAAAAACTAGTGATGAAATAATGAAGAATGTTATATAAAAAGCAACAATAATAAGATGAAATAAAACTAGTAATGAAAATGATAGCAATAATGAAAAGAATATTAAACCAAAAGTGTTTGTGGTCAAAAGCAACAATAATAAGATGAATAAAACTAGTAATGAAATAATAGCAAAAATGGGTATTTGCCTCATAACCCACTTGTATGGGCTGGCACAAGGCCTCGTTTTAATGTGGGCCCACCCACAAGCCGAAGCTTGGGTAATAAATGATAGCAATAATGAAAATAATATTAAACCAAAAGTGTTGTGTTAAAAAGCAACACAACATTACTGGTGTAAAACTCGTAATAAAATAATTGTAATAATGAAGAGTATATCGACCCAATGTGTTGTGATCAAAAACAACCGGGAGCATTAGTCTCGCCAATTCTTATTTTCCGCATCAATAAATACAGTGCCATGTACAACTTCATTTCCGTATTATACTCGTGTATTTCTTTCAATATCTCCGAGGCATAGATAATGGGAGACGGAAAGAAAAAACCCATACAGACAGCTACTCATGTTTATTTAATCAACAAGCCAGTATATACATATAATTGCCATGTCTTCTTTGATTAAATCAGACTAAATAACTGCCAAACACTGACACCTGACACCGTCTTGGCAATAAACAATGTTTTCGCTTCACCAGTTGTTCTGTTTCTGACTTTGCAAAAACTTGAAAGTTGAACTGAAGGATCATCCCGTCAAAGATTTACCCGTCGATGCAAGAAAAAAAAAAGATAATCCTCAGATTTTCTCTGTCTGTAATCTAGTGGCTTAGTATCTACTGGATTAAAAAAAAAACCCAAAAAACTTTTGTTTGTCTAAAATTTTTGAGATGAGGTTAGAGGTGCATAGGAAATGGACTCGTCAACCTGAGTTCAAATCCCGGACGAAGCTACAGTTCACATAGCGCTAATACTCTTGGGAAAGGTATGAACCCAACTACTCTCCCTCCAGCTATGGGTAAATAGTAGAGCAGACTGGGCTCTTTAACCTTGGTAAGGCAACCAGTATAGGAGAAGGAAAAAAAGTGCTGATTAAAAACAAAAGTTAACCACAACTCTTGTTAACAATATTTATTATGGCCATGACAGTAGTAGTCATTAATGAAAAAAGAGATAGAAAAATGTTTATAACAACAGAATCAGCATGATTTGATTTAATAAACTTATGACTCTCTCGCCTGTCAGGTAAGTGTCAAAGTTTGGAGAAGAAGAAAGAAAAAAAAAAAGAAAGGCTGCTTTTCTTGGATAGGCTAACAGTCCCTGCTATTGAGAGAAACAGTGACTATGTGGAGAAGTAAAGATGTGATCCACCAAGGATCAGCTTCATTCTGATGTATTATACATGTTCCTATGTTGGTATTTATACCTGTCCTAAACAAAATGGAATTACTTTTGACTGACTCTCGTATATATGCTTTGTAAAGGATATTGTGCCCTCTATAGGTATAGAAATAGCAAACTATATTATCAATACTAGCAAATATATGCAACCTCTGGGTGCAAGTATTTAAGTTTTAATGTAATAAAATATTGTATTAAATTAGAAATGCTAAAATAAAATACAGATAAATTGAAAAGAGGGAGTATAATAAAAATTTGAAACAGAGGGAGTATAATAAAAAATGGAACAACTTACTCTTTTCCATTACTCTCGTCTTTCATTGTTTATTTTTTCTAATTTAAGTTAGTTATAAGAGGAAATAAAAATGACAGTTATTTTATCTTGTTAATGGATTTCATTTAAGATTCATTGAAGAGATTTTTGCTTATATTCATTAAAATAAAACCAAACAGTTAGAAATCAATAATACTGAGCACATATTTATTAAATTCGATTTTTAATATTAATATGCAAATTAGCCTTCCCATTCACACTGTAAACCGCTATTTTGTTGTATATATAAAATAATTGCATGTTCTCAGTATGTAGACATAGTAACAGCATTAATAATGTAAGACAATTTTATTAATAATTGAGGTTTAGATAAAAATAAAATCATGGAGAATGTGATGCCAATAACTAAGAGAATTGTGACTTGAGTAGGAATATAGTTTCGGTTACAGACAGAAAAACACACAATCTCCATTATAATAAGATTTATTTATATGTACTAGCAAAGAAATGCACCTGCCGGGCACAAATATATAAGTTTTGATATGATTAAATATTATATTGAATTAGAACGATTAATTGTATTAAATAAGAACACAAAAAAGATTACACTTATTTTAACTTTTTTCTAATTGATTTCAAGATAGAATTATACATAACATAGCTTTTAATATGTGTGAGAATAAAACAATGATTTTAGAAATCAATAACACCAAATAAGTATTTATTTGTTAAAACCAGTGTGCAACCATATATTATGTAAACATTTACTTCCTAATGATATATGACACACATTGCAGGATTTTAAGCACATTAATACCATGGACTTTGGGGATGGGGGCAAATCTATTCCAGGTAGACTTTAATAGAGATATTTAATAAATAAGATGTCAATTATGATTAAATAATGATTATTAAAGACTCTTGATGCCTTTGCTCACCCTCTCTTTGACCCTTATTTTATAAAAAAGGGTGGTAATATGAAATCATGAAAAAAGGAAGGCAATATGAAGTGAAAATAAAGGGAGGTTATATGAAGTGACGAAAAAAGGGAGGTTATATGAAGTGAAAATAAAGGGAGGTTATATGAAGTGAAGAAAAAAGGGAAGTTATATGAAGTGACGAAAAAGTGAGGTAATATGAAGTGAAGAAAAAAGGGAGGTTATATGAAGTGAAGAAAAAAAGTGAGGTAATATGAAGTGACAAAATAAAGGGAGTTTATATGAAGTGACAAAAAAGGGAGGTTATATGAAGTGACGAAAAAAGGGAGGTTATATGAAGTGACAAAAAAAAAGGGAGGTTATATGAAGTGACAAAAAAAAGTGAGGTAATATGAAGTGACAAAATAAAGGGAGGTTATATGAAGTGAAAATAAAGGGAGGTTATATGAAGTGAAAAAAGGAGGTTATATGAAGTGACGAAAAAAAGGGAGGTTATATAAAGTGACAAAAAAAAGGGGTTATATGAAGTGACAAAAAAAAAGTGAGGTAATGTGAAGTGACAAAATAAAGGGATGTTATATGAAGTGAAAATAAAGGGAGGTTATATGAAGTGAAGAAAAAAGGGAGGTTATATGAAGTGACAAAAAAAAAGTGAGGTAATATGAAGTGAAAATAAAGGGAGTTTATATGAAGTGAAAATAAAGGGAGGTTATATGAAGTGAAGAAAAAAGGGAGGTTATATGAACTGACAAAAAAAAGGGAGGTAATATGAAGTGACAAAAAAAAGGGAGGTAATATGAAGTTACAAAAAAAAGTGAGGTAATATGAAGTGACAAAAACAAAGGGACGTAATATGAAGTGACAAAATAAAGGAGGTTATATGAAGTGAAAATAAAGGGAGGTTATATGAAGTGACGAAAAAGGGAGGTTATATGAAGTGACGAAAAAAAGGGAGGTTATATGAAGTGACGAAAAAAGGGAGGTTATATGAAGTGAAAATAAAGGGAGGTTATATGAAGTGAAGAAAAAAGGGAAGTTATATGAAGTGACGAAAAAAAGGAGGTTATATAAGTGAAGAAAAAGGAGGTTATATGAAGTGAAAAATAAGGGAGGCAAAATCAAAATGACAAAAAAAAAAAAAGGGAGGCAAGACATAGTGAGGAAAAAAGAGAAGCAATACGAAATGAGAAAGTGAAGAAAAAAAGTGAGGTAATACGAAGTGAAGAAAAAAGGGGGGCATTATAAAGTGAAGAAAAAAAATGGAGGATTTACGTTGTGAAGCAAAAAAAGGAGGTAATATATAGTGAGGAAAAAAGTGAGGCAATAAGAAGTGAAAAAAAGAACGACAACATTAAGAGTGGGAAAAAAAAGGAGGCCAATACAAAATGAGGAAAAAAATTAGAAAAAAAAAACACCCAAAAAACAAGTTAATAGAAAATGGAAATGAGACAGGCTTTCATCTCATTTTGTTTAATGTATATGGAAAAGGCGGAGTATGGGAATTATGGATTATTGGCTCTTGTAGGTTTCTTTTCCCACTAAGATTTGCATTAAACATTGGCAGGGAAAGTAATTCTTAAAGATATCCTGGACACTAATGCTAAAAACAGAAGACGAATTAAGTTATTTTTAATGTTACTATTATACATTGACTAGCATAATGCCTATAAAAAATGACAGGATTATTTTTGTATAAACCAGATTCTGTGCATTTTACCTTGCATCAAAGTATTGTTCCCTGTCTCTGTGCCTAGGATCAGTGTAGTATCTGCGCACTTTTCTTTACTTAGTATATCCAAGTTAACTTTACTGTGCTGTTTAAACTACTAATAAAATCCTTAGTAACCAATTATAGCTTCAAGAAACTATGCTTAATACAAATAATTAGGACACATTTCGATGGTATGAAGTATTTTAGACTCATAGATGGGACCCTAACAGGTACTAGCACCAATATTTTAGATAAAAAGCTATAATAGTTTTTTTCTTAAAAATTTGGTCAAATTGAAAATTGTTTAGATCTAAAATTATCTTTTTATTTTTTTTTCAGTAAAATTCTCACCGTCAGTAGGTTAATAATTTCCCAACAAAAAGCTTGTTCTTTATGTGTATTTATGAGATGAGGCTTATTATGAATAATTGAATGATATATTGGACTGTTGTCCTCATCTTTAACACCAGGCTCTGTTTTAGGAGGGGTTTTTTTTAATTTATTATTTTAACTAGCAAATATATGCACCCTCCAGGTGCAAGTATATAAGTTTTAAAGTAATAAGATATTATACTAAATTAGAAATGATAATGAAACTAAATAAGAATGCAGATAAAAATATTTGAAACGGGGGGGGGGGTATAATCGAAAAATAGAACAATGGAAACTTACTATTCCACCACTTCCATCTTTTATTACTAAATTTTCCTAATTTAACTATTCAGTTAAAATGGGAAATAAATAATAAAATTACAGTTATTTCTTCTTGTTAATGGATTTCTTTTCAGATTTATTGAAGAGATTTTGGCTTATATTCATTAAGATAAAACCAAACAATTATAAATCGATAATACCAAGCGCATATTTATTAAAATCAAATTTTTGATATCAATATGCAAATTAGCCTTCCCATTCACACTGTAAACCGCTATTTTGTTGTATATATAAATACAATTGCATATTTTTAGTATGTAGATATAGCCAACAGTATTAATAATGTAAAACAATTTTATTGATAATTGAGGTTCAAATAAAAATGAAATCATGGAGAATGTGACGTAAATAAGTAAAGGAATTGTGACTTGAGTGGTAATATAGTTTCGGTTACAGACAGAAAAACACACAATCTCTATTATAATAAGATTACCTTAAAATAAGTCATCTTCAGAAGGTAATTCATAGTTAATCGTCTGAAGAACACTTATTTTAAGGTAATTAAAATGATAAATAAAAAAAACTCACCTAAAACAGATCCTGAGATTAGAGTGGCCTGAGCGTTGTGTTTACACAATAAAGATGAGAACAACAGTCTGACATATCATAATTATTCAAAGATCTTGTTCTACAAAGATTTAGATTAAGACATATCACATGCCTCCACGTCAGGAGGATGGACAAAGGCTGCATCCCCAAAGACCTACTGTATGACGAATTAGCAGAGGGCACCCAACCAGTAGGGAGACCACGCCTGTGCTTTAAAGATGTCTGGAAGAGAAACATGAAGACATGCCACATTAATACCAAGACATGGGAGGCTTGTACAGAAGACCTGGCAACTCCTCGTCAGATAACGAACGAAAAAGAGTGAAAAAGAGAGGAAAGAAACTGCCACAGAAAAGAGAGCCAAAAGGAAGGAAAGACAACAGCAACTCCAGCAAGCATCACTGTTCGTTTGCAGTCACTGCTCCAGAGGTTGCCATTCAAAAATTGGTCTGTTCAGCCACTCACGCAGTTGCAGATTAAAAAAAAAATGGATACTACACCATCGTCTTTAGTAGACGGAAGGATGCCAACAAACTAACCTCCAGAGCAGATGTTAAAATTCAGAGCAGAATTCATTTTTTTATATATCAGTTTCTTTTACTGTTGGTTGGATTTTACGGCATGTGATCCCTTGGGTTATTTTATGCCAAAGACTTGTTTTATTCATATTTGTTCAGTATTTTCAATTTTTTTAAAAACATTTTTATTTAACCTATAGATGTGGCTCTAACAGGTACCACCACTCCAGATCAGAGTGGACCTGGGAGTAATGGCAGTGAAAGGGTACTCCGCTCTCCACAGAGCTCCAGAATTGGAACCTCACTACTAAATGCAGTTTAACATCATACTCAGGAAACTGCCTCAGCCACTGCACATGCTAGGGTTTGATGTAACCAGTCTATTGATTGGAGGGGACCTCTGATCATCTGTCTAGCCCAAGTAAGGGTCAAAGGGGAGTGTTGCATGTCATGGACGGCTCAGCTACCAGGATTCCACCCTTAAGAATCACAGGTCATCACTCTGAATTAAAACCTGTTAAACTCTGCCCAGAAAATTGACCTCGTTGCATCCTATGCTTGTAGATGTGTTGGTTAAATACATACGTTACTAGAATATTCCATTTGGAAATTACTAATGTGGTTTGGAGTCCAAGACTAATCAAAGACATAAAACTCATTGAGGGAGTTCAAAGGAGAGCTACTAAAGTAATAAATGATTTAAAAAAAAAACCTTTCGTTTGAAGAAAGACCTAGGAACATTGACTTACCAAGTTTGGTTTATCAATGTACATGATTGAAGTCTACAAATATACATATGGATTTTATTCAACAAACTTTGATCTACTGAACATTGCTCAAAATATCAATACCAGGGGTTATAAATTAAAACTCTTAAAAAAATTTGTAAAGCAAATGCAAGACAAAATTATTTTAGTAACAGAGGGGTGAATACACGGAATAAACTACCATCATCAATAGTGAATGCCTCATCTCAAAACTCCTTTAATGCAATGTTAGATAATCTGTGGAAAGATTATAAATATTCTGTAGAACAGCTGACAGGTCTCAGACCTAATATACTAGCTGAAAAAAAAAGATATTACAAATATATGAGTGAATTAAGTAACTAAAGAATTGGCACTCAGAAAGAGCAAGCATTGTGCTAATATAACAACAAAATGTGGTCATTAAAAATTATTGAAGTAAATATATCATGTGCCTGTTTATGTGGAAGGATTGGTAAATATATATAATTCTATGTGTTTAAGTGATCAACAACATCCAGCTAAGTCTGAGGGAATTTGACATGAATAAACTGGTATATATATATATATATATATATATAAAGGGTGGCTTACCGGTGAATATGGGCACGATCGTTGGAGGTGCACAGGATCCAGGGGTTAAGTCCGTGATAAAACAAATACAAAGTAGAGCAAATTTATTAAAGAAATGGATACAATAGAAACCTACTCGAGTTTCATCGTTAGAATCATCAGGGTTAAATCTTATTCAATGAACATACATGTGATCAGCTGCAATTAATCGGTAACTCGATTAATTCAGTGGATTTAACCCTGATGATTCTAACGATGAAACTCGAGTAGGTTTCTATTGTATCCATTTCTTTAATATATATATATATATATATATATATATATATATTATTTTACCAACCCCTCCGCACGAGCAGGATGAGACACACAGTCAATTTTTAAGCAGAGTTTAACAGGTTTGAATTCAGAGTTTTCTTTCTCCTAGACTGGTTACCTATCTAAAGTTAAAGAGCCCAGTCTGCCCTACTATTTACCCATAGCTGGAGGGAGAATATATGGATCCATAACTTTCATGAGGGTATTAGTGCCATGTATAATCCAAATAGTTTCGTCAAGGAATTGAACTCTGGTCGACGAGTCCATTTCCTATGACTCTAAGCATTAGACCATGCACCTCCATAAGGCAACATATAAGCAACTGGTATATATGGCACTCCAGAATATTCTCTATTTGTATATGGGTGATACCATTCCCTGAGTCCTGATTGGCTGCTGACTTTAGTGGGGCTATGGTTCTCAGATAAATAAACCTCCATTCTGTACTATGCTTGTGGCAATGCAGGAATCGTATTTGGGTTACAGCTTGTTTGCAACCTTTGTCTGCCAATTTGACAGTAAATGGGCTTCTACACTTAATAACCGCAGCAGGCTGCCTTTAAGAGTATGAAAAAATTTGGAAAAAAAATTTTCTTACCAATACCTGCAATTCTCAGGGAAACTATCAACTAAATAAAATGGTTTTCACTTACCTGAAAAGAAAAGAAAAAGTCATTAGCAAATTGTAAAGAAAAACATTTGTACAGAAATTAGTGGGGAGGGTCATATAACATTATAATTCGCCTCATCTAAAAAAAAAATCAAATAACTGAAAATTGTTTTTGTATTATATCTGTAATTTGTTTATTTTCAGCGAAGTTTCAAAAAAGAAAAGAAAAGAACAAAGAAAAAAGGGAAAAAAGAAATAAACGAAAAAAGCATAGATAAAAAGAAAAAAAAGAAAAAAGATAAAAAAGAAAAAGAAAAAAAAAGAAAAAGAAAAAAAAAGAAAAAGAAAAAAAAAAAAAAGAAAAAAGAAAAAAGAAAAAAGAAAAAAGAAAAATGAAAAAGAAAAAGAAAAAAAGAAAAAAGAAAAATTTAAAAATTGAATAAAAATTGTTGGACATTTGTAAATGGTTGGTTGGATTTTATGGTTGGATTTTTGTTAGGTTGTTTTATACTGAAGAGATTTTGTTTTATTCATTTGTTGGTTTGGTTTTGTTTTGTTTTGTTTTGTTTTACAGCATATCAACCTCAGTGGGTCAATTTAATGCCGATAAAGTTTTGAAATCAATTCTTAATGGATAATACAATTTTTTTTATAAATACATTTTTCTATTCAACTCATAGATGGGACCCTAACAGGTACTACCACTCCGGGTCAGAGTGGACCAGGGAGCAATGGTGATGAAGGGGTGCGCCACATTCCCCAAACCTCCAAAACTGGAACCTCACCATCAGATAGAGATTAACGTCATTCCCAGGACATGTAGACCCGCAGCCACCGCCTTCTAGCACCTATATGATAAAAAGGGGTTGGGGCTTGCCATAAGGGCAATAGGGTTGGGGGCAATCATATAGGTGCTAGGGCTTGACGTGACCAGGGCCAAAGTGGCGTATTGCAAGTCATGGACTGCTCACATTGATGTCAGTAACTTATGTTCTGTTCCGAAGTGTTTTGTTTTGTCTTCTTTTTAAATTTGTTTTGTTGGTGAGTGGATGCATTGTGTTAGTAAAAATTGTGAATCAAGAGAGATATCTATTTCTGTTATAACACATACATACACACAAACTGCCCTTTATATATTTATACTTTACTTCTATTGATTTGTGCAGCACTGTTTTTCTGTCTGCAATATGTTGACGTCCGAACAGTAGATACATCTGAGGTGTCAGTAATAGCAGTTTGTTCCCAAAGTGATGATTCAAACGCTTCTGCTTGAGGGACTTCAACACTCTGTCTTTGGCTAGTAGATCTATTTGGAGTGCATTGTTTGTTATTCCTCTAATAAATTGGTCTTTGACGGAACGGGGATGTCCTTTGTGAGCCCCATGTTGTGTAAACGCTTCTGCTTGTGTTACATAATTATTAGATACCTAATATCTATGTGCAATAGTGTAGAAACAAGATGGCGTTTTAAGTGCAGCTGACGGCCTTGAAGATTGAGTGACAAGCTTGACCTCAGTCCTAACCCTATCTTCCGGGGATAGCCGTGAGAACCAGTAGAGAGGGTTTAGATAGTAAGTAAGTTTCAATCAGTAAGAGACTAGCAGCCGAGCTTGACAGAAGGGTAAGTCGCGTTACACACGCTCCCGTCTTAATCTGCGCAGATGTCTGGTTGGGGATTTAAAAATAAAGTAAGATCAAAGCAAATTGGAGTCTTGTGTTATTTCCTCTAAAAACAAACAATGACACAGGGCTTCTGATAAAGAGAAATCCCCAATAGAAGACCAGATCCGAAGTCTCCAAGAAAGTCCAGACCTAGATGAACCTAAGATGTCAGAAGAATAGAAGAAGTAATGAGAAGCATATGCAACACTTGAGGGACTTCAACACTCTGTCTTTGGCTAGTAGATCTATTTGGAGTGCATTATTTGTTATTCCTCTAATAAGTTGCTCTTTGATGGAACTGGGATGTCCTTTGTGAGCCCCATGTTGTGTAAATGTTTTGGTTCTCCTAGACAAATAGTGGCACCACTGTTGGGGAAAATCCTCAGCATAGTACTATGGACACCAGGGATGTTCATACCCTGTCTGGGATCAGGATTTGGTGAGAATGGGGATTATGGATGCATCTATTTCCGTTACCTGGTTACCAGTAATTGGAATATTGCTTCTACAGTGAGTATAATGATCATTCTACAACAGGGACATCCCTGCAATAACTTCTTATTGAAGTCAGTTAGTCTACTGTTGGTTTTAATAACAACAGCTTACTAAGTCCAACTCAAGCAGTGTCCAAGACAGCTGGTATAAATAGGAATCAAGAATGATCCATTCATGAATTTGGGTGATTCCATTCCTTGAGTTCTGATTGGCTGCTTGATTTGAATGATACTGTGTAGTTTTATAAATACCCTGTCATTCTGCAGTAGACTTTGCGACTATTCGGGTTTGTATTGAGTTACAACCGTTTGTTGCCTTGTCTTTCCAGTTCGACGGTAATTGGAACTTTGATTATTCTTCATATATGTGCACATAATTAGTTTATTAATACTCGTGTTCTTTAATTGTGCAAGTGTTATCTTGCAACACCCTCTGATTAAAAATGAGACTGCAAAAATGTGATTCCTTATTATCTGGTGTTGCTTTAAAAAAAAAAAAAACTTTTTTCTGAATGTTGTCACCTTGGCTAAATAATGGACCATTTTTTATTATAATGAAACAAAGGGAAGAGAAAGGACAAGCTACACAGAAAAAATATAAGAAAGAAAGAAAGAAAAAAGAGAATAGGGGAAAGATAGTAAGAGAGGGTTATTGAAGTCAGTTAGTCTACTGTTGGTTTTAATAACAGCAGCTAACTAAGTACAACTCAAGCAGTGTCCCAAGACAGCTGGTATAAATAGGAATCAATAATGATCCATTCATGAATCTGGGTGATTTGGGTAATTCCACTCCTTGAGTTCTGATTGGCTGCTTGACTGCTTGATTTGAATGACATTGTGGAGTCTTATATATACTTTGTCATTTTGCAGTGGACTTTGTAGCATTCGAGTTTGTATTTGAGTTACAATCGTTTGTTGCCTTGTCTTCCCAGTTCGACGGTAATTGGAACCTTAATTATTCTTCATCTCCCTTTCCTCCCCCCCATTGCACGGGCGTAGCGGCCTTTGAGGGGAGATGAAGAATAATTAAGGTTCCAATTACCGTCGAACTGGGAAGACAAGGCAACAAACGATTGTAACTCAAATACAAACTCGAATGCTACAAAGTCCACTGCAAAATGACAAAGTATATATAAGACTCCACAATGTCATTCTGGTAAAAACTTCCCAATCGATTCAAAATTTTCTGAATTGTTGGGGGGTCATTTCAAAGTGGAGTTGGGGGGGGGAGGCTTGGCTTGGAACCTTAATTATTCTTCACTTCTCATGTCTATGCCTGGTTATTATAGCATCAAAATTCAATTATTCATCTATGACATAACATAAAACAAGTCCCTCATTTCCACCATGTTGGCAAAGCTGATTCAATTGCATATACTCTGATTAATCAGAAGATGGAGTTTTTGTGTTATAAGGCTTGTGTCAAATGCCCACTTATACTTATAGACTCGGCGATAATCATGTGACCAACTTCTTGGCCAATCACTAGCAGTACTCTGCTGCT
Organism: Doryteuthis pealeii; assembly: GCA_023376005.1. Classification (NCBI taxonomy): domain Eukaryota; kingdom Metazoa; phylum Mollusca; class Cephalopoda; order Myopsida; family Loliginidae; genus Doryteuthis; species Doryteuthis pealeii. The sequence continues at coordinate 72,757,283 of CM042166.1, forward strand.
GATATTGATATTTATACCGGCTGTTCTGGTCATACCTACTCATAACTACTTGAACCTTCGTGGACGACGGAACATAGGATTATATCACTGGACCTTTGACACTATGTAGGATTACATAACTCAGGACTTATTCACTTACCAAAGGATTCTATACCGCAGGATGGCGGTCAGAAACTTAACAGTCTCTACAACCAACTGTCTAGCCTAAGTAAGGGCCTAAGTGGAGTGTTTTAAGTCATGAACTGCTCATCCACTATGATTTATCCTTACGTATCAAGGGTTGCCACCCACAGCCAACTGATGGCCCCATTAGGGGGGGGGTAGGTATTACCCCTCTGCAGATGTGCAGTTGGTGTATTTTAAAGCCCCAGCCGAAAGAGTGGCCAACGGTTTAAGTCCAAAAGTAAATGTAATAATGTCACTGAAGTTAGAACTCACTTCCTACTTTGCAAGGTGTGTCAAAAAAGTATCAAGATTTTTTGTACTTTTTGGCACACCTTGCATTCTGAAAAAAAAAAAATGCTCCATTCATTAATTTTTTTTCAGAATACAAGGTGTGTCAAAAAGTACAAAAAATCTCGATACTTTTTTGACACACCTTGTATACAATATATATATATGTATATAATGTGTGTGTGTGTGTGTGTGGAGAAGAGTATACAAACACGGGATATTGTACTTGATGGATGTTTATTATATATATATATATATATATTATATATATATATAAAACAGTAGAGCCTGCTACGTTGTTGTTTGATGTTGCAGTCCAGTACTTTAGCCCCTATGCCACAGGGACATCCCAGCAAGGACGTCTAGGTGTTTATGTCTATGCCTGGTTATTATAGCATCAAAATTCAATTATTCATCTATGAAATAACATAAATATATAACATCTATGAAATAACATAAAATAAGTCCCTAATTTCCACCGTTACAATGTAGAAGCGACCATGTTGCCAAGGCTGATTCAACTGGTAGCCCTATTTGGTAGGGAGGGTATTATCCCTCTGCAGAGGTGCAGTCAGTGTATTTTAAATAACATAGAATAAGTCCTTCATTTCTAGCACTACTATGTGGAAGCCACCATGTTGCCAAGGCTGATTCAACTGGTAGGGAGGGTATATATCCCTCTGCAGAGGTGCAGTCGGAGTATTTTAAATAACATATAAGGCTGATTCAACTGGTGGCCCTATTTGGAGGTGGGGGTTACTCCTCTACAGAAGTGCAGTCAGATGACAGAGTTGCCAAGAGTATAAGACCAAAAGTTCGAACTCTCTTACTTCAATGTTGCAGTCCAATACTCTAGCTCCTATGCCACAGGATTTCTAGGTGCTCATATCTATGCCCGGTTACTATAGCATCAGAATTCAATTATTCATCTATGAAATAACATAGAATAAGTCCCTCATTTCTAGCACTACTATGTGGAAGCCACCATGTTGTCAAGGCTGATTCAATTGCATATATTCCTCTACTGGGGACCAAAGAAAATGAAGCCAGCTTAGAAAAACAAGAAACAGTGCTCGCAAATCATCTGCAGATGAGTAGAAACAAGAGATTGTAAAGCACTTGAAAAAGCAAGAAAAAGAATTTGGGAAACTATAGAGAGAAAGGAAAATTGCAATCATCATTTTTCGGAGACTCGAGGAAAGCAATAAAAAAAGAATTGCTAAAAAGAACAAATGAAAACAAAAAAAATGCCATTGTTTGGAAACTGAACATAGCTTAGAAAAGTAAGAAAATAGTGTTTAGCAAAACTAGATAGAGAAAGACTAGATTATTTATAACCTGAAGATGGTTGGAAACTGAAGACAGCACTTGCAAAACTAGGGAGAGAAAGACTCCATTCTTTATCACCTGAAGATGGTTAGAAATTGAAAACAGCAATTATAAAACTGGAGAGAGAGAATAATTCAATTCTTTGTCACCTGAAGATGGTTGGAAACTGAGGACAGCCCTTGCAAAACTAGGGAGAGAAAGACTCCATTCTTTGTCACCTGTGTTAGATAATAATGAGGGGCTTGGATAATTAACCGTTGCCGAAGAATCATTTTTAGTAAAAATAAATTATGGGTGAAAAAGAAAGAAATATTTTGAAAGAAATAATCTATCTAGAATGCAGTTTGTGAGGCATAACACAGATTCTCAAAGATATGTGGTTCAAAGTTAACTGACCTGAAAAAATGTAAAAGATTTTAAATAAAATTACTGGTGCTTTATATCTTTTATTCATTAATATATCAACACTGAAAATTTCATTAAATTTGGTTAATTCCCTGATTTTTGGTATTTTTTTTCTTTCAGCAGTGTGACATACGATGGTGGAATTTAGGTGCATTAAGTTCGATTTAACCCAGATATTTTCCTCACTCCATAATGGCTAAGCATATATGTACCCATTTCGTCCCCAGACCCCCTGAAACAAAGGAATATCATTAAGTGCATTTCTTCCTTTATCTTATTACACTTCTTGTATTCTTTGGAACTCCTTTGTGTCCTTTTCCTAAACCATTGTAATTCTTGTATGTGGTTCTTATAAAATGTTGTTAACCTACATAAACTGACTTTGTCTCTTTCCTACCGAATACACTGCGTTGGGTTACTCTTTTTGGATAACCTAATGCATTATAGGAATGCAGGTGTTAGCTTCAAACTAATACTCCACTAATTCTTATAACTCCATTCTTTGCAAACTGAAGATGCTTAGGAAATCAAGAAAAAAGTACTTGTAAAAATATACAGAGAGAAACTCCCCATTCGTAATCACCTGAATGTTGGAAACTGAAGACAACTTCACAAAGTAAGGATATGAACTATCCTGAAGAAAAAATAAAAGAGAATGGCAGTAGTCATTTTTTGAAATACATAATTGTTTAAATATTTTCTAAAATTATAAGATTACTCATTATCATTATTCCAAATACTATACCAGAAGAAGAGCGAGGGTCTCATGCTATCCTCCTACCAAATCTATGTAAACGTGAGTACGGCAAAAAAGGAAAGTAACAAAAACAAAACAGATGATTAAAGAGCAGAGACCAAAGGTCAAATAAAGAAGATAAAGAGAGGACAGTATATAAATAGGAGGAATAGTGGACAACAAATAGGACAGAAAACAGCAAATAAATTGAATAAATAGGACAAAGAGAGGACAGCAAATAAATCGGATGAATAGAGGACAACAAATAGGACAGAAAACAGCAAATAAATTGAATAAATAGGACAAAGAGAGGACAGCAAATACAAAGAGAGGACAGCAAATAAATCGGATGAATAGAGGACAACAAATAGGACAGAAAACAGCAAATAAATTGAATAAATAGGACAAAGAGAGGGCAGCAAACAAATAGGACAAAGAGGGAACAGCAAATAAAAAGGACAAAGAGAGGACAGCAAATAAAAAGGACAAAGAGAGGACAGCAAATCAATAGGACAAAGAGACAGAAACAAATAGACAAAGAGAGGACAGCAAATAAATAGGACAAAGAGAGGACAGCAAATCAATAGGACAAAGAGAGGACAGTAAATGAATAGGACAAAGAGAGGACAGCAAAAATAGGACAAAGAGAGGACAGCAAATCAAGGACAAAGATAGGACAGCAAACAAATAGGACAAAGAGAGGACAGCAAATAAATAGGACAAAGAGAGGACAGCAAATAAATAGGACAAAGAGAGGACAGCAAACAAATAGGACAAAGAGAGGACAGCAACAAATAGGACAAAGAGAGGACAGCAAATCAATAGGACAAAGATAGGACAGCAAACAAATAGGACAAAGAGGGACAGCAAATAAATAGGACAAAGAGAGGACAGCAAATAAATAGGAAAAAGAGAGGACAGCAAATCAATAGGACAAAGAGAGGACAGCAAACAAATAGGACAAAGAGAGGACAGCAAATCAATAGGACAAAGAGAGGACATTAAATGAATAGGACAAAGAAAGGACATTAAATGAATAGGATAAATAGAGGACCAGGAAGAGAAAACAGCAAATAAATTGAAAAATAGAGGACATCAAATAAATATGACAAGGAGAGAACAGCAAATGAATAGGACAAAGCAAAAAACCTGAGAGAGAAAACAGCAAAGATGAAGGAATTAAAAAATTAGAATGTAATCTTCAAAATAAAGAGTATAAAGGAGAAGAAAAAAAAATAGAAGAATTGATCCGAAAAAAAAAGAAGAAAGAAAACAGAAAGAAATTAATGAAAAAGGAAAGAAGAGAAAATTGAGAATGTTGAAACTAAAATAACGAGTGAGGATAATCAGCAAGAGGACAGAAATAAAAACGAATTAAGTAAGGAAAAAGGAAGGAAAGAGACCGAGAAAAGATTTGTGTGTCAAAAAAGTTATTTGCTTGCAAATAGAATTTTATTTTCTGTTTTTTTTTTTCCTTTTTTTTTTTTTAACAAACAGATGAAATCCAAGCAGCACTGCAAGCCGATAAGAAAAAAAGAAAAAGAAAGAAAAAAAAGTCATAGACGAAATAACGATTTCTTGCTGTTCCGTTTTTAGCTTCTCGTGGGCATCCAGTTTTAGTCTCTTATTTTTGTCTCTTTCTTTGAATTCTTATTTTCTTATACTTTAAATTTCTGATGGAGGACAAATACAGAGGAGTTATCTCCCTTTCTGGCCTGATTTCTACCAGGCCTTTTACTGTCGAGAATTTTCTTCTTTTTTTTTATATCTATATATTAATACGCTTGTTCCTAAATCTTCCATCTGTTATCATCCTGCAACACCCTTTTGTTAAAAATAAAATCGTCCAAAATTTCTTATTTGTCACATTTTATTTCACCCAATTTTAAAAATGAAACATTCCAAAATTTCTTATTTAAAATGAAACTCAGTACTCCCCTCCCCCCCAAAAAAAACAAACTGTTAGCAGTCTTAACCAACACTAAAATAATTATATTTCATATTTATAATACAATATTGTTATGAATAATCTGTACATATATAAATGGCAGTTGTATGTGTGTGTGTGTATGTCCGGAGGAAACTATGAAAATAAAGCAATTAAGGACAAAGTTAATATATATATATATATATACACATTCACTATCACCAGAACTTGCTTTTTGTGCAAAAATAATGATTTTATTCATATCTGGGAAGATATTTGAAAATTAGGATTTGAATAGTAAGAGAGGGGAAAGTCATTGGTTGCGTTCATGATTTGGAATGTTTCATTTTTAAAATTGGGTGAAATAAAATGTGACAAATAAGAAATTTTGGAATGTTCCATTTTAAATGCCCAACATAAAATTAAAATGAATAGATAAAAAAACAAAAAAACTTTGGCCCTTACTTAGGCTAGACAGGCAGTTGGCAAGGCCCCCTCTGATCATATCAAGCCCTAGCATCTATATTGTCCCAATCCTAATGCTCGTATGGGAAACCCCCAACACTTTTTATCATATATGTGCTAGCTAGAAGATGTTGGCTGAGGGTGTTAGTGTCCTGGGTATGAAGTCAAACTGCACCTAGTGGTGAAGTTCCAATTCTGGAACTCACCATTACTCTCAAGTCCACCCTGACCAGGAGTTGTAGTACCTGTTAGGGTCCCATCTATGGGTTAAATAGATAAAAAATGAGTATAAAAATCTTCCTAAAAAAAAAAAAAATCTGAAATTGAATACCGGATTTTCACTCTGGAGACAGCAACAACTATTTCATTGTGTGTGTCCTTGTGTTGTTATTTTTTCTTATGTTTTTAGGATATGCAGTGTAACTTTACCAGATACCTTGCAGCCTTAGATACAAAAAATTGCACTAACAGTGGGAGCCCTGATGATAAAGAAACAGATAGTTCTTTTTCAATTACAGAAGACCAACAATCTTAGGTACAAACATGGGTTTTACCCTTTTTACTTACAAATACCTAGATTTTCACTCTGGGGACAGCAACAATAGCTTTGATACTTGTATCCTTGTGTTGTTATTTTTTTAACGTTTTTTTTGCGTTATGCAGTGTGACTTTCACAGATACCTTGTAGTCCCAGTCTATATGCAATTTGTGGAGGCATGTGGTGTAATGGTTAGAGTCATAGGAAATAGACTCATCGACTTGAGTTCAATTCCTGGATGAAACTGTTTGCATTTCACTTAGCGCTAATACACTTAGGAAAGGTATGAATCCAATTCTCCCTCTAGCTATGGATAAATAGCAGGGTAGACTGGGCTCTTTAACCATGGGTAGGTAACCAGTTTAGGAGAAGGAAAACTCTGAATTCAGACCTGTTAAACTCTGCTTAAGAAATTGACCTTGTGTCACATCCAGCTCATGCGGAGAGGTTGGTGTGTGTGTGTGTGTGTGTGTATATATATGTGAAGGAAAGGAAGTGAATCCGACGTTACAACAATAAAACAACAATATTTAAAACTTTAAATACACAACTCTTACTATAAATTTTTTTTAGCCCCCACACACACCCGCCTTCTTTCTCTTCTCTTACTAAAAAATAAAAATTTCATTTGAGCGTAAATGCCATCGCCCCCAACCTCTTACATATTAAACGCACACAGCAACTCAAAAGTTAAAAGAATATTCTCTTGCCACCTGAAACATACATTGTTTCTCAATGGTAACCATGCTCACACACACACACATAACCTTGAGGTTTGTTTCGCTGTCGTTTATCGCAAAAGATTTATACACACACGCGCAACCACACACCTAAAAAATGCACAATGCTTTTTTTTTCTCGATACACACACTTACACAGTCCCATATTCACACCGTAAAAGAGAATATTTGACGTCATATTTCAAACCGTCTTTTTTCAAACTTTAAATTTTAAACAGGCTGATAAAAAAGGACTATCACTTGCTTTTCTCGTTATTCTGTGATAAAAAATTTCTTATTACCTTACATATGGAAAGTAATTAAGTAATAAGAAATTAGCAACAAATGCCCCGAAGATGATCTAATTAATAGATCAAAACACTGCAGCATTGGCCAATAAACTCACCACTTAACTCATTTAAACCTGTGTTTTTTTCAATCTTTCTTAATATAATACATATATATATATATATATATATATATATATGCACTTTTGGAACTGCTCATTTCTGGAGGAGAATACTATCAATGTGTGTTCAATATGCAGTGTAGATGCAGAAATACATGTGCAGTGGCCGTAGGTATAATATTCCATTAGGATGGAATGTTAGAATATATTCCTTTTCAAAGATTATTAAAGAATAATATTAGAATATGATACAAATATATTATAAATAATATTAGAATATCATAATATAATATTATAAATAATATAATAATAATATATAATATCATTATTGAATATAAATTATCTATAATTTTTATTAATTATTATTAATATATAATATTATTATTAAACATAATATAATAATGATAATAATAATAATATATATATTATTATTAATATATATATAATATATAATATTAATAATAATAATAATATAATAATAATAATATGATATTAT
>CM042166.1:72769759-72809759 GCA_023376005.1 Doryteuthis pealeii
AAAAAGTAAAAAAGAAAAGAAATAACAACAACAAAAGGAGCCCCAACTTTAAAACTAACCATTCTCATAAAATAAAAACTTTTAGAATATACACATTGAAGGGAATATTAAAATAAAGAAAATATATTTAGTATTGTACAATAATGGGTGCAAAAAAAGTAAAACAATTATTGCAAAAACACGGACATAAAATGAGGGTTCAGTTTATTTTATGGTAGGAATTTACGAGGAAAAAGTTAAGGATAACCTTTTTTTCAAACTGCCTTCTAGCACATATACGATAAAATACTTATAAAACAGTTTATATATAACTTCAAATGTGTGTGTGTGTGTGTTTTCTTTGAAAGATTTTAAGTAAAAAGACCAGTTGATAAACAGTAAGGATTTTTTAAAATATTTTCAATATGCATGTTATGAATGAGTGTGTTTAAGTTTTAAAATGTAGTGGTTTTTTTTTTGGGGGGGTAAGGGTTTTAAAGACTATCTTCATGGGTTTCTAGAATTGATATGGTCTTTTAAAAAGACAAAAAACAATGTGTAATACACCACTGATAAAATACTTATAAAAGAACAGTAGTGGTACTATTTACCTCATAGCTGGGAGTATGAGAGGTTTCATACCTTTAAATATTCATTAAATATTTAATGAATATAATGGCACAACTGAAGTTTGAACTCACTCACTATGATGCAGTCCAGCCCATTAGCCATGATGCCACGAGGACTCTGCCGTGCACGTGTGTATTTATGTATTGATTTTAGATGAGATTAGTGTATAGATGTTATTTATATAATTATATATATATATATATATATATTACATTTGTACCAATGCGTTTGCATGATGTGTTTGTTCGATCAGTTGGGCAAAGAGTTTATTCTGATTGTGTCGTTAAATTGATGACTTGAATGCAATTTTTATAAATTACAATCGATAATGCTAGAATTACTTTTTTCTTTTTTAAAGAATTATTTTTCCCCCTTTCAGTTTTGAAATGTCGACAATTTGTTCAACAGATTGTTATATTTAAAAATCAAGTCAGGATTATATTCACTGCACAACATTCAATTTAAATGAGGACTGATTGGATTAAGTCGAACAGGTACACCAAATGTACTCGGAACAATTTAAATCTTTTTATTTATTTCAGTATATATATTTACTCATGCCGCGCTATTACGTTCACTTTCAGACTGATACTCTTGGGAAAGGTATGAACCCCCTCACCTCCAGCTATGGGTTAAATTGTACCATTACTGTTTGTCTACATGGATAACTTTGGCATTAACTAACCCATGAAAGTTGATGTGCCATAAAACAAAGAAAACCATCATTAGGCTACGGACTTTATGATTCATGCTAATGATATGCAACTTTGATCACCTGACGTTTTTGAAGATATTACACTATTTTGAAATATCCCAAATTATTCAGAAAATAATTAAGTTGATCACTAAAATTTGATTACATAGTAAATTAACAAAAAGATAAGACGTGCCAAAAAGCAAATCAAACGTTTTCTTGTTTTTTTTTTCTTTTTCAAATTAATGAAGGTCTCTATATATTTACCAACCCCTCCGCATGAGCAGGATGTGACACAAAGTCAATTTCTTAAGCGGAGTTCAACAGGTTTGAATTCAGAGTTTTCCTTCTCCTAGACCGGTTGCCTAACCAAGGTTAAAGAGCCCAGTCTGCCCTACTATTTACCCATAGAGAGCAGGATTCATACTTTTCCCAAGGGTATTAGCGCTAAGTGAAATGCAATTTCCACATCCAGGATTTGAACTCGGGGCGATGAGTCCATTTCCCATGACTTTAACCATTACACCACGCGCTTTATTTATTTCAGTATAAGTTTTTATAAGGTGAATGCGGAGTTTTTATGGTGCATTGTCTAACATGCTGGCCTGCAACATCTTGTAAGTGAGTTTGAACTCCAGTCACCCTATAATGTTCACTTTTGGATTAATACTCTTAGGAAAGTTATGAGCCCTCTTACCCCTCCCCCAGCTATAGATTAACACTACTGTTCTTCTACAAGGATCTAATGTGCTGAGTTGAGACATCATTGTAAGTGTACTTGTTTGTTTTGTTTTACGGCATATCAACCTCAGTGGGTCATTTAATGCCAATAAAGTTTTGAAATAAATCAATTCTTAATGGATAATACAATTTTTTTATAAATACATTTTTCTATTTAACCCATAGATGGGACCCTAACAGGTACTACCACTCCGAGTCAGAGTGGACCAGGGAGCAATGGTGATAAAGGGGTGCTCCACATTCCCCAAACCTCCAAAACTGGAACCTCACCATCAGATAGAGTTTAACGTCATTCCCAGGACATGTAGACCCGCAGCCACCGCCTTCTAGCACCCATATGATAAAAAGGGGTTGGGGCTTGCCATAAGGGCAATAGGGTTGGTAAAATCATATAGGTGCTAGGGCTTGACGTAACCAGCCGATTGATCGGAGGGGGCCTCTCCGACCGCCCGTCTAGCCCAAGATAGGGCCAAAGTGGAGTATTGCATGTCATGAACTGCTCATCCACCTGGGCCCTATCCTTAAGCATCACGGGTCGCCACCCACGGCCAACAGGTGGCCCCATTGGGGGAGTCTTACCCCTCTGCAGAGGTGCATTCAGTGCATTCTAACGCCTCAGCCGACAGGGCGGATGTATATTTGTGTAACGATCTATCTCAAACAGATTTGTAAGTGTGTGTATACGTTTGTGTGATATAATGGTTTGATGGATCAATTCGTCCATTTTTATCATTAAATTGATGACATGAATTTATATTTTGATAACATTATAATCAATAATCAAAATGTACCAATAATGAAGGATTTATTTTCTTTACTTTTTCTTTTTTTTTACTGTTTACATTTTAACCTGTTCAATTTGTCATTTATGGAGATTATTGTTATATTTTTAAAAAAATCAAATCAGGAAAATATTCAATAGTCAGCAATCCATTTAAATAAGGATTGATTAGTTAATCTGAATGTATTCATAAAAAAAACGAAGATGTTGCTAAAAAGGTCACATTAGAAAGGAAAGAATTTTTGAAGAGTGAATATTGATAGATTTAAATAGAGTGAGATAGATAGACAGATTTAAATAGAGTAAGATAGATCTATAAATAGATAAGAACAGAGTGAGGTAGATAGATATGAATAGAGTGGGGTAGATAGATAGGTATGAACAGCATCACATTGGAAAGGAAATAATTTTTGAAGAGTGAATATTACTAGATATGAACAGAGTGGGATAGATAGATATGAACAGAGTGGGATAGATAGATATGAACAGTGGGGATAGATAGATAGATAGATATGAACTGTGTGAGATAGATATGAATAGAGTGAGACAGATAGATAGATAGTATGAACAGCATCACACATTGGAAAGGAAATAATTTTCAAAGAGTAAATATTGCTAGATATGAACAGAGTGAGGTAGATATATAGATAATGAACAGAGTGAGATAGATATATAGATAATGAACAGAGTGAGATAGATAGATATGAACAGAGGGCAACAGATTGAGGAACAGGGATAGATAAAAAGATTTGAACAGATATATATATATATATATATATATATATATATATATATATATATATATATTGATATGAATAGAGTAAGTTAGATAGTTGGTTGCTTTTGTTTTATGACATATCAAGCCTTTTCAGGTCATTTAATGCCCAATCAAGTCATTTTGATAAACAAAGGACTCAAGATGCTTACAGTACCTGCTCTTGCTTAAGTGGTCACCAAATTAAGTATTAGAATAGGCTCAGTGTGAGTTGACCTTAATCTTAGATTGATAGATATAAACAGTGTTTCATGAGAAAGCAAAGAATTTTAAAAAAGTGAATATTGCTTAGTATGAACAGACTGAGATAGATACATAGATATAAACAGACTGAGATAGATACATAGATATAAACAGAGATAGATAAAAACAGACTGAGATAGATAGGTAAATAGATAAAAACAGACTGAGATAGATAGGTAAATAGATATAAACAGACTGAGATAGATAGGTAAATAGATATAAACAGACTGAGATAGATAGATAGATAGATATAAACAGACTGAGATAGATAGATAGATAGATATAAACAGACTGAGATAGATAGATAGATAGATAGATAGATAGATAGATAGATATACAGACTGAACAGATTGACATAGATAGATAGATATATATAAACAGATTGACATAGATAGATAGATAGATATATAACAGACTGACATAGATAGATAGATATAAACAGACTGAGATAGATAGACAGATAGATAGATATAAACAGACTGACATAGATAGATAGATATAAACAGACTGAGATAGATAGATAGATATAAACAGACTGAGATAGATAGATAGATATAAACAGACTGAGATAGATAGACAGATAGATAGATATAAACAGACTGACATAGATAGATATAAACAGACTGACATAGATAGACAGATAGATAGATATAAACAGACTGAGATAGATAGATAAATATATATGAACAGACTGAGATAGATATAAACAGACTGAGATAGATATATAGATAGATATAAACAGAGATAGATATAAACAGACTGAGATAGATATATAGATAGATATAAACAGACTATCTAAACTATAGATGGGAAACTAACAAGAACTATCATTCCATGTCAGAGTGGACCTGGGAGTAATGGCAATGAAGGGGTACTCCACACTCCCCAGAGGTCCAAAATTGGAACTTCACAATTAGATGCAGTTTAATGTCATACCCAGTTTGACTCACATCCCTATGTCTCCTTGACAGTTTTCAACAAATACACCTTTTTGCCCACAGCCTTATTTTTCATTGGCCATGGTTTACACCAACGCATTTTCTCAGGCATCACACCCACACATTTCCTGTTTTCTGACAGCCACTTTGTTGATTTTATCTACAACTGTAGGTAACTTTTAACTTTATCTGCAAGGTTCACTGCCGGTCAAGGCAATAAACTACATAATAAATGACTCCTTATTTTTTAGGTAGAAAATTGGTCTAAAAAAGTCAATCATTACACAAATATATAAGGTAATTATTTACTAAGCTTATTTTAGTTGTGGCACCCAGTGAGAATCAAACTCCCCAACAGTGGTCAGCCAATCCAGCTTGCTAACCATTATACTATGCAAGATGCCCAATATGCCTTATATAGCATCTCAATTAATCCGTCAGAACTTCCAAATAGAAGAATTCTCTTTTTAGAGAAAAGTTTTAAAGAAATATTTTGTTGAAAAATATTTGTTTGGGGGGTAAAAAGGCTGTTGGTCAAATTGTGATGGGAGGGGAGGAGAGGGGAGGGGACATTTATAATATTAAACATGATAACTGACAGACAGGAATGAATTGGAAAGGAAGCAATCTTAAGATTTAAAATAATTTCCTTTGGGTAAACAGAAAAGAAAGAAAAAGAGACGAAAGCAAAGAATTTGTCTCTGAATTCAATCAATTCAGATAAAAAAAGAAAGTACTTATATATTTATTGATGAGTGTCTAAATAAAATCTTTTTAGAATTAAGGAATGATTATGTGAATCTTTCTGGAAAATTCAAGAAAAATACTTCAATTTCAGGAAAACAACTTTCTGAGATTTTTTTTTTAATTTGCATTTAAGGAATTTTTCTCACAAAAAAAAAGAAAAAAAATTAAAAAAAGAAAAAAGAAAAAAAATTGTTTTATCTATTTTTCTGCCACTCCCTGTCTTGGATCGAGGAAAAAAAAAATACAAAAAGACATTGCAAGATTAATGTACTGAGACTAACAAAATCATAGTCTGTAAGATAATCTCTCTTTCTCTCTCTCTCAGCTTTGGGTAACAAAACTATAGAGTCTAAAGGCAATAAGTATTAATACTAATTAAGACTAATAAATTCATGGCATGTAAGATACACACACACACTCTCTCTCTCTCTCTCTCTCCTCTCTCTCTCTCTCTCTCTCTCTCAGCTTTGGGTAATAAAACTATAGAGTCTAAAGGCAATAAGTATTAATACTAATTAAGACTAATAAATTCATGGCATGTAAGATACACACACAAACACACACTCTCTCTCTCTCTCTCTGTCTGTCTGTCTGTCTCTGTCTCTCTCTCTGGGTAACAAAACTATAGAGTCTAAAGGCATTAAGTATTAATACTAATTAAGACTAATAAATTCATGGCATGTAAGATACACTCTCTCTCTCTCCCCTCTCTCTCTCTCTCTCAACTTTGAATTACAGCCGTGGTTGTGGAATTGGAACACAAATCCTTTGACTCCAACTCCTTTTGATACTTCTGATTCTGATCTCTCTATTTTTGGCACCTCTGACTCCAACTCCTCTTTATGTAACTAAGTGATTATGACCTACAAATAAATATAAAACCATGATTTTTTTTAATAATCCATTTATAAGGAGTGTGCACTGTATAACTTTACAGACTAAACTAGGGCCATATAAAGTGTAAATTTAACTAGAGTTGGTGTCAGTATAGTTTTTTCCGACTCCAACTCCTCTTTATGTAATTAAGTGATTATGGCCTACAAATAAATATAAAACCATCATTTTTTTTAATAATCTGTTTATAAGAGTGTGCACTGTATAACTTTACAGACTAAACTAGGGCCATATAAAGTGTAAATTCAACTGGAGTTGGTGTCAGTATAGTTTTTTCCGACTCCAACTCCTCTTGATGTAATTAAGTGATTGTGGCCTACAGATAAATAACTCCAATGACACCTTAATTGTTTCTGACTCCTACTCCACAGCCCTGGTAACAACTATAATAATAATAATAATATCCTTTCAGCTAGTATATTAGGTCTGAGACCTGTCAGCTGTTCCTTATAAATATTCATTTTAAATCCACAGAATATTTATAATCATTCCACAGATTATCCAACTTTGCCTTGAAGGAGTTTAGAGATGGGGCATTCACTACTGATGAAGGTAGTTTATTCCATGTATTCACCACTCTGTTACTAAAATAATTTTATCTTGCATTTGCAAGATTTTTTAAGGAGTTTTAATCTATATCCCCTTGTATAGATATTTTGAGCAATGTTTAGTAGGTCAGAGTTTGTTGAATAAAAACCATACGTGTATTTGTAGGCTTCAATCATATCCCCTCTTATACGTTGGAAAACCAATGTTCCTAAGTCTTTCTTCATACGAAAGGGATTTTAAATTATTCACCAATTTAGTAGCTCTCCTCTGAACTCACATTTTTTTAAAAATTGAATTCAATCAATGTAGATAAAATAGAAAGTACTTATATATTTATTGGTGAGTGTCTAAATAAGATCTTCTCTATTTTTGACACCTCTTTATGTAATTAAGTAATTATGCCTACAAATGAATATAAAACCATGACGTTTCTATAATCTATTTATAAAGAGTGAGTACTGAATAACTTTACATACTAAACTAGGGCCATATAAATTGTAAATTCAACTAGAGTCGAAGTCAGTATAGTGATCCCTTAATTGCTTCCAACTTTGGCTCTCCCAAATGAAGTTATCATAAAGTATATGTCTTACTGGAATCAAAAAGGTTAAGTAGAGGTAAAGATGAATGTTTCTTCCCAGTTTTATATATATATGTATATGTATAAACTTTGTTCTTGTGAACAATGTTTTTTTGGTATTTTGAAGTATTGGAAAAAAAGAACAAAAACAGAACCTTAATATTCCGTTGTTGTTCTGTCACACTGGTTCAATCAATTCCAATATTTCGGGTGAACTTCACCCTATTTCAAGGTATAGGGAATAGAGACTATCTGGAGAAAAATAAATACTGTATATGAGAGAAAAAAATGAATGAAGTGCTATATATATATATATATATATTATTATATATATATGACTGTTACTATACTAACCATAAGTGAATAAAATTGCCAAAATATTACCCTCATGTATTTAAACCAAAATATTTTATGGTCAAGTCTTGCAGAAAACATGGGATCCCACTAGATCCCCAACAGCAATAAGCAGTGATGAGCCTGTTCAATAGTTAACTGGGTGACTACTTAAGCAACTGCGGGTACTGTAAGCAACCCGAGTCCTTTGTTTATCAAAATGACTCGATTTGGCATTTAATGCCCTGAAAATTAAGGGTATTAACACTATATGAAATGCCAACAGCCTCATCCAGGGTTAGAACTCATGTTGGTGAGTTCATTTCCTTCGTTGGAAAACATTACACCATGCGCTTCAATAAAATGTTCAATATACATTGGTACCTTGATTTACGACTTCAATTTGTTCTACTCATAACCAAATTCCTTGCCAGTTCCTGCAAGATAACCAAAGTTAAGAAGCAATGAGCCTGTTCAATACTTAATTGGGTGACCATTTAAGCAACTGCAGGTATTGTAAGAAACTTGAGTCCTTTGTTTAACAAAATGACTTGATTTGGCATTAAATGACCCAAAAAGTGTTGATATGCCATAAAACAAAACAACCAACCAACCAGAGGCCTTTGTTTAACAAAATGACTTGATTTGGCATTAAATGACCCAAAAAGAGTTGATATGCCATAAAACAAAACAACCAACCAACCAGAGTCCTTTGTTTAACAAAATGACTTGATTTGGCATTAAATGACCCAAAAAGTGTTGATATGCCATAAAACAAACAACCAACCAACCAGAGTCCTTTGTTTAACAAAATGACTTGATTTGGCATTAAATGACCCAAAAAGTGTTGATATGCCATAAAACAAAACAACCAACCAACCAAACAGAGTCCTTTGTTTAACAAAATGACTTGATTTGGCATTAAATAACCTAAAAAGGTTTGATATGCCATAAAACAACCAACCAACATTTTTAAAAAGTATGATGCAATATAAATAGCATTGGGTATCAAGTTTACTATACTGAGACAAGTGAATAAAATTGCCAAAAAATACCCTCAACTATAATGTGACCAATTTTTTACTTTTTCTTTTCTTTCTAAAATTGATACAACATTTCTTGGACTGTGCATGAATTTTACTCCTGAAGTATTTTTAAAACATTTTCTTGGCTCGCCTGAAAAAAAAAAAAAAAATTGTCCAAATCTTTAAAATGATAAAATTCCAATTTATTATCAGTTTTGGCAATTTCTTCGTGTTTTTAACTTTCAAAAACTTTATCAAAAATGCTTAATATGTTTTGCAAAAAATATTTGTCATTTCTAACCAGTGAGATTCACTTACAGATAGAATTTGCCTTATATATATATATATATATATATATATATATATATATATAATATGAGGTCTGGCTGTAAAGTTCATATGGTGATAAAGATATTCTCATAGAATGATGTTTATTTTTCAACATAGTCACCTTAACAGTTCACATGCACACACATTACATATATCATATTCTGTTCAATATTTAATTGTCTGACGTCTGAGGATTGCATGATACACATGAAACTATAGTAATGTGAAATCATACCTTTCCCAAGGGTATTAGTGCTATGTGAAATGCAAACAGCCTAGTCCATTTCCCACAAAGATAACCATTGTACAACACATATACATGTGTGTGTATATATATATATATATATATATATATATATACATGTGTGTGTGTATATATATATATATATATATATATACACACAAACATATATTTATATAGATATATATACATATACATCTCATATACATACAGATGTTCATTCTTATCTATTATATATACATATACATGAGGAGTAAAGGATTGAGTAAATCCGACAAGATGTAGTTGATAAATTTGAATTTAGTTATTGTGTTGTTTTAGCCACATTTTCCTCTATTTACAACCACACACATACACACATACATATATACATACATACATATATATATAATTATTTACTAAGCTAAGCTTAGATGTGGCACAAGGCTAGATGTATGGGGTGCCCAATGAGAATCAAACTCACTAACAATGGTCTGCAAATCTAGCTTGCAAATGTGCTCAAATTCTGACC
This sequence comes from Doryteuthis pealeii, assembly GCA_023376005.1. NCBI lineage: Eukaryota > Metazoa > Mollusca > Cephalopoda > Myopsida > Loliginidae > Doryteuthis > Doryteuthis pealeii. The sequence continues at coordinate 72,779,751 of CM042166.1, forward strand.
AGTAGATATATATATATATCTTATTATAATGGAGATTGTGTGTTTTTCTGTCTGTAACCGAAACTAAATCACTATTCAAGTCACAATTCCCTTAGTAATTGACGTCACATTCACCATGAATTTATCCTTATTTTAACCTCAATTATTAATAAAATTGTTTTACATTATTTATACTGTTAACCATATCTACATACTAATAACATGCAATTGTATTTATATATACAACAAAATAGCGGTTTACAGTGTGAATGGGAAGGCTAATTTGCATATTGATATTAAAAATGTAATTTAATAAATATATGCTAAGTATTGGTTTCTAACTGTTTGGCTTTATTTTAATGAATATAATCAAAAATCTCTTCAATGAATCTTAAATGAAATCCATTAACAAGAAAGATAACTGTCATTTTATTCTTCACTTCCTCTTTAACTAAATACTTAAATTAGAAAAAATAACAAAGAAAGACGAGAGTGATGGAAGAGTAAATTTCAGTTCTATTTTTCGATTATATCCCCCTCTGTTTCAAATCTTTTTATCTGCATTCTTATTTAGTTTCATTAGCGTTTCTAATTTAATACGATATTTCATTACATTAAAACTTAAATACTTGCACCCAGAGGGTGCATATATTTGCTAGTATATATATATATATATATATATATATATACACAAACACACACGTTGACCACTTTATGACATATTTACCTTATCATCGACCCCTACTTAAGTTTAATGAAAACATTAAATCATTTTTGAAATAAGTTTATCTACTTTTTTATTTAAATAATTTTAAAAAAGTTCACTAACGTGAAAAATATTTATTTATTATAATGATCCACATTAATGAGATGGGTGTGCTTGATGAGCAGTGGCAAGACGATTGATATTAGGTCGAATATTGGTAAGCTTAAGTCTTAAATCACCACGGTTCACCAGGTTTAATCTATTCAAGATAAGTTTTGTTACGGTTAAAGAAAAATAATGCTTATTTACTCTGTGTGGACAAAGTCGATGATTTCAAAGAAAAAATATGAAAGTTGCTGTTATGCTAGAAGCTGTTTTCAAAAGTGTCTAGCACTTTTTTTAGCAAAACTATCACCTTCATTTTACCATGATTTCCATAGAGAAAAGCCCAACGGTTACCACAGCACTTAGGCTAGATTCTTGTCACAAGAAATAAGAGATGTATTATAATATACTTTTACCTATCTTTTTATGATACAGACAACCGGAAATGTATTTTGTATTGATAAATTATCTTGGAATGTTTACAACTGAATACCTAAAAATAATCACACCAATTGCACTGTTTATATATACAAGGTGTGTCATAAAAATATTGAGATTGAAGCTGTATTTACCAAGATAGAAATTAACAATGAATGGAACGTTAATTTTTTTCAGAATACAAGGTGTGTCATAAAAGTATTGAGATTGAAGCTGTATTTACCAAGATAGAAATTAACAATGAATGGAACGTTAATTTTTTTCAGAATACAAGGTGTGTCATAAAAATATTGAGATTGAAGCTGTATTTACCAAGATAGAAATTAACAATGAATGGAACGTTAATTTTTTTTTTCAGAAAACAAGGTGTGTCATAAAAGTATTGAGATTGAAGCTGTATTTACCAAGATAGAAATTAACAATGAATGGAACGTTAATTTTTTTCAGAATACAGGGTGTGTCATAAAAGTATTGAGATTGAAGCTGTATTTACCAAGATAGAAATGAACAATAAATGGAACGTTATTTTTTCAGAATACAAGGCGTGTCAAAAAGTACAAAAATTCTTGATACATTTTTGACACACTTTGTGTGTGTGTGTATATATATATATATATATATATATATATATATATATATAGTAGATCGCGACTTGCCTTTCAAAAATAAAACGCTGATCAAATACAGTTACATAACTAAAAAGATTTTCATCTCCTGTCACATATAAAAACATCCATCATTTTCTTCACCCCAAGAGACATCCTAATGAAGGTTCAATGTAACCGAAATGTTTTAAACATCGATAATTAAATTCATCCCATTTTTCGGAACACTTGTTTTTTCAAATTTTCTTTATATATATATATATATATCTTTCAATAAGAAAGAACATTTTTAACCACCATTTGGCTATTATAAATTTATTTCAACTAGAACATATATATATATATGTGGGTATGTGTGTGTGTTTGCATGTCTGTGTATGCTAGTGGTGCAATGGTCATCATTGTAAGAAATGGACACGGTGACCCAAGTTCAAATTCTGGATGAGGCTGTCTGCATTTTCACATAGTTCTAATACCCTTTAGAAATGAATCCAACTATTCGCATTCAACCAAACATATATATATATATTCTTGTCACAAGAAATAAGAGATGTATTATAATATACTTTTACCTAAAAAAAATGTATGATAAAAGCCTACCAAAAAACACATCACATCTACCCTCACTTCATTCATGTCTACCCCTATCCTCCCTCCCTTCACTTCCAACGCTTATACTCGCACGTAATTTTGCTTTCAATAAAAATCATTTGACCGATGATGTCCGTATAAATCGGACGAAACGTCTCAACTCTCTGATTTGTTTTGAGTTTTCATTTCTTGTTCACCATCCTTCTACCTACCTCATATATATATATATATTATTAATGTGTATGGTTGGCACTAGTATACTAGAAAAAGTAATAGTAATCCAATGTACAGTGTTATTAGAAGAGTGCTCAATATCTGTGATAGAGCGTTATATAATATATATATATATATATATATATATATATATATAGTCAGACACAGTGTGGCTAGACATTAGCAGGCTACTTCCAGCCAGGATGGAAACTCAATTGATTTATCATCACTCAAACTTCGTAAACTCTTGGCCATCAGCACCTACAGACTGAAGAATTTAACTGATAAATAAATACATATGTATATATTTTTGGGGAGATTATGTGCTTAATTAAAGTCATATCTAAAGTCATATCTAATTTGTTAATTAATTAATTATAATTAAATGAATTGTTTATGCTTTACATTTAAACCGATATGCATGCCTAATTCATTTAATTATAATTAATTAACAAATTAGGTATGACTTTAATTAAGCACATAATCTCCCCCAAAATTGTCGGCCTTCGCTATTTCAAACACATTGTTTGTTCACTTATGTATATATATGTAAAGGCTGCTAGAGAGTGCTCCATCCATTTTATAGGAGAACGTTGCCTTTAAGAATTGTCAGTGGTCATCAGCAAAAATCCCCTCCAGGGGTGGGGTTTTACAAACAGACAGTATTAAGATTCAACCATCAGAGAATATAATCAAATTTGGAGATGCGTGGCGTAATGGTCAGAATCGCTGGAAATGGACGCGACGACCCGAGTTCAAATCCTGGACGACGCTGTTTGCATTTCTCATAGGTAAAGGTATGGATCCAACTATTCACTGGCTAAAATCTCAACAAACATGTCACATCCTGCTAGTATTTATATAGATGACTCTCAGTGTTATAAAATTTGATTTTTTGAGATATTGTACCGCTTGACCTGTCCTGTTTTCTTTGTTTTACTGTGAGAATCGGTGAAGACCTCCTTCCCTTTAGATTAGAAAAGATTTTAGTCAGTCGGCAGAAACCACGACGTGGTGAGTCGTGTATTGCACGCTCTGCGCAGGTAGTCTGGTGGGGGTTTCGAAAATGAATATGATCTAAGTTAAATCGAAGTCTTGTGTTATTATCTAAAAACTACCAATGACACAGGGCTTCTGATAAAGAGAAATCCCCAATGGAAGACCAGACACGTCCCCAAGAGAGAAGAGATGTTAGAAGAGACGCTAGAAGAACTTAAGATGTCAAAGATGCCAGAAGAAGAATAGAAAAGAAGGGTATACAACACATCTAAAACTACAAACAGCCATAAACCTTCATCTACCAAATAAGAAAGAGGCATCTTAGAGTTATTCCCCTTTTATAGACCTTTTTATAGTTAGTATCTCTTCATCTGTAAGACATTGTATGATGAACTTCCAAAATGGCTGTCATGTCCTGTCAGCTAAAAGGAATTTGTCACTAATTCGAGGCAGTAAAAATATCAAAGCTACTTTGACTTTATTGAGACTAAATCCTGTCAATGTTACTCCGGATTTTATCCTCAATGGCAATAGGTACCCATCATTCTTTTATTTATCAGACATATGTGAAAGACATGGATTTGAGTAGATTTTGCATAAAATCTAAAAAGAAACTAAATACTTTACAAGGGTATATATTTACCCAACCACACTGCACAAGCAGGAGGTGACACAAGGTCAATTTTTAAGGGGTGTTTAAAAGACTTGAATTTAGTTTCCTTCTTCTAGACCAGTTGCCGTACTGAGGTTAAAGAGCCTAGTCTGCCCTACTATTTACCCATAGCTAGATAGAAAATCTTTGGATGCATACCTTTCCGAAGGTCAATTTCAAAGCAGAGTGTATATATTTACCTAACTCCTCTGTATGAGTATAAGGTGACACAGGGTCAATTTTTAAGCCAAGTTTAACATTTTTGAATTCTGAGTTTTCCTTCTCCTAGACTGGTTGCCATAACAAAGTTAAAGAACTAATTTGGTTTGGTTTGTTTTACGGCATATCAACCTCAGTGGGTCATTTAATGCCAATAAAGTTTTGAAATAAATCAATTCTTGATGGATAATACAATTTTTTTATAAATACATTTTTCTATTTAACCCATAGATGGGACCCTAACAGGTATAGGATTGGTTACAAGTAAGCAACACATTAGGTTCATTTTTGTCATCCCTGTGTCAATGGAATACACATCAAAAGCCTTTTGATATTTTATTTTTAGACAACAAGAATAATTATATATATATATATATATATATATATATATATTCTTTTTTAAATATTCTTTTTTAAATATTCTTTTTTAAATATTCTTTTTTCAAACATTTTAAAATTCTGTTTTTTCTCTACTCAAAAATAAAAAAATTCACTCTGATGAAGGTCGTAAAAAAATCTCTCTGTGTACGGAATATTTTTACATTTTTCCTATTATTATTATTATTATTATTATTATTATTATTATTATTATTATTATCATTATTTCAACTTCATCTGATTTTTATTTTATTTTTAGACGATAAGAATAACAATATATATATACATATGTATATGAGGAAAAAATGAGTAAAGAAATGTAGATGGATAAAAATGAATTTAATCGATATCACTTACACATGTGTTTCGGTCAGTTTATCAAAATGTATACGGATTACACTATTATTATTATTAAAATAATCAGATGAAATTGAAATAATGATAATAATAATAATAGGAAAAATGTAAAAATATTCCGTACACAGAGTGAATTTTTTATTTTTTGAGTAGAGAAAAATCCGTTGGAGACAAAACAGAACTTTAAAAATGTTTGAAAAAAGAATATTTTTTTAATCATTTTTGGAATGCAGAGACCGTTAAAAATTTGAAAGTTTTGGTGGATGGATACAGTTTGTATTGCAAAGAATAAAATGTTATTAATATTCCTAAACTTGTTTGATGAGTGAATGAAGCGTGTTTTCAATGTTATTGTTTGGAAAAAAGAAAACGGTGAAACACCAAAAGAGTTCTCCACTCAAAATGAGCATATGTATATATATGTATATATATATATATATATATATATATATATATAATTTTTTTTACTTCTAAACTCTACCAGTGTGGAAAAAAGGTAATTCAGTTTTCAAAATAAATTTTTTTTCAAACTGACATCTGGGGGAAAAAAAAAGAAGAAAAGACAGGCACATCTGTACTTTCTGAAAGCAATCTTCAGCACCCCTGAAAACTCAAAAAATAAAGAACTTTTAAGAATTTTTTAAAAACAATCTGATAGATTGGTGTGTAATCGATAATAATCCATTGAAGGAAAAAAAAATTTTTTTTTTAAATTTAGATGGGGGGGGGGGGCATATTTTCATGTCCACCAAAAACAAAATTACTGTCATAAAAGGAGAATCAAATTTATGCCTAAATTTTAAAACTAACCCCCACTATGAAACTAAACATTTTCACAAAAGAAAATCTTTTAGAATATACACATTGAAGTGCATAATAAAATAAATAAATAAAATTTATTTAGTATTGTAAAATAACGGGTGCGAGAAAAATAAAACATCTATTGCAAAAACACGGACATAAAATGAGGGTGCATTTTATTTTATGGTAGGAATATACGAGGAATTTGTTTGTTTTTTTAAGAAAAAATTTTTTAGCTAATTTCTTCAAATAAACCTTACCTGAGAGTTTAATCAAAGTTTCGGCCAAATATATATTGAGAATATTTGGATGCATACCTTTCCCAACGGTATCAAGCACTGTAAATACAGCTTTAATCAAGGTATTTTTGAACACACCTCATAGAAGTTAATCTACACAGTCTGTATTTAAAAGTTGAGTAGCTTTATTCATAGTGAATTTATTTCTCCTCGTCGGACTGGGTAATTACAAAGATTGATCCGAGTCGAGAAGTTTCAAATTCGACTGAAAGTGACATCCAAATTCTAGCCATGTCATATGAATGAGAGTCAAGGACATTTTAATTGAGAATATTTAAATTCATGTCAAAGGGTTAATTATTCGTTATTCATAGCAATTAATAGAGATTTAAATTATTCAGGGAGTCATCAAACATGTGATGGCCTCTAAATCAAGTGAGGAAATTGTACGATGACTGTTACATTTAGTATTTATAAACTATGAGTAGAACTAAAGGAAATTTCATGGTATAGTTAGTACATACTAATTATATTATACATTCAGTTACACTGGATGGGAGGCCTCTGAAATTAGTAGACTAATTCACATACCTAGGTAGCAACATCTCATCTACAGAGACTTGGACATATACAATTGAAGATCATCAAGAAGAAATATTCTGCGTTTTTTAACAAAACCTGTTTAAATCATAACTTGCTGCCAAAATATACAATATACAATATATATATATATATATATATATATATATATATACAATATATAATCAATAGTAATGATATTATGGATGACTTGGACACATAACTTAAAGTTTCATGGTTATGCAATCCTCAGATGAGTCAAATGGTTGAGATCTTAAAAACCAGTAGTCAAATGGTTTATATATATATAGTCAGGGTTCGATTCACACACAAAGCGGTCTTCCTGTCTATAGCTCTGCTGATGAAGCCTAATAGGCCGAAATGTACATACAGAGATTTATTTTTCTCGATTTGTTTAGCCTTACATTTGAATAGGAATGCCCGCCTAATTCATTAATTAATTAATTTTCAAAATTAGGTACGACTTCAATTAAGCACATATTCTCCCAAAAATCGTTGGCTAAAAAAAGCCATATCAAAACACATTTTTTGTTTACTTCTCATATATATGAGGTAAAATAAGGAATGAAAGAACAAAACTCAGACAAAAATGTGTAGTATATTTTGCTGGAATATTGAATTCAGCTTCTTCTGCTTTTATTGAATTTTATATAAATAGATAGATAGTATGGGTGCTCAATATCAGGGATAGAGCATTTATATCCAAGTTAAAGTTGGGTAGACATGGAATCAACAGTGCTTGATTAGTGACAGTTTCTCACTATGCAGTCCAGATATATATATATATATATATATATATATATATATGAATATAATTTTTTCTATATTAAGAGTTTATTCTTTTTGAGAACTAACCCAATGGTAATACAGTTTAATTAGTATATAGGAATATTATACTATATATACATATATTGTGAATGGCTGAATCACCATTTTCTGGGAAGATGGATGGATCTGGTACACATGAGTGACCAGCCAGAAGCCCTGATTTAGAACCCTGTGACTTTTTTCTTTGGGGTTGGTTGAAGGTAAGATAACAACAAAAAGCAAATATTCGACCGAGCAACAGCGTGTAACTTGGAAAAGTTTCAAGTTAGGAGGTACTCCTAAGTGAAGGTACCACTGTATATGCCTTTTATGTATATTGAATATGTATATTAAATAACTACATTGAAAAATGGTTTAGCTCAGTCGGTAGAGTGTTTGGCTAGGAATTACAAGGTTCCTAATTCGATACCGGCCCTCACCAACTCAGCGTATGTGTAGCACAGGGATCTATGAAACCAATGGCTTTGGAAGAACTTGAAGGATGAATACAAGAATTTATTACAAAAATTGCGCTGAAAAGGATAAATTTTGTTTAAAACCTGTATTTTTATTATTCAGTGTATTATCTATTTAATAAATAAAACACTGAATAATAATTAAAAAAAACACCCTTCCCTTTTATCTTGATAAATGTTATTAAGATAAAAAGGAAGTGTTTTTTTTTTATTATTATTCAGTGTTTTATTTATCAAAATAAAAGGAGGATTTTTAGTCGACCTCAAAACCTGGAACCCCCCATCAAAATTTTTTTTTCTATTTTTAATTTTTTTCCTTCAATGGATTATTATCGATTACACACCAATCTATCAGATTGTAAAAAAAAAAATTCTCTAAAGGTTCTTTATTTTTTGAGTTTTCACAGGTGCTCAGTTCCCTGTATAAGTTTATAGTAAACCGATCCCCCATATCGGAACCGCTCTACCTTCTATGTTGGGATGAATTTGCACAAAGGTGTCAAAATTAAGGTGACACAGAAAAAACAGAACCCACAAATTTTGTAATAAAACTGTTTACTCTATGAAACCAATGACTTTGGAAGAATTTGAAGGACGAATGCATTTCTGCCATTCCACAAGAGTTCCTGGAAAGATCAGTTTATGCGATTACAAAATGGCTTGAGAGGTTGGAGGTGCCCATATAGAATTTTAAATAAAACTCCATGTTATGTGTGTTCTTCTCATATTCATTTTTTGTAAAAATAATAATTCAGAAATAAATTATAAGATTTTTAAAATAGGAAGTTACTTTACAATCACCCCATATAAATACTAAATTTCGAACAAGTCAAACATATACTAAAAAGGAAAAGAGGGAGAATAGTTGGATGCATACCTTTCCCAAAGTGTATATATATACAATATAAATATTTATATATACAATATAAATATTATATTACAATATAAATATTTGTAAATTAAATTTTTTTTTTTTCCCTGTAAGATCTTTATCATGAACATATTTTCTATTTCAGAAAGATACAGTTGTTAGGATTTATTACTTTTAAAATAGTAATATAAAAAAAATTGATAATTTTTACTGCCTACTGGCCTCAAAGAAAGGGATGGTATGACACTCCTTTAGTGATGTCATTAAGTTTATTTAATACACACCATGAAACTGTACAAGGAAAAACAAATAACATTTAATGATGGATAACAGCAAATACCTTTAAAGAAATAGAAAATTCTCAAAGAAATAGAAAGCTCTTACCATTGTTGCCTTATCCTACCAGTCGTGAAAACTCTAACTCTGACTTCCCCTTACCCTTTTCTGGTTAGGCTTCATAGACCGCAGAAACCAGTGGTCGGTACCAAATGGTATTAAACCTATTAAACTAGCCCAAATTTAATACTGTGGTTGTAGTTAACTATGTGAAATGCAAACAGCCTTGTCCAGGATATAAATTCCTAATGACATATAATAAAAAACAGAAAGAGAAATACTAGTTTAATAGTGATACTAGAGAGTTAGTATAAATTGATCTTAACGTCAATTGATTTATTCATATATATATATATAATGGTGGGTGAATTCCTACAAAGTCGGAAATTAATGAATAGGAATAGACAGCGAAAGGGTAAATAAACAGAGATAGATAAACAGACATATATATATATATATATATATATATATATATATACATGTATAATAAATAAGTTAGTATATATATATATATATATATATGTATGTATAATAAATAAGTTAGTATATATATATATATATATATATATGTATGTATATAAATAAGTTAGTATATATATATATATATATATATATATATATATATATATATATGAGAGTGGAGAGAGAGGGGGGAAGAGCGAAAGAAACAGACAGACAGAGACTTACATACAGATAGACAGATGGATGGAGACAGGCAGAAAGATATATATAAAACAATGCATATTTACATACATCCGTACGTACACCACAAACACACACACACACACACACACGTAGATACATATATTTGAATATGTGTATATTTGTGCTTGTGTGTGTGTGTGTGTGTGTGTGTATGGACTTTCAAAATCTCCTGCTCTTATGGAAGTTGGCCAAAGAAAAATCACCTGACTCCCAATCAATCGTGCCAGAAATAAAGAGTTCTCAAAGAAAGAACATGTTGAAAATGTCCACTTGGTCTTGCCTTAAGATAAGTAGCATTTACGACAACATCTGCCATGGGTGATTGGTGAAGTTTTAGCGGAATTAAAAACCGAACATTGTCCAGAAACCACCTTTGCTCTTTTAAAACAAAGTTAGATTTCACTTGGAAATCAATAATCTTGATTAGGTATTGATTTATTGACTAGTAGTCAATATCTCATTTGATATATATAAATTTGGTATGAGCTCTCTAAGGAGTGATTTAAATTAACTTTCACTTCCAAGCATATATATATTTACCAACCCCTCCGCACGAGCTGGATATGACACAAAGTCAATTTCTTAAGCGGAGTTCAACAGGTTTGAATTCAGAGTTTTCCTTCTCCTAGACTGGTTACCTAGCCATGGTTAAAGAGCCCAGTCTGCCCTGCTATTTACCCATAGCTGGAGGGAGAGTAAGATTCATACCTTTCCCAAGGGTATTAGCGCTAAGTGAGATGCAATGTCCAAGATTTGAAATCGGGGCGACGAGTCCATTTCCCATGACTTTAACCATTGCGCCACTTCCAAGCATATAAGCAATGATTGTTTGCTTGCAGACTAGATCTCTCTGTGATCGTAAAATATATAAACAAACCTATGTATTTAATAGTTTAAACACCAGCCTCGTTACAGCAGCTGTCAAAGTGGCCGAGAGGTTAAGAAATTTGGCTGGCAAATAGTCAGTCGGAGTTTGCACCTATCCAGGGATAGTTGTTTTGTCTAGCCACACTGAAGAGGCATGAAACGCCGAAACACGTTTCTGTGGATAACTTATTGATATATATATATATATATATATATATACACTATTATATATTTATTGTATATATATTCTTATATATTATATATAATAGGTCTATCCCTGATATTGAGCACAGCAGCTGTCAAAGTGGCCGAGAGGTTAAGAAATTTGACTGGCAAATAGTCTGTCGGAGTTCGCTCCTAGCCAGGGATAGTTGTTTTGTCTAGCCACACTGAAGAGACATGATACGCCGAAACACGTTTCTGTGGATGACTTATTAATATATATAAATATATATATATATATATATATATATATATATATATATATATATATATATACATTATTATATATTTATTCTTATATTATATATAATAGGTCTATCACTGATATTGAGCACTAAACTAATAATACCTCAAAAACTTGGTCCACCTCCAACTCACCAAGTGAACTAGTGATAACTACTATAACTATATATATATATATATATATATATATATATACATATATATATTCTAATATATATATTTCTGAAGTGTTGGAGGGGTTGGGTTGTAATTGTGCCAGATGTATATTATTATGGATTAGAATAAGTTTTATCTTACAAATTGGACAGACCATCTCTACCACATGGCTCACTATACAAACACTTTTATAATCTATAATATAAAAAGATCATTTTTTTTTTGTACTTTGCCAACAATGTAATTGTTCCAATATTTGGATAGAGCATCTCTATTTTTTTATTGCATGCATTCAATACACAGATGTGAAAAATACTCTTTCCCCTCATCTTCTTTATTACTTGGGTGAGTCAAAAGTTTTGTAATATTTTTGTTAATGTGAGGTACAATTTGGTAGCTCCAGATGATTTTGCTGAGGTTGTAAAGGTGACAAACCACACAGGACTGTGATATGACAAGCTCGCCTGATACTCTCCAAGTGCTACTCACCCGATTTGTATCTAAAGCTTGGAGCATGGCAAAGTTTATTATTAAGGGTGTGTCAAAGGTTTCAGTAGATCCAGATTCTTTTGTTGAGTTTGTGAAGGTGACGAACCACACAGGACTGTGAAATGCTGAGCTCACCTGATACTCTCCAAGTGCTACTCAACAGAAAAGTATAAATTTCAATAAGAGATGAAAACATGAAATAAAGTTTGTTACCAGGGTGATTCATAAGTTTTGCAATATTTTAGAAGTAATATGAGGCACAACATGGGCCGGGTTAGCTCAGTCAGTCGGTAGGGTTCTTAGTTCGATACTGGTCCTCGCCAACTCAGCGTATGAGTAGCACATAGAGTTTAACGTCATTCCCAGACATGTAGACCTGCAGCCACCGCCTTCTAGCACCCATATGATAAAAAGGGGTTGGGGCTTGCCATAAGGGCAATAGGGTTGGGAAAATCATATAGGTGCTAGGGCTTGACATGACCAGCCGATTGATCGGGGGGGGGCCTCTTCCGACTGCCCGTCTAGCCCAAGATAGGGCCAAAGTGGAGTACTGCATTCCATGAACTGCTCATCCACCTGGATTCTATCCTTAAGCATCACGGGTCGCCACCCACGGCCAACAGGTGGCCGCATTGGGGGAGTCTTACCCCTCTGCAGTGGTGCAGTCGGTGCATTCTAACGCCCCAGCCGACAGGGCGGTAGTATACTGAATACTGTATGATTCAGTATACAACAATATATTAGGGTATACCAAAAGTATTTTCATTTGAACAGACCCTCGATCTAAAGACTATTTCACATATCACCTAAATAATATGACTCCACAATACTGTTATTATCATTGCATATATTAGGGTGTACCAAAAGTATTTTCGTTTTTAGGGACCATCACTGCAAAAGACAACAATACAATTATGTATATATCAAAGTGAAAGAAGAAGACTCCAACTTGATTAAGATGAAGGTAATTGTTGTTTTGCAATGAGATCAAACACGCATGTTGACCGATTCTACTCGACAAATAAGCAAACGGAGACAAAAAGTGTTATGATAGATAATGATGAAAGTAAGAGGTAAACTTATTAATTTAATTAAGAAATATCAGTTATTAGATAAAATGATATTAATTATTGAAAAAGAGTAACGAAATATCTAGTATCCAATATGAAGCCTTGTATTTACTAATTAAATTAGAGATTAGATATTTTTACGACTTTATACAAAGTCAAAATAGGCAAAAGTAAGCAACATGATATCATCTATATATTATTTCGCGTGTTCCCAAATCTTCTGTCTGTATATCATATGTATCAAAATACACAATGGATATACCACAGTATGATTATTTAACTATTACAAAGTTTGATATGTATACTTACTTGCAATTAGTTCAATATGTAAAATTGATTGTTTTCTGAAAAGAAAAATTTCCATAAACAAATTACTACTAATAGAAGATATATATATATATATATATATATTGAAGTCAGTTAGTCTACTGTTGGTTTGAATAACAGGAGCTAGCTAGGTAGAACTCAAGCAGTGTCCAAGACAGTTGGTATATATAGAAATCAAGAATATATATATATATATATATATATATATATATATATATAGTGTGTGTGTGATTTAACGTCATAACATTACATCACATGAACACGATCCACGTCACATAAACGTTAAACAAGCCACAGTTTAAAAAACAATTTTTAGCATTATATCATCACACCGCGTGAAAGCGCTTCACATTTATATAAATGCTAAAAAAATACTGGTTTTTAAGATCTCAACCATTTGACTCATCTGAGGATTGCATAACCATGAAACTTTAAGTTATAGGTCCAAATCATCCATAATACCATTACTATTGATTATATATATATATATATATATAGGTATGCATCAAATACAAATGTTGTTGACCTGAATTTTAAAACCATTAATCATTTGCTGTGATATAACTATCATAATTTTTCTTAAAACTATCCACAAGTAAACATCTGATAAAATAAACATTGGCAGTACACATCTTCCTACTTATTTTCCCTTTCATTTGGTTTTGTGCTGTTCTAAACTAAATTTAGTAAATATCAAGACAGACAGACCCTCCCTATTTGGAAGATTGGCACTACACAATCTTCCTACCTCCATTTCCTTCCATTTGGCCTTGTGTTGTACTAAACTAAGCTTCGTTAATGTCAAGGCAAAACAGGTCCTCCCCACTTGGAAGGTTGACACTACACAATCTTCCCACCTTCATTTCCTTCCATTTGGCCTTAGTAAATATCAAGGCAGAGTGTTCCTCCCAACTTGAAAGATTGGCAGACAGGCCATCCTCTCTTGGAATATTGGTGCTACACAATCTTCCTACCTCCATTTCCTTCCATTTGGCCATGTGCTGTACTAAACTAAGCTTAGTAAATATCAAGAGAGACAGTCACTCCCAACTTGAAAGATTGGTGCTACACAATCTTCCTACCTCCATTTCCTTCCATTTGACCTTGTGCTGTACTAAACTAAGCTTAGTAAATATCAAGGCAGAAAGGCCCTCTCCACTTGAAAGATTGGCACTACACAATCTTCCTCCCTCCATTTCTTTTCATTTGGCCTTGTGCTGTAATAAATTAAGCTTAGTAAATATCAAGGCAGACATACCCTCCCCATTTGAACGATTGGCGCTACACAATCTTATTACCTCCATTTCCTTTCATTTGGACTTGTGCTGTACTAAACTAAGTTTAATAAATATCAAGGAAAATAGGCTCTCCCCACTTGGAAGGTTGACACTACACAATCTTCCTACCTCCATTTCCTTCCATTTGACCTTGTGCTGTACTAAACTAACCTTAGTAAATATCAAGAGAGACAATCACTCCCCACATGGAAGATTCACACAACACAATCTTTCTAGCTCCATTTACTAAACTGAGCTTCATAAATATCTTCTGTAAGTAAAAATAGGCAAAGAGAATGACCTAAACTAAAGTAAATATGGTAAGTAATGCAATTTTTGGCAGGAGATCTATATCGAAAGTATATTAACATACTTCAAATACAAGTTTATCGCAATTCAAAACCATTATTCACTTGTGATGTTATGATGATTATAATAATTCTTCTTAAAAATGCCAACATCAAATAAGAAAACCATATAATCTGGCAAACTATTACACAGATCTTCTACTTTATTAAAAATGTCTGATAGTTCATCTATATCTGTTTACTCTAACAGTATTTTCATGACTTATTAAGGTTGGTTGGTTGGTTGGTTTCTTTACTTTGCTTAATGGTATAATAACCTTAACTTGGTTATTTAATGCCAAAACCACTCTTGTAGAAGTAGTGGCACTATTTAACATATAGCTGGGGGGTGAGGAGGATCATACTTTTCCCAAGGGTATTAATGTTATAACATATGAGGAAGTTATATTAATGTTGGAAGGCTTAAAGTAACCTCCCAACGTGGGTATAAGTGTGTACATAAAAACATTCCGACAAAGGTGTGAAAACGATAACATATTCATTCCATAAGTGATGGAGACACACACACACTCGTTTATTATATCTGTTTACTCTAACACTATTTTCATGACTTATTAAGGTTGGCTGGTTGGTTGGTTTCTTTACTTTGCTTAATGGTATAATAACCTTAACATGGTTATTTAATGCCAAAACCACTCTTGTAGAAGCATAGTAGTTAATATTATATGTTAATATTATGACGGGATACAACATATCTGTATTTGTCAACCCCTCTTCACAAGCAGTATGTGACACAAAGTGGAAACGGGCTGGGCCCATAACCTGTTAAGTTTTTAAATGCCATCCTTGGCCAGTTGAAAAAGGGCTTAAACTAAGTAAGTCCTGGGTTATGAAATCCTTTTGTAAGCGAAAAAATTCTATCCTGCTTATAAGTCCTATCCTGCGTATAGTTAAAGTTACAGTGATTTAACCCTATGTCCGTCGTCAATGATAATCAAAGTAGTTATGGTCAGTATACTCCGTTTAAGTATTGTATCAACAGCAGAGTACTGCCAATGATTGGCCAAGAGTTTGATCATATGGTTCTCGCTGAGTCTATAAGTTCCTTCTTAATATACAGTTGGGGGGGGGTGAGGAGGATCATACTTTTCCCAAGGGTATTAATGTTATAACATATGAGGAAGTTATATTAATGTTGGAAGGCTTAAAGTAACCTCCCAACGTGGGTATAAGTGTGTACATAAAAACATCCGACAAAGGTGTAAACTCAAAGCAAGTAGCACTGGCCAATGGGAAGCCACCACCCAGCCTCGGCATGGCCAAATAATCTCTTATAAAAGAACACTGACACAAAATGCCATATACAAAAAGCGAAGCTACACAATGCAGTAGCAGGATATTGCTGGGATGCAAGCCCGAAATTTTAACATTTTGGACTGGGTCACCTGTGCGAACCAGTATAATGTTGAAAGACCCGAAACTGGTAATGATCACAGGAAAAAATTACTGATGATGTATCCCAGTGCATCTTAAAGATGTATTTTCCAAATTGTATTGCCAAATATCATAAATGTTTTACTCAATTTTATTGATTTTATTTGTGTTGCCTTTAAACCGAAATGTCAAAGTTTTGAATTGGCTTAATTTCTTAAAGCATTGTCAAGTATTCATTTTTGACTAGTATTTCTTTTGTAAGGAAGTTATATTAACGTTGGAAGGCTTAAAGTAACCTCCCAATGTGGGTACAAGTGTGTACATAAAAACATTCCGACAAAGGTGTGAAAACGATAACATATTTATTCCATAAGTGATGGAGACACACACACACTCGTTTATTTGATTGAATGTATATTATATAATCAGTGAGTAAATGGGTGGCATAGTTCGGCTCTAAGATTTCTTTCTTGGAAAAATTATTCAAATAAACACAAATGAGACTTTGAAAATATGGTATGCATACACCAAGGAATAAACACACACACACACACATTGACCTTTGAGGGGAATAAGAATACGCTGACTGTATCCCCTGCCAGAAAGTTAAGAATTTATTTACAAATATAGCACCCTATATATCTATTATATATAGGAAAGCGCGTGGTGTAATGGATAAAGTCATGGGAAATGGACTTGTCACCCCGAGTTCAAATCCTGGATGTGGTAATTGCATTTCACTTAGCGCTAATACCCTTGGGAAAGGTATGAATTCTATTCTCCCTCCAGCTATGGATAAATAGTAGGGCAGACTGGGCTCTTTAACCTTGTGTAACGTTACGCCTTTAATTAGTAATATGTGACGTAGTGCCTTTTCTTTCACGGCACTACAATTCGTATCTTTTTGTACGGTCGTCTGTTTACCAACACCGATCTAGCAGTCAGTCTTCTAGCCCCAAAATCCTTCCACACACTTCTTGGTCAAGGGAAGATATCACTTTACACACGCCGCGTGCCCTTCGTTACGGCCAATTGACTTTATCCACGGGTCGTCCCCTTTACGATAGTTACTTTACTATTTTGTTTGTGGCAGAGTTCCCATTCATAAAACGGTGTCTTTCGTCGTAAATAGAGAAAATTAATAACACCATGTTTACTTTTCAGAAGTTTATTATATTCAAAACTTCACTATAACTTTTGAGAGAGAGAGAGAGAGACCCTAATAATATATGCGCTTAATAATTAATTAATTGTATTCTAACTGGATTCAACTTTGAGTTTTTAGTCCTTAGTAAACTTCTCGGTGACAGGCTGTTCTTATGGTCCTTAGCGACAACAGCTTACTAAACTCCGTACGATCACTGACTGGCCCCGATCTCTGACTGACTCTGGCCTTCTCCGATCACCGACTGTCTGTCACTCCAACTCTAACTCTAACTGCAACTCCTTAATATAGTGTCTAAATAATCTTCCAGAAGATTCTTCTTCTGGTATTTTCTCCTTCTTACTCGAAACAATAGAATATTCCATTATTTCAAATCTCTCTGGTCAACTAAGGTTCATGGCCTTAAGATCAAAAGGCTCTCTGTAGTCACTAATCCTATTTTTTCGTTAAACATAGACTTATCGTCTCCTTTCTCTCGTTAAAAGATTTTATCTTTCCTAACTACTTTTTCGGTGATTCTACAAAGACCACCCAGTAATATAAGAGAATTTTTAAAGGTTTTTTTTCTAAGTCTGGCACAAGGCCACAAATATAGGTGCTGGGCGGCGATTACATAACACTTGGTTAGACAAGTAGTCAAGGAGAAGGAAAAGATTTACATGCCGCAAAATCCAACCGACCAACAACTATTATACAATATTTGGAAAGAATATACAAAAATATCCATTTTACCATTCCTAATGCACTATTGGCCTTATCCAAGACAGAACATTTTGAAGATCACATATCTTTGAGAGGGAAAGAAAAAAAAAATCTGTGACTTAATAAAGAATTCTGTTTTGGATGACCTGAATGACAAATGAAGAAACCAGAAAGAATCAGAAGTTGGTATACATGTCGAAACTTTGGCAAAAAGAAAAAAGACAAAAAGTAACCAACAACGACAAAGAAAGAAAGAGGCATGTTAAAACAAGCCTTCAGGATAATACCATGGAACCTTTGAGAATTACAGATGAGATGAGCGCAAATAGAAAACTATTCTTGTCAGAGAAGAGCCATGCAAACTGTGTCTGACAATCACTAACATGACATTGATCAAAGGTGACATGAATCAAACAATTGCTGAAAGGACCGCAACAAAGAAGCACACTGAAGAAGAAAAGAAAAAAAAAAACCTGCTTTTATAATTAGACTTAATTTTCAAATAGCAAATCAAAAAAATTTTTTATTTTATTTCTTATTTTTTTATTTTCTTTGGTCCTAAATGAAAAGGTTGACAGATTCTGAATCCAAATTTAGATTCACTCCAAAGAACAATGTCTAAATGTAGCCAGCATGGATAAAAGCTCGATTCATAAAAAAAACATCTAGGGGCAATGAATGCAGCAGTCACAATTATTAAGCGTACAAGATTATAACATATACGAAACAGTGGCATGTATTTTGTTTTGTTTTTTGGCATATCAAACTCAGTGGGTCATTTAAAGCCATTTTGAAAGATCCATAGTGATAGTTTGGAAAAAAAATGTTCAAACTCAATTTTTTTGGTAAACCAATTTTCTTTTTAACCCATAGATGGGACCCTAACAGGTACTACCACTCTGGGTCAGAGTGGTCCTGGGAGTAATGGTGATGAAGAGTTGCTCCACATTCCCCAGACTTCCACAACTAGAACCTCACCATCAGATAGAGTTTAATGTCATTCCCAGGACATGAAAACCCTCACTCACTGCCTTCTAGCACATATATGATAAAAAAGGTTGGGGTTGGCATAAGAGCAATAGGGTTGGGCAATCACATAGGTGCTAGGGCTTGATGTGACCAACTGATTGATCGGAGAGGGTCTCTCCGCCCACCCGTCTAGACCAAGTAAGAGCCAATGTGGAGAGTTGTAAGTCATGAACTGCTCAGCCACTTGGGTTCTGTCCTTAAGCATCACGGGTCGCCACCCACAAGCAACAGGTGGCCCTATTGAGGGAATCTTTTATCATATATCAAATGAATTTTTCCCACTGAAATAAACTGAAATGCCATTAATCTGTTCCAGTCCCACCAAAACACACCCTAATTTTTCTGTTATCTTTTTTTTTAGATAACTTTTTTCTCTAATTGTTTTATTAGAGTCCAAGTGGTGCAACCATACAGTAACATTGGCATGGCTACATGTGGCGGAGAACGAAAAAGAGTAAGACTTTCTCTTGCCTGCCGGGATCGAACTCGCGTCCGCCCGCATGCAAAAACAAATGCAATCTGGGTACTGGACGGATGCGAGGTTCGACATGCGCCGGATATTTGGTTTTTGTGTGTACTTAAAATAACCAAAGCGAGTGAGGAAAAACAGTGTTCTGTTAGAAGATAAGATTGAAAGCTGAGGACTGAGATTTTTTGAAGTTCTCCTTACAGTTGGGAGAGAATTAGAGTAATATAACTTTTTAATTCTTTTTTGGTCCCCTCTTTGGAAACACTACATTATGAAAGTAATATTTTCTTAACCTCCCTCCAAGGCCAGATTAACATAGTCCCTTTTACATTGGAAATAGCAACATCAACTCTGTAAAGAGATCGACGACGAAACGCGAACTGCTGGCTTCGAGGAGGAAGCCTGCTTATATTACTTCCCTCCCATGCCCCGCACATGCATGGTAGAGTCTATTATTGCAGGTGACTACCGGTGACTGTCCAAGGGCGTCCCGGTCCAATATCTAGTCCGTTGTACTACTCTACAAACTCTTGAAGCTAATCCTGTCTCTTGAAGGTTGCTTGTGTAAATAAGTACTTTTATTTGTTGATTGAATTCAGAAATACCCCCCTCTTTAATCTAATCCCGTCTCTTGAACACAATTCAAATAGGATCACCAACTTAAGTCAACTCAGTGTGTTTATATCAGCTAACAAAAACTAAATATAGTGAATCAACGACACATCAATCAAAATAGTAACTACAACAAAACTATAACTGGCAACCAGTGGCTTTGGTAATTTTTGTGGTATGATTGGCTGTTGTGATTTGACAATAGAGCAGAAGACTGGGGGTTAAGAAATCAACAATTCCATAGAATAAAAAAAGAAATTCTTTGCTACAAAATCGTTGGAGAGAAAGGAATCTTATTCCAGATAAAATCAAATTGTCATTATTCCAGAAAAACAAAAAGGTGAAAGAAGTTTCCCTAAAGGAGTTATCCGAGGAACAGATAGAATCAATTGCTGTTCATAAACACAAAAATCAATGTGATGCCAAACGG
Organism: Doryteuthis pealeii; assembly: GCA_023376005.1. Taxonomy (NCBI): domain Eukaryota; kingdom Metazoa; phylum Mollusca; class Cephalopoda; order Myopsida; family Loliginidae; genus Doryteuthis; species Doryteuthis pealeii. Next base: position 72,800,628 of record CM042166.1, read on the forward strand.
GTAAAAAAAATTCTATGCAAGTAGCAATTAAGACACAGCAGCAACAAAAAAAAAAATATAAAATATATATATATATATAAAAAAAAAAAAAATAAAAAGATTAGGATATAAAGAATTTTGTGGGATGGGAACTTAGAAAATGTTTTCAGATGGAAGACGATATTTCTATTAGAAAAAAAAAAAATCACATCTATTATAGTGTTTGTTTACAAGAGAAGTTCTTGGGCGAGTTAAAAGTTTTGCAATATTTTGGTACGACGCAGATCAAGATATGAAAGCAACCCATTGTTCATATTTCTTCTAATGTCATCAATGTCTTCTAATGTTTGCCATCTTCTCATTCATAAGGTCGTATCTGGTGTGTGTCTCTCTCTATCCATCTTAGTTCTTAATTATGAACATGGACACTTAGATTTTATACACATCATTTGTTTATTTTCTTATATCATCAGATTTTATTCCAAACCTATATTCATATCTATATATATATATATATATATGTAAAATGAAAATGGAAGTGAATCCGATGTTTTAATGAAAAGAGAAATAAAGGAAAGAAAGTATTGAATGATAAAATAGGATTATTTTAATTAATTTAACTTACACATGTTTCGGTCAGGAAATATATATATATATTAATATATATATATATTATATATATAAGTAAAGTAAGTAAAGTCGTCGGGCGGCCTAATGTCGGTATCAGCCAATCAGCGAGGGAGTCTATCCCCTTTTCACTAGCGCTAGACCAAGGAGATTGTTTTTGCATCTGAGGTGGAGCACCACACCTACCATCAGCTCCTTACTTTATCGCACATGTCCCTGTGCTACTCATAACGCTGAGTTGGCAAGGACCGGTATCGAACTAGAACCTTGTGATTTCTAGCTGAACGCTCTATCGACTGAGCTAACCCGTCCCTTTTGATATTATATATATATTTAACCTATATATATATTATATATATATTATATATATATTTAACCTACATATATATATTATATATATATTTAACCTACATATATATTATATATATATATTAACCTACATATATACATATATATATGTGACTGTGTGTACTTGTATATATGTATGGATTTATACTTGTTTTTTGCATGTGTATCTCTGTGTGAATATGTGTTTATGTATGAATTCATATTTGTTTTATGTATATGTCCATGTATGTTCATATAACTAGTGACAATTTTTATTTTAAATCCCATTTTCCTAGCTTGTTAGAAATATTTAAAAAATAAAGTTATTAAGCATCACATTAATAAAAACAAAACAATAGTTTAGTCAAATGGTCTTGATTTTGGTTCAGAAAAGAACTGAAAGTACTTGGTTTACCAATAATATCTCCTTTGGACAACTGATTAACACCTTTCAAGATGATAACTTAAAAAATATCATTAGAAAATTTGAAAGAGAAAAGAAAAAAATGAAAACAATAAGGATTATATACATATACATACATATATATAATGGACTCTCCCATCGATTTTCGATGTATGAGGGTTCATACACACAATGAACATCCACACAGGGATTTGTTTATAGTGGTGAAGGCTCGTGTTGGACCATCCACACTTTTTGGCACAGTCGATAGGAAAGAATTGGTGCATCAAGGGTTGCCACAAACCCAATCAATGACCGACCTCAGGAATTTTGAATTCAGAGTTATCCCTCTCCTAGACTGGTTACCTACGCAAGGCTGAAGGGCTCAGTCTGCCCTACTATTTAACCCATAGCTGGAGGGAGAATATATGGATTCATACATTTCCCAAGGGTATTAGCGCTATGTGAAATGCCAATAGCTTCATCTAGGAATTGAACTCGAATTGACGAGTCCATTTTCCACGACTCTAACCACTAGCCCATGCGCCTTCATAATACATATACATATATATATATATATATATATATATATATATATGGTGATTGCCACGTCTTCACAGAAGAAGGCCATTTCTACAAGTAGTTTGGTTGTGAGTACGCAGAGGGCCCACTGGTCCCCAAAAAAATTTTATTTAAAAATTTTTTTTTTAATGTTCCCTGTCACACATGAACCACTTTGACGGCTTCCTCTCGCATGTGACTGTACGTGACTGAGAGACCCAGCCCTCGACAGGCAGGCCCTGCCACACAGGTCACATATATGATCAGTCTTAAATGTGGAAATGTGTCCATGCCATCCGTCATGTGCTGATTACATAGAGGCTGCTTCAAGATGCGGTAATTGAGCTGCCTTACCTCAAATCCTCACAACTACCATTTCCAAAATATATCTTATTATAATGGAGATTGTGGGTTTGTGTGTCTGTAACCGAAACTATATTACTATACAAGTCACAATTCCTTTTGTTATTTACATCATATTCTCCATGATTTTATTTTTATTTAAACCTCAATTATTAATAAAATTGTTTTACATAACTTACACTGTTGACCATATCTACATACTAATAACATGCAATTGTATTTATATATACAACAAAATAGAGGTTTACAGTATGAATGGGAAGGCTAATTTGCATATTGATCTTAAAAAATTGATTTTAATAAATATATGCTTAGTATTATTGACTTCTAAATGTTTGGTTTTATCTTATTGAATATGAGCAAAAATCTTTTCAATAAATCTTAAAAGAAATCCCTTAACAAGAAGAAATAACTGTAATATTATTCTTTACTTCCTATTTTAACTAAACAGTTTAATTATGAAAATTTACCAATGAAAGACGGGAGTAACGGAAAATGATGGAAGAGTTAGTTTCTAGGTTGTTCTATTTTTCAATCATACCCCCTCTGTTCAAAATCTTTTTATCTACATTCTTATTCAGTTTCATTAGCCTTTCTAATTTAATATCATATTTTTTTATAAAATTTAACTAAAATACTTGCACCCGGAGGGTGCATATATTTGCTAGTATATATATATGTATATACAGGGATGTGTGTGTGAAAAAGTAGGTATACAGTTATAAAAAAGGGAAATCACCTACATTACTCATTGTTTTTTTTTTGTTTTTTTTTTTTTTGGTTTGTTTGTTTTACGGCATATCAACCTCAGTGGGTCATTTAATGCCGATAAAGTTTTGAAATAAATCAATTCTTAATGATAATACAATTTTTTTATAAATACATTTTTCTATTTAACCCATAGATGGGACCCTAACAGATACTACCACTCCGGGTCAGAGTGGACCAGGGAGCAATGGTGATGAAGGGGTGCTCCACATTCCCCAAACCTCCAGAACTGAAACCTCACCATCAGATAGAGTTTAACGTCATTTCCAGGACATGTAGACCCGCAGCCACCACCTTCTAGCACCCATATGATAAAAAGGGGTTGGGGCTTGCCATAAGGGCAATAGGGTTGGGAAATTACTCATTGTATTTATTATATAAACAAACAAATGTTGCATATACATGTAATAAGAAGCACATGTGGTAAGAAGATCTAATCCCTCAGCTACTCAAATTGCCTTCAGAGTTCACACTCTTCTCTAATTGAGAACAGACCCTTATGCACACTCTGAAACAAAGGTCTATCAGCATCAATTGGTTAAATAGCCAATTTACCTGAAAAAGAAATGAGTAAATGTACATGAATTTTTATTACTTAAGATATGTCAATTTCATTTCAGTAAAATATGACACTAAGTTCACTGATGTGATACTACTGTATACCTACCTTTTGCATCACCCTCTCTCCCTCTCTCTCTCTCTCTATATATATATATATATATATGAGAGTACATAAATAAACAATGTGTTTATTTGATATGGCTTTTAGCCGACAATTTTTGGAGGCTATGTGCTTAATTGAAGTCATACCTAATTTTGAAAATTAATTAGTTAATAATTAATGAATTTAGGCAGGCATATATGTTCAAATGTAAGGCTAAACAAATCGAGAAAATGTCAATCCCTGAATGTACATTTCGACCTGTTAGGTCTCATCAGCAAGGTTATAGACATGGGAGACTGCTCCGTGTGTGACTCGAAAACCTCGGTACAGTGATGCTGATAGGTATGCGTCCTGCATCTCTGATGCATAAAAATCTAAAAGGATGCAGTAAAATGATATCCATGAATCCCAGTGTTTTTCTTTTTTCTTCCTTCACCATTTCAAACTAACTGTAAATACATTTCAATAATGTCTTAGAAAATGATTACACAGCATAGGTTACAAGGTAGGAGTTAGACAGCTTTAGTTGTTTCCCCATTTTCCTAAATAAAAACCCTTCAATCTGTTAAGAAACTTTGGGACCTCTAAGTTTCCTGACAATCAGATTCTATTCCAGATCTATTCATAAAAATCTAAAAGGATGCAGTAAAATGATATCCATGCATCCCAGTGTTTTTCTTTTTTTCTTCCTTCACCATTTCAAGTTAACTGTAAATACATTTCAATAATGTCTTAGAAAATAATTACATAGGATAGATTACAAGGTAGGAGTTAGACAGCTTTAGTTGTTTCCCCAGATCCTAAATAAAAACCCTTCAATCTGTTAAGAAACTTTGGGACCTCTAAGTTTCCTGACAATCAGATTCTATTCCAGATCTATTCATAAAAATCTAAAAGGATGCAGTAAAATGATATCCATGCATCCCAGTGTTTTTCTTTTTTCTTCCTTCACCATTTCAAGCTAACTGTAAATACATTTCAATAATTTCTTAGAAAATGATTACACAGGATAGATTACAAGGTAGGAGTTAGACAGCTTTAGTTGTTTCCCCAGATCCTAAATAAAAACCCTTCAATCTGTTAAGAAACTTTGGGACCTCTAAGTTTCCTGACAATCAGATTCTATTCCAGATCTATTCATAAAAATCTAAAAGGATGCAGTAAAATGATATCCATGCATCCCAGTGTTTTCTTTTTTTTCCTTCACCATTTCAAGCTAACTGTAAATACATTTCAATAATTTCTTAGAAAATGATTACACAGGATAGATTACAAGGTAGGAGTTAGACAGCTTTAATTGTTTCCCCAGATCCTAAATAAAAACCCTTCAATCTGTTAAGAAACTTTGGGACCTCTAAGTTTCCTGACAATCAGATTCTATTCCAGATCTATTCATAAAAATCTAAAAGGATGCAGTAAAATGATATCCATGCATCCCAGTGTTTTTCTTTTTTTCTTCCTTCACCATTTCAAGCTAACTGTAAATACATTTCAATAATTTCTTAGAAAATGATTACACAGGATAGATTACAAGGTAGGAGTTAGACAGCTTTAGTTGTTTCCCCAGATCCTAAATAAAAACCCTTCAATCTGTTAAGAAACTTTGGGACTCTAAGTTTCCTGACAATCAGATTCTATTCCAGATCTATTCATAAAAATCTAAAAGGATGCAGTAAAATGATATCCATGCATCCCAGTGTTTTTCTTTTTTCTTCCTTCACCATTTCAAGCTAACTGTAAATACATTTCAATAATTTCTTAGAAAATGATTACACAGGATAGATTACAAGGTAGGAGTTAGACAGCTTTAGTTGTTTCCCCAGATCCTAAATAAAAACCCTTCAATCTGTTAAGAAACTTTGGGACCTCTAAGTTTCCTGACAATCAGATTCTATCCAGATCTTATTCATAAAAATCTAAAAGGATGCAGTAAAATGATATCCATGCATCCCAGTGTTTTTCTTTTTTCTTCCTTCACCATTTCAAGCTAACTGTAAATACATTTCAATAATTTCTTAGAAAATGATTACACAGGATAGATTACAAGGTAGGAGTTAGACAGCTTTAGTTGTTTCCCCAGATCCTAAATAAAAACCCTTCAATCTGTTAAGAAACTTTGGGACCTCTAAGTTTCCTGACAAGCCTCCAAAATGAACTGAATCATGTCTTCAACAGTGCAAGGCTTGTGTGAGAAAACCGTAGCCCCTTCGCCAAAAAAATTGCCAATTTACCTGAAGTGAATAAAAGTAAACGAATAAATGTACATGCATTTTTATTACTTAAGATATGTCACTTTCACTTCAGTATAATATGACACTAATTTCACTGAGGTGACAATACTGTATACCTACTTCTACACCACCCTCTCTCTCTTTCTCTCTCTCTCTCTCTCTATATATATATATATATATATATTTAAATGTATATATATATATATGATCATTGATATATATATATATACTACACATTACAAGTTTAAATACACTAAAAACTTTACTTTTTTGCAAAATAAAAACTAATTTCTGATGAAGCTATCCCTATAGTGAAACATGCCAATTTTATTTTCCATATATTTCCTTTTCTCACACCATCAGATTCTATTCCAGAACTTATTCATAAAAATCTAAAAGGATGAAGTAAAATGATATCCATGCATCCCAGTGTTTTTCTTTTTTCTTCCTTCACCATTTCAAGCTAACTGTAAATACATTTCAATAATTTCTTAGAAAATAATTACACAGGATAGGTTACAAGGTAGGAGTTAGACAGCTTTAATTGTTTCCCCAGATCCTAAATAAAATATTGTATACCTACTTTTGCACCACCCTATATATATATATATATATATATATATATATATACTACACATTACAAGTTTATATACACAAAAAACTTTTCTTTTTGCAAAATAAAAACTAATTTCTGATGAAGCTATCCCTATAGTAAAACATGCCAATTTTATTTTCCATATATTCCTTTTCTCACACCATCAGATTCTATTCCAGATCTTATTCATAAAAATCTAAAAGATGAAGTAAAATGATATCCATGCATCCCAGTGTTTTCCTTTTTTCTTCCTTCACCATTTCAAGCTAACTGTAAATACATTTCAATAATTTCTTAGAAAATAATTACACAGATAGGTTACAAGGTAGGAGTTAGACAGCTTTAGTTGTTTCCCCAGATCCTAAATAAAATATTGTATACCTACTTTTGCACCACCCTGTATATATATATATATATATATATATATATATATACTACACATTACAAGTTTAAATACCCTAAAAACTTTTCTTTTTGCAAAAAAAAACTAATTTCTGGTGAAGCTATCCCTAAAGTGAAACATGCCAATTTTATTTTCCGTATATTTCCTTTTCTCACATCATCAGATTCTATTCCAGATCTTATTCATATACATTTATGGAGGCTGTGAGTCCTTTTTACAGTCCAGAAAAGTTAGTTTATATTCATACATATGCGGACATGTTCTTTTACATGCTTATAGATTTATACGCTTAAAGGACATTTGTGATATAAACCCATAAACATTACACAGATATAAACACATTACATACTGATTGAATATTTAGGCATAGTACGGTGTGAATAATGAAGTCTATCAAGGGTTTAAAAATTACGTGAATGTGTGTGAGGCATGGCGGAAATATATCTGGATGTATAAAGCGATAAAAATAGAAAGAGATTGATAGAAGTAGGCCATGAAAAACCTATCCATAAAACTTATTCACATAAAGAAGAAGAGAAGAAGAAGAAGCAATCTATTTATTGAGGTGGTGATGTTGAAATATTAATAATGATAATAATAATAATAATGAAGAAGAAAAAGAAATAATAAGAAGAAAAAGAAATAAGAGAAGAAAGAAGAAGAAGAAGAAGAAAAAGAAATAGAGAAGAAGAAGAAATAAGAGAAGAAGAAGAAGAAGAAGAAGGAGAGAAAAAAGAAATAAGAGAAGAAGAAGAAGAAAAAGAAATAAAGAAGAAGAAGAAGAAGAAGAAGAAGAAGAAGAAGAAGAAGAAGAAGAAGAAGAAGCAATCTATTTATTGAGGTGGTGATGTTGAAATATTAATAATAATAATAATGAAGAAGAAAAAGAAATAATAATAAGAAAAAGAAATAAGAGAAGAAAGAAGAAGAAGAAGAAGAAAAAGAAATAAGAGAAAGAAGAAGAAGAAGAAGAGAAAAAGAAATAAGAGAAGAAGAAGAGAAAAGAAGAGAAGAAGAAGAAGAAGAAGCAGCAGCAATCTATTTATTGAGGTGGTGATGTTGAAATATTAATAATGATAATAATGAAGAAGAAGAAGAAAAAGAAATAAGAGAAGGAGAAGAAGAAAAAGAAATAATAATAAGAAGAAATAAGAAGAAGAAGAAGAAGAAGAAAAAGAAATAAGAGAAGAAGAAAAAGAAATAAGAGAAGAAGAAGAAGAAGAAGAAGAGTGTTGGCAATTCCTCATCAGTGTAAATAATTTAATTTTCTTTCTGCGGCCACAAAAACCTTAGCTGCGGATGCATAAACAGGCTGTAAAAGAGAGTGAAATTTTGATATTCAAGCAGGGAATGATTTAAAGGGAGTTGTCTCGGAGAAACTCCTGAAAAGACGGAGGAGGAGGAGTAATAAAAGACAGAAGAGTTGAGGACAAAAGACTCAACATAGAGAATTATGTCGGACTGGATATTATTATTCCTATAAAGCTATCGATTCTTATGGAGTGACGGCTATCAGACCAAATGCTATGCAGTCCGATAGCTTCTAATATATGTAGGCATGTGTGGATATAAGGATATATGTATATGCATGCTATTGAAGTCAGTCAATATACAGTTGGTTTGGACAACAGTAACTGGCTATGCACAACTGAACTAGTGCCCAAAACAGCTGGTATTTATGGAAAACAAGAATAGTCCATTTATGTATTTGGGTGATTCCATTCCTTGAGTCCTAATTGGCTGCTTGGTTTCTATGATGTTATGAGGCTTGATAAATACTCTGGCATTCTGCAGTGGGATTGCAACAAGGTTAGATCTGTATTGAGCCATGGGATGTGGACAGGATTTAACACTATTTTATTGTGGAATGAATGTTAGGGCCAGAAGAGAGGGGGTACTATCTTTGAAAAGGCAAGTACACAGGTTTTTTTTAATTACTAGTAGCAATGGTATATAAGGACTATGGAGGCACATAGTGTAATGGTTACTGTCATAGGAGTTCAATTATTTGCATTATTTTGATTATTTGGACTATTGTCCTTGAAGAATAATCAAAGTTCCAATTACCGTCGAATTGGGAAGACATGGTAACAAACGGTTGTAACCCAATACAAACCCGAATAGTCGCTAAGTCTACTGCAGAATGACAGGGTATTTATAAGACTACACAATGTCATTCAGATCAAGCAGCCAATCAGAACTCAAGGAATG
>CM042166.1:72814759-72889759 GCA_023376005.1 Doryteuthis pealeii
CCTTTTTCCCTATCCTTAATTCTCATTGTGTTTCTTATCATTTGTTTGATACTTAAGTCACAGCAGTGTGAATTCAGAGTTTTCTTTCTCCTAGACTGGTTGTCATACCAAGTTTCAAAGAATCTTCCATACTATTTACCCAATTCTTCCTTTTCTTCTTTTTTTTAAAATCTTATATTTTCTTTTTTTCTTCTTTCATTCAGTATTTTCTACTTTATCTTGAATTTTTTTCATTCTTCTTTTTACGTTGTACTTTTCTTTTTTATTCCATTTTTTTTTGCCTTAACCCCAATTTCTTTTCATTCTTCTTTTTATGTTCGACTTAATTCATTTTCTTCATTTTTCTTTCTTTTCTTCTTCTTTTTTCTTTTTAAATCTTTCATTTCCCTTTTTATTTTGAGTTTTTCATTCATTCATTATTTTTACTTTATCTCAAGTGTTTCATTCTTCTTTTTATGTTCGACTTAATTCATTTTCTTCTTTCTTTTAAAATCTTTCATTTACCTTTTTATTCTTTAAAAATCTTTCATTTACCTTTTTATTCTTTTAAAATCTTTCATTTTTTTTAAAATTCATTTTTTTATTCTAAGTTTTTCTTTCATTTTTTTTTTTTTTTCAAAGTCATTTACTTTTTCTTTCCTTCTTTATTTCAAATTTTTTTCACTCTTTTCTTCTTTTCTTATTCTATTTCTTTTTCATTTATTGAATACCTTGAGTTCCTTATATAAAAATTATAACCCAAGTCATTTACTTTTTCTTTCCTTCTTTATTTCAAATCTTTTTCACTCTTTTCTTTTTCTATTTCTTTTTCATTTATTGAATACCTTGACTTCCTTATTTGTCTTTATTCCAAGTTTTTCCTTCATTGTTTCTTCATCAGTTTCTATGTAATACCTCCGATCATGGCTAGAGTCTGAAAAGCAAATGGCTACCAATTCTTATACCTGTTTACCCTAACCCAACTTTTGTTAAAGAAAATCGTTTGGCAGCCTCACTTTGGGAATTGACTTGTGACTACAGAAAAAGAAGCATTCAGCAGTTTAAACTCCATGGGGTTAAACTAGAGTCCATTTTCTTTATTTAACCAAAATAGACCCGCCTAACAATAGACAATCTAAAACTGATATTAATCTCACATCTACGAGCCCAAGGGATACCACAGATCACAGGTTTTTATTACACTCCGCCAAAGCTGATCATCCATGTCATATATTTTTACTCATTATTCTCAAATGTGAGTCATTATTTGGGAAATCACATACGGAACTATCACTTATCATGTCTCAGTTTAAATTTATCACAAATTATTGACTGTGTTGAACTTTTGCCATTTTGTTTATATGTTTCACCTAAGTTGGTAAAAGTCAAAAACTGTTTTATAGGTAGTGTAAATCTGTGGAGTGACTGATAGTAGCCTGTAAATGTGTGGAGTGACCGATAGTAGCCTGTAAATCTGTGGAGTGACCGATAGTAATTCTCTGGAGTGGTCTATTGTTGGTGTCAGTGAGGGAATCTATCCTCTTTTGACTTATGCTGGACCAAGGAGATTGTTTTTTTTTTTGCTGTGATGTAGCACCACACCTACTGTCAGCTCCGTTTTTTAACTTCTTTGTTTGCTTTTACCGGAAAAAGTCCTTCTTCATTTTTGTCATCTTTTCTTTGTTTAATTTAACCGGAAATTCCTATTTCCGTTTGTACAATATACAACATATGGAATAATTGGTGACCCACCTACAGGAGCTCTAAAATGCGCTGGGATGAAATAGGGCTTTATAAATGCCATAGTTTATCCATAAATTTAAAGAAATCTGCAAAGAAATAAATATTTCAGTCGATGGAAATGAAATACCCACAATTCGCGAAAAGAAACGTTCATAGCCTCGGTTGCTGCTACTCCACACCTCTTACTGACCGACGTCATTGCCAAGAAATAAGCAAACAGTGAAAGGCTAGATTACACTCCATTGATAAAAGTGAATACTGTAACAAAATATATTATAGTATATTAGTTTTGGGTTAATTCCTAGATGCTTTACTGCACGGATCAAATTATCCATGCACTGCTACTCATGCACTGAGTTGGTGAGAACCAGTATTGAACCTGGAACCTTGCGATTTCTAGGTGACTGCTCTACTAAGCTAAACCAGCCATTTTAAAGGTAACAGAAAAATATTTAATTAATAGAAATAATAATAATAGTGCTAATACCCTTGGGAAAGGTATGGATCCAACTACACACCCTCCAGCTATGGGTAAAAAGGAAGGCAGACTAGGCTCTTTAACCTTGGTTAGTTGGTTAGGCAACCAGTCTAGGAGAAGGAAAACTCTGAATTCAAACCTGTTAATTTCCGCTTGGGGTGGTCCCTACTAGAATAGGCTCAGTCCTAATTAGTGATCTATTTCACTAATTTCAACCTCTTTTTACCTTACACATTTTTCCTGTTCCTTGGAACATCCTTATGTTCTTTTTATGGTTTGGGACTAGAAACCATGTTTCATCATTGCATGTTGCTTTAATTAAATGTTGTTATCTTGTATAAACTGACTTTGTCTTTTCCTTACTGAATATTCTGTGTTGGGTTCTCTTTTAGATCACTTAATGCATTTTAAGATTGCGGATGTTAGCTTCGAACTAATCTATCTATCTATATATATATATATAAGATTGCACACCCCGGTCAAACAATATAACATGATACATCTATGCATGCGTATATATATATATATATATATATATATATATATATAAACATTTGAAACATCATCAACCTGATGATTGCATCGCATGAAACCAATATGGTCGTGAATGTTCCTTTGTCACCTAATAAATAGATATGTAAAACCTTTATATATTTATTTTATTATATCATATAACAGCTCTATTTTATACTTGACACTCTACCAATAATACTGCCTTTGGTACACCGTTCCAGCAAAAGCTGAAACAGTGACCATCCTACACTATAGTATATATATATATATATATATATATATGTCTATGTATGATTATATATGGATCTCCGTATATATGGATATATATGTATTTATGTATTGTTTTGTTCTATATATATATATATATATATATATATATATATATATTAACGTTCTATCTATTAATCTTCTTATTTTTATAAACATTAATATCCATATAAAATACGTAATCTTTGTTAGCTTTTCATTCTCTGCTTATTCACATGTCTGCATGCATCATCCTATGATCTTCACTTTCCAATTTTGTACATGCAATGATCACGTCATTGGCTTTCGTAAACAAATGCACATATAAAAATTAACGGTTAATAACATCATATTCACACATTCATTATACACTTAACATCTTTCATTTTGTCCCTCACAAAAACATTCTTTAACAGTGTCCTGAAGATGGTACAATATACTGAAATGCTTAAGTATTGACACATAAAATTGTTTCCCCTGATCATAACATCCTGTGTTTGTTATATTTTTAAAATATTTTCTTCTCATATTGTCGGATTAATTTCCTCACCATATTTCCATCCTATATATATATATATATATATATATATATATATAAGGACAGTTGTGTGTATGTGTATGTCCAGAGGAAACTTTGAAAATAATACAATTAATAACAATGTAGATATACATACACAGTAAATATCACCAGTTCTTGATTTTTGAGCAAAAATAAAATTTAAATGATAATAGCATAGATTTTTTTGTATTTAATATTTTAAATAGTAGACATTAATTTTTATTTCCAAAGTGGCTGGATCAACCAACATCTTTTATTTTTACATAGGGATTTTAATGGGGCATCCTGCGAGGATCCCACTCATGATTCGATAATAATGGATTTGTGAGACTAATTTTTTTACCTCCCTCACTAGGCAACACTTTAGCCGCTAGTACCCCACTAAATCATATAAGAGGACCCAAACCAACAAAAAGAGCCAGCATTTTCTGTAGATTTATTTCGTTGCCTTGTTTCTTTCTTGCAAGAATCAGTGGCAGACTGATCTATTTCCTGCTTGTATTGATTGTTTAAATATACATGTTGTGTGACCCTCACTGGCGATGCAAAACACCGTCGGTCATTGTCTCATGAAGGATAGGGAATAGAAGACAGAAGCTTTGTTAAAAGTTTATTTAACTTTTAATTCTCATACGAGGCCTAGGATATATATATATATATATATATATATATGCTCCCCACCTCTATTGGTTAGGGATCTGGAAAGAGAAATTTACTGGGGGCTGTGAATTATGCTAAAATTACAAGGCTCTCCGTAAAATGGTTAGAGCTCTTGAGCCGCCCTTATGTATGTAGCGTAATTATTTGGGGATTGAAAGGAGAAAGAGAGGAAGAAGAAATAAGAACAAACAAAGTTTGGAAGAGTAAACACATAAAGGGGTAACAGTAATTGACTGAGATGAATCCTGGAAATAGATTTAAAGATAAAAATGGAAGTTCCGGGTTTTGACCGGAAATGGATGTGACACCGGGACGAGAAACGGGAGAGGAGAAAAATCTGCCCTTTTCGCCTTGGCTCTGGTGGGAGTCAGACGTGCCTCCTGGTTCCCCTTGCATCATTTGTGGACACTTGTGGTCCCTGGACTGCCTTTTATCCACAGAACTACAATTTGAAAACCATTGCTTATTGCATTATTTCTCTTTTGTTTGGCAAAGAGAAATATATTTTCAAACAGGATGCAAAATAGTCAGAGAATTTGTTTTGGTTTGGATTCATACCTTTCCCAAGAATATTAGCATTATGTGAAATACAACGAGCCTCATTCAGGATTTAAACTTGTGTCACCAAATCCATTTCCTATTTGATAGTAACCATTATCATGATATAACAATGATAATACCTCCAAAACTGCTGAAGAAGTAAGGACTAACTTATAAGCAATATTCTGCAATGGACTCCTATACATGGACACACCAATGTTGGCTGACCCCCCCAAAATTATCAATTAGCTCTGTGTGGACAATGAATACCATCTAGAGCAGAGTTTTTCAACTGGTGTGCCGCCGCGCACTAGTGTACCGTAAAGCTTTCGTGTGACCAGGTAACCATCATTCTCATCCGGCGAAATAGATGTGCGGGGGGGGGGCATTTTGTGCATGAGTTCTATCATGTGTATTGTGTTTTGTTGGGTGTGTGTTTTTACTTGGCTAAGCCATATCAAGTCAAGACTTCTTTCTTTCAATTTTTTTTTGTTACCAAAGTGCTTGCTAGATAACATCGATAGACTTTGGAAAACTTTATTCTACTTAGAATAATTGGTACACTTATTAAGAGTTTATATAGTCTAGTATTCACTAGAGAGTTTTCCAAAGGGGAGGTAATCATAAAATAGGGGAGGTAACTCTCAATTGCTTATTACAAGTAATCTCATGAAAACGTTTCACAAAAAGGATGCTTACTTCTAGCAGTGTTAAAATATCTATGGTTATACTACAGAAGATTGACATTCAACTATAATCGACCTCTGACTACTTGAGAGAGAGAGAGAGAGAGAGAGGGGGGTAGAAGTAAAGAGTTCCATTGTGGTGGGTTTCTGTTAGACCTGTTATTCATAAATGAGAGAGAGAGATTATGTGTGTGTGATTGTGTGTGATATAGAATGTGTGAGAGATAGTGTGTGTGTGTGAATGTGATAGAGAAAGAGACAGAGAGAGAATGTGTATGTATGCCAGAGTGAGAGATTATGGGATATATATATATATATAAGCACGTGGTGTAATGGTTAAAGTCATGGGAAATGGACTCGTCACCCTGAGTTCAAATATATGTATATATATATAAAGAGTGTGTATGTGAGAGAGAGAGTGTTGAGGATGATTGATCATCCGCTTATATTCTTATATTCTATTACTTTAATATTTTTTGTTTTAATTATGCTACACTTGTAGCACATTTTCACTATTTCTTTGTTTGGTTTGTTTTGTTTTACGGCATATCAACCTCAGTGGGTCATTTAATGCCGATAAAGTTTTGAAATAAATCAATTCTTAATGGATAATACAATTTTTTTATAAATACATTTTTCTATTTAACCCATAGATGGGACCCTAAGAGGTACTACCACTCCGGGTCAGAGTGGACCAGGGAGCAATGGTGATGAAGGGGTACTCCACATTCCAAAACTGGAACCTCACCATAGATAGGTTTCGTCATTCCAGGACATGTTCAGCCATTCTAGCACCCATTGATAAAAAGGGATAGGGGCTTGCGGGCAATAGGGTTGGGAAAATCATATAGGTGCTGGGCTTGATGTGACAAGCCGAACTATTTCTTTTCTTTAAAATTTAAATGATAAAATAATTATATGTTTATATACTGATAGTGTACGAACGACCTCAACATTTAATGCCGACAAAGTTTTGAAATAAATTCATTTTCAATGGATATTCAATTTTTTTAAAACGCATTTTTCTATTTAACCCATAGATGGGACCCTAACATGTACTACCACTCCAGGTCAGAGTGGACCAGGGAGCAATGGTAATGAAGAGGTGCTCCACATTCTCCAAACCTCCAAAACTGGAACCTCACCTTATGATAGAGTTTGACTTTATTCCCAGGACATGAAGACCCTCAGTCACCGCTTTCTAGTATCCATATGATAAAAAGGGTTGAGGTTTGCCATAAGGGTTGGGATAATCATATAGGTGCTAGGGCTTGATGTGACCAGCTGATTGATCGAAGGGGCTTCTTTGACTGGGTTCCATCCTTAAGCATCTCGGGTTACCATCCACGGCCAACAGGTGGCTCCATTAGGAAGGGGGGGGTCTTACCCCTCTGCAGAGGTGCAGTCGGTGTATTCTAATGCCCCAGCTGACAGGGTGGAAAACCATTGCTTGTTGCATTGTTTCTCTTTTGTTTGGCAAAGAAAAAGACATTTTCAAACAGGATGCAAAGTAGTCATAAAAAATTGATTTATTAGGAGAATTTAAAATGTTGCTTGATCTTAAAACAGCCTGCAACAACTGATTCTCAATGGAATTTTCTGAGGAAATGAAATTATTCTGTGTTTGCTGGAATTTCAAAGGGAATTCTTCATTATAAAATTACTGAAATTTGGACAAACTATTATAGCATAACATTAAAGTGAGAAAGTGGCTGATTTGAATGATTTGTTTGTTATGCCTCCTAGGGCATCTCTCCTTTTTGCTGTATTCTCACATCAATTTAAAAAAAAAAAAAATGAAAATAGAAAAAAAAAGATTTGCATAGAACGTTGGCACCCTTCCATCTACGAGAGATGTGTTCAATTTTTTTTTTTTTTAGTGGAACTACAGAGCCAGGGTGGTTTCATATGGAGGATGAGTTGTTGCCCAAGTAGCAAACCCCCCATCCCCACATGCTGCTGTGGCCCAAAGGAAAGGTAAGAAACAATGCAGTTTACATGATTGTGTTTCTATAATAGTAGTGTTATCGTTAAGTATTTTCCGGAATTTATTATTGGGACAAGAGTGTGATTTTAGATGTTGGGCTATTGAGCTATTGTCTGTAAGCTGCATTGTAAGCCGTCTGGAAAGGGTAGTTGTGGTTACACCAATGTATATATTCATATATATATATATATATATATATATATATATATATATATACTTATCAAATTCTTGTAAGTAATTCATCTGGAAAGGGTAATTGTGGTTACACCAATGTGTATATATATATATATACACATTTCTGATATACACTTCTGAAGATGAAGCTTCTACTTTGAAATCGATAAGACAAAAATAACATCTTTTTGTTTTTATTTTTTATACACATTGTAATTGCCTTCAAATCATTAATATTATATATATATATATATATATATATATATATATATATATATTTATCAAATTCTTGTAAGTACTTCATCCTAGAGTTCCAAAAAATGCATTCTTGAATTTTTTTCTCATGATTATTTTGGAAATCATCCAAATTAATCTTAAAATGTTTCACATGTTTTTTCTATTTTTGTTCTAATTAGGCAATTTGTTCCAAAAATATACTGTACTACTATGTTCCCAGCTTTGCCCAGGTTATATAGTATCTGGCTAAATTTAAGCATTCACTTTTTAAATCTCATATCGCTCACCATTGGATAGCAATACCATCACTCATGTTTATCATAGATGTTACTCATGAAAGTGTTCTCAAATCGTAAATGACATGATTAAATAAGAATTTAGCTGAAAAGTAGGATAAGCCAAGGAAAATATTTTGATGACTGAATAATGATGCTATGAAAATATATAAATAAAAGATTCTGTTTCAAAAGTGATGGAACGTTTGATCAACCTAACAAGTTTGAATACAGAGTTTTCCTTTTGCCATAGCAAAGCTAACCCTTTATCTAACAGAGTGCCCCAAAATGCCTGACAGTCAAAATGACAGACAGCCCAAAAATGCCTGAGATCATCAGCTCGTAGAAAATGGCTTAGAGTTAAAAAAAAAAAAAAGAAATGAATTAAATGAATATATTTCTATTCTGTAGTAAAGGATCAGTGATATGATACAGGCTTGTCAACCATTTGGAACATGGCTATTGCAGATGGTAGGAAAAGGGTTGAAGAGACCAGTCTGCCCTACTATTTACCTATAGCTAAAGCTATCCTTGTAGAAGAACTGTAGTGGTATTATTTAACTAAATATAACTGGAAAGAGAATAAGTTTATAGAAAGACAAGGAATATACTTTGTTGACTAAATAATTATTCTAGGAAAATATATGAATAAAAGAATTAGTTAAATCTTAACAGACATAAATTCCACTTATCGTATGTCACCCCGATGAAAGAAAAAAAATACTAAAAATCAAGGAATTAACCGAATTTAATGAAATTTTAAGTGTTGATACATTGGTGAATAAAAGATATAATGCACTAGTTATTTTATTTTTTTTTAATTTATATTTTTTCAGGCCAATTAATTTTGAACCGCGTATGTTTGTTAATCTGTGTTATGCCTTAACTCTTTACATCCTGTTGAGAATTTTTAAGTCCAGAGCCCCATTCCTATAACAATATATATAAATGGCTAAAAATGGCCTTCTCATTTAAAGTTACCTATTATTTCCCGTAAATTAAAGACTGCTAAATATGTTTAATATTACATTTAAACAAAGGCCATTGTTTAGGATGGATTAGGAAAACAAATGTGACTTCTGCCCGGGTGGAATGAGGTGGTATAGGACATTAAGAGTTAAAGATACGTGGTTCAAAGTTGACTGACCTGAAAAAATGTAAGAGTTTTCAAATAAAATAACTGGTGCATTATATTGTTTATTCATTAATGTATCAACACTGAAAATTTCATCAAGTTCATTTAATTCCTTGATTTTTAGTATTTTTTTTCTTTCAGCGGGGTGACATACGATGGTGGAATTTATGTCCGTTAAATAGGATTTAACCAAAGATTTTGTTTAAAATGTTTGATCAACATAACATGATACAGTTTTTGTCAGAAACTTTTGAATAAATGTTGTTATTTCTATGATGTTTTCAATTTAAACTGACAAATATTGTTAATACCGGATATCGGTTAAAAGAAAAGAAATTTGGATCTTTTATAATGAAAGGAAACATAATTTGATCGATGGAAATAGATATCTTTAAAATGATTGATTACAACAAAAATCATGGATATGTATAAATGATTTTGTATGAATCTGGGTACAATTTAGTATGTATCTTTACTAAGGTTAACATTTGTCTATATTTATTTAAATCTGGTCATTTCCATCTGTTGGTTCATATCTATCTTAGTTTATATATGTCTGTTCATATCTATCTTTGTTAATAACTATCTCAGTTCAAATCTATCTATCTCTATTTACATTTTTCTATCTTTCTATCAATCTATCAGTTTCCATTTTTCTGTCTATCACATCTTTCTATGTTTTCATCTTTCTATCTATGTATCTCTGTTCACATCTTTCTATCAAATTATGTTCACATCTTTCTATCTATCTCTATTCCCATCTATCATCCTCTGTTCACATCAATTATTCTATCTCAGTTCACATCTATTTATCTATCTATTTCTATCACATTTTACATTCTATCTATCTCTATTCACATCTATCTTTCTATCTATCTCTATTCACACCTTTTGATCTATCTATTTCTATTCACATCTATCTTTCTATCTCTATTCACACCTTTTGATCTATCTATCTCTATTCACGCCTTTTGATCTATCTATCTCTATTCACGCCTTTTGATCTATCTATCTCTATTCACATCTACCTTTCTATCTATCTCTATTCACACCTTTTGATCTATCTATCTATTCACATCTATCTTTCTATCTATCTCTATTCACAATCTATCTTTCTATCTATCTCTATTCACATCTATCTTTCTATCTATATCTCTCTCTCTGTTCACATCTATCTATATCTCTCTCTGTTCACATCTATCTATCTATATATCTCTCTCTGTTCACATCTATCTATCTATATCTCTCTCTCTGTTCACATCTATCTATCTATATCTCTCTCTCTGTTCACATCTATCTATCTATATCTCTCTCTCTGTTCACATCTATCTCTCTATCTATCTCTATCTCTCTCTCTCTCTCTCTCTATTTACATCTATCTTTCTATCTATATATCTCTCTGTTCACATCTATCTATCTATATATCTCTCTGTTCACCTCTCTCTCTGTTCACATCTATCTTTCTATTCTATATCTCTCTCTCTTTCCACATCTTTCTATCTATCTCAGTTCACGTCTATCCATATATCTATCTGTTCAGGAATAGAAAATAAATGTAAAAGGAAATATAAGTAGACAGAAAGAAAGTGCTTAACTTAAACTGTGATGATAAGAAACGTTTGTTATTTTGATCCTTGCTGGTCATTTGCCAAATGTCTGTTGTGGTCAGGGCTTGACCAGTGGGTGTCTTTACCAGTTCTCACCTTAAGCAATTCATTTAACACTCACAATGGTCATTCATTACAAAGATATTCGTAATAAAACAGGTCCATTCATTTTAGTTTGAAATGCTGGTCAAATGGCTTGAAAAGTATGAGGCCACATTCTTATTGGTCAACTCTGTCCATTTACACCTGTCCAGTTTAGAATGTACTTTTGCCTTTGTTGGTCTAGATCAGTCATGTGCCAACTGTGGCCTGCAGTGCTTTCTGAATTGCCGGCCTAAGACTTCAGTTTTTTTTATAGAAAGGATTGTTGAATTGGGTATACAAGGCTCGCTGCCTCGGCAAATGTCAGAAATTCCATGTGAATTGTCTTCCCCTGCCACTAGGGGTACGAATCGCCAATGGGATATCGGTGCGAGAATCAAAACCCTACGTTACTTATCAAGGATCTGTTACTGGAGAGAACGTCAAAAGACACGCTCTCTCACTTAGCCCAAAATCAGGGCCTACTTATAAGGGAACCGTTACTGGAGGAGAGACGTAAAACTAACGTTCTCTCACAGACCAAGCCCCAAAACAGGGTCCATTTATCACGAGAACCTTACAACCAGATTCCGTCTAAGGCCACGTAGCAGCATACTAAAGAAGGGCCGGTACGAACGCACACTGACCAAAGGAAAACAACTACCAAGACGAAGCGTCTTAACAACATTTCCCACCGACGAGAAGAAAACTGTGTTATCTCCAGTATTACAAGAAATCCCCCCACAGATGAGTCTGGTAGCAAATACCAATAAATTTGCAACATTTTATGTAATGTTATGTCAATACAGTGTCTGCATTTACTTTTGTGTTGTTCCTTCTTTGTCCGACAATTTGCCTTCAACTACGGAGAAATAAAAGCTTGCTACCTCGGCAAAACCCCAACACAATTAATGAGGCACACAAATAAAATTATAAGGTGAAGGCACACATACAAGTTACCATGTTTATTACATGTAACATTGTGACAGAGAACACGAGGTGAGTGGTGAACATCAAGGCTTGCCGTATTCTCGAAGGAGGCGGGCTAGGCTTTGCTTGGCTGTAGAATCGAACCCGCGTCCTTCAGAATGTGAACGGGCGACACATTGGCACCAAAGTCAAGATGCTACAGTCCCGGATATAAGTGCCAGGATGATAGCTATGAGGATTCCGGCGGCCGGGATTGATTTGAGAATCTTGTGCGTGGGATGCAGACACCTGGATGTTGAGGGGAAACTAGTATAAGTAGAAGTGGGGTGACGACAGGAGGTCAGTTGCGATTTTGAGTTGCTGAAGAGTTTACGACAACGGATTTTTCAGCTGCTGAGGATTTTGAGTTACTGAAGATGTAATTTGAATGTTCTCTGGGGGGCACAGTTTAATCCGACGATTTTACTCTCCCAGCAATGCTGCACTCTTCTCACCAATAATATCACAAGGTCTTGTCTCTCGTCCACTCGTCACCACAGCCAAAATGCTACTGCAAGCCTTCCCCCGGTTTCTCAGAGCTGGTCAAATATATACACAATTACAGTGTTCATCCAGGCTCCTTCCTCTGATCAGCACGTGCGACACTAATCAGCACGCGTCAATCCTTCACATCCTGGCCACTCTGGATAGTTTTAGTCATTCACATGCGTCGGGCCACGACTCACGATCAGGAGAATGCGAGTTCAATCTCCCCACTCGCCTCTGATCTTCGTTCTGCATGCCAAACACAGTCGTGCATGCTCCAAACTCCTTCGTTCGTGGTGTCTCTTGCCACAGAAGATTTTTACGACGACCAATTTTTTTTTGCTGCTAAAATTTTTTTACGGCGACGACATTGTTGTAAATGTGTATGTTGCCTTATGCCTGCAGGTGCATGGGTAATTGCATCATTACATGTGTGCAAATGTATAAGTGTATGCGGCTACTCTCCCTCCAACTATAGGTAAATAGTAGGGCAGACTAGGCTCTTCAATCTTAGTATGGCAACTGGTCTAGGGGAAGGAAAACTCAAAATTCAAACCTGGTAAATTCCGCATAAAAATTGACCTTGTGTCGCATTCTGCTCATACAGAGGAGTTTGTAAATACATAGAATGATGACAAGGATTCAACTAATGGCACGTGTATGCTAGAATGTTGGGTCTGGGAAAATAAAAGACGTCAACGTTAAAATGAGTCTTTGTGTTTATTAATAAGAACAAAAAAATGGACGCGGATTTGACAACCCAAAGAATAATGTGAGACCATCCAAGAAGATGAGAAAGCCAGAGAACTCAGCCCAGATAGAAGTAGAAGTTATGGAGATGAAGATAGTAATACCGAGACGGCTGGACAACATTTTTATCAAAGAGAAAAAAATCAATTTTTCCCTATTACTAAGGGAGATGCTTATATGTATGGTATTCTGTAGTGAAAATAGTTGAGGTACCTTTAACGTAAAAATTACCTTGAAATTTGTTAGTAGTGAAGCTTGCCTCGTGCAGCCTGCTCCTAAAAAAAAAGTTACTCATTTCCTATAATGATAACTCTTAACTTAAGTGTGCTTACATGTATATGTTTATGTGTATGCATATGTGTGTATATATGTAATTGTATATCTAGGCATGTGTCTGTATATATGCAATTGTATGTCTAGGCATGTGTCTGTATATATGCAATTGTATGTCTAGCTATGTATGTCTATGCATGTGTCTATATATGGGTAATTGTATGTCTATGTATGTATGTCTATATATGTGTAATTGTATGTCTAGGTATGTATGTCTATGCATGTGTCTGTATATATGCAATTGCATGACTATGTATGTAAGCATATGTATATATATGCAATTGTATGTATGTGTATGCATGTGTCTTTATATATATAATTGTATGTCTAGGTATGTATGTGTATTCATGTGTTTGTATATATGTAATTGTATGACTAGGTATGTATGTATATGCATGTGTCTATATATGTGTAATTGTATGTCTGTGCATGGATGTGTCTGTATATATGTGCATGTATGTCTATGCATGTATCTATATATTCAATTGTATGTCTAGGTATGTATGTGTATGCATGTGTCTTTATATATGTAATTGTATGTCTAGGTATGTATGTCTATACATGTGTCTGTATATATGCAATTGTATGTCTAGGTATGAATTTATATGCATATGTCTATATATGTGTAATTGTATGTCTATGTATGGATGTATGCATGTGTCTGTATATATGCAATTGTATGTCTAGGTATGTATGTGTATGCATATGTGTGTATATATGTAATTGTATGTCTAGCCATGTATGTCTATGCATGTGTCTATATATGTGTAATTGTATGTCTAGGTATGTATGTATATGCATATGTCTATATACGTAATTGTATATCTAGGTATGTATGTGTATGCATGTGTCTGTATATATATATATATTTACCAACCTCTCCGCACAAACAGGATGTGACACAAGGTCAATTTCTTAAGCGGAGTTAAACAGGTTTGAATTCAGAGTTTTCCTTCTCCTAGACTGGTTGCCTAACCAAGGTTAAAGAGCCAAGTCTGCCCTACTATTTACCCATAGCTGGAGGAAGAGTATTAGCGCTAAGTTAAATGCAATTAGCACGTCCAGGATTTGAATACATATGTAATTGTATGACTAGGTATGTATGTATAAGCATATGTCTATATTTGTGTAATTGTATGTCTAGGTATATATGTGCATGCATGTGTCTGTATATATATAATTGTATGTCTACGTATGTATGTGTATGCATATGTATATATATATATATATATACATATATATATATATATTTGTATGTCAAGGTATCTATATATAATGCATATGTCTATATATGCATAATTATATGTATAGATATGTGTGTGTATGCATGTGTCTGTATATATGTAATTGTATGTCTAGGTATGTATATCTATGCATGTGTCGGTATATATGTAATTGTACGTCTAGGTATTTATGTGTATGCAAGTCTTCTTGCATATGCATCTATTTTTGTGAGTGTGGATACGAGATTATTCATTCATGTGTATGTATATGTGTCTTTGTAAATGTGTATGTTGCCTTATGCCTGCAGTTGCATGGGTAATTGCATCATTACACGTGTGTGTATGTATGTGTGTAGTTGTATACGTGTATGTGGCCTTATCTCTAGGGTTGGACATATGGATAATTATATTATTACACGTGTGTGTGTATGTATATGTGTCTTTGTATAAGTGTATGTGGCTTTATGCCTGGGGTTGCCTGTATGCGTAATTGTAGAATTACACCTATGTGAATGTATATATGTAATTGTTATGTCTAGGTATGTATGTGATTTTATGATTTCATGTATGCATTTCTGTATGCGTGTGGATGAGATTTTTTATGTATGTATGTACAACTTTGTGAATGTATATATGTAATTGTATGTCTAGGTATGTATGCATATGTATGTGTCTGTATATATGTAATTATAGGTGTAGGTATGTATGCCTGTGTGTGTGTATCTCTGGGGTTGCACATGCGTGTAATTATATTATTACATGTGTGTGTATGTATGTGTGTCTTTGTATAAATGTATGTGGCCTTATGCCTAGGGTTACATGTATGAGTAATTGTAGAATTACACCTGTGTGAATGTGTATGTGTGTATATATATATATATATATATATATATGTGTGTGTGTGTGTGTGTGTGTGTGGTATACTCAGACAAATAATAAAAACTTTTGCAAGCAATTAGTGTTCTTTCAAAATACTTTGGCGGTGGGAAGTTCACAGAGGAAATAAGTTGAGTTTTAGGACAATTGTTTGAAAAATAATCAAAAAAAGGAAGAGAAGGGAAGTGAAGATGATTTGAAGGAAGATGGGGATGTGGAGTGGGAGAGAGAGGATGGGAAGAGGAAAGAGAAGAGGATGAGAGAGAAGATGTAGATGGAGAAAGAGAGAATGTTGAGTGATGTAGAAAGTGTAAAAACTTTGGAGGGAGAGATGACAGAGGGGACAAGGAAGAAAATAGGGATGAGGAGAATGTAAAAGATAAGGTAGATATAGATGGAGAAAGACAGGATGTGGAGAGATGTGTAAAAATATTGGAGATATAAGGGATGATGGAGAGAGAAAGGCATGAGAGTTGATGAGGAAGTGGAGTGTGAGAGAGAGAAAAGAAAAGATGTGTATGTGGAAAGACAGGATGTGGAGAGATGTGTAAAAATATTGGAGATAGTGAGAGAGGGATGATGGAGAGAAAAAGGCATGAGAGAGATGATGAGAAAGTGGAGTGTGAGAGAGAGAAAAGAGAAGATGTGTATGTGCAGAGATGTGTAAAAATATTGGAGAGAGTGTGAGACAGATGAGAGAGAAGATAAGGGATGATGGAGAGAGAAAGGCATGAGAGAGATGATGAGGAAGTGGAGTGTGAGAGAGGAGAGGATGAGAGAGACGATGTGTATGTGGAAAGACAGAATGTGGAGAGATGTGTAAAAATATTGGAGACAGATGAGAGAGAAGATAAGGGATGATGGAGAGAGAAAGGCATGAGAGAGATGATGAGGAAGTGGAGTGTGAGAGAGGAGAGGATGAGAGAGACGATGTGTATGTGGAAAGACAGAATGTGGAGAGATGTGTAAAAATATTGGAGAGAGTGAGAGACAGATGAGAGAGAAGATAAGGGATGATGGAGAGAGAAAGGGATGAGAGAGATGATGAGGAAGTGGAGTGTGAGAGAGGAGAGGATGAGAGAGAAGATGTGTATGTGGAAAGACAGAATGTGGAGAGATGTGTAAAAATATTGGAGAGAGTGAGACACAGATGAGAGAGAGGATAAGGGATGATGGAGAGAGAAAGGCATGAGAGAGATGATGTAAGAAATATTGAGGAGAGTCAGAGAGAGATGAGAAAGGATCCCTAAGGAACATAACACAAATAAAGAGAGAGAGAGAGAGTGGGGGGGGCGGCAGACAGAACCTGTAACATAGTCTAGTTTGGGGAACTAAGGATTTATGAGTGTGAACTGGGCCATAATGCTACAGGAGCAACCCAAGACATTTATTGTGTGCAAGGTGTAGGTGCAGTTGATCACAGTACGATAACCAAATGGTTTGAGAAATTTCGCTTGAGTTGCAATAATTAGGCTAAGTCAGATAGGCCTAAAACCATGGATCCGAAGGCCATGCCCCAAGCCATAGAGGCAAATCTGGCGAGTAGCATTCATAGTGTATCCAGCAAGCTCAGCATCTCACAGTCCAGTGTGGTTTGTTACCTTCATGACCTTGACAAAAGTATCCAGTTGGTTGTTTTGATTTTATGACATGTCAACCCAAGTTGGGTTATTTTATTCTGAAGACATTTTGTTTTATTCATTCTTCATGGGTATTCAACATTTTTTTTAACTCAAATTTTTTTATCTTCTAAACTCAATTTTTTTTCTATTTAACCCATAGATGGGACTCTAACAGGTACTACCACACCAGGTTAGAGTGGACCTGGAAGTAATGGTGATGAAGAGGTACTCCACATTTACCAGAGCTCAAAAATTGGAACTTGCTCATCAGGAATCTCATACGCAGTACAATAAGACCATCAGGCACTGCCTTCTAGCACATATATGATAAAAAGGAAGCACGTGGTGTAAAGGTTAAAGTCATGGGAAATAGACTCGTCGCCCCGAGTTCAAATCCTGGATGTGCTAATTGCATTTCACTTAGCGCTAATACCCTTGGGAAAGGTATGAATCCTACTCTCCCTCCAGCTATGGATAAATAGTAGGGCAGACTGGGCTCTTTAACCTTGGTTAGGCAACCGGTCAGGAGAAAAAAAAAATCTGAATTCAAACCTGTTAAACTCCGCTTAAGAAATTAACCTTGTGTCACATCCTGCTCGTGCGGAGGGGTGTATATATATATATATATATATATATATATATATATATATATATATGATAAAAAGGGCTCGGAGGTTGCCGTAAGGACAATAGGGTTGGGATAATCATATAAGTGCTACGGCTTGATGATACCAGCTGATTGATTGGGGGTGGGAGATCACTGACTACCCATTTAGCCTAAGTAAGTGCCAAAGTGTAGTGTTGCATGTCATGGACTGAAGTTCTTACTACGACGAAACAAAAGTCAAATGACAAAAATTAATAATTTGCGCATGGGATTCCGCACCCTAGTAAAAGAAGAAAATTAAAATAAAAATTTGTACATTTTCAAACAATCAGAGACGTGCGCACCTAAAAGGAAATCTATCAAATAGACCCCTTTTGGAGCCTACCCTCGGACTATAAAAAAACAACTTTTCGGATCCCAACCAGAAAGAAATTATTCTTCTAACCAAATCCACGTCACTTTAAAGTAAGACAAAGCACATTCACTTATAAGAAGGTATGAACTAATATCTATCTGTCTATCTCTCTTTATCAACCTTTTACGAGATCATCAGTATTACTTGCTACTGACTGCCGTGTGACTTTGAAGTCTTACCCTTTCTTTCTCACTTCATAACATATTTTCTTACATGTTATAATGAATTATAAAAAAAACAAAATTACATTTTGTACACAAGAGTACTGAAAGAACTTTGCTCGGTATTATGCGTTACCTTTTGTAAACTTTTTCTCAATACAAGTTGTTTGTTTTAATATTGAGTCTTGTTATTTATGCCATGTGCCTGCAGTAATTGAATGTTTTATGGTGTCTTTAAATGTTTTAATATTTTATTAATTATTGACCTCAAACTGGTGACCTTAATACAAAAACATCAAACAGCCCTTACATCCACCATACATCCTTAGGCATCATGGGTCACCACCGATGGCCAATAGGGGTCTTATGCAGTTGGCGTATTCTAAAGCCCCAGCTGTCAGGAAGGTTCATAAGTCTTGTTCTTGTCTTTGGATTAACACCAGAGGAATATTAACTAGTATTCTATAGTTGGTTAATTTTCATCACTAATCAAATCTCTTTTATTCCTTTTTTTTTCACTTGTTTTTCCACCAATCTTTTTCCCGAAATGAACAAAGAAAAAAAAAAAAAAAAAGAAGACATAATTAGTTTTTAGACAAAACACTACAATATAAAAACACTGTAAAATTATTAACAAACTTATTATCTATGACTAACTAGACAATTTTAAATTCAGAATATTACATAACTACCTAATATTGAAGTCAGTTAGTCTACTGTTGGTTTGAATAACAGCAGCTAACTAAGCACCATTGAAGCAGTGTCCAAGACAGTTGGTATATATAGAAATCAAGAATGATCCATTCATGAATTTGGGTGATTTGGGTGATTCCATTCCTTCTGATTGGCTGCTTGATTTGAATGATACTGTGTAGTTTTATAAATACCCTGTCATTCTGCAGTAGACTTTGTGACTATTCGGGTTTGTATTGGGTTACAACCGTTTGTTGCCATGTCTTCCCAATTCGACGGTAATTGGAACTTTGATTATTCTTCAATATATATAAAAAATATATACAAGTATAATATATAATGGACTCACCAGATATAGATTAATTATAATACAAAAATTAATAGTTTTTATGTCTGAGTTTGTGCTCACTCTGATCTTTATAATTTGGGTGTTGAAGTATTTGAATCAGCACTACGGGACCAAACTGCAATGAATGATACCACAGACATAGCTACTGTTCGGATGTCAACATATCACAGACAGAAGAACAGTGCAGCACAGACCAATAAGGGTAATAATCCTACTAGCACCTCTACTATATGCAAAAACAGCATTGCTGAACAAACCTTCCCAATTCGACGGTAATTGGAACTTTGATTATTCTTCACCTAAAAGCATCCTTGTGCCTCACATTACCAAAATATTACCAAACTTTTGACATACCCTAGTGAGAAAAAAAAAATCTTGAAACAAAAGAATGATGAACATTTGAATGTAAGGAAAATCTTTGATCATAAAATAATATTAATTTTAATTAAACTTCAAATTCAAAAGTTTCAAAGCAGAATGATGATGGATGTTTTATTTTCATAAATAAATTAAACATTGAAATTTTAATAACTTTGCAGAGCAGAGAAAACATCTTTTGATATCTCTAAAAGTTCATGTAGTAAAAACAAAACCTTAATAAATGTTATATAATAATTTTCATACAAACACATCTTATTATAATGTTGTGTAACCGAAACTATATTACTACTCAAGTCACATTTCCCTTAGTTATGTACATCGCATTCTCTATGATTTTATTTTTATTTAAACCTTTATTAATAAAATTGTTTTACATTATTAATACTGTTGACCTTATCTACATACTGATAACATGCAATTATATTTATATATACAACATAATAGCAGTTTACATTGTAAACGGGAAGGCTAATTTGCATATTGATATAAAAAATTTGATTTTAATAAATATGTGCTTAGTATTATGGATTTTTAATTGTTTGGTTTTATATTAATGAATATGAGAAAAAATCTCTTCAATGAATCTTAAATGAAATCCATTAACAAGAAGAAATAACTGTCATTTTATTCTTTACTTCCTCTTTTCACTAAATACTTAAATTAGAAAAAATAACAATGAAAGACGGGAGTGATGGAAGTGTAAGTTTCAGTTGATCTATTTTTCGATTATACCCCCCTCTCTGTTTCAAATCTTTTTATCTGCATTCTTATTTAGTTTCATTAGCCTTTCTAATTTAATACAATATCTTATTACATTAAAACTTACATACTTGCACCCGGAGGGTGCATATATTTGCTAGTAGCTTTAATGAAATAAATAAATCTTACTTTATCTTATATTGTGATTTTTATACAACATTATATCCTATAACAAAAATCTTCATGTTATATGGTGAATTTTATTACAAGAGTCTTGGTAGATCACACTAATTTGGATCAGGGCAGTTTCTGTATGCTTCACCTAGGATCAAAGTGTCACTCACTACTCCACTGCCTTAGATCAGAGTAGTATCTGTGCACTCTGCAATGAATCAAAGTGTCATGCTACAACATATATCTTATATTGTGATTTTTATACAACAATATATTTTATAACAAAATCTTCATGTTATATTGTGAATTTTATAACAAGTGTCCCGGTAGATCACACTAATTTGGATCAGGGCAGTAACTGTATGTTTCGCCTAGGATCAAAGTGCCACTCTCCAGCTTACTGCCTTAGATCAGAGTAGTATCTGTGTACTCTGCTTAGGATCAATTTGTCATGATACAGGTCCAATGCCATAGATCAGATTAGTATTTGTACACACTGCCTAGGATCAAAGTGTCACTCTCCAGCCTATTATCTTAGATCAGAGTAGTATCTGTGCACTTTGCAAATGATCAAAGTGTCATGTTACTCTCCAGCCTATTATCTTAGATCAGAGTAGTATCTGTGCACTCTGCAAATGATCAAAGTGTCATGTTACAAACCCTTCTGCCATAGGTCGGAGTAGTATTTGTACACACTGCCTAGAATCAAAGTGTCACTCTCTAGCCTATTATCTTAGATCAGAGTAGTATCTGTGCACTCTGCAAATGATCAAAGTGTCATGTTCCTCTGTCTAAGAACAGGAGGATATACTTTTTAGTTTTCTATATTCGGTTTTCCTTTTAGTCTGATAGCAGATAAAAGACTCATACAGAAAAGGGATACTACTCATGATATGGTTGTGCCTTTTATCTTCTGAATGATGTTATTGTAAACAAGAGGGTTTATAAAATTGTGTACTTTATTGAATCAGAGTAGTATCTGTGCACTGTGCCCAGGATTAAAATGTCCTGGAACAGCCCTCTACTTTGGATCAGTGTAGTATCTGTGCACTGTGCCTAGGATCAAAATGTCCTGCAAACCCACAATTTGGATCAGTGTAGTATCTGTGCACTGTGCCTTGGATCAAAATGTCCTGCAACAGCCCTCTACTTTGGATCAGTGTAGTATCTGTGCACTGTGCCTAGGATCAAAATGTCCTGCAACAACCCACAACTTTGGATCAGTGTTGTATCTGTGCATTGTGCCTTGGATCAAAGTATCATGCTACAACCCACAACTTTGGATCAGTGTAGTATCTGTGCACTGTGCCTAAGATCAAAGTGTCATGCTACAACCCACAACTTTGGATCAGTGTAGTATCTGTGCACTGTGCCTAAGATCAAAATGTCCTGCAACAACCCATAATTTTGGATCAGTGTAGTATCTGTGCACTGTGCATTGGATCAAAATGTCCTGCAACAACCCACAACTTTGGATCAAATGTCCTGCAACAGCCCTCTACTTTGGATCAGTGTAGTATCTGTGCACTGTGCCTAGGATCAAAATGTCCTGAAACAACCCACAACTTTGGATCAGTGTAGTATCTGTGCACTGTGCCTAGGATCAAAATGTCCTGCAACAACCCACTACTTTGGATCAGTGTAGTATCTGTGCAGTGCCTAGGATCAAAGTATCATGCTACAACCCACAACTTTGAATCAGTTAGTATCTGTGAACTGTGCCTTGGATCAAAATGTCCTGCAACAGCCCTCTACTTTGGATCAGTGTAGTATCTGTGCACTGTGCCTAAGATCAAAATGTCCTGCAACAACCCATAATTTTGGATCAGTGTAGTATCTGTGCACTGTGCATTGGATCAAAATGTCCTGCAACAACCCACTACTTTGGATCAGTGTAGTATCTGTGCACTGTGCCTAGGATCAAAGTGTCCTGCAACAACCCACAACTTTGGATCAGTGTAGTATCTGTGCACTGTGCATCAGTGTAGCATATGATCAACTCTAAGATCAAGATAGATTCACTTATTAATTTCTATATTCTGTTTTGCTTTTAGTATAGTAGAAGAAACAAAGACTCATACAGAAAAGTTACACTGTTCATGATAAGACTGTGCATTTTATTTTCCCAATGATGTTATTGTCAACAAGAGGATTTATAAAATTGCTTACTTGTTTATATGAAAGATGTTTATAAATATTATTTTCACATTTGATGCCAAAATGTCAAAAGATGTCAAGAATTTGGTAAATGTCAATAATACGTGAGATTAACTTGATATAAATTGACACTTCAAAAAGGAACGTATATGAAAACATCTAATTTTACTATTTCTCTGAATTTTTGGGATGAGGTCTGATAATTAATATTATTTGGATTATTTGGACTATTGTCCTCATCTTTATTGTTATCTACACTCTTTCTCTGAATTTTTGAGATGAGGCTTGATAATTAGTATTATTTGGACTATTGTCCTCATCTTTATTGTTATCTACACTCTTTCTCTGAATTTTTGAGATGAGGCTTGATAATTTGGATTATTTGGTAGCAATTTTTGAGGCAGGAGACCGGGACACACTTCCTCATAAATTACCCATTACAGTTTGTTTCAAGAAAAATATATAAAATGAGAATTGGTTTTATTGTATACAAAAGAATTCTGGCATACAAACCTAGAAATGTTTATTACTTTGATTTTTTGGGTCTGTTGTCCTCATCTTTATCATGATTTATAAAAATATGTTTCAGCTGCTGTATCCTCCAGCCTTTTTCAGGTGTTCCCCTATTTATCCATGCATAGCAATGATCTAAACTGGGAAATAATTTTGAATAGTTTGGCTGCTGATCAAACAAGGCATCTTCAAAAGTTCATCGACGGCTTGTTTGATCAACAGAATGGGTTATTGTTATGCCTGGATAGACAGGGAACACCTGAAGAATTTCAAATTATTTTGCCCGGACCAATGCTGAATAACTCTGATAGTATTAGTATTGTTATTATCAGTAAATAAAGAGTGAGAGAGAATTTTGATTTATTGTTACAAATAGACAGTCAATTGATAATCTGGTTTAAGGGTGGGGTTAGCTCAGTCAGTAGAGCGTTCGTCTAGAAACCACAAGATTCCTGTTGGTGTTTTGGTATATAAGGCCTGTGGTAAATGCTCACTTCTACTTATAGACTCACCGATAATCACGTGACCAACCTATTGGCCAATCACTGGCAGTGGTCTGCTGCTGATATTTTTATTTATACTGGCTGTTCTGGTCATACCTACTCATAGCTACTTGAACCTTCGTGGACGACGGAACATAGGATTATATCACCTTTGACACTACGTAGGATTACATAACCCAGGACTTATTCACTTACCAAAGGATTCTATAGCTCAGGTTACTTACTTACTGACTTAAAGTCCTTTTTAACTGGCCAAGGATGGCGGTCAAAAACTTAACAGATACCGGCCCTTGTCACCTCGGTGTATGAGTAGCACTGGGATCTGTGTGGTAAAGTGGGGAACTGATGGTAGGTGTGGCACTCCACCTCAGATGCAAAAACAATCTCCTTGGTCTAGCGCTAGTGAAAAGGGGATAAACTCCCTCGCTCATTGGCTGATACCGACTTTAGGTCAACCCGTCGACTTTACTTACAAACCTAAAAATATTTATTTGAAAGATTGTCAAAGTTTTCTTTTAAGTATTTGAAGCATTGTTGGTTAAATTTCATCTGACTTTTGAAGTGTTAGCATCTGAGTGGTGGGTCACTTTTAATACAACCTTTTCATCATCAAACGCACACAGAGGTTTATATTCAGAGCCACCATTTTGTTTAGTACGCAGTCTGATCAACAGAGGGCACAGTAGTTCAAAATGGAATAAAAAGAAACGTTTCAAAAAGTTAAGATAATGTTTTTTGGTCTCAAAGATAAATTATTCACAGGTCGAGTTTTTTTATTAATATATTCACATAATACAAGTAATTTAATGGCTTTGTATATTATAATCTTATATATATATATATATATATTGTATATATATTATATATATTATATCATCTTGTAAGATGAAAGTAGTGGTAGAAAATTGATTTTCATTTGAACTAATATATTTCTTCTCTCTCTCTCTATATATATATAAGAATTCACATATACACAACCAAACGTGACCATCTTACGAAAACATTAAAATTAAAAAAGAAACATAATAATGATTTATTATCAAAGTTAGGTTCTTTTTATAAACGAATACCTTTTTAATGAGTTCACTGTTTTTTTAGCAAAACAATAACAAACACTGGGTTCTGGGACTTTTCAACAAGTTAGGGATAAATAATAACACTTTATTTTTGCAATACAAAATTGTATCTACCATAACTCCTAGGAAAATCAAATATTCAAATTCTCGAGATTGGCTAACGGCTCTATTTCAGCGTTCCCAAAAGTGATTTAAAAAAAAATTCTCTTCGAACACTTCTAAAAAAATTCTCCGTTTTTTCCCCAACAAATTTTTTTCATTCAAAATAAAATTTAACACTGATGAAGATCGAATTTTCTCTGTGTACAGAATATTTTCACATTTTTCTATTATTATTATTTCATTTCATTTGTTTATTTAATGATAATAATAGATGAATTGCAACTTTGTAATGGTCTTTACAGCATACCAGAATCGTATTGGGTTACGACTGCTTGCTGTCTTGTCTTGCCAATTTCATGGTAATTGGACTTAGTATGATTATTCTACACACTTCATGATTAGATGCAGTTTAACTTCAGGCTTAATGGCAATAAAGGGGTGACTCCCTACTCTCCAGAACTGCAGCCTCAAAACCAGAAGCAGTTTAGTGTCATACCCAGGGAAACCATTAGGGTTGGGGTCTTGCCATTCTAAACAAGATACAGTCAGTGTATTCAAAGCTCTGCCAACATTGCATACTACCTCAACCAATTCTGTCAGTATCTAGATTGCTATCTATGTACCTGAGTTTGTCAATATCTATCTATTGATCGGAGTCTGTCAGTATCAAAGTCTGTTTTATATCTACCTCGTTCTGTTTAAATCTGTCTTTTTATGGGCATATAATAAAGGCGTAAGATATCCCCCTAATGGGATATTAAATCAAAGTCTCCGCTATAGCAGAGGTGGATACTTACTATATAAAACTTCTACATTAGGCCACTTTTAATGATGTCCATTCATGAGAGCGACAAACAAAAGCTTCTCAAATAAATCCCTTTCAGAAGAGAAGAGTCTTTCAATCTAAGCGCCAACAAAGAATTCTATGAATGAAACCATTGATCATATTTGTGAAAGAAGAAGAAAAAATATTGTCTTCATTTTATTACATTATCAATAACTGTTAGAAAATTGTATTTGTTCAAGTCTTTTCGTTGGTTAGTAGGTTGGATTTTATGGCATGTCAACACTTTTTGGGTTATTTTATGCCAAGGACATTGATCATATTTGTGAAAGAAGAAGAGAAAATATTGTCTTCATTTTATTACATTATCAATAACTGTTAGGAATTGTATTTGTTCAAGTCTTTTGGTTGGTTAGTAGGTTGGATTTTATGGCATGTCAACACTTTTTGGGTTATTTTATGCCAAGGACATTGATCATATTTGTGAAAGAAGAAGAAAAAATATTGTCTTCATTTTATTGCATTATCAATAACTGTTAGAGAATTGTATTTGTTCAAGTCTTTTGGTTGGTTAGTAGGTTGGATTTTATGGCACGTCAACACTTTCTGGGTTATTTTATGCTAAGGACATTGATCATATTTGTGAAAGAAGAAGAAAAAATATTGTCTTCATTTTATTACATTATCAATAACTGTTAGAGAATTGTATTTGTTCAAGTCTTTTGGTTGGTTAGTAGGTTGGATTTTATGGCACGTCAACACTTTCTGGGTTATTTTATGCTAAGGACATTGATCATATTTGTGAAAGAAGAAGAAAAAATATTGTCTTCATTTTATTGCATTATCAATAACTGTTAGAGAATTGTATTTGTTCAAGTCTTTTGGTTGGTTAGTAGGTTGGATTTTATGGCATCTCAATGCTTTTTGGGTTATTTTATGCCAAGGATGTTGTTTAGTTAGGTTTGTTTTACAGCATATCAACCTCGGTGGGTCATTTAATGCTGACAAAGTTTTGAAATAAATTCCTTCTTAATGAATAATCACATTTTTTTAATAAATTCATGTTTTTCTATTTAACCCATAGATGGAACCCTAACAGGTACTACCACTCCGGGTCAGAGTGGACCAGGGAGCAATGGTGATGAAGAGGTGCTCCACATTCTCCAAACCTCCAAAACTGGAACCTCACCATCAGATAGAGTTTCACGTCATTCCCAGGACATGTAGACCCTCAGCCATCGCTTGCTAGCACCTATATGATAAAAAAGAGTTGGGGTTTGCCATGAGGGCAATAGGGTTGGGAAAATCATATAGGTGCTAGGGCTTGACATGACCAGCCGATTGATCAGAGGGGGCCTCTCCGACTGCCCGTCTAGCCCAAGATAGGGCCAAAGTGGAGTATTGCATGTCATGGACTGCTCAACCACCTGGGTTCTATCCTTAAGCATCACAGGTTGCCACCCACAGCCAACAACAGGCCCCATTGGGGGAGTCTTACCCCTCTGCACAGGTGCATTCTAACACCCCAGCCGACAGGGCGGGATCATATATGTGAAAAAAAAAAAAAAATATTGTCTTCATTTCATTGCATTATCAATATCTGTTAGGAATTGTATTTGGTTTGGTTTGTTGGATTTTATGGCATGTCAACCCTCGTTGGGTTATTTTATGCTGAAGCTGTTTGTTTTATTTATTTTTTTGGGGGGGGTATTCAAATTTTTAAAAACTAATTTTCTTTTTAAAAACGCATTTTTTAAAATTCATTTTTTCATCTATTTAACTAATAGGTACTACCACTTTAGTAGATAGGACCCTAATAGGTACTACCATTTTAGTTAGAGTGGACCTAGGAGTAATGGCAATGAAGTTAAATAGATTGGTTGGTTGGATTTGTCAACCCTTGTTGGGTTATTTTATGCCAAAGTTGTTTTATTCTCTTCATGCTTGATGGGTATTCAACATTTATTTTAAAAACATTTTTTTTTAGACTGAACACCCATCTAGCCTAAGTGGAGTGTTTGCATGTCATGGACTGCACAGTCCCCAAGGTTCCATCCTTAAGTATCATGGGTCACCACCTAAAGCCAACAGGTGGCCTCCATTGGGGGAATTTTACCCATCTGCAGAGGTTCAGAAAAGATTTCTAAAAGATTTGCTGGATTAGCTTATTAAGAATTATAAAATGATGACAAGGTGCCCTTGTTAGACAAAAGAAAAGACCAGACCCACTTTCACAATGTTAGCTGTCTCTCTCTCTCTCTCTCTCTTTGAATCTCTCTCTTTATGATACATGGAGCACCTAGTGAGGAACAACCTCACCACTCGGTTGTAGAAGATTTGCAAGATTAACTTATTAAGAATTATATGATGATGACAAGGTACCCTCATTAGACAAAAGAACAGACCAGACTCACTTTCACAATGTTAGCTCTCTCTTTCTCTCCTCTCTTTGAGTCTCTCTCTTCATGATACATGGAGCACCTAGTGAGGAACAACCTCACCACTCGGTTGTAGAAGATTTGCAAGATTAACTTATTAAGAATTATATGATGATGACAAGGTACCCTCATTAGACAAAAGAACAGACCAGACTCACTTTCACAATGTTAGCTCTCTCTTTCTCTCCTCTCTTTGAGTCTCTCTCTTCATGATACATGGAGCACCTAGTGAGGAACAACCTCACCACTCGATTGTAGAAGATTTGCAAGATTAACTTATTAAGAATTATATGATGATGACAAGGTACCCTCATTAGACAAAAGAACAGACCAGACTCACTTTCACAATGTTAGCTCTCTCTTTCTCTCCCTCTCTTTGAGTCTCTCTCTTCATGATACATGGAGCACCTAGTGAGGAACAACTTCACCACTCGGTTGTAGAAGATTTGCAAGATTAACTTATTAAGAATTATATGATGATGACAAGGTACCCTCATTAGACAAAAGAACAGACCAGACTCACTTTCACAATGTTAGCTCTCTCTTTCTCTCCCTCTCTTTGAGTCTCTCTCTTCATGATACATGGAGCACCTAGTGAGGAACAACCTCACCACTCGGTTGTAGAAGATTTGCAAGATTAACTTATTAAGAATTATATGATGATGACAAGGTACCCTCATTAGACAAAAGAACAGACCAGACTCACTTTCACAATGTTAGCTCTCTCTTTCTCTCCCTCTCTTTGAGTCTCTCTCTTCATGATACATGGAGCACCTAGTGAGGAACAACTTCACCACTCGGTTGTAGAAGATTTGCAAGATTAACTTATTAAGAATTATATGATGATGACAAGGTACCCTCATTAGACAAAAGAACAGACCAGACTCACTTTCACAATGTTAGCTCTCTCTTTCTCTCCCTCTCTTTGAGTCTCTCTCTTCATGATACATGGAGCACCTAGTGAGGAACAACTTCACCACTCGGTTGTAGAAGATTTGCAAGATTAACTTATTAAGAATTATATGATGATGACAAGGTACCCTCATTAGACAAAAGAACAGACCAGACTCACTTTCACAATGTTAGCTCTCTCTTTCTCTCCCTCTCTTTGAGTCTCTCTCTTCATGATACATGGAGCACCTAGTGAGGAACAACTTCACCACTCGGTTGTAGAAGATTTGCAAGATTAACTTATTAAGAATTATATGATGATGACAAGGTACCCTCATTAGACAAAAGAACAGACCAGACTCACTTTCACAATGTTAGCTCTCTCTTTCTCTCCCTCTCTTTGAGTCTCTCTCTTCATGATACATGGAGCACCTAGTGAGGAACAACTTCACCACTCGGTTGTAGAAGATTTGCAAGATTAACTTATTAAGAATTATATGATGATGACAAGGTACCCATTAGACAAAAGAACAGACCAGACTCACTTTCACAATGTTAGCTCTCTCTTTCTCTCCCTCTCTTTGAGTCTCTCTCTTCATGATACATGGAGCACCTAGTGAGGAACAACTTCACCACTCGGTTGTAGAAGATTTGCAAGATTAACTTATTAAGAATTATATGATGATGACAAGGTACCCTCATTAGACAAAAGAACAGACCAGACTCACTTTCACAATGTTAGCTCTCTCTTTCTCTCCCTCTCTTTGAGTCTCTCTCTTCATGATACATGGAGCACCTAGTGAGGAACAACCTCACCACTCGATTGTAGAAGATTTGCAAGATTAACTTATTAAGAATTATATGATGATGACAAGGTACCCTCATTAGACAAAAGAACAGACCAGACTCACTTTCACAATGTTAGCTCTCTCTTTCTCTCCCTCTCTTTGAGTCTCTCTCTTCATGATACATGGAGCACCTAGTGAGGAACAACTTCACCACTCGGTTGTAGAAGATTTGCAAGATTAACTTATTAAGAATTATATGATGATGACAAGGTACCCTCATTAGACAAAAGAACAGACCAGACTCACTTTCACAATGTTAGCTCTCTCTTCTCTCCCCTCTCTTTGAGTCTCTCTCTTCATGATACATGGAGCACCTAGTGAGGAACAACTTCACCACTCGGTTGTAGAAGATTTGCAAGATTAACTTATTAAGAATTATATGATGATGACAAGGTACCCTCATTAGACAAAAGAACAGACCAGACTCACTTTCACAATGTTAGCTCTCTCTTTCTCTCCCTCTCTTTGAGTCTCTCTCTTCATGATACATGGAGCACCTAGTGAGGAACAACTTCACCACTCGGTTGTAGAAGATTTGCAAGATTAACTTATTAAGAATTATATGATGATGACAAGGTACCCTCATTAGACAAAAGAACAGACCAGACTCACTTTCACAATGTTAGCTCTCTCTTTCTCTCCCTCTCTTTGAGTCTCTCTCTTCATGATACATGGAGCACCTAGTGAGGAACAACCTCACCACTCGATTGTAGAAGATTTGCAAGATTAACTTATTAAGAATTATATGATGATGACAAGGTACCCTCATTAGACAAAAGAACAGACCAGACTCACTTTCACAATGTTAGCTCTCTCTTTCTCTCCCTCTCTTTGAGTCTCTCTCTTCATGATACATGGAGCACCTAGTGAGGAACAACTTCACCACTCGATTGTAGAAGATTTGCAAGATTAACTTATTAAGAATTATATGATGATGACAAGGTACCCTCATTAGACAAAAGAACAGACCAGACTCACTTTCACAATGTTAGCTCTCTCTTTCTCTCCCTCTCTTTGAGTCTCTCTCTTCATGATACATGGAGCACCTAGTGAGGAACAACCTCACCACTCGATTGTAGAAGATTTGCAAGATTAACTTATTAAGAATTATATGATGATGACAAGGTACCCTCATTAGACAAAAGAAAGACCAGACTCACTTTCACAATGTTAGCTCTCTCTTTCTCTCTCTCTCTCTCTCTTTGAGTCTCTCTCTTCATGATACATGGAGCACCTAGTGAGGAACAACCTCACCACTCGATTGTAGAAGATTTGCAAGATTAACTTATTAAGAATTATATGATGATGACAAGGTACCCTCATTAGACAAAAGAACAGACCAGACTCACTTTCACAATGTTAGCTCTCTCTTTCTCTCTCTCTCTCTTTGAGTCTCTCTCTTCATGATACATGGAGCACCTAGTGAGGAACAACCTCACCACTCGATTGTAGAAGATTTGCAAGATTAACTTATTAAGAATTATATGATGATGACAAGGTACCCTCATTAGACAAAAGAACAGACCAGACTCACTTTCACAATGTTAGCTCTCTCTTTCTCTCCCTCTCTTTGAGTCTCTCTCTTCATGATACATGGAGCACCTAGTGAGGAACAACTTCACCACTCGGTTGTAGAAGATTTGCAAGATTAACTTATTAAGAATTATATGATGATGACAAGGTACCCTCATTAGACAAAAGAACAGACCAGACTCACTTTCACAATGTTAGCTCTCTCTTTCTCTCCCTCTCTTTGAGTCTCTCTCTTCATGATACATGGAGCACCTAGTGAGGAACAACCTCACCACTCGGTTGTAGAAGATTTGCAAGATTAACTTATTAAGAATTATATGATGATGACAAGGTACCCTCATTAGACAAAAGAACAGACCAGACTCACTTTCACAATGTTAGCTCTCTCTTTCTCTCCCTCTCTTTGAGTCTCTCTCTTCATGATACATGGAGCACCTAGTGAGGAACAACTTCACCACTCGGTTGTAGAAGATTTGCAAGATTAACTTATTAAGAATTATATGATGATGACAAGGTACCCTCATTAGACAAAAGAACAGACCAGACTCACTTTCACAATGTTAGCTCTCTCTTTCTCTCCCTCTCTTTGAGTCTCTCTCTTCATGATACATGGAGCACCTAGTGAGGAACAACTTCACCACTCGGTTGTAGAAGATTTGCAAGATTAACTTATTAAGAATTATATGATGATGACAAGGTGCCCTTGTTAGACAAAAGAAAAGACCAGACCCACTTTCACAATGTTAGCTCTCTCTCTCTCTCTCTCTCTCTCTCTCTTTGAATCTCTCTCTTCATGATACATGGAGCACCTAGTGAGGAACAACCTCACCACTCGGTTGTAGAAGATTTGCAAGATTAACTTATTAAGAATTATAAAATGATGACAAGTGCCCTTTAGACAAAAGAAAAGACCAGACCCACTTTCACAATGTTAGCTTCTCTCTTCTCTCCTCTCTTTGAATCTCTCTCTTTATGATACATGGAGCACCTAGTGAGGAACAACTCACCACTCGGTTGTAGAAGATTTGCAAGATTAACTTATTAAGAATTATATGATGATGACAAGGTACCCTCATTAGACAAAAGAACAGACCAGACTCACTTTCACAATGTTAGCTCTCTCTTCTCTCCTCTCTTTGAGTCTCTCTCTTTATGATACATGGAGCACCTAGTGAGGAACAACCTCACCACTCGGTTGTAGAAGATTTGCAAGATTAACTTATTAAGAATTATATGATGATGACAAGGTACCCTCATTAGACAAAAGTATAGACTCAGACCCAGACTCATTTTCACAATGTTGGCAAAACATTTCTCTTTGCGCCATTGGGCAATGCAATTCTTCTTGTTTTTATCTGAACAACTTATGAATTATGATTGTACGTTCGATTATGAAGCTGTTTTTAAAATAAAGTGACAAAACATAAAAGACATTGTTATCTCTGACTTTATGATAGTGTTTCATAACATTTGGCCAAAAGGGATCAGAGGCCGAGTGAATGAAACATAAGAAGATCAAATTGTATACAAAAAAGAACAAAACAACAAACAATGTTCTCATTGATTTATCATCAGTAGCACATTTCCTTTAAAAAATGTTCTACCCAGACGATAGATTTACGAGGGTGGGTCAATAAGTCTGCAACCTGACATATACTTACTACCATCACAGTATTATTTACATGTATATTTGTTGGATTATTTCGGTATATAAGGTGTGCTACAATTCCCCACCTAAATTTATAGACTGGGCGAGGTCATGTGGTTTATTCCTCTGCCAATCAGCAGCCATAAACCTGACCAGATTGACTACTTAAACACTGATACTTTCATAGTCCATTTGCAACCATTAACGAAGGAACTTACAATATTAAGGATTCTTTATCAGAGGATAACCAAGAAATTCCACTGAACAAGCGCTCTTGCTTGAAGGCCCAAAGGATGGCCCATAAAATTGTAATAATATTATTATCCACATTTTAGCTAGGTTTGGTTTGTGGGTTTGCATGTCAACCCTTGTTGGCTTATTTTATGCTGAAGACATTTGGGACCATATGACTTTTAGGCACCCCTTTTGCGATCTCGTTTCATAAGGACATTTTTTTTATTTATACCATCAACATCAGGTTAGGGTTAGATATGCACACAGGTCTCAATTTGCTTACAATATCTCCTGTTGCTTAAGTGGTCACCTATCTAAGTATTGAACAGGCTCATCACTGCTTAACTTTGGTGATTTTCCTTTTTTTTTTAAACTCAATTTAAAAAAAGTTTTTAAACTCATTTTTTTTCTATTTAACTCATAGATGTGACCCTAACTGGTATTACAACTCTGTGTAAGAGTGAACCTGGGAGTAATGGTGATAAAAGGGATACTTCACACTCTCCAGTGCTCCAGAACTGGACTTTACCATTAAATGTTATTATTTGCAAATTGAAGATGAATTTTATTCATCTTAAAACTATTGGTTGGTTTGATTTTATGGCATGTCAACCCTTGGGTTATTTTATACGAAGATGTTTTTATTCTTTACTTGCTGTTGGGCACTCATTTTTTCTTAAACTTATTTTAAAATCTATTTAACAGTAATCCGGAGTGAAAGTACCTGTTAGAGTTTCATGATAGAACAAAATGAATTTGAAAAATGAGTTTTTAAAAATTGTGTTAAA
Source organism: Doryteuthis pealeii (assembly GCA_023376005.1). Classification (NCBI taxonomy): domain Eukaryota; kingdom Metazoa; phylum Mollusca; class Cephalopoda; order Myopsida; family Loliginidae; genus Doryteuthis; species Doryteuthis pealeii. Next base: position 72,848,913 of record CM042166.1, read on the forward strand.
AAAAACTGAATACCATGAATGAATAAAACAAAAAGACATACTGTTGTATACCCTTCTTACCGGCCCTAAATATCTATATGTTATATACCTTCTTACGTCTTACTCTGGTCGTCTATTCTTCTGGCCGGCTTGGTATATCTTCTAAGGTCTCGTCTGGTCTTCTATTGAGGATTCCGGGTCTGGTTTCTGTTGGCGATCACTCCTTATCAGAAGCCTTGTGTCATTGTTGGTTTTTAGTAATAAACACAAGACTTCGATTTGTGATGATGTTACTTTATTTGTAGACCCCCAGACCAGACATCTGCGCAGTGAGACTCACATCTTGCTAGCTTCGCTCCTAAGTTCTAACTCTAACTCTGAGTTGCTTACCACTTAAACCGGAAGGGACTTTCTATCGGGGTTCCGTTTCTCACAGTTTATCCCGCAAGGCAAGGTCAGAGTGAGGTCAAGCGCCGTCACTCACCCTCAAGGCCATCAGCTGCACTAATATGATTTCTACACTATTGTCATAATCATTAGGTATCTAATGATTATGTAACAATACTCTTCCACATAAACTACATGTTGGAACTTCTACACTTTAAATGTTGCAGAGCTGAAAATTATCCTTTCTAATAGCCAGCTTCAATTTTTGGTGTTTAATTCGGTTGGACTCAAATTCTTCCACAGACAGGTAGATGGTGACTCTCCAGTCAGGTCTATACGCATATATATACGGTTGGAAAAAATAATGGAAATACCTAGAATCTTAGTATGATAATTTTGAAACTCCCATAAAACGTTTGTAATTTTTATTCTTTGGCATAAAATAACCCAATGGTTTGGCATGTCATAAAACACAACCAACCAACCAGCAAGCCAAACAATCTGATGGTTAAGTTCCAATTCTGGAGCTCTGGGGAATGTGGAGTATCCCTTCATCACCATTACTCCCAGGTCCACACTGACCCGGAGTGATAGTACCTATTAAGGTTCCATCTAAGGGTTAAATAAAAAATGAGTTTAAAAATGTGTTTGAAAAAAAAAAGAAAAAAGAATGAATAAAACAAAATGTCTTTGGCATAAAATAACCCAATGGGTTGACATGCCATAAAATCCAACCAACCAGCTGACCAAACTAATAGCTTCAATTGCTTCTTTCATTATTAACTTTTGAGCCACAATGCTTAGTTAAAAGAAACAAACTGAATACCTAATAAGAATGAATAAAACAAAAACGTCTTTGGCATAAAATAACCCATGCTGTAAAATCCAACAAACTGACCAAAAAATCATTATACAAAATCAAATATCTTCCAATTCTGCTAAGCTCAGTAAATGTCACTTTTATTCATATTGTTGTATTTAATTAAAATTCGTCAACAAATAAAGATACAAAATGAATTTGAAAAATAAAGATAGAAAATGAATTTGTAAAATGAATTTTAAAAAATTGTGTTAAAAAAACTGAATACCCATCAAGAATGAATAAAACAAAAATGTCTTTGGCATAAAATAACCCAATAAGGGTTGACATGCTGTAAAATCCAACCAACCGACCAAATAATCATTATAGAAAATCAAAAATCGAGTTGTGAGGTTGTTCTTCACTAGGTGTTCCATGTATCATAAAGAGAGAGATTCAAAGAGAGGGAGAGATAGAGAGAGAGAGAGAGAGAGAGAGTTAACATTGTGAAAGTGAGTCTGGTCTGTTCTTTTGTCTAACGAGGGCACCTTGTCATCATCATATAATTCTTAATAAGTTAATCTTGCAAATCTTCTACAACCGAGTGGTGAGGTTGTTCCTCACTAGGTGCTCCATGTATCATGAAGAGAGAGACTCAAAGAGAGGGAGAGAAAGAGAGAGCTAACATTGTGAAAGTGAGTCTGGTCTGTTCTTTTGTCTAATGAGGGTACCTTGTCATCATCATATAATTCTTAATAAGTTAATCTTGCAAATCTTCTACAACCGAGTGGTGAAGTTGTTCCTCACTAGGTGCTCCATGTATCATGAAGAGAGAGACTCAAAGAGAGGGAGAGAAAGAGAGAGCTAACATTGTGAAAGTGAGTCTGGTCTTTTCTTTTGTCTAATGAGGGTACCTTGTCATCATCATATAATTCTTAATAAGTTAATCTTGCAAATCTTATACAACCGAGTTGTGAGGTTGTTCCTCACTAGGTGCTCCATGTATCATAAAGAGAGAGATTCAAAGAGAGGGAGAGAGAGAGAGAGAGAGAGAGAGAGAGTGCTAACATTGTGAAAGTGGGACTGGTCTGTTCTTTTGTCTAACGAAGGCACCTTGTCATTATTTTATAATTCTTAATAAGTTAATCCATCAAATCTTTTATAAATCTTTTCTGAACCTCTCCAACAAACCAAACCAACAAATCCGTTCATGGGTTAAATAGAAAAACAAACTTAAAAGATGTTTTTAAAAAAGATTAATTTAATATGTATCAAGAAAAAATAGAAAAAAAATGTCTTTGGCATAAAATAACTCAACAAGGGTTGACATGCCATTAATTTCAATCAACCATTTTAATTTAATATGCATAAAGAAAGAATAGAAAAAAATGTCTTTGGCATAAAATAACTCAACAAGGGTTGACATGCCATAACATCCAACAAACCAAACCAAATACAATTCCTAACAGATCAGTAAATGTCACTTTTATTCATATCGTTGTATTTAATTAAAATTTGTCAACAAATAAAGATATCCTTTGCTCAGAGGTGAATTTGAATTGAAAGGATTTTCTAACATGGCTGCTTCATTGTGCATTGTTATGATTAACTTGGGCGGTTTTTTCTTATAATTGAACTTTATCTAAGTACAAATGCAGAAATAATGCAGTTCTATCTGCCTATTGTTTTCCTCATGTTCCAACATCAGTGAATAACAATAGATTACCCAGAATGCATTAGGCTATTGTATATGCAAGAAATTGTTTTTGTTTCATTTGGTTGTTAAGATATGTACGTATTTACCAAACCCCTCCACACAAACACGACGTGACAAAAAGTCCATTTTTAAGCAGAGTTTGGTTTGTTTGTTTGTTTTGTTTTATGGCATATCAACCTCAGTGGGTCATTTAATGCCGATAAAGTTTTGAAATAAATCAATTCTTAATGGATAATACAATTTTTTTATAAATACATTTTTCTATTTAACCCATAGATGGGACCCTAACAGGTACTACCACTCCGGGTCAGAGTGGACCAGGGAGCAATGGTGATGAAGAGGTGCTCTATATTCCCCAAACCTCCAAAACTGGAACCTCACCATCAGATAGAGTTTAACGTCATTCCCAGCACATGTAGACCCGCAGCCTTCTAGCACCCATATGATAAAAAGGGGTTGGGGCTTGCCATAAAGTCAATAGGGTTGGGGCAATCATATAGGTGCTAGGGCTTGACGTGACCAGCTGATTGATCGGAGGGGGCCTTTCCGACCACCCGTCTAGCCCAAGATAGGGCCAAAGTGGAGTATTGCATGTCATGAACTGCTTATCCACCTGGGCTTCTATCCTTAAGCATCACAGGTCGCCATCCACGGCCAACAGGTGGCCCCATTGGGGGAGTCTTACCCCTCTGCAGAGGTGCAGTCGATGCATTCTAACGCCCCAGCCGACATGGCAGTTTAAGCAGAGTATAACAGGTTTCGATTTTGTTTTCCTTCTCATAGACTGGTTGCCACAACAAAGTTAAAGAATCCAGTCTGCCTTACTATTTACCTATAGCTGGAGCAAGAATAGTTGGATGCATACCTTTCCCAAGGGTATTAGTGGTATGTGGAATTACGTTGTTATAAATGAGTTTTTTTTTTTAAGTTTTAAAAAAATCTGAATTTGAAAAAAATAAAATGAGTACCCGTCAAGAATGAATAAAACAAAACATCTTTGGCATAAAATAACCCCAATGGATTGACATGCCATAAACCCAACTAACTAACCTATCTGATAGTGAAGTTCCAATTCTGGAGCTCTGGGGAATGTGGAGTATCCCTTCATAAAAAACAAAAGAGTAAAAAAAAATGGATTTGTCAGAGAAAAGAATTAACTAAAACTTTTATTTATTTATTCATCTATTAAAGCTGTAACACAGATATTGAGCACTCTTCTAATAACACTGTATGTTGGATTACTACCGCTTCTTTAAGTGTAATAGTGTCAACCATACACATTAATATATATATATATATATATATATATAATTATCTATATAATTGTGATAAAATAGAATTTGACCGCAAATAAGACGCACCCCCATTTCATCAGGTCAGATTCAGGAAAAAAAGTTTTTAGTGTATATATTAAGCATATATTATTGAAAACAGTCTAGCTGTGCATTACACAAGCAGAAACATAGCTGTATAAAAGCAATTTGGCAGTACAGGGTACACAAAAGTACTGAGCGTAAGTAACTGGGTTAGTGAGCATCATAGAGAAGATTAGCCTAGGCCTACGGGAGGTCTCAAACTTCACCTACGATGTATAAGATGCAGGGCAATTTTTTGAGCCAAAATTTTGGAAAAAAATGTGTGTCCTATATGCCGTCAAATACGACACTTGGCATAAACTACATCAATTGTCTTAATATATTTTTTTTTAATGGCAGCTGTTGTTTGTTGTTTTTTTGTTGTTGTTGGACATTTTAAGAATGGTCCTGAGTATCTTATAATGGGGACAGCCCAGGTATTAATTCCTTTGATCAGATTTCTGCTGTTAAGTTTTTTTCTAGAAGTTTTCTAGTTCTCCTGGGATATTCTTTTTTAACTTTTCCTTTCATTTCTGCGTGCATGATATTGTCCGCTTCTAAAATTCCTAAGTATGTGTAGCTTTTATTTTCATCAAGAGATTTTATAGTTTCCTGATTTGGTAGTTGTATTCCATTCATTAGTTTTCTTTCACCCCTTTTTATTACAAGCATAGCACATTTTTCAATTCCAAATTCCATTCCTATATCTTGGCTATATATTCTATTTATCATTATTATTATTATTATTCCTTTTGAGTTTTCACATCAGTGTTAGCTGATGGTCTTTCACTGGAGTCTGAGTGACAGCAAGTCTCCTCAGGTCTCCAGGACTCTTCTGAGTATTCTGGCAGATTGCAGCAGTGCAGTGTTCTGAATGGTTTCAATCCTTCCTCTGATATCCAAACTTTCCAAACCCTTTTCTAATCCTTTTGGGACTGTTCCAAGTGCACCAACTACAATTGGTATAACTTTCACTTTCATATTCCATAACTTTTTCAGTTCTCTGGCAAGGTCCAGATATTGTCCAATTGTCCAATACTCAACAAAAAAAAGAAAAAAAAAAAAAAAAAAAAAAAAGCAACAGAAAAAAGTTCTCCTCTCCAGATACCCCCCCCCAAAAAAAAACAAACAAACAAACAAACAAAACAGTTTGTCTTTTGTCTAAATGATGGAGGAGTAGTAGCTTGGAGACATTTCAAATCATATAGACCATGAAGTTGTAAAAGTTTGAAATATTTTCCTACCCATTTGGAAAAATTGGCATCTGTCACAACTCTATCCTAAATTGTTTCTGACAGCAGCACTCAAAATCACTACATCTAAAGACAAAAATGTAGTTAGAAATATAACTGGAGAAGAAGAAAAAAATAAGTTGTTGAAAAATTTTCATTTTTCTACAATCATTTTCCTTGTCAGATATGATTATTCAAAATGTTTATCAAAGAGTTAAAGAGATAATATTGCAATGAAGGGTTAAAAAAAAATATATTATCATAGCTTTAGCTAAACTCGACTCCTGTTGACAATAGTACAAAAGTAGAATTAGTTTGGTTTGTTTTATGGCATATCAACCTCAGTGGGTCATTTAATGCCAACAAAGTTTTGAAACAAATTCATTCTTGATGGATATTCAATTTTTTTTATAAATACATTTTGGTTATTTCCTATAAGTCTAACATAAACAAAGGGGAACCACTCTTGAATGATAAATTATTTATTTATTTTCCCATTAAACTAACCCTAAACCCTAACCCTAAAATGGGTGTTATTTCCTATAAGTCTAATATAAACAAAGGGGAACCACTCTTGACTGATAAATCATTTATTTATTCATTGATCTACTAGGAAAAAAGAAGACGGGGTAACGGTTAGAGTTTAGAGTTAGTTTAATCGGAAAATAAATAAATAATTCATCAGTCAAGAGTGGTTCCCATTTGTTTATGTTAGACTTATAGGAAATAATCAAAAATTATATATTTTTCTTTTCTCTTCTGTTTCTATGATGGCATTCACCCTGGGGTGGTTGAGCTAACTCCATCCAACGAATTCACCAGTGGTGAATTCTTCAAAGGAGTAACAAGGGAATAGGAAATTCACGAGCCGTCTCCAAACCCCTCATGTATATCCTAGTCAGGGAAAGGAGATGTCCCTATATGCTGAGGATTTTCAACAGACGCAGTAACAAGTACGCCAAAACCTGTTAATTTTATCATGGAGATGCCCTTTGGATTTTCACCAGAGCCCTTTTGACCGAGTTGTGACCCCTAATACCACTGGATGCTAGACCTGTCCACCTTGAGTGACCCTACCGGGAACTTAGGTTCCTGATGGAATGGCTCTGACACTACCAAGTTTACACAACCCTGCTACAATGAGGAAGAATTGGACTTCAGGGTTACCTATTAGGATTCCATATAAGGGTCAAATAGATCTGTTTGAAAATTATTAGTACTAGTACAAAATAAAAAACACCCTCTGGACGATGTAAAAATAGATTTTTGAAACATATTGCCTGAGGAGTGGGAGTTAAAAATTCAATGTCAGTGAGTTTGTACCTAAGTAAGTAAAATCATTAAATTCATTAAAGGATTAAAAATAAAACAATTTGAAATGTAAATTTGAAATATGTATTAATTAAAACAAACTATGTAATAGATATATAATACCAGTCATGTATTTATTAAAACTTGTTTTAAAAAACAATGAGGACTGTTAATGCTGCATGTTCAAATTTTGAGTGTATTTATTCTATGTTATGACGATTTTGGGTAATGTGACGTAAGCAGTGATGTAGTTTTTGTTACAGACAAAAACCGGAAGCAAATCTCCATTATTAATAGATGGGAAAGGAAGGCTAGAAATGTGTGCAAATATAAATAGTTACTTAAAACCATAATAACCCTAACCCTAGCCCTAATACTAAATGAGTAATAAAATTTTAAAATATCAAGGAATTTTAAGTTTTTTTTCTATTTTTTCTTTTTTTTTTTCTCTTCTCTTCCGCATCGTATCTCAATACTAAATTTAATCCTAACCCTAACCCTAATACTAAGAGTAATTTTATTAAAATTTTAAATATCAGAAATTTAAACATTTTTCTATTTTTTCTTCTTTTTTTTTTTCTGTTCTTCTTCTTCTTCTTATTTTTCCGCATCGTATTAGATAAGAATACATGAAACCATAAACAGTTTGCAAATTATTTGCATTACAGAGGAATATGTAATACCGTATAACTATGTTCAAACAAAGGATTATTATTATTATTAAATAGGAATATTTACTTAAAACCATATAATTGAATATAAATTATTAGTATGTGGGTGAGTCAAAAAGTAATATCATTTTGTTTCATACAGGTATAATTACCAACACAGGAACATTTATCATACATTAAAATGAAGCTAGTCCTCTGTGGATTACACGCCTACTTCTCCATATAGTTACTGTTTCTCTCAACAGCAATGGTCCACCTTCGAGTGAGAGCATGTATCCCTGCCCCATAAAATTCTGTTGACTGTTCTTTGAGCCACTTCTCACTACAGATTACTCACCAGATTTAATGCCTTCAGACTATGATCTCTTCGGTCCCATGAAAGAGGGTTTGAGAGGCAAATATTATTCCAGTGTCGTGGAAGTGAAATCTATAGAATAATTGTATTCATCTCTTTCCCAAGTGTAACGTGGTGGTATATGGTCACAGTACCCAAAGCTGATATACGTAATGTTCTAATAGCTTTATATGTTGTATAGGGTCCTGTCAACGTGCCTCCAAATTCACGACACTAAAAGGGTGTTCGGAATGTGGCGGTCGTCTTGTCAATAAAAAAGTACAACGCGAGAAATATATCGTCACAAACTGCTTAGCTTTTATTTTCAGGCTCGTATCGTGGGCTCTGTTCGGAAAGGAGGAAAGCAGAGAGAAAGATGTTAAATTACGGTGATCCCACACTAGGGACCAGAGGCCCGTCCATTCCCCTAGGCCTCGGAAAGCAAAAAGAGGCCACTATTTTTCTTCGTTGTTCCACATCACCACGTGACTTCTGGTTCTGGTCAACATCCGAAACTTCCGGTTGGCTTTCAATTCTCCATTTGAGGGTTCACGCCCCGGTCAAACTCACGACAACTGTTTTGTGCTCATCACTTTTTTTAAAACCTTTACTATCTCTTATTTCTTCTTCCTCTCTTTTCTAATAGTAATTCTCACAAAACTCAGGATATTCCCCATCTCGCTACACAAGGGTATTAGCGCTATGTGAAATGCAAACATCCTTGTCCAGGATTTGAACTCAGATTGCTGTGTTCATTGCTATAAGAATAGCCATTTCACCACAAGTACCTCTTTTATTTGAAGAAATAAAAAATCATCCATACTTTTTATCATAAAAAAACATTCTTGGTAGTTATTGATTTCTGTTCTTTTCTATTTTGGACTAAATAATCTTTTGTGCCACCTACGAAGACTAGTAGACTAATCGGAGACTAACAATATCACTATTAACCCTTTTGGGTCACGTATCCAAAAATAGGATGAAATTAAATTTCAATACATTATTTCTACAAGGGTTCTACTTGTCTCTTTTAGACTGCAACAATATCACTATTAACCCTTCTGGGTCACATATCCAAAAATAGGATAAAATGAAAATTTGATACAATATTTCTACAAGGGTTTTGCTTGTCTCTTTTAGATTGCAACAATATCACTATTAACCCTTCTGGGTCACATATCCAAAAATAGTCGGTTAGCTCAGTCAGTAGAGCATTCAGCTAGAAACCACAAGGTTCCTGGTTTGATACCGGTCCTCGCCAACTCAGCGTATGCGTAGCACAGGGATCTGTGCGGTACAGTAAGGAGCTGATGGAAGGTGTGGCGCCCCACCTCAGATGCTAAAATAATCTCCTTGGTCTAGCGCAAGTGAAAAGGGGGTAGACTCCCTCGCTGATTGGCTGATACCGACATTAGGCCACCCCGGCGACTTTACTTTATTTACATTTTCATACAATATTTCTATAAGGGATGTGCTTGTCTCTTATAAGATTGGAAGATATTTAGATGGGTGAGCGCTTAAACAGTAGCAGGTATTGTATGAAACCTGAGGCCTGTGTGCCATATCTAAGCAGTGATAAGACAGTTTAATACTGAAATGGTTTTTTGCATACTGGCATCAAATTCTATATGTTATATAGCGGCTTCTTTGCTACTCTAAATCGTGTACGTTAATACTGGGGTTTTCACTGTACCCAAATGTATGTTAGTAGACGCTTAATAAGATCACAACACATGCTGTATAGTAGGAGTTGACTTTATTTCTCTTCGTCGGCTGGTGTGGTGAGCGTGACAAGTAGGAATGCCCAAGGGTTGACGATGACTACTACTACTGTTGGGATGGTCTGGCCATGTTGAGGTAAAGGGGTGGATGATCCTCACTGTCCGCTGGCAGCGATCGACCATGTCGACGGTCGCTCCTCGTGCTCTGTTCGCCGTCTGACTGACTAACTGACGACTCGATCCTCTGGCTTTTGTATTGATGACACACCTACACATCTTTATCTTTTGATCTGATAACAGACCGTTGTTATATATTTCTTTATCTTCTACCTGCTTCTTTGACTGGAAAGCCTCACTTCCGTTCTTTAACTTCTTTGTTTGTTTTACCGGGAAAAAGTCCTTTGATATTTTTGTTGTCTTATCTTTGTTTCGCTCGTACAATATACAACAGGTTGACCACTTAAGCAAAAGTAGGTACTGTAAGTAAGTTGAAGCCTGTGTGCCATATCTAAGCAAAGCTTAGTAAATAACTAAACAGAAAGATTTAAGTCAAGTCTTGCTAAAAGTGCTGGTCCCAGCTAAATCACCAAAGCTAAGCAGTAATGAGCCTGTTCAATACTTCAATAGATGACCACTTAAGCAACAGGGTATTATAAGGAAGTTGAGGCCTGTGTGCCATATCTAAGCAAAGCTTAGTAAATAACAGCAATGGATGAGGAATAACGACAATGACAATTTCACTGATAAAAAGAATAGTAGAAGTTAAGCAACAATGACCCTGTTTAATACTGGGATGTGTGACCACTTAAGCAACAGTGTAACGTGGCGATATGGTCACAGTACCAAAAGCGATATATGTTGTATAGCGGGGCTTGTCAACGTGCCTCCAAATTCACAGCACTAAAATGGTATTCATTACGCGGCGGTCATCTTGTCGATAAAAAAGATACAACGCTTGAGATATATCTTCCCCAGGGCTTAGTTTTTATTTTCGGGCTCGTCTCGTGGGCTGTTTCAGAGAGGAGGAAAGGCAGAGAGAAAGAGAGAGAGGACACTGATAAATTACTGTGATCCCACACTAGGGACCAGAGGTCCATCCGAATCCTACCCTGTGGGAAATCAAAAAGTGGACGATCTTGTTGTTCGTTGTTCCTCGTCACCACATGACTTCCGGTTCCGGTCAACACCCGAAACATCCGGTTGGCTTTTAATTCTCCATTCGGGGGGGTCATGCCTTGGTCAAATTCCCGACAAACCGTTTTGTGCCCCTTACTACCTTTTTTTAAACTTTACTTTCTCTTATTTCTTCTTCCTCTCTTTCTATAGCAGTCCACCCAAAACTCTGACGTTCATAATTTGTTACAAACAGCAGGTACTGTAAGAAACCTGAGGCCTGTGTGCCATATCAAAGTAAAAAAGTCGTCGGGGCGGCCTAATGTCGGTATAAGCCAATCAGCAAGAGAGTCTATCCCCTTTTCAATAGCGCTAGACCAAGGAGATTGGTTTTTGGCATCTGAGGTGGAGCGCCACACCTACCATCAGCTCCTTACTTTACCGCACAGATGCCTGTGCTACTCATACGCTGAGTTGGCGGGGACCGGCATTGAACTAGGAACCTTGTGGTCTCTTCCCAGAACGCTCTACCGACTGAGCTAACCCAGAACAATGGATGAGAGAATAATGACAATGACAATTTCACTGATAAAAAGAAGAGTAGAAGTTAAGCAACAATGACCCTGTTTAATACTGGGATGTTTGACCACTTAAGCAACAGCAGGTACTGTAAGAAACCTGAAGCCTGTGTGCCATATCAAAGTAAACCTTAAAATACTGCACAAAAAAGAGTTACAGTCAAGCTAAACTAAAAGTACTAGTTCCTACAAGATCACAGAAGTTAAGCAATGATGAGCCAGTTTAATACTTAGATGAGTGACCACTTAAGCAACAGCGGGTATTATAAGGAAGTTGAGGCCTGTGTGCCATATCTAAGCAAATCTTAGTAAATAACAACAATGGATGAGGAATAACGACAATGACAATTTCACTGATAAAAAGACGAGTAGTAGATACTATCAAGAAAAAAAAAAAAAAAAAAAAAAAAAAAGAGCCATTCTCATTTCTAGAGATTCCATACCTGTGGAGAGGATGAAGACAGGTTCAGCCAAAATGTCTGAACAACAGCAACGACAAAAGAACGGATCAATAGTTCAAACAACTTTTGGAATATTCCCCATTCTTAGAACAAAATGTTCTCAGTCAGCCATTGAAAGATTTTTCAAGGGAAAGATGGCTACCCTATACAAATGCATAAAGATGTTGAGATTTACATAATTCAAAGCAGAAAACTTAGAGTAAAGACGAGGACCAACATTCAAAAGAAACTGTTTTTGCACACTTTTATGGAGTTGGTATTTAAAAGTAATTCATAAAGGGGAAGTGCGCTGGAGTCACAGGAAATGGACTCGTCGACCAGAGTTCAATTCCTGGACGAAGCCACAGTTCACATAGCACTAATATCCTTGGGAAAGGTATGAATCCAACTATTCTCCCTCCAGCTATGAGTAAATAGTAGGGCAACTGGGCTCTTTAACCTTGGTTAGGCAACCAGTCTACTCTGAATCAAACCTGGTCACTACTAGAAAGGCTTAGGTTATCCTATTCTAGGAGAAGAAAACTCTGAATTCAAACCTGGTCACTACTAGAATACTCAGGCCTACTTAGTGATCTATTTCCATGAAAAAAAAAAAAATTATAAAATGCCAGTGCAGAATATGTCCATATAATATGGAGCATTTAAAAAGATGTGCACATGATATCATATTGGCATTGCAATCTTGGAAGACTATATAATTCTTATGCTCCTGAAATTACAGCACCTTCTGTGACTGTGAAGTCCAATGATCGTGAAACAGCCCTGGTCACATGTGAAGGCCGTCCCTGAGGATGTTGATGTGCCGGTGCTTTGTTGCCGGTGCTTTATTCTGGACCTCTTGGCTTCATGGTGTTGCACCAGGGTGACTTCAGACATGAATAAGTCTGCTATGGAGAGCTTGCTGCCACTGAGGGTAGTCCTGAGCCAAATTGTTCCAGCTAGAAGGGGTAATGCCAAAGCAACTGAGACATTCTTAAATCGCAGCACATGAATCATAAATAAAAAATGAAAAAACAAAAAAAAAAGATCTTTTCTCTTTCCCTCTTTTTATTTTCTCTCTTTTTCTATCTCATTCTCTTTCTCTCCTCAGTTTTTTCTAATCTATCTTTCTCTCTCCTGCCCTGTCGGTGGGGCATTAGAATGCACCAACTGCACCTCTGCAGAGGGGTAAGACTCTCCCAATGGGGCCACCTGTTGGCGTGGGTGGTGACCCATGATGTTTAAGGATTGAACCCAGCTGGTTCAGAAGTCCATGAATTTGCAATACTCCACTTTGGCCCTTACTTGGGCTAGACAGGTGGTCGGAGAGGCCCCCTCTGATCAATTGGCTGGTCACGTCAAGCCTTAGCACCTATTTGATTTTCCCAACCCTATTGCCCTTATGGCATTCCCCAACCCTTTTTATCCTATGGGTGCTAGAAAGCAGTGGCTGAGGGTCTACATGTCCTGGGAATGACGTTAAACTATCTGATGGTGAAGTTCCAGTTTTGGAGGTTTGGGGAATGTGGAGCACCCCTTCATCACCATTGCTCCCAGATCCACTCTGAACTGGAGTGGTAGTACCTATTAGGGTCCCATCTATGGGTTAAATAGAAAAATGTGTTAATAAAAAAAAACAATGAGTATCCATTAAGAATTACTTTATTTCAAAACTTTATCGGGATTAAATGACCCACTGAGGTTGTATGCCATAAAACAAACCAAACCAATCTTTCTCATCAATTTTATACTTTTAAATTTTCCCTTTTCCTCAAATGTTCAACATCTTCTGCAAACTTTCTTCATTGGCAATTTTCTTGTTTGCTTATTTTTTTATTTTATTTCATTCTGCATTATTTGGATTATTTGGACTATCGTCTTCATCATTATTGTTATCTGTACAACATTTCAGCTGATGTGCTCTCTGGCCTTCTTCAGGTATTTCTTGTCAGACTTGGGAACCTTCTTGTTGAATTCGAGAAGGTTCCTGAGTCTGACAAGAAATACCTAAAGAAGGCAGGAGGGCACATCAGCTGACATGTTGTACAGATAACAATAAAGATGAAGACAATAGTCCAAATAATCCAAATTATCAAGCCTTATTTTATTTTCTCCATCCAAATCCATAGTCCAACTTTCCTCTCTATTTCAACCTCTGTTTCTGCCTCTCTCTGTCTCTCATTACCTCTCTATTTCAACCTCTGTTTCTGCCTTTTATTCATTCCCTCTTTCTGTCTCTCATTACCTCTCTATTTTTCCTTATTTTTTTCTATACATTTTAGTCACTTAAGTTTTTTTTCTTTATTTCCCTCTTAATTTTTTCTCTTTTCTTTTCATTTCTCTCTCTCTCTCTCTCTCTCTCTCTCTCTCTCTCTCTCTCTCTCTCTCTCTCTCTCTCTCTTTCTTTCTCTCTCTCTTTTCTATACGTCTTTTTTTTTTTGTTTTTTTAACTTTATGATTTCTAAATCTTTCTCTTTTTCTTTTTGTATTTTCTTTAGTAGAGAAATTCAATAAAAATGCACAACATGTCCAGATAAATATTGATCTTATAACTGCCAAAGAAAGTCCAACTAGAATTCACACATGAATTGGTTGCTGGGGTGTGGGGGTAGAGGAAGAAGGGGAGGGATGCATAAAAGAGAGAGGGTGGGGGAAAAAGAAAGAGGGGGAGGGGAAGAGAAAAAAAAAGAAAAGAAAACAGATTGAAATCTGTAGAAATACATAAAGAAAATGATGAGAGAGAGAGAGAGAGAGAGAGAGAGAGAGAGAGGAGGAAGAGGAAAGAGAAAAGAAAAAAGAAAAAGAATAAGGGAGAGACATAAAGTGAAAAAAAAAAAATCTAAATGCAGAGAGAGAGAGGGGGGTGGAGAATGAAGACAAATAAAAAAGAGAAAAATTATAGAGAAAGAGATAAAATGAAAAAAACTGAGACCAAAATGCAGAGAGATAGATAGATAGATAGATAAAGACAGAGAGAGAGAGAGAAAAAGATATATACATTCATACATGCCTCCACTATATATAACATATACAGGAATTGAGAGAGAGAGAGAGAGAGAGAGAGAGAGAGAGCAAAAAGAAAAAGAATAAGAGAAAGACAAACTTTTAAAAAAATGTATAGAAATAAAGGAGAAATAAGGGAGAGAGGGAAATAGGGGGGTGGGGAAAGAGTAAAGACAAATAAAAAAAAAGAGAGAAAGAGAGAGAGAGAGAGAAGGGGGGAGAGAGAGGGGGGAAGGAGTTAAAAAAGAAAATACAAAAGCATAAGAGAAAGATTAAGAGGAAAATAAAGTAAAAAAAAGTGACTATCTATAGAAATAAATAAGGAAAAAAAAAGAGAGGGAATGAGAGATGAGAATGGAATCAATCAGAGAGAGAGAGAGAGAGGAGAGAGAGGAATGGATCAGAGAGAGAGAGAGAGGGGGAAGGAATGGATCAAGAGGAGAGAGAGAGAGAGAGAAGGAATGGATCAAAGAGAGAGGGGGAATGAGAGATAGAGAGAAGGAATGGATCAAAGAGAGAGGAATGAGATATAGAGAGAAGGAATGGATCAAAGAGAGAGGGAATGAGATATAGAGAGAAGGAATGGATCAAGAGAGAGGGAATGAGAGATAGAGAGAAGGAATGGATCAAAGAGAGAGGGAATGAGATATAGAGAGAAGAATGGATCAAAGAGAGAGGAAGAGATAAGAGAGAAGGAATGGATCAAAGAGAGAGGGAATGAGATATAGAGAGAAGGAATGGATCAAAGAGAGAGGGAATGAGATATAGAGAGAAGGAATGGATCAAAGAGAGAGGGATGAGATATAGAGAGAAGGAATGGATCAAAGAGAGAGGGAATGAGATATAGAGAGAAGGAATGGATCATAGAGAGAAGGAATGGATCAAGAGAGAGGGAATGAGAGATAGAGAGAAGGAATGGATCAAAGAGAGAGGGAATGAGATAACAGAGAGAGAGAGAAAGAGAGAGAAAGGAGACAGAAAAAAGTGAAGTAAAAAATTGATGAAGGGAATAGGAAGAAAAAGAGGTAAAAGGGGAAGCAGAGGTGTGAAATAAGAGAGAAAAAGAAAGTAAAAAAAATAAGAGAAAGGGAAAGTAAGAGAGAGAGAGGGGGGGACAGATAAAGAGAGGGAAAGAAAGAGAGAGAGAGGGAGAGAGAAAGAGAGAGAGAAAGAGAGAGAGAAAGATAGATAGAGAGAGAGAAGAGATAAAAGAGAGAGAGAGAGAGAGAGGGTGGTGGGGTGGTGAAGAAGTAAGGTAACAGGTAAGGAATAAGAGAGAGGAGTTAGAAGTAGAGAATGTAGAATACAAAATGGAGGCAGAGTGGAGTTAAGTAATAATGTGGTTTCAAGTAACTAATGACAATAATTCTTTGTAAACAATAGGAAAGATGGGTAAGAAATAGGAGAGGGATGTAAAAGAAGAGGAAAAAAGTAAATAGAATATGAGAGAGAGGGGGGGTATAGAAGGGGGGGAAGAAGAGGAAAGAGAAAGGAATAGTAGAGAGAGAGAGTGGACGATGAGGGAGGGGAAAGTAGGTAAAGAAGCACAGAGAAATAGGAAAGGGAGAAAAAAGAAGAAAACACAAGTAAGAAATGAGAAAGAGATAGAGAGAGAAGGAGGAGAGAGATATAGAGAGAGAGAGAGAGAGAAGGGGGATAGGGAGTGAGAAAAGAACAGTAGAGAGGTAGTGGAACAGAAGAGAGATAGAGAGAAGAGAGAAATAGGAAAGTCAGAGATAAGAAGGGAAAAAAGGAAAACACAAATATATATATATATATTGAGAGAGAGAAGAGAGAGAGAGAGAGAGGAGAGAGAGAGAAGGAAGAGAGAAGAAGAGAGAGAGAAAGGGGAAGGAAAAAAGAGAAGAGAGAAAGAAAGACAAAGAGGAATTAGTTAATATCTACAAGATATAGTGAGAAAGAGAAAGAGGAATTTCACAGGAAGAAGCAAAAGCAATAACATGAGAGAGAGAGAGAGAGAGACAGAGAGAGAGACAGAGTTTGGAGAGAGAGAGAAAAGAATGAGAGGGAGAGTAGAAAACAGATGGAGTGAAAAAAGTTTATAGGAAAAAGAAAAAGAGAAATAGGAAGGGGGAAAATAAGTTAGAGAGAGAGGGGGGGGAGAAAAAATAGGTAAACAGGAAATAGGTAAATAATAGAAGAGAGAATAACAGATAAATAAGAAAGGTAGTGAGGAGAAGGAGGAGGAGAGAAGAAGAAGAAGAAGAGAAGAGAAAAAAGGAAGAAGAAAAGAAGAGAAGAAGAAGAAGAAGAAGAAGAAGAAAAGAAGAAAGAAGAAAAAGAAGAAGAAGAAAAAGAAAGAAGAAGAGAAGAAGAAGAAGAAGAAGGAAGAAGAGAAGAGAAGAAAAAGAAGAAGAAGAAGAAGAAGAAGAGAGAAGAAGGAGAAAAAGGAGAGGAGGAGAAGAGAAGAAGAGAAGGAGGAGAAGAAGAAGAAAGAAGAAGAAGGAGAAGGAGGAAAGAAGAAGAAAAGAGAAGGAAGAAAAGAAGAGATAGAAAAAGAAGAAGAAAATGTGAGAATAGAAATAGAGTTACTGAAAGAGAAAGACAAGGAGGGAATTAGTTAATATCTACAAAAGAGGTAGTGAACACAGAGAGAGAAAGAAAGAGGGAGGATTTTCAAAGGGAGAAGTATACCAATAAAAAGAGAGAGAGAGAGAGAGAGAGTACATGAATGAGAGAGGGAGAGTTGGGTAATCTAGTAGTCTTTGACTAAGAAGACATTACTTCAAGCATCTACACCCCCTCGATTTTTATTGATTTTCCTAAACTTTTTCGGACTAGAATTTTTCTAGTAATTTCTTGTTCTCTATTTTTAATCTTTTTCTTCTTTTATTATTATTATTATTATTATTATTATCATTATTTAAAAAATCTTTTTGTTTGTAATGCAATAGAGAAAAAGAGTGCAACACACCACAAAATTGTTTACAGATTGTTTCTTGTCGTTCTCTGCTGTTTTCTTCCCTACCAGATACATTTCAGTATTAGGATTGAAAAAAAGAAAAGAAAAAAAAAAGAATCAGTAATAAATGGTTTCATGAAACTGCCAATACTTTTAGAATAATGGTGCATTTGTACATAAAGATGTACAACTGAATTGGAATATGAATAATGATATAAAAATCCATTTCAAGAATGTAGAATCTACTTGACAAGCCATTCAGATATCATTAGATATGTTTTAATCCATCTATATATTGTAAATTACAATCACTGTATGGTTGCATCAAATGGATTATAATGAAATACATAGATAATCCATCACTGTATGGTTGCATCTATATATTGTAAATGACAATCATTGTATGGTTGCATCTGTATACTGTAAATTCCCCATCACTGTATGGTTGCATCTATATACTATAAATTCCCCATCACTGTATGGTTGCATCTATATACTGTAAATTCCCCATCACTGTATGGTTGCATCTATATACTGTAAATTCCCCATCACTGTATGGTTGCATCTATATACTGTAAATTCCCCATCACTGTATGGTTGCATCTATATACTATAAATTCCCCATCACTGTATGGTTGAACCTATATACTGTAAATTCCCATCACTATGGTTGCATCTGTTTATTGTAAATCCCCATCACTGTATGGTTGCATCTATATACTATAAATTCCAATCACTGTATGGTTGTATCAATTGAACTATAATGAGATACATAAGTAAAGCATGTTTTAATCCATCACTGTATGGTTGTATCTATATAATATGTTCCCATCATTTTATAGTAGCACCATTTGTAAAACACATTAAAATGCATGTTTTAATCCAACTACATATTGTGAATGATTGCACCACCTAGACTCTGAGAAAAGACATAAATAGAGCCTGTTTTAATCCAACTATATATTGTAAATTACAATCACTGTATGGTTGCATCAATTGAACTATAATAAAATGCATCGGAAAAGGATGTTTTAACCCATCACTGTATGGTTATATCTATATATTGTAAATTCCCATGCCTGTAGGGTTGCACCCCATGGACTGACAAAACACTTATATAAAGCAGGAACTGCTATTGACACATTAATAATGACCACATGGAAATCTCATCTCTCAGCTAAAATAAAATGGAAATTCTTGCCAGCTGTAGTCATGTCATTACTACTGTATGGTTGCACAACTTGGACTCAAAGGAAACACACAGGTAAAACATGGATAATGAAGAATAATCAAAGTTCCAATTACCGTCGAATTGGGAAGACATGGCAACAAACGGTTGTAACCCAATACAAAACCTGAATAGTTGCAAAGTCTACTGCAGAATGACAGGGTATTTATAAAACTCCACAATATCATTCAAATCAAACAGCCAATCAGAGCTCAAGGAATGGAATCACCCAAATCACCCAAATGCATGAATGGATCATTCTTGATTTCTATATATACCAACTGTCTTGGACACTGCTTCAGTTGTACTTGGTTAGCTGCTGTTATTCAAACCAACAGTAGACTAACTGACTTCAATACAGGACTACTTTTTGTTTTTCCTGCTAGTTTACACCCATTATAACATTACCCTATCAGCTGGGTTGTAGACACATAATGCCTAAAGGACAGGATTGTGGTGTCTGGATGGTCTGTGATCTGGGTATGAAGGGGTCCCAGACATATTAACTCTACTAAGGCCCTTATTTTGGTGGGACGGGTGGTTGGAGAGGCTAGATCCAATCAATGGGCTGGTCATGTCAAGCCCTATGAACCACATTCTTCAAATTGCTCTTAAGGCAAAACCCACTCATTTTTATCATATATATATTACCAACCCCTCCGCACGAGCAGGATGTGACACAAGGTCAATTTCTTAAGCAGAGTTTTACAGGTTTGAATTCAGAGTTTTCCTTCTCCTAGACCGGTTACCTAGCCAGGGTTAAAGAGCCCAGTCTACCCTGCTATTTACCCATAGCTGGAGGGAGAATTGGATTCATACCTTTCCCCAGGGTATTAGCGCTATGTGAAATTCAAACAGCTTCGTCTAGGAATTGAACTCGGGTCGACGAGTCCATTTCCTATGACTCTAACCATTTGACCACGCACCTTCATTTTTATCATATAGGTGCTAGAAGGTGGTGGCTGAAAGTCAACCACTAGTATTTATCAATTCTTTGGCTACTGAATTTCCCCCAAGGCTGTACCAAATTTTCTTGATATTTCATACCTGTATGATGGGATATTTCAAAAGTTCACTATCTATTCAAGTCAGAAATTATTCTATTCAGATAAAAATGGCAGGGGTGTTCATGTAGGGATTTTTCAGTGTAAACAAGTGATGATGTTTGAGAGTTGCTGCCAGAGGGTTACGGTAGGATCACAGTAGTGGGAGAGCCACTGTGAGTTACTTGAAGCAGGCAAAGAGTTAATACACACGATATTAAGGGCCGGGTTAGCTCAGTCGGTAGAGCGTTCGGCTAGAAACCACAAGGTTCCTAGTTCGATACCGGTCCTCGCCAACTCAGCGTATGAGTAGCACAGGAATCTGTGCGGTAAAGTAAGGAGCTGATGGTAGGTGTGGCGCTCCACCTCAGATGCCAAAACACAATCTCCTTGGTCTAGCGCTATTGAAAAGGGGATAGACTCCCTCGCTGACTGGCTGATTCGCAATTTAGGCCGCCCTGACGACTTTACTTATTTCTTAAACATCTCATATATATAAAAAAAAAAAGGTTTAACATTTAATAACCCACAAGGGTTGATATGCCATTAAAGCATATAACCAATCAACCAATCCACACCAAAAGGGTTAATGATATTTTCCTCGTACCCCACGTGTACGGGTCAGACACAAGGCCCTATTACTGTGGGACCACCCACAAGCCGAGACTCATGGGTGGCGGGTGAAAAAATTGCGTTGATCCCGTCGGCATTCCCCTCAAGGGGGGCACCTCAGGCGCTGGGCAATAAACCCAGCCCTACCCCTTTAAATCGAGGGGGCAGGTATTGCCTGGGGGGGGATAAACCACTGGGATTGATGCTATTAAATTGTAAAGATCCAAGGCCGGAGCCACTGGACACCCACCCCGTTGGGCGGGTCTACATTGTATTTACCTCGTACCCCACTTGTACGGGTTAGGCACAAGGCCCTATTACTGTGGGACCACCCACAAGCCGAGACTCATGGGTGGCGGGTGAAAAAATTGCATCGATCCCGTTGGCATTCCCCCACAAGGGGGGTGCTTCAGGCGCTGGGCAATAAACCTAGCCCTGCCCCTTTAAATTGAGGAGGCAGGTATTTCCTGGTGGGATAGCCCCCTGGGATCGACACTGTTAAATTGTAAAGATCCAAGGCCGAAGCCACTGGACTCCCACCCCGTTGGGCAGGTCTACATACCAAAATCAATCCACACCAAAAGGGTTAATCCTAATGCTGTTTGTCAATCTCTTTACATGAGGCATTACGTTATGCATTGTTGCACTACTCATTCGTGTTTCACTTTGTGCAAATGCTCTTGGGAAAGCAGGATGCAGGTTAACGTCATACCCAATACACTCATTTTCCGAGTCATATATCTTAACTCCAGTTTTGACTCATGTACCATTAGTCATGAAACCGGGTCTCATTACAGAGAAAAAAGAAATTCTGTTCTGATTGTAATCAAAGGCCAACAATAAATACATGCAAATATATTATTTAGTTTCTTTTCAAAGATGATATTTTTTTTGTAATTTATCACAGGTAAAAATGGGACACATGGTCTAAAGGATGGAGCTTGCAGCTCAGTCTACCCTACTATTTACCCATAGCTGGAGAGAGAATAGTTGGATTCATACCTTTCCCAATGGTGTTTACATAGCGCTAATACCTTTGGGAAAGGTATGAATCCAGATATTCTCTCTCTAGCTATGGGTAAATATTAGGACTGACTGGGCTCTTTAACCTTGGTTAGGCAACCGGTTTAGGAGAAGGAAAACTCTGAATTCAAACCTGTTAAACTCTGCTTGGGTTGGTCACTACTAGAATAGGCTCAGTCCTGGATGAAGCTAGTTCACATGGGAAAGGTATGGATCCAACTACTCTCCTTCCAGCTATGGGTAAATAGTAGGTCAGACTGGCTCTTTAGACTTGCTTAGGCCACCAGTCTAGGAGAAGGAAAACTCTGAATTCAAACTCATTAAACTCTACTTGGGGTGGTCACTACTAGAATAGGCTCAGTCCTGATTAGGATATATTTCACTAAATCTATCTCCCCACCCCAGCTGTGGGTAAATAATAGGGCAGACTGGCTCTTTAATCTTGGTTAGGCAACCAGTCTAGGAGAAGGAAAACTTTGAATTCAAACCAATTAAACTCTGCTTGGGGTGGTCACTACTAGAATAGGCTCAGTCCTAATTAGGGATATATTTAACTAATTTTTAAAATTAATTTTTCCATGTTTTGTTGAATTTTAATTTATGGGGATTTTAAAAGACATGTTAAATTTTGGTCATACCTATATCCTAACAACTAGAAGAAATAAAATCATTGCATGCAGTTTATATGCAAATGAAGAGAAACAAAAAAGAAATATATAAAGAATATTATTTGCTAATGCATATCTGTCATTATACATTATGTAATATATCAGAAGAAATGTTAAGTTTTACACTTAATGACTTGTGCCCACGCACAAACAGTATCTGTTAATACTTTGTTCAGTTGAAAATTTTAATCTCTTTATGCAAAAAATAGAAAAAAAACAAAAACAATATCAGACACAATACAAAGAGAAGCAAATCTATTCAACTTAATTATTTAAATGTTAATTTTCAAAATATTTCCAATGTTTACAAAATGCAAAATTTTATAGATTAATACTAATGAGTTTTTTAAAAAAAATGCTCTTCAGAAAACAATAGCTTATTTAAGCCGCTCAAAGCAGATCTTTCACCACTTTGAGAAAAACACAAAAACTGATGGTTAGTGAAGAATAATTAAAAGTTCCAATTACCGTCAAACTGGGAAGACAAGGCAACAAACGATTGTAACTCAAATACAAACTCGAATGCTACAAAGTCCACTGCAAAATGACAGAGTATATATAAGACTCCACAATGTCATTCAAATCAACCAGTCAAGCAGCCAATCAGAACTCAAGGAATGGAATCACCCAAAATTCATGGATGGATCATTCTTGAGTCCTATTTATACCAACTGTCTTGGACACTGCTTGAGTTGCACTTAGCTGCTGTTATTCAAACCAACAATAGGCTAACTGACCCCAATAGTTAGTTCATTGTAATTGAGTGGAAGGACTCAATATTTGAATAGAATGAATTCTGAGGTGAATAGATAGGGAACTTTGAAATATCCCACCATACAGGTAAAAAATACCAAGGATATTTGGTAGACTGAGAGTTAAGGAAAGGTTAAAATTTAGAAAGACTCAAATTAAAATAATAATATGACTTTATTTGAATAGAATGAGTTCTGATGTGAATAGATAGGGAACTTTGAAATATCCCAGCATAGAGGTAAAAATAATATCAAGAAATTTGGTACAGCTGTGGAGGAAATTTGGTAGGCCATGAGTTAAGGAAGTGTAATAATATTACAATAAAATTTTTAAATTTAGGGTCTTGAGATTTTATGGCTATTTGTTTATATTAGTGTTCTTCTAGTCTTGTTTGTGAAGTTTCTTTTTGATATGTCATTTGTGTGTGTTTGTAATTTACTTTTTGTTCTAAAGAATCTGTGTGCTTGTTTGTGGTGTGTGTGTGTGTGTGTTTTACTTAGTGTGTGTGTGTGTGTGTTAGTGGTTTACTTTTTGTGTGCGCGTGTGTGTTTGTGGTTTACTTTTTGTGTGTGTTTATGCTTGTGTGTGTGTGTGTGTGTTTTGTGGTTTACTTTTTGTGTGTGTTTATGTGTGTGAATGTGTTCGTGTGTGTGTGTTTGTGGTTTACTTTTTGTGTGTGTTTATGCTTGTGAATGTGTTCGTGTGTGTGTGTTTGTGTTTACTTTTTGTGTGTGTTTATGCTTGTGTGAATGTGTTCGTGTGTGTGTGGTTTATTTTGTGTGTGTGTATGTGAGTGTTCGTAGTTTACTTTAATTCATCACTGACAGTATAGAACTAATCATAAACAACAACTCTTTTCAATTCGACAACAAGAACTACATCCAAACACTAGGAACTGCTATGGGAACGAAGATGATGCCAACCTACGCCACCCTAACCCTAGCATATTTAGAAGAACACATATATGATAATATAGAACAGAAATACGGTAACAATATCAAAATGAATTTTGTTAAATCATGGAAAAGATATTTGGATGATTATTTTATTACAATAAAACATAGAAGAAATAGTGATCGTTAATTCTCTATATACTGAAAAATCTTTTATCTTGAAGAAATATCCATGGTAGATATTTCTGCCAGAAAAGTAGTGGCATAGCTAGAGTGTGTGCAGCCTGGGGCAGCCCTTGAGTTTATTGCCACACCCCCTTGTTATTCAAAAGTGCCACCTGGGGCAGACACCACCTCACCACCTAATAGCTATGCTACTGACCCGAAGCAAAATTGGTATCATCCTACAGAGCGTTGAAAATTTATTTCCTGTTGGTATATTGCAATACAAATGATATTTGCTCTTGGCATAAAAAAAAAAATGCATCATAGATGATAAATAAACAAAAAAAAAAATTGTTTGATACTTTAAAAAAAAAACAAACTTTATCTGTTAATTTTAAATGATTCCCAAATTTAATGCAAAAGTAGTATCCCAAAAATAAAATTATGCTTGCAATTATATATTATATATATATATATAATATATAATGGACTCTCCCATCGATTTTACGATACTGAATCAACACAGGATTTGTTATAGTGGTGAAGCTTGTGTTGGACCATCCCCACTTTTGGGCACAGTCGATAGGAAAGAATTGGTGCATCAGGTTGCCACAAACCCAATCAACGACCGACCTCAGGGATTTTGAATTCAGAGTTATCCCTCTCCTAGACTGGTTACCTACCCAAGGCTGAAGGGCCCAGTCTGCCTACTATTTAACCAATAGCTGGAGGGAAATATATGGATTCATACCTTTCCCAAGGGTATTAGCGCTATGTGAAATGCCAACAGCTTCGTCTAGGAATTGAACTCGAATCGACGAGTCCATTGACCACAACTCTAACCATTAGCCATGCGCCTCCACATTATATATATAATATATATATATATATATATATACTAGCAGCGCTATCCGATGTCACTGGTAAGAAGTTTTTTATAGTTAGTCCCGCAGATCCATTATTACTGAATCGTGAGTTGAATCCTCATGGTATACCCCATTTAAATCCCTATGTAAAAAAAATAGACCTTGCATTAATCCAGCTCCTCTGAAAAGAAATGTTAATGTCTACTATCTAAAATATTAAATGAAAAAAAAATCCATGCTGTTATTATTTAAATTTCATTTTTTAATTATCTTCACGAATATAAATCAAATCTCTATTATTTTTGCTCAAAAACCAAGCCCTGGTGATATTTAATGTGTATATATATTTACTTTGTCGTTAATTGTTTTATTTTCAAAGTTTCCTCCGGACATACATATCATACAACAGCCCTTTATATATGTGATAATATATATATAATATATTATATTATATATATATAATATATTTTTTTTGAAGGCGAAATAATGCAATATTTATGAAAAAAACTATTTATTTAATTTTTTTATATTTTTTTTTTGTTCCCTTTAATATTTCAGCTATGCCTATCTTCAGAGAGTGAAAAATTTTTTTTTTTTAATTTCATCTGTATTGTGTAACTCAACGTATGTTAATCCGTTGAATGTTTTAATGTAAATGCAAACGTTCGCAAGATTAAAAGTCTGCTCGCAAAGATTGTATTCGTGGGATGTCTTTGAATAATCATTTTATATAAATAATATATATTTTTTAATACTATAAAAATAATGAGACCGCTCTGGCATTTGAAATAAAGATTTTTTAAAAATCATTTTTATATGATTAGAAGCATTAATTAATGTAATATATATTTTTTTGAAGGCAAATTGCAAATTTATGTTTAATATAATATATATTTATACATGTTGAATTAAACAAAAGGCACATCTCCTTTTAACAATTTATTATGATCTTATCGAGCTTTCTGGCAACCTTTTATATTTAGAAGCTTTATACATCAAACATACAAACCATCCTTAAATAAGACTCATTTTAACCAGAGGTATTGCAAGATGAAACAGTGTACAATAAGGAACATGATATTAATGTATAGATAAACAACTTAAAAAACATGAACATATAAAGAAACAAAGATAATAAAAGAAATACATAAAATAAATTTATCAACATAGATGAGAGATTTATTTTTATTTTTAACTTCTTATATCAAGGGAATGCCAGGTAGCTTTGCTATATATATATATATATATATATATATATATATATATATACACATTTATTTATATTTTATAAAAAGAAGGTCCAAAATATATTATGTTTTTAGAAAATTTTTTAAAATTCTGTTTATCTTACATATACAAACAGTGTTTCAGATCTTTATTGATCAAAGCCTGAAGAAGATACCAGAAGATCTGAAACACTGTTGCATATGTAAAGATAAAAGAATTAAAAATATTTTTTTCTAAAAACACAATACATTTGCAGACCTTTGTTTCTAAATTAGTAAATAATGGAATTTTGCCTGATGTGNGTATCATAAAAGTGTCACTACTGTATAGACAGGGTGGAACTCAGGGTATAACACTGCTATGTCAAGTGAAGCATTAAACATAAATACGACAAATGTGGCTTTGAGAATATCCATCTTTTCTTCGAGGCAACACCAACCGTACCATATTTCACACACTTCATATATAGTGTGTCAGGATTTATAATATATATATAACATCGTTTTTATTATAAATATTCTTTCTCTTCAGTTTAATGTAATGAATTCATCAATAACGTTACTAAATAAGATTAATAGAAGTGTTGCCATATAAATGCTTATAATATATTAACATATCAAGCACAACTCAGCATCACAATCATATTATGTAGCCTTGCGTGTCGTCCTATAAATGCATAAAAGCTGAAACCCGGGGGTTCTAGACAGTAGTCGGTAGAGCGTTTCGGATAGAACCACAAGGTTCTAGTTCAAAACGGCCCACGCCAATTCAGACGTAATGAGAAAAGCACAGGGATATTCTTTGCGGCTAAAAGGCTAAAGATGGGAGTTACTCAGATGGTAGATTATGGCTGACAACCACACCCTCAGATGCTACACACACACAACAATTCCTTTGTCTAGCGGGCTAGTGAAGGGAACTAACGAGACATCCCTTGCTACACATATCACTATGTGCTAACCCAAATATAGATTATAGGCCAACTCGTCAAGAGCTGCATGATATAACTACGAAATAATTATTTATTAAGTGATATTGGGACTTCACTAATAGCTCTAGTTTAGAAATAAAAAAGAAAACACACTTTTTTGATCTCTCATGCTATTGGCGACATGCCCACTTCCAGCTGGGAAAAGTTGGTCTCAGAACGACCTCACCAAGGGCCTCAGTTGGCTAGTGATAGCCTGTGGCGAGTCAGTAATCTATTTTCACTCATATGATGACTGTTTAATGTCAAGAAGTTAACCCCTGACTAAGCAACCAATAAGAGTGATCCCTATGAAAGTAATAGATCACATGATATATACAATAGCAAGGATGGACTGAGCCACAAGGCGATGCAATAAGTATGGGCACCGGAAATTCAACATCCTTAGACAGCCTTTCACATGCGACAGATCTCTGTTGGTCAAGAATGGTTTTTTCAAACATGACGGGACTCGCCAAGCTCAAGCAGAGGTCTCACAGGTAAATAGCGCTATGGGGCTAAATAACCACTCGTGTGAATTAGAATAAGCACCTTCTAGAATACTGAAAATAGCACAATACAAGATTCTAGCACCACAAAGCCTACAGCAAGATAAGTCAGTGTATATATATAAAATATATGCTTAGAAGATAAGCTCACACTATGGACGATTATTTCAGAAAACATTATTTTTACAGACCAGACCCCAAGTCAGATCTGCAAAACGGAGTAATAGCATCACTGCATGAATAAACTGCCAGAATCATCTGCAATAGGCCGCATGTGTTAGATGATTGTATATCACATATCTGAATGTAATGCATCTTTCACAAAGAGCGCTTCCATTACCGCGACTTAGACACTTTCTCAACTGGCTGTGCAAGTTCAAATCCAGAACAATATATAGTATGTTCATTATATGAATATAGATTCTCTTGAGCATCATCGTCTAAGGTTCCCCATCCATCCCTCTGGTCTGATCTCCATTATCTCTTACACACATTAACTAATATATAGTACTGTATTGCATCGAGTAATATAACTAATTATTATTCACCATAAACGTATGTACAGTATTGTTTATATTCAGTATTGTAAAATAACGGGCGCAAGAAAAATAAAACATTATTGCAAAAACACGGACATAAAATGAAGGTTCAGTTTATCTTATGGTAGGAATTTACAAGGAACAAGTTAAGGATTACCAGAAACTGACCATGTGTCACATCCTGCTTGTGCGGAGGAGCTGGTAAATATATATATGAAATGGAAACACAGGTCATAGTGTCTATTTCATATCACATTATCTTGAAATATTAAGAATAAATCAAAGGTAAACAAACAACATCATAATTTCCTCATTTTTCTTTACACTTGCATTGTGATAGCCTTCAAAACCAACCACCAAATCCATAATAATATTCTTGTTCCTTAATCTTCCAACCATCATCATCTTGCAACACCCTCTGGTTAAAAATGAGACCATCCAAATCATCCAAGATGAAATGTGAAAATGTAAATACTGATTATCTGGTGTTGCTTATCCACAGAATTCTTATTTCTTATGTGTGTGCGTGCACACATAAATATGACATTATAAGAAAAAAGAAGCGAGAAATACCTTTTTTTCATTTGGAAACAAAACCATTAACGAAAGATTGTGTACTTACCTGAAATAAAGAAAGAAAGAATATTTTAATAAAAACAGACATATTAAGTTTAATTGACTTTATTTAAACTTTTTCAAATATATGACAAAAATGTCTATATATAATAATAATAGTTTTATAATTTGCTTGAAGCATTGTGTTTATATTGGTTTATGATGTTCATTTACCTTTGATTTATTGTCTTAATATTTTGGGATAAATATCCCTTCATCAGATGATTTCTGAAAGCAGGAATCCTTGAGCTATTAACCTGTGGCTAGAAACTGTTCATGCTTGGTAATATCTTCCCCCAAACTCTTTGTGTCTCTGTTTATTTAATAATGTCTAAGTATAATTCCAGATTTTTAACAGCTCCAGGACTCCTGCTTTCAGAAATCTTTTGACAAAGGGATCTTTATACCGAAATATTAAGAGAATAAATGAAAGGTAAACAAATAACATCATAATTTCCTCATTTTTCTTTACACTTGCATTGTGATAGCCTTCAAAACCAACCACCAAACCAATATAAACACAATGCCTCAAGAAAATTATAAAACTCTTATATATATATATATATATATATATATATATAAGAGTATATATATATATAGCCATACATTTAATAGGTATTCCCGCCTAATTCATTATTAATTAATTAATTTTCAAAATTAGGTACGACTCCAATTAAGCACTTATTCTCCCAAAAATTATCGGCAAAAAGCCATTCAAAACAAACCGTGTATATATATATATCATTATCATCATCATCATGTCGCACGGATATCCATGACAATCTCTCTCGATCCGTCCCTATCGCTCATCATTCTCGGGAGGTCCTCTGTGCAGCATCCTGTATCCGCACAGAGCTGATCAATGTACGTCTTTGCTGGTCAGCCCACACTGGTGTGCCCATGTGCTGGCTTCCACAGGAGAACGTCGCTTATGAGTTCGTCCTTGCTTCTCCAGCAGTGTCCTGCGTGTCTTGTCCGTCTTACTCGGATGGTTCGGGTGATATGTGGCAGGTGGCTGTACAGCTGCTTTCTCGTGGGGTGCTGTTTATATATATATATATATATATATATATATATATATGAAGTTATTCCTAATCTAGTCAGCTTCTTGCCCTCATGAAATTTTAAGAATAAATCAAAGGTAAACAAATAACATAGTTACCCCATTTTTCTTTACACTTGCATTGTGATAGCCTTCAAAACCAACCACCAAACCAATATAAACACAATGCTTTAAGAAAATTATAAAACTCTTTTGTAGATACATTTTTTTTTTTTTTTCATTTGTGTACATTATATTCATAGTTTACTTCACAAATTGGTATTTGGACGCACATTTAATAGACTTATTTTGATTTTTCTTTTCACAATAACAGTGATCATGTCTGATGGTGGAGGGTCACAAACTTTCAAACGGCACTGTATATATGTTATACCAAAAGATGAATCGACTCAAAAGAAAAAAATCAGGTAACTTCTTCTTCTTTGACGATTCTTCTGAATCACTTCTGTATTTAATCTGCCTAAGGTACAACAAAAATATGAAAAAAAAAAAAAAAATGAAGTAAACGTGTAGCAATGGATAAATCTCTGATATTAAATCGAAGAAAATTCTGGTAAGAAGAATATATTCATAGTATCATGTACGACTATAAGTAGATACTTATTTTTATTTTTGCTTCTAAAGTCGGCTTTAACTGCCATGTGGAACCAATTGTACATTGGAAGAAATCTATATTTTATCCGTGGTGTGGGTGGCATAATGTCATAGAAAATGGACTCATTCTATATGATGTTCTTTGCATTTCCCTCCATGCAATTGTCCTTGAAAAAGGCATGAACTCATCTCTTCCCTAGCCTCAATTATAGGTCATTGGGGCTGGGTTAGCTCAGTCGGTAGAGCGTTCGGCTAGAAACCACAAGGCTCCTAGTTCGATACCGGTCCTCGCCAACTCAGCGTATGAGTAGCACAGGGATATGTGCGGTAAAGTAAGGAGCTGATAGTAGGTGTGGCGCTCCACCTCAGACGCTAATACAATCTCCTTGGTCTAGCGCTAGTGAAAAGGGGATGGACTCCCTCGCTGACTGGCTGATACCGACTTTAGGCCGCCCCGTTGACATTACTTACTTTACTTACATATATTTACCCAGCGCCTCTGCATGAGCAGGATGTGACACAAGGTCAATTTTTCAAACAAAGTTTAACAGGTTTGAATTCAGATTCATTCTCCTAGACCAGTTGCCATACCAAGGTTAAATTACCCAGTCTGCCTAACTATTCCAAAAAAGATGAATTTATTCCTGATGGTGAAGTTGAAACATTTTGGTTTTTATTAAATCTAGTTTTGTTAGTGTTGTAGGTGACTCACCTATGACCAGAACAATTGACCTCATTTTGTACTTGATATGTGTTGAATACATCTGTTCTTTACTTCTATCTCCGTGTTGAGTATTTATTTTGAACCTAACCCTTTATTTAGTCCATGGGGGTATCCTGTTCTCATTCCGCTAACCATAGCTGGGGTAGGAGTTGTGTTAATTAATTATTTTTCTAACTGCTTTCACTCAGGATTGAACTCGGGTTCCAGAGATAACTGTCTTAACCTAACTGCCTTATCCAATAAAGGGTTAGGTTCAAAGTTCCGTGATGGCTCCCGAATACGAAAAGAAGGTTCCCGAGTCCGAGAAGGTTCCCGATTCCGACAAGAAATACCTGAAGAAGGACGGAGGGTATATCGGCCGAAACGTTGTACAAATAACAATGAAGATGGGGACAATAGTCCAAATAACACAGATAATACTAATCTTCAAGCCTCATCTCAAACATTCAGAGAAATGCTGTTTTATTAATGTTAAATTTTTTTTTATATACAAATCGCCTCAAGAATTTGTAGGCGTTTTTATTTATAGAAGATTTTGGTATTTTTGGTGAGAAAAATGACTAGACAAACTGAAGATAAAGATCAGAAAGAAGAAATATTCTGTTGTAGTCAACAGTACCTATATAGAAAATAACTTGTTTACCAAAATACATTATATATATATATATATATATGAGAAGTAAAAAACAAACAATGTGTTTTGATATGGCTTTTTAAGCCGACTATTTTTGGGACAATATGTACTTAATTGAAGTCGTACCTAATTTTTGAAAATTAATTAATTAATAATTAATGAATAGGTATGCCCGCCTAATTCATTAATTATTAATTAATTAATTTTCAAAAATTAGGTACGACTTCAATTAAGCACATATTCTCTCAATATATATATATATATATATAATATATATATATATATATATATAAATAATGGCTGTCAACTTGAGTTCAAGTAAGACCATTTCCTGGGGTTTTTTTTGGGTTTTTTTTTTTCATCATCATAGTTAGGTGCCAGTAGCATTTGACAATTTATCCTTGTGTTTTCTCAGATGACTCACCAAGCCAACACTGGAGTGACATACTCTTCCATATAAACTACATATTGAAACTTCTCTACTTTGAATGAGGCTGGGCTGAAAATTACCCTTTCTGATAGCCCACTTCAATTTTTGGTCTTTAATTCGGGTTGTAAAATATGGAAATAAATCCAATGGTATATAGAAATGTGATATATCCGGGTTAAGGGATATATTCTGAAGTTGGTATTTGGCATATTATCGCAGTAGTAATTGGTACGTCGAATAACCATACGTCTCCGAGCAATCGTGGTGTAGTCTAGCTAGTAGGCTTAGGTATAGGTGCCTGTACCAACACAGTGTCAACTATTTATACATGACACTGTCCAATCAGATTATAGTGAAGGGGGTACCAAGGTATTTGCATATTCATTACATCAAAATGTAAATAAGAAAATACAAATGATAAATCTATTTGTAAATGATGAAGTCAGTCGACATTAAAATGTTTCGGTTTTTATAAAACCTTCTTCAGAACTATTGGATGAGTAGAATGTTGTCTAACCCAATTTAGAATTCTTTTCCAAATAATTTGAAAAGAATTCTAACTCTGCTGCCCGATTCCATTGCACAAGTGAGAATGGCAGAATATATACATTATACTGCATCTCTACAAAAGCTGATTTTTGGCAATTACCAAAAATAAATAAATAAGAGAAATTTAATCATTATTGATATAAAATAGATTTTGGTGCCAGCACTGAAGAAAAATTCCAAAGTGATTTTCCTTGGAACCACCAAAATTAACTTACCATCAATAAAATAACTGCAATTCTTTATATACTAAAAGATCTTTTATCTTGAAGAAATATCTTCATTAATACCATGGTAGGCTTTTCTCACAAAAGAGTAGGTGTATCAGGAATTTAACCGTTTTTATAATTCTTTCTTTTTGGTATTTGCTAATGTTAAGTACCGAGGCTACTGAATGTCAGGTTGCTTGGTTAATGCTACTCATAGATTTAGTGAAATAGATCACTAATTTGGTTTGTTTTACGGCATATCAACCTCGGTGGGTCATTTAATGCAGGCAAAGTTGGCAAAGGTGGCCTCATTGAGGGAGTCTTACCCCTCTGAAGAGATGCAGTCATTTAATGCAGGCAAAGTTTTAAAATAAAATTGATTCTCAATGGATACTCAATTTTTTTAATAAACTCATATTTTTCTAATTAACCTATAGATGGAATCCTAACAAGAACTACCACTCCGGGTCAGAGTGGACCAGGGAGCAATGATGATGAAGGGGTGCTCCACATTCCCCAAACCTCCAAAACTGGAACCTTACCATCAGATAGAGTTTAACTTCATTCCCAGGACATGTAGACTCGCAGCCACCGTCTTCTAGCACCCATATGATAAAAAGGGTTTGAGGCTTGCCATAAGGGCAATAGGGTTGGGAAAATCATATAGGTGCTAGGTCTTGACGTGGCCAGCCGATTGATCGAGGGGGCCTCTCCGACCGCCCGTCTAGCCCAAGATAGGGCCAAAGTGGAGTATTGCAAGTCATGAACTGCTCAGCCACACAAGTTCTATCCTTAAGCATCACGGGTTGCCACCCACGGCCAACAGGTGGCCCCATTGGGGGATTCTTACCCCTCTGCAGAGGTGCAGTCGGTGCATTCTAACACCCCAGTCGACAGGGCGGTCACTAATTTGGTTTGTTTTGGTTTGTTTTATGGCATATCAACCTCGGTGGGTCATTTAATGCAGGCAAAGTTTTGAAATAAAATTAATTCTCAATGGATACTCAATTTTTTTAATAAACTCATGTTTTTCTAATTAACCCATAGATGGGATCCTAACAGGTACTACCACTCTGGGTTAGAGTGGACCAGGGAGCAATGGTGATGAAGGGGTGCTCCACATCCCCCAAACCTCCAGAACTTGAACCTCACCATCATTTAGAGTTTAACGACATACCCAGGACAAGAATACCCTCAGCCACTGCCTTCTAGCACCCATATGATAAAAAGGGTTTGGGGTTGCCATAAAGGCAATAGTGCTGGGACAATCATATAGGTACTAGGGCTTGACATGACCAGCCGATTGATCAGAGGAGGCCTCTCTGACCACCCATCTAACCTAAATAAGGGCCAAAGTGGAGTGTTGCATGTCATGGACTGCTCAGCCACCTGGGTTCTATCCTTAAGCATCACGGATCTCCACCCACAGCTAACAGGTGGCCTCATTGAGGGAGTCTTACCCCTCTGCAGAGATGCAGTCAGTGTATTCTAAAGCTCCAGCTGACATCTGAACTAATTAGGACTGAGCCTATTCTAGTAGTGACCACCCAAAGCGGATTTAACAGGTTTTAATTCAGAGTTTTCCTTCTCCTAGATTGGTTGCCTAACCAAGGTTAAAGAGCCCAGTCTGCCTGACTATTTACCCATAGCTGGAGGAAGAGTAGTTAGAATCATATCTTTCTCAAGGGTATTAGTGCTATGTGAATTGTAGCTTCATCTAGGATTTGACTCAATATATTATACTCACCTTGATTTGAATTATATAAACTAGTACAAAATAAAAAACGCCCTCCAGGCGATGTAAAAATAGATTTTGAGAAATATATCGCATGAGGGGTGGGAGTAAAAATTCAATGTTAGCGAGTTTGTATCCTAAGTAATTAAAAATCATCAAATTCATTAAAGTATTAAAAAATAAAACAATTTCAAATGTAAACTTTAAATATGTATTAAAATAAAACAAACTATATATAGATATATAATACCAGTCATGTTTTTATTAAAACTTGTTCTAAAAAACAATGAGGACTGTCTAATGCTGCATGTTCAAATTCTGAGTGTATTTATTGAATAAATACACTCAAAATAACATAGAATAAATTTTATTTTATGTTATGACGATTTTGAGTAATGTGACATAAGCAGTGACGTAATTTTTGTTATAGACAAAAACCGGAAGCGAATCTCCATTATTAATAGATACATTATATTTACCTTCACAGGAAGGCTGTTACCAGACAAAAAAAAATAGGCAAACCACTCTCCCATAACTACCTGATCATTTGGTAGCAGCAAAAATATGTTAACCCTATAGTCAACTTTGATAAGGTCCCATCAAAGGAGGAGGTTAATGAGTACTTGAAGAAACCACTCTCCCATAATTACTTTACCAGTTAAGATTAAAGTGGCAAAAATATCTGCTAAACCCTGTAGCCAACCATGACAAGATTTTATCAATATAATGAGTTAGTGAGCACCTAGGCAAACCACTCTCCCATAACTACTTTACCTGTTCACTTGGTAGCAGCAAAAAATGTTAACTCTGTAGTCAGCTTTGACATGGTCCCATCAAGAGAGTGGGTTAGTGAGCACATGAAGAAACCACTCTCCCATAACCTATTCAGATAGAAGAAGCAAAAATATCTGCTAACCCTGTAGTCAACCTTGACAAGGTCCCATAAAGAGAATGGGTTAGTGAGCAGCTAGGCAAACCACTCTCCCATAACTACTTTATCTGTTCAGAGAGAAGAAGCAAAATATCTGATAACTGTATAGCCAACCATGCCAACGCCGGGGCCCAGTGGCTTCGGCCCTGGATCTTTACAAGTTAATAGTGTCGATCCCAGGGGGCTATCCCCCCAGGCAATACCTGCCCCCTCGATTTAAAGGGGCAGGGCTGGGTTTGAGGGGGAATGCCGACGGGATCGACGCAATTTTTCACCTGCCACCCATGAGCTTCGGTTTGTGGGTGGTCCCATGTTAATAGGGCCTTGTGCCTAACCCGTACAAGTGGGGTACGAGGTAAATAACGTATAACCAACCATGACAAGGTCCCATCAAAAGAATGAGTTAGTGAGCAAGTTGTCAAACCACTCTCCCATAACTACTTTATCTGTTCAGTTAGTAGCAGTCAAAATAGCTGCTAATCCCATAGCCAACCTTGACAAGGTCCCA
Organism: Doryteuthis pealeii; assembly: GCA_023376005.1. Taxonomy (NCBI): domain Eukaryota; kingdom Metazoa; phylum Mollusca; class Cephalopoda; order Myopsida; family Loliginidae; genus Doryteuthis; species Doryteuthis pealeii. The sequence goes on from CM042166.1 coordinate 72,884,958, forward strand.
TCTAGAGAACGAGTGAGCGAGTACTTTGGCAATCTGCTCTCTCACAGCTATCTTGCCTGACCAAGCAGTATAAAAAAATAAGTAAAAAAAACTGTTACAACTCTTTTCAGCCTTGACAGTGTCTGTGAAAGTATTTTGGCTGCCTACCCGCTCTTTTTCAGCCATCTTGCCTGTTTAAGTAACGGTACCAAAAAAGAAAAAAAAAAGGCTGTTACAACTCTTTTCAGCCTTGACAATATCTATGAAAACATTTTGGCTGCCTACCCGTTAACTCACAGCCAAGCAGTGGTAACAAGCAAAAAAAGAAAAAAAAAGGCTGTTACATCTCTTTTCAACCTTGACAGTGTCCATGAAAGCATTTTGGCTGCCTACCTGCTCGGACACTGATACAGGATTGATCCTGGTCTCAAGTACAAATATTCAATAAGCAACAGGGGAAAATAAAGAATTTCGAACACACGGCGATCACTACCGTTGCTGGTCACGAAAGATTTTCAACAGGGTAAAATCAATGGGTGCCTCTCATGCAAGCAAGACTTATAACGCAAAAGGATGGAGATATTAGCAATTAATCTGAAAGCCTTCAGTCGATCTCTCAAATGTTCGGAACTGAACAGTGTGAATGGAATGAAATAAGAATTTGCTTCATTTCTCTTGTAAAAGGTTTTTGCACCGCACAGAAAATGAGACGCAACAAAACAATCAAGTCTTTATTCATTTATAAGAATATAAAATAAGAAGAAGTGTCCAAAAATGACCGGAGAATGGACAGACTGATAAAACAAGTGGACAGAGGTTGTTGTATAGCCCTCTCGTCTCTCTTTTTACTATCTTATAGCACATAGTTTCTAGTTTATTGTCTCTTTTCTACTAACTGGACATCTTTAATATTTTTTCTATGTTGGGCTGAGGTGGTTGTATAGCCTTCTCTTCTTATTCTAGGTAGTAATATCTCATCCACAGAAAACAATGTTAATACACGAATAGGAAAGGCATGGTCGGCCACAAACAAATTATCAGTCATATGGAGGTCTGATCTCACTGTTATCGCCGAGTCTATAAATAAAAGCAGGCGTCTATCACACACCCTATATAGCAAAAAATCTAAATACCACACATGTTATACACGTACAGGGAAGGCATGCTTGACTATAAACAAATTATCAGTCATATGGAGGTTCGATCTCACTGACAAGTTAAAGAGACAATTCTTCCAGGAGATTGTTCAATAACTCTCTTTACTCTTCTATGTTATTGTAATTATCTTCTATCTTCTTGTATCTCTTCTTTGATGGCTGGACATCTCTACTCTCTTTTCTATGTTGGGCTGAGATTGTTCAATAACTCTCTTTACTCTTCTATGTTATTGTAATTATCTTCTATCTTATTTGTATCTCTTCTTTGATGGCTGGACATCTCTACTCTCTTTTCTATGTTGGGCTGAGATTGTTCAATAACTCTCTTTACTCTTCTATGTTATTGTAATTATCTTCTATCTTCTTGTATCTCTTTGATGGCTGAACATCTCTGCTATCTTTTCTATGTTGGGCTGAGATTGTTCAATAACTCTCTTTACTCTTCTATGTTATTGTAATTATCTTCTATCTTCTTGTATCTCTTTGATGGCTGGACATCCCTGCTATCTTTTCTATGTTGGGCTGAGATTGTTCAATAACTCTCTTTACTCTTCTATGTTATTGTAATTATCTTCTATCTTCTTGTATCTCTTCTTTGATGGCTGGACATCTCTGCTATCTTTTCTATGTTGGGCTGAGATTGTTCAATAACTCTCTTTACTCTTCTATGTTATTGTAATTATCTTCTATCTTCTTGTATCTCTTCTTTGATGGCTGGACATCTCTGCTATCTTTTCTATGTTGGGCTGAGATTGTTCAATAACTCTCTTTACTCTTCTATGTTATTGTAATTATCTTCTATCTTCTTGTATCTCTTCTTTGATGGCTGGACATCTCTGCTATCTTTTCTATGTTGGGCTGAGATTGTTCAATAACTCTCTTTACTCTTCTATGTTATTGTAATTATCTTCTATCTTCTTGTATCTCTTTGATGGCTGGACATCTCTGCTATCTTTTCTATGTTGGGCTGAGATTGTTCAATAACTCTCTTTACTCTTCTATGTTATTGTAATTATCTTCTATCTTCTTGTATCTCTTCTTTGATGGCTGGACATCTCTGCTATCTTTTCTATGTTGGGCTGAGATTGTTCAATAACTCTCTTTACTCTTCTATGTTATTGTAATTATCTTCTATCTTCTTGTATCGCTTCTTTGATGGCTGGACATCTCTGCTATCTTTTCTATGTTGGGCTGAGATTGTTCAATAACTCTCTTTACTCTTCTATGTTATTGTAATTATCTTCTATCTTCTTGTATCTCTTCTTTGATGGCTGGACATCTCTGCTATCTTTTCTATGTTGGGCTGAGATTGTTCAATAACTCTCTTTACTCTTCTATGTTATTGTAATTATCTTCTATCTTCTTGTATCTCTTCTTTGATGGCTGGACATCTCTACTATCTTTTCTATGTTTGGCTGAGATTGTTCAATAACTCTCTTTACTCTTCTATGTTATTGTAATTATCTTCTATCTTCTTGTATCTCTTCTTTGATGGCTGGACATCTCTACTATCTTTTCTATGTTTGGCTGAGATTGTTTAATAACTCTCTTTACTCTTCTATGTTATTGTAATTATCTTCTATCTTCTTGTATCTCTTCTTTGATGGCTGGACATCCCTGCTATCTTTTCTATGTTGGGCTGAGATTGTTCAATAACTCTCTTTACTCTTCTATATTATTGTAATTATCTTCTATCTTCTTGTATCTCTTCTTTGATGGCTGGACATCTCTGCTATCTTTTCTATGTTGGGCTGAGATTGTTCAATAACTCTCTTTACTCTTCTATGTTATTGTAATTATCTTCTATCTTCTTGTATCTCTTCTTTGATGGCTGGACATCCCTGCTATCTTTTCTATGTTGGGCTGAGATTGTTCAATAACTCTCTTTACTCTTCTATATTATTGTAATTATCTTCTATCTTCTTGTATCTCTTCTTTGATGGCTGGACATCTCTGCTATCTTTTCTATGTTGGGTTGAGATTGTTCAATAACTCTCTTTACTCTTCTATGTTATTGTAATTATCTTCTATCTTCTTGTATCTCTTCTTTGATGGCTGGACATCTCTGCTATCTTTTCTATGTTGGGCTGAGATTGTTCAATAACTCTCTTTACTCTTCTATGTTATTGTAATTATCTTCTATCTTCTTGTATCTCTTCTTTGATGGCTGGACATCTCTGCTATCTTTTCTATGTTGGGCTGAGATTGTTCAATAACTCTCTTTACTCTTCTATGTTATTGTAATTATCTTCTATCTTCTTGTATCTCTTCTTTGATGGCTGGACATCTCTGCTATCTTTTCTATGTTGGGCTGAGATTGTTCAATAACTCTCTTTACTCTTCTATGTTATTGTAATTATCTTCTATCTTCTTGTATCTCTTCTTTGATGGCTGGACATCTCTACTCTCTTTTCTATGCTGGGCTGATTCCATATTTTGTTTTTCTAGTCTGCTCCAACTGTCTTTGACACTGCTTCATTTGTGCTTAGCCAGTTGCTGTTGTTCAAACCAGCAGTAGACTGACTGACTTCAATAGCAATAACTACTAAACTCATTATTTTTGAATTAATAATTGGTTATATACTTGTATATTGTGAGGTAGATTGGCACAGCTTGCTCTTTTTTTCTCTCTCTCTCCATGACCTTGTTCCAGACATAGCTAATTGCAGTAAATATCTCTACAAAATGTTTTGTATTGATTATATAGTGAGGCACTTTTCTGTAGCCATGAATCCCATGACCTTGAGAAAGGAGAGCTTTTATCCTGATTTGAAAGTGATGAGTTACAGGAACCAATGTTTTAGACATCAATTCTTCAGTTCTGTCAAAAGATTCATGATGGAACGCCTGCGATAACAATGAGTGATCAGTACATTTTGTTTTTTTGTTTGTTGTTTTTTTTGGTGTTTGGGTTGGTTGGGTGGGGCGGGGGGTATGCTTTGTGTGAGTGAAACAAGTACAATGAACTTTTATTTTATTATATATATTTTTTTATTTCAGAGGTAAATTGGCACCATCTTTTATGTACAGGTTTGCCACACCTAATATTATAAGAATTTCCTGAGAGAGAGAGACAGAGAGTGAGATGGGGAGAGGGAGAGGCAGAGGGAAGAGAGAGAGAGAGAGAGAGAAACAAAGCGGGGAGAGAGAGAAAGAGACAAAGAGAGTGAGATGGGGAGAGGGAGAGAAACAAAGAGAGGGAGAGAGAGACAGAAACAAAGAGAGAGAGAAGAGAGAAAGAGACAAAGAGAGTGAGATAGAGAGAAGGGGAAAGGGAGAGAGAGAAAGGAAAGAGAGAGAGAGAGAGAGAGAGAGAGAAAGAAACAAAGAGAGGGAGATGGGTAGAGAGAGAAACAAAGAGAGAGAGAGAGAGAAAGAGACAACGAGAGGGAGATAGAGAGAGACAGAGGGAGAGAGAGAAAGAGACAAAGAGAGTGAGATAGAGAGGAGAGGTAGAGGGTGAGAGAGAGAGATGACAGAATGAAGGAAGAGAAGAGGACAAATGAAGAAGAGTTCAAAGAGCCAGAGAAATAAAGGGAATAGAAAGAGAAAAAAAAATCTATTTATAAATATATAAAGGGCCGTTGGCGTGTATGTATGTCCAGATGAAACAATGAAAATAAAACAATTAACAACAAAATGTATATATACATTAACTCTTTATCT
>CM042166.1:72899759-72927259 GCA_023376005.1 Doryteuthis pealeii
ACCATAACCCCCTAGTTGAGTACATATATTACAGGGTGACCCAGAAAAAACAGAAGTACCCTTATTTGAGTCTAACCTATATTTGAGATTACAGGTTGACCAGAAAAAACAGAACCCAGAAATTTTGTAATAAAAATTTTAATTTTTTTTTAAAGTTTAAGTCCAACAAGGGTTAGGGTTAGCGTTGGGGTTTAGGGTTAGTTTAATGGAAAATAAATAAATAATTTGGGTTCTGTTTTTCCGGGTCACTTATGTTACTCAACTAGGAAATAACCGTTTTTTTTATTAATAAAATACCATATTTGATTGCATATAAAATCTATGGCATTTTCTCCAACAAAATGGCTAAATTATCACTAATAATAAATGAGAATATCACTTTGTTACATTTTTTCAACTTTACTCCTAGTGGCTGTAACCCAACATATCATACCATTTTGAAAAGTAATGCAAAGAAAATCCTTAGTTGGAGGCTCAGTCCTGGATGAAGCTAGTTCACATGGGAAAGGTATGAATCCAACTACTTTCCTTCCAGTTATGGGTAAATAGTAGGGCAGACTTGGTTCTTTAACCTTGGCTAGGCAACCAGTCTAGGAGAAGGAAATGAGTTTCTGATATACTAATATTTACTTAGATTTCATACAGTGCCAGTGCTTACAACTAGTCTAAAAACTAAAATACAATGGCCGTCTTATGTGTGAATATGAGGTATACCTGGTAAACTAGTATTTACAAAGAGACCATATATTACCAGTGCTCATAACTAGCCTAAACTTGGGTCGTATATGTGAAAATGAGGTATCTGGTATACCTATATTTACCTAGATACCATAGATTTCCAGTGCTCATAAGTAGCCTAAAACTATTTTAAATGGGGGAGAGGATCTTATATATGAAAATGAGCGTATGGTGTAATGGTTAAAGTCATGGGAAAGGGACTCGTTGCCCCGAGTTCAAATCCTTGACATGGTAATTGCATTTCACTTAGCGCTAATACCCTTGGGAAAGGTATGAATCCTACTCTCCCTCCAGCTATGGGTAAATAGTAGGGCAGACTGGGCTCTTTAACCTTGGTTCGGCAACCAGTCTAGGAGAAGGAAAACTCTGAATTCAAACCTGCTGAACTCCGCTTAAGAAATTGACCTTGTGTCACATCCTACTCGTGCAGAGGGGTTGGTGTATGTATATATATATGTGTGTAGAAATAAGGTATCCTGTATATTAATATTTACCTAGATGCCATAGATTGCCAGTTTGTACTGCTCTAACACTAAAATATTAAATGTAAATAGGGGGGTCTTATATGCAATAAAATACTGTATTTAACCATATTGACCAATGGTCTTTCCTCAGGTCATAAAACACTTTATTCTTTGGCCTGAGGCCAAGTACTTTTGTAAAATAGGCCTTTATCTTTTGACCACTTGGCCAATTCTCCTTTGTGCACCATATTTTTTGGTCTTGTTTTTGCTTATTTCTTTTTATTGTTTTATGCAAGAATAGATTTATAACCAGAGATTCAAAGACAAACTATATGGAAATATGCCAAGCCAGAAATGGAAAAAAAAAAAAAATATAACGCTAACATCTGAAGAAAAATGTCTATGTCCTGTTACAGAAAGAAATTGCAATCAATAAAGTTGGGGGTGCTGCGGGCTTGGGTGGGGGACCCAACCCACAGCACCCCCAACTTCCCGCGGGGACGCTTTAAACAAAAACAAAACTTTTACACTCAACCTTATGAGGAACACTTAACGGTGATTCTCATATTCCAAGAGTGCTTTTTTAAAAAGTCTTGACAGCACTTGATATTTCATAGTCCGACAAAGTGAATTAAAAAAAAAAAAAAAAAAAAAAAAATTTTTTTAAAAAGCATAAATGTTTTAATGCTTAGAAGAAAAATATAGCGAAAGATATATGAAAGATATTTAAAAAAATATACAAGGTATCAAGTTCCGGTTTCTCTAAGATAATCTACTAGATATCATATCAAACTTATTTCTGTCGTCTGCTGTGATGAAAGTCATGAATATAAAATGCATTAGGTTATCTAAAAGAGAGTAACCTAACACAGAATATTCGGTAGGAAAATAAAGACAAGTCAATTAATACTATATAACATTTAATTGTACAACATGCAAGCAGCTAACTAAGTTCCCATCCCAAGCTACAAAAGAGTCAAAATGTGTTTGAGGAACATGAAGAAAAGTCTAAATAACAAAGAGGTGGAAACCACTTAGTATTTCTCAGGTCTGGAAACAAAGACAAGCACCATGTGTGCTGCTGTGGAGAAGCAGACGACTATGTCTGTCACTTCTCAAGTTCAATTCATAAAAGAGGGAGATTCAAGAGTTTGTCTTGTCACATGTGTTTTTCTGTCTGTAACCGAAACTATATTACTATTCAAGTAACAATTCCCTTAGTTATTTACGTCACATTCTACAGGATTTTATTTTTATTTAAACCTCAATTATTAATAAAATTGTTTCACATTATTAATATTGTTGGTAATATCTACATATTAATAACATACAATTGTATTTAAATATACAACAAAATAGCAGTTTACAGTGTGAATGGGAAGGCTAATTTGCATATTGATATCAAAAATCTGATTTTAATAAATATGTGCTTAGTATTACTGATTTCTAATTGTTTGGTTTTATCTTCATGAATATTATCTAAAATCTCAGGGATACATCTTAAAAGAAATTCATTAACCAGAAGAAATAACTGTAATTTTATTCTTTACTTCCTATTTTAACTAAATAGTTAAATTAGGAAAATGTAGCAATGAAAGACGGGAGTGAGAGAAGAGCAAGTTTCAGTTGTTCTTTATTTTTTATTATGCCCCCCTCTGTTTCAAATATTTTTATCTGCTTTCTTATTTAGTTTCATTAGCATTTCTAATTTGATACAATATTTTATTACATTAAAACTTAAATACTTGCACCCAGAGGGTGCATATATTTGCTAGTCGCATATAAATAATCAAACTCAAACCATTCTTTTTCACCATCATCATCATCATCATCATTATCAAGGTGTGCCGACAGCATGAATTCCCTTGACTCACTCACCATCCCTCCCTATCTGTCACTGCCCTTGGTTGCTTGAATTTTATGGCATGAAATTTTGTCTAGAAAATTTGGTTGGCTGGTTGGATTTTACAGCATGTCAATCCTTGTTGGTTTATTTTATGCCGAAGACGTTTTGTTTTATTCATTCTTGATAACTACTCATTTTTTTAAAAAACATCTTTGACTTCCCTCCCTATCTGTCACTGCACTTGGTGGGTTGCATTTTACAGCATGTCAATCCTCGTTGGGTTATTTTATGCCGAAGACGTTTTGTTTTATTCATTCTTGATAACTACTCAATTTTTTAAAAAACACTTTGACTTCCCTCCCTATCCGACACTGCCCTTGGTGGGTTGCATTTTACAGCATGTCAATCCTTGTTGGGTTATTTTATGCCGAAGACGTTTTGTTTTATTCGTTCTTGATAACTACTCATTTTTTTAAAAACATTCTTGACATCCTCCCTATCTGTCACTGCTTTTGGTTGGTTGGATTTTACAGCATGTCAATCCTTGTTGGGTTATTTTTATGCCGAAGACATTTTTTTTTATTCATTCTTGATAACTACTCACTTTTTAAAAAAACATCCTTGACTTCTCTCCCTATCCGACACTGCCCTTGGTGGGTTGGATTTTACAGCATGTCAATCCTTGTTGGGTTATTTTATGCCGAAGACGTTTTGTTCTATTCAATCTTGATAACTACTCAATTTTTTTAAAAAACATCCTTGACTTCTCTCCCTATTCGTCACTGCCCTTGGTTGGTTGGATTTTACAGCATGTCAATCCTTGTTGGGTTATTTTATGCCAAAAACATTTTGTTTTATTCATTCTTGATAACTACTCAATTTTTAAAAAACATCCTTGACTTCCCTCCCTATCCGACACTGCTCTTGGTGGTTGCATTTTACAGCATGTCAATCCTTGTTGGGTTATTTTATGCCGAAGACATTTTTTTTTTATTCATTCTTGATAACTACTCAATTTTTAAAAAAACATCCTTGACTTCCCTCCCTATCTGTCACTGCCCTTAGTGGGTTGGATTTTACAGCATGTCAATCCTTGTTGGGTTATTTTATGCCGAAGACATTTTGTTTTATTAATTCTTGATAACTACTCAATTTTTTAAAAACATCCTTGACTTCTCTCCCTATCCGTCACTGCCCTTGGTGGTTTGGATTTTACAGCATGTCAATCCTTGTTGGGTTATTTTATGCCGAAGACGCTTTGTTTTATTCATTCTTGATAACTACTCAATTTTTTTTAAACACATTTTTTAAAACTCATTTTCTTCTTTTTAACCCATAAATGGAACCCTAACATGCACCACCACTCCGGGTCAGAGTGGTCCTGGGAGTAATGGTGATGAAGGGGTACACCACATTCACTAGAGTTCCAGAACTGGAACTTCACCATCTGATAGAGTTTAACATCATACCCAGGACACTAAGACCCTCAGTCACTGCCTTCTAGCACATATATGATAAAAAGAGTTGGGGCTTGCCATAAGGGAAATAAGGTTGTGATAACCATATAGGTGCTAGGGCTTGATGTGACCAGCCAATCCAACTGCCTGTCTAGCCTAAGTAATGGCCAAAGTGGGATGTTGCATGTCATGGTCTGCTCAGTCTCATTATTCTGTTCTTAAGCATCATAGGTTGCTACCCACAGCCAACAGATGGTCCCGTTCTGAAGAGGTGCAATCATCTGACAAGGTAGCATTGCGCTTGGCAAGTCCTCTAGATGGCATCTAGTGTCTGCACAGAGCTGATGAATGAGTTTGACCCTACTTCTCCAGCAGTGCCCAGCCTGGCCTTCACATCTTTATTGGATTGTTAGTGAGATGGGAGGTAAGTGACCATTCTGCAGCTGTTTTGATGGGTGCCAAGAACAGTCCACTAAGTTGAGGGTGAGAATAACATAGAATAATAATTAACAATAATAAAATCAGCATTTAGTGCAATTATTTTGTAAAAGGTATTGGAGTAATAGTTTTAATTTTTACTAGAGACATTATATGTACATGGTGAAATGTAAACAGCCTCATCCAGGATTTGAAATTAGGTCCATTTCCTATGACTAACCATTACACCACATGACTTCATAAAAAGTATATATATATATATATATATATATATATATATATATATATATATATATACACTTTTTTATGAAGTCATGTGGTGTAATGATTAGTGAGTTTGACCCTAGCCTAAGGATAGTTGTGTCTAGCCACACTGAAGAGGCATGAAACGCCGAAACACGTGTCTGTGGATGACTTATTAATTTATATATATATATATATATATATATATTCTTTTTGTTTTTATTTTTTATATGCATTGTAATTGCCTTCAAATCATTAATATATTATACCATACTTAACAATGCTTCAAGCAAATTACCAATTACTTATATATATATATATATATATATATATATAAATGTGTGTGTGTGTGTGTGTGTGTGTGAAATCTTGGCCTTATGATTTGTTGCTTTAATTTTTATTAGAGACAATATATGTACATATAATTCTGGGTAAATTGTTGCCATTTTAAATTATTAATTGCATGCATGTGCTTTGTTTATATCAGGTTTTGTCTACCTTGCAGCAAACTGGAGTTAGTTGGGCATAAACCATAACTGTGCGTAAATATATAAATTATATATATATATATATATGCCGACCCCTCTGCACAAACAGGATGTGATGCAATGGCAATATCTTAAGTGGAGTATAACAGGTTTGAAATCAGAGTTTGCCTTCTTGTAGACTGGTAACCAAGCCATGGTTAAAGAGTCCAGTCTGCCCTATTATTTACACATAAATGCATACCTTTCCCAATGGTATTAACACTATGTGAAATGTAAACAGACTCATCCAGGATTTGAAGACAGTCTGTCAAGTCCATTTCCTATGACTCTAACCATTACACCATGTGCTTCCATATTATATACGACTATATGCAGCATCTTAAAAACAAAATACATTGTGTTATTTATCAAATGAAAAAAAAAAAAACCCAACAGCTTCTCAATTGTAAAAAAATCAAAAGAGTAAATTTATGAGATAGCAAATGAAAATAACGAAGAATATATCATAGGAAAGAATGTCTTTGAAAATTTTCTACAGTTAAAATCTCTTGAGGTGAGATTCTTTTTTTTAAACAAAAAGATTTCTTAAAGTTGTAATAAAATATGAAGCCATGTTTGTTTAGCAGGGCAAAACATAATGATAGACATTTAACTACAGAAAGTTAAAGATGATAATAAAATCTTATTTTGCTGCATCAGGAGATTTTCCAAAGATCAACATAGAAATGTGGAATAATAACTTGTTCATCAAAAATGCATAAAAGTGAGGAGCTGATGGTAAGTGTAGTGCTCCACACCTACCATCAAAAATGCATAGCCAATGGTGGTGACTATGCGGAAAAAACGTGTTTTGTTGATGAAAACTTGCTCAATCCAATAGCGTTTTTTTAGTTTTAGCTTTAGCGGTAAAGTGAGGAGCTGATGGTAGGTGTAGTGCTCCACACCTACCATCAAAAATGCATAGCCAATGGTGGTGACTATGCAGAAAAAATGTGTTTTGTTGATGAAAACTTGCTCAATCCAATAGCGTTTTTTTAGTTTTAGCTTTAGCGATAAAGTGAGGAGCTGATGGTAGGTGTAGTGCTCCACACCTACCATCAAAAATGCATAGCCAATGGTGGTGACTATGCAGAAAAAACGTGTTTTGTTGATGAAAACTTGCTCAATCCAATAGCGTTTTTTTAGTTTTAGCTTTAGCGGTAAAGTGAGGAGCTGATGGTAGGTGTAGTGCTCCACACCTACCATCAAAAATGCATAGCCAATGGTGGTGACTATGCAGAAAAAACGGGATTTGTTAATGAAAACTTGCTCAATCCAATAGTGTTTTTTTTTAGCTTTAGCAGTAAAGTAAGGAGCTGATGGTACGTGGGGTGCTCCACACCTACCATCAAAAATGCATAGCCAATGGTGGTGACTATGCGGAAAAAACGTGTTTTGTTGATGAAAACTTGCTCAATCCAATAGTGTTTTTTTTTAGCTTTAGTAGTAAAGTAAGGAGCTGATGGTACGTGGGGTGCTCCACACCTACCATCAAAAATGCATAGCCAATGGTGTGGTGACTTTGTGGAAAAAACGTGTTTTGTTGATGAAAACTTGCTCAATCCAATAGGTTTTTTTTTTTTAGCTTTAGCAGTAAAGTAAGGAAGCTGATGGTACGTGTGGTGCTCCCACACCTACCATCAAAAATGCATAGCAAATGGTGGTGACTATGCGGAAAAAACGTGTTTTGTTGATGAAAACTTGCTCAATCCATAGTGTTTTTATGCTTTCTATAACTGTTATAAGTAAGTAAAGTCGTCAGGGTGGCCTAATGTGGTACAGCAAACAGAGAGGGAGTCTATCCCCTTTTTACTAGTGCTAGACCAAGGAGTTTATTTCAGCATCTGGGGTGGAGCGCACACCTACCATCAGCTCCTTACTTTAAGGCAAGGCAGGTATCGAACCAGGAATCTTGTGATTACTAGGCGAACACTCTACTGACTGAGCTTTATATATAATAGTAATATATATATATAGTAAAAGTAAAGTCGTTATGGCAGCCTAAAGTCAGTATCAGCCAGTCAGTGAGGGAGTCTATCCCCTTTTCAATAGCGCCAGACCAAGGAGATTGTTTTGGCGTTTGAGGTTGCTGTAACGTTGTGTATATCTCCCGGGGACTTTAAGTGCCCGGGAGATATACACAACATTATCTGTAACGTTGTTGTATATCTGGTCACAGTACACCAAAGCATATATACGTAACGTGGCGGCGGAGGTGGTGATATATTCACGGTACTAAAATGTCTTCGGCACGTGGTGGTCATCTTTGTTGATAAAAATTACAACGCGAGAAATATGTAGTCCAACTGCTAGCCTTTATTATCGTGCTCGTCTCGTGGTTCGTATCAGAGAGGAGGAAAGGCAGAGAGAAAGAGAGAGAGAACACTACTTAATTACTGTGACCCCATACTAGGCACCAAAAGCCCGTCCATTCCCCTACGCATCCGCAAGCAAAAAGACTCATTCTTTTTTTCGTCATTCCACGTCACACGTGACTTCCGGTCAACACCCAAAACTTCCGGTTGACACTCAATTCTCCATTCGGAGTCACGCTACGGTCAAACCATCGTTCATCCTGTTTTGCTCATCACTATTTTTTAAACCTTTATCATCTCTCACTTATTTCCTTTTCCTCCTTTTCTAATATAGTAGTTCTAGCTCACAAAAGTCAGGATAATATCCCCATCTTGCTACAGTGGCGCGCAGCACACCTACCATCAGCTCCTTACTTTACCGCACAGACCGCTGTGCTCTACCATACGCCGAGTTGGCGAGGACGCGGTATCGAACTAGGAACCTGTGGTTTCTAGCCGAACGCTCTACCGACTGAGTTAAAGTGCTCAGTATCATTGATAAAGGATATATATCTAAGCACTTAGTTTTAAACCGCTCGGCAAATAACAGACTGTTACCAAGAATTTATGCTTTCTTGCTACCCTAACTTATATGCATATAACAATTATTTTTAATCATATATGTGCTAGATAGCGGTGGCTCAGGTCTTCATGTCCTGGGTATAAGATGTTAAACTGCATCTAGTGGTGAAGTTCCAATTCTGGAGCTCTGGGAATGAGGAGTACCCCTTCATCACCATTACTCCAGGTCCACTCTGACCAGAGTGTAGTACCTGTTAGGGTACTATCTATGGGTTAAATAGATAAAAAATGAGTTTGAAAAAAATGAGATTGAAAAAAAAAATTGTTTAATAAGACAAAACGTCTACCCTGGTCTAGCACTAGGGAAAGGGGATATACTCCCTTGCTGTCCGGCTGATATGGACAATGGGCCACTCCACTTACTTTACTTTTTTAATATATAAATATAGATAAGACATTTATTTTTAACTCTTTAAAATCCAGGCAATGCGGGTAGATCAGCTAGTATTCAATAAAATTTTGAAAAAAAAAAAAGAATATTCCCTTCTTGGTTGAAGCCAATAATTTTTCATATTAACAATAATGATGACATAATTTATTATGTAATAGTAAGGATTAAGGAGAGAGAGAAAGAGATAAAAAGAAAATTGAGGCCCCTTTCGCCAAAACAGTTTTTACATAACCTCATTTACATAATAAAGTATTATCCCCCTCATAAAAATAATTGTTTCTTTATGCTGAACCAAAAACTTCTCTCTTTGTATATATATGGGCATACTAAAATTTGAGATAGCAGCCATCTTGTATATAAATGAAATATAAATGCTAAATGTTGATATTAAATATGTAAAAGGACTTAGTACTAAGAAAAGAGAAGCAGTTTGGTTATTTTTATGGCATATCAACCTCAGTGGTCATTTATGCCAACAATGTTTATGAAATAATTCATTCTTAATTGATACTCAATTTTTTATAAAAACACATTTTTCTATTTAAACCATATTTAAACCTAACAGGTCCTACCATTCCAGGTCAGAGTGGACCAGGGAGCAATGGTGATAAAGGGGTGGTCCATATTCTCCAACCTCCAGAACTGAACCTCACCATCAGATAGAGTTTACAGTCACTTACTGTATTGCAACCTGAGTTTCATACCAAAAGTAATCTTTAGACAGGTCTTTTAGCATGAAACTGAAACCTTTTTTCTAACTTATTACTTTTTACCTTTTGGATTATTATATATATATATATTATATATATATATATATATATATATATATAATCCAAAAGTCCAGAGAAGAAATCTTCCTTACGACATAGGAGTTTTTTTAAAACAACCTGACGTAGTTTCAGAGCTCAATGTGTGCTCTATTGTTAGAGTCACAGAGCAATTATAAAGTAAAGAAATAACTTCTAAGTCTTTTGTTATTTCTTTACTTTAATATATATATATATATATATATATATATAAAGGAATAAATGAATTGGTTTAGATAATAGTATATTTTGTCATTTCTTTCCCTTGTCGGTCTGATCTTTATTATTTGAATATTATAAAGATCAGACTGTTGTGGCAAAGGAATGCCAAAATAAATTTATATCTACACCAAGGTATCCATTTATTCATTTAATTATAATACTCTGTATATGGAAAAATATAGACTCGATATAAATGAAGAACTATTGAAATAGTAAATAAAAGAATTAAATTAAATTAAAAAGATAGGGTAGGACTGAATTCAGGAGCGTAAATTTTAACCATAGTCTACGCGGACAGGTGTTAGTGGAATATGAAATGAGGTACAATGTATATATTTTTAATTTCTGAACTGGGATTAATACTTTTGATAAAAATTAAGGTAATTATGAACTTTTCTTTAGTAAATTAGGGTGTCCCAGAAGAAAAAAAAAAACACAGAACCACAAATTTTGTAATAAAACCTAATTTTAAATAGGGGGGTTAGGGTTAGTTTAATGAGAAAATGAATAATGTGGGTTCTGTTTTATTCTGGGTCACCCACCCAGAAAAAAACAGAACCCAAATTATTTATTTCCATTAAACGAACCCTAAACCCAATTTATTTGTTTAATGGGGAAAATTAACAGTTTTATTACAAAATTTGTGGGTTCTGTTTTTTTCTGGGACCCCTAAATTACTAAACAAAAGTTCATAATTACCAATGCAACTCTTTCTATGTATGTTTGAGTTCTCAATTTTGTTGAATCCTATCAAGTAAACTTTTGATATCATCCACCTTTATATATTATATATATATATGTGGAGAAAAGTAGACAAACACGGGATGTTATGGAAACATCCTGTGTTTTGTCTACTTTTCTCCACATACTGTCGGATTAACCTCCTCACATTTCTACCATATATATATATATTATATATATATATAATATATATATATATTGATAATATACATATTTACCAACCCCTTCCCATCAGCAGGATGTGAGACAAGTTCAATTTTAAGAGGAGTTTAACAGGTTGAATTTAGAGTTTTCCTTCACCTAGACTGGTTTCCTAGCAAAGTTAAAGAGCCCACTCTACCCAAACAATTTACCTATAGATAGAAAGAGAGTAGTTGGATACATACCTTTCCCAAGAGTATTGGCTCTATGTGAAATGCAAACAGCCTTGTACAGGATTTGTACTCAGGTTGACAAGTTCATTTCCTATGACTACACATCTCTTAATATTGATAATAGATATATTTACCAACCCCTTCGATGAGCAGGATGCGACACAAGGTCAATTTCTTAAGCGGAGTTTAACGGTTTTAATTCAGAGTTTTCCTTCTCCTAGACTGGTTGTCTAACCAAGGTTAAAGGCCAGTCTGCCGCTACTATTTACCCATAGCTGGAGGAGAGTAAGAATTTCATACCTTCCAAGGGTATTAGGCTAAGTGAAATGCAATTACCACATCCAGGATTTGAACTCGTGCGATGAGTACATTTCCCATGACTTTAACCATTACACCACGCACTTCCCGCATTTATTATTGATAATATAAGGTGCTATATTTATAAGATATAGGGACTGGCATTTTTTGTCTCTGTAGAATTTTAATAGCGAATTAAAAAGAATTAAATCTTATTTTTAAGGTCAAACTTTGGTCTAAATCGATAAGTAGTAACATAATGACATCATTAAAAAAGAAAAATTTTATACATATGCAGTTTATTTTTAATACATTTAAAGGGGTTGTTTTTTGGTCAATTTCGACGCAATCTGCCATTCTTCTTCTTTTCGATGGTTTTAAGTGCTTGTAACAATTTTATCTGTAACATTCGCAATTGCAAAAAAAAATTACCAAAAAATCAGGTAATTATCCGATTTTAATGAAATTTCAGTATTGATTTAACAATTAATGAATTTTATAATGCATCAGTTATTTTATTTCAAAACTTTAATTTAGTATTTTGCTATAAAAATTAATATATAAAATTCATTTAAAATAAAAATATTCGGATTTTAAGGTTTAAAATGTTATATTTTTAGATTCTAGAAATAAATATCTATTTAAATGCAAACCTTATTTCATTGCTATCAAAGTATACATTTTGAAGAAAAACTCGATTGAAAATGCTACCACCCCTTTTTAAGCAGAAAAAATATCCATGTATAATTTTTTTCTTATAAGATAATAGCAATTAAATAATTATCGAAATGAGTAAAAAAAAAAATCTCAAAAAAATTAATTATTTATTATTTTTACATTTTATTTTTCGATTTTCGGTACTTATTTTTTATAGAATCGCCACTGTAAAAATTTTTTTTTGTCTATTCATAATTCAGTCTTTTATCTCTTTATTTATACTGTAATTAGTACAGTATAAGACCAACTTGTAAAAAATGTTTGCCCCCAGCATAAGGGGGGTCAAATAAAGCGACCTGAAAAAATNCGCCAAGTAGAATTAAAAGATGAAGGATAATTACTAAGTCCAAAAATTAATTAGTAAAACAATGATTGTATAATAAAACAAGTAGAATTAAGAAGATGAAGGATAATACATCCCAAAATATTAGTAACAATGATTGTTATAATAAACAAGTAAGATTAAGAAGATGAAGGATATACTGAGTCAAATTATTAGTAACAATGATTATTATAAAACAAGTTAGAATTTAAGAGTTTTGAAGAATACTAGGTCAAAATTATAACAATGATTATTATAAATAAAACAAGTAGAATTAGGAAATGAAGGATAATACTAGTCAAAATTATTAGTAACAATGATTGTTATAATAAAAAACAAGTAGAATTAGGAAGATGGAAGGATAATACTAGTCAAAAATTATTAGTAACAATGATGTTATAATAAAACAAGTAGAATTAAGAAGATGATAGGAATAATACGAGTCAATTATTATAACAATGATGGTATAATGAAAAACAAGTTAAAATTAAGAAATGAAGGATAATACTAGTCAAAATTATTAGTAACAATGATTTTATAATAAACAAGTAGAATTAGGAAGATTGAAGGATAAGACTAGTCAAAAATTATTATAAACAATGATTGTTATAATAAAACAAGAGAATTAGAAATGAAAGGAAATTACTAGTCAAAATATTAGTAAAATGATGTTATTAATAAAACAAAGTAGAATTAAGAAGATGGAAGGTAAACGAGTCAAAATTATTAGTAACACATGATTATTATATAAAACAAGTAGAATTAGACAGTTTGAAGGATAATACTAGTCAAATTATTGTAACAATGATTATATAATAAAACAAGTTAGAATTAGGAAGATGAAGTAATTACTAGTCAAAATTTATTTACATAAACAATGATTGTTATAATAAACAAGTAAAATTAAGAAGATGAAGGATTAATACTAGTCAAAATTATTAGTAACAATGAATGTTATAATTAAAACCAAGTAGAATTAGGAAGTTTGAAGATAATCACTAGTCAAAATATTAGTAACAGATTGTGATATATAAAACAAGTTAGAAATTAAGAAAGATGAAGGATAATACTAGTCAAAATTATAGTAACAATGAATTGTTATAATAAATACAAGTAGAATTAAGAAGATTGAAGGATGAATACTAGTTCAAAATTATTAGTAACAATGATTGTTATAATAAACAAGTAGAATTAGGAAGATTGAAGTAATAACACAATTTTTTCCTTAGAAGATTCCGTTTTGAACCATTTCCTGATCTACCAACCGATTTTGAATTCGTCCATAATATATTCATTTATCAGACACTTGTGACCACTTGGCATGGGAAAGTGACTTTTTTTTCCGATCTGGCAAGAAGTAAAGACAAATGTCTTAAACTGTCGATTAGATGTTTGTTTTTGAAATGTTTTTTGCAATTAACTAAACTGTCAAAGACCAATTCTATTAAGATTAGCCAAAGATTTACAGTGGTTTTTTTTTTACAGAACTTCAAAATTATTGTCATGGACACCATCTTCAAGGTTACTTGACTCTATATATCATCATCGTGCTGCGTCAAGTAACATAGATACCATGACAATCTCTCGCCAACGCTTCCCTATCATTCATTGCCCCTGGGAATATTTCTGCGCAGCATCCAGTATCAATATTTTGTTATTCAATTAAAATGAATAAGAGACAGCTTTGCATATTTATATTATAATTTACCAGACCCCTCCTACTCTTCCTCCAGCTATGGGTAAATAGTGGGGCAGACCGGGCTCTTTAACCTTGGTTAGGCAAACCGTCTTAGGAGAAGCGAAAACTCTGAATTCAAACCATGTTGAACTCCGCTTAAGAAATTGACCTTGCGTCGATCCTGGCTCATGCGGAGCGAGTTAGTACATATATATATATGGATTAAAAGGGATTGGGCTGTCATAAAGCAATAAGTTGGGACAATCATATAGGCTTAGGGCTTGACCAAATAAAACATTTAAAATATTAGATAACTACCATTGCAAAATCCACATTCTATGAAATGTCTTTTTCATGTAAATAATTATAATGAAGACTCTGATCATGTGCATGGGCTTTTGGATTAAAGGACAGGTTAAATACGTAGATGCCAGCTGGAAAGGACTGGATCGAAACCAGAACCTTGTGTTCTTTCAGAATATTTTACAACCAAATTAAAACATTTAAAATTATTAGTACACTACCCGTTGTCCATATTCACATTCATTGAAATGTCTTTCATTGCAAATAATTTAATAAAAAGACTCCGATCATGTGCAATGGGCTTTCAGATAAAGACAGGGTAATTTATGTAAGGCCAGCTGGAAGGAAGGACTGGTATCGAACCCAGAAACCTTGTGTTCTTCAGAATATATGTACACCAATTAAATATTTAAAATTATTAATAACTACCCGTTGCAAATCACATTCTATGAAATGTCTTCTTTCATGTTAAATAATTATAACATTGACTAGAATCTTATGGACAGGCTTTCAAATAAAGACAGGTACATATGTTAGATTGCCAAGCTGGGAAGGAAGGACTGGTATCGAACCAGAACTGTGTTCTTCGAATATATTACAACCAAATTAAAAACAAAATTATTAGATAACTACCCATTTGCAAATTTCACATTCTATGAAATTTTCTTCATGCAAATAATTATAATAAAGACTTTGATCATGCGCATGGGCTTTTCGGATAAAAGACAGTGAATATGTAGATGTTCAGCTGAAAGGAATGCACCATTTTCTGTTCCCTTGGATATGGCTTTGAGGCAAGACATTGAAAATGTGGATCGAATAAATTATCGTGTAATTACACAGACATGAAATATGTCTATGATTAAAGTGAATGAACAGTTGTTTGCCAAGAAAGGAATCTGTCTGGAGATCAGGAGAAGGCAGTGGCTTATCGAATTTACAACCACCATACTTATAAGGAGGAATTAAGCTTGTATTTAGAAAAGGAAAGTTATTTCTGGTGAGTAATATATCAAAAGAACAGTAAGGTGTTATTATTGTCTTTGTCAATTTGTTTGCTGTGATTGGTAATGTGTGTCAAATTGTAGTAAAAGAGAGGAAATAGACTTAATTGTAAAATCTGAGAGTGATCATTCTGCTTGTGACAGAAGAACCAAGGTGAGTGGCGAACATCAGGCCTGCCGATTCTTGAAGGAAGCTGGCTAGGCTGTGCCGATAGTCGACTGTAGAATCGAAACCCGCTTCCTTCAGCGAATGCAAAACATGTCACCGAAGTCTAGAAGCTACAGTCCTGGATTAAGCGCCAGGTGCCCGGATGAGTTGGCTATGTGATGATTCCGCGGTCGGGTTTGGCCAGAATCTCGTTGCTGTGGGTGCAGACACCCGGATGTGAAATGATTGTATAAGTCAGAAGTGGGTGACAAACAGCACAGTTGCGATTTTTTCAGCTGCCTGAAGATGTTTGAGTTGGTGGTTTTGCGAACGACGACTGGATTTTGCTATAGATTTTTGTGAACGGCGACAACATTGTTGACCCCCTCTCTTCAACAAGTCGAATTTATTTTTCCACTCTATTTTCTTTTTTTTTTCATACTAGATTTTTATAAAGCTGATAGTCAAACAAATGTTGTTTAACCCTTTATCTACCAGAGCACCCAAACCGCCCGACAATCAAAAAAATGCCGGATCCTGTTACGTAATAGGGATGACTTGAAGGCATGAGAGTAACCTGATATGTAAATTAGCATAAAAGTTTTAAGCAAGAATTTTTAGGGAGAATGGAAAATGTTACATAATCCATGCGGTGCAGAAGATTATTGTCAATCCCTGTAAATTCTGAGGGTATGAACCTTTTCATACCATGCCGAGTCCGTTCCCATGGAAAATTACAGAAGCCCGCCAAAATGACGTGAAGTTAGTGGGACCTGTCGGTCGCCAGTTTGCAGTTAGACGTCGGCAGAGCAGTGGCCATTTTAGGTCCTGCCGTTAAACTGGAACTCACGCGCCGCTATGTTGAGTTAAGAGATTATGTATAGTTAAGGAAATAAAAGTTTGGATAATTAATATGCTTTTGGTTAATGAATGTCTTGGTAACAAGACGTAAGAATGACGACAGCACAGCAAGAACATACCAATTGGAAGACCAAGACCCGAAGTCCCCAAGAAAGTCAGACCTGTGAGAAGATAAGCAGATCAAGTCAAGATGGATAAAAGAAATACCAAAGACGATCAGAATACTAAAGACGGACAAGAAATAGAATTAAAGAAAAGATATGCAACATTATAATTATTAGTGCCAGTGAGGAGGGCTAGTACACAAAAGTTTAAATGATGATTTTCAGGCATTAGACACCATGGTATGCTGATTGGACCATGAATGAGATGTGGGTGAAGGGAGAGAGAGAAGTGAGAGGTCAGAGTGTAAATGGAGTCTGGGAGAAGGTGCGGAAGAGCAAGACATAAATTTTTTGCTTCTTTTTGGTTCGTAGAATTTGGAGAAATAAAATTCTCTTGAGAAAAAAGAAGTGGTCTTATATGTATTACTAAAAACTCTAAATGGCACAGGCAAGATATCCCTTCAGCTACCCCAAGTTTAATTTCCAGACTCCAGACATATAGAATTGCCAGTCAACTGAACAGCTGCCTAGCAACCAGGATTCCAGCTTCCCAATGTAAGACTGGAACCAGAGAGATAAGTATTACTAAATATTCTACTACTACATTATCGACTCCATTGAAAGTAACGCCATAAAGTAACAAAACGTTTAAACAAATCTCTATTCTGAACCAGGGAGCTCTTAAGAAAGGGTTTAGAGCAATGTTCCAACTGTGATCCATATGGACCCCTGGAGACCAATATAACCTCTAGGCAGCAAATTATGCATTTATTGGCAGCTAGGATATTAGCAGGCTACCTCCATCCATGATGGAAACCTGATTGATTTATTCATCAGGCAGGCTTTTTAAACCACACGGCCATCAGCACCACGAGGACGAGGACAAAAGATTTTAAGTTTTGATAAAAACATACACATTTTATATATGTAAGTTGATGCCAGAGAATGCTACTTCTGTTTTATAGGAGATGTATTTTGCCAGCAAGTTATTATATATAATTATGGATATGATATATGCAGATGTGTGTGTGTGTGTGTGTGTGTTGTTAATATATTATAATATATATAATATAGTGCAATGTGTGTGTTGATATATTATATATATATAGTATATATATATATATATATATATATGGAATAAATATGCAGTGTGTGTGTGTATATATATATATATATAATATATGAGATAGGGTTTTTTTAATACTGTTTCTAAAAGTGCTCAACTGAATATAATATATATATATATATATATGGATATATGCAATGGTGTGTTGTGATTATATATATGATATATGCAGAGTGGTGTGTATATAATATATATATATATATATAGATATATGCAAGATTTGTGGTGTATATATTATATATATATATATATATATATATATATGCAGATGTGGTGTGTTGTATATATATATATGCAATGGGTGTGTGTTATATAATATATATATATATATATGCAGAGTGTGGTATATATATATATATATATAATGCAGAGTGGTGTTATAATATATATATATATATAATTATATCATTATATAATATATAAATATATATAGGATATTTTGGCAGCAAGTTATTTATTTAAATAAGTTTGGTTAAATATTTCTCAATTGCTTATCTTTTAAGTTTTCAGGAAATATATATATATATATATATATAGTATATATAGCATCTTAAAATTTACAACTTCCAGTTCTGCACCATTAACATTACCTTGGTTTCATCAGTTCTGCCAGTGAATTTTATATATAAAAAAATTAAAAAAAAAAAAATAAAAAAAAAAAATATCCTTTCTCTTTGCCATCTATATTAAAAAATTCCCCCTACAATTATCCCGATCTGTAGTGAGACCTCCTTTTCTTGTTAAAAAAGTATGAACTGCCAGTAACAGGTAGTCAAAGAGATTTTGAGGTAAAATAATTATTTTAGTGTAATTGCTATAATAATATAGAGAGAGAGAGAAAGAAAGAGAAGAGAGAGATGTACCTTTACTAGAACATATGTGTGTTATTATATATAACATCTTCTCTCTCTCTTTCTTTCTCTCTCTCTCTATATATATATATACATATTACACCTAAATAATTATTTACCTCAAAATCCTCTTTGACTACTGTTACTGTGCAGTTTCATACGTTTTTTTAACAAGAAAAAGAAGTCTACAGATGGATATTGTAGGGGAAATTTTTTAATATAATGGACAAGATGAACTTAAATACTAAAAATTCAACTGCAGAACTGATGAAAAACCAAGGTAATGTAATGGTGCAGAACTGGAAGTTGTAGTATTTATATATATATATATATTATTATATATATATATATATTTCCTGAAATTACAAAGATAAGCAATGAGAAAATATTAACCAAACTTATTTAAATAATAACTTGCTGCCAAAATATCCATGATATATATATATATATATATATATATATATATATATATATATATATATAATACACACACATCTGCATAATATATATTTATAGTTATACAACAATTGCATATATATATATATATTTATCTGCATATATATATACACACACACACACATCCTGCATATATATATATATTATATATATATATATATACACACACACACATCTGCATTATATCCATATATATATATATATATATATATAATACACACACACATCTGCATATATCCATATATATTAGATCACACACACACACATCTGCATATATCCATATATATATATATATAATATATTCAGTTGAGCACTTTTAGAAAAGTATTACAAAAAACACTATTCATTAATATATACATATATATATACACACACACATCTGCATATATCCAAATATATATATATATATATATATATAGTAATATAGTATACACACACAATCTGCATTAATATATATATATATATATATATACACACACACACACACACACACACACATCTGCATATACCATATCCATAACATATATATATAAAATAACTTGCTGCCAAAATACATCTCCTATAAAAACAGAAGTAGCATTCTCTGGCATCACTTACATATATAAATGTGTATGTTTTTATCAATTAAAATCTTTGTCCTCGTCCTCGTAGTGCTGATGGCCGTGTGGTTAAAAAGCCTGACTGATGATAATCAATCAGGTTTCCATCATGGCTGGAGTAGCCTGCTAATATCTAGCTGCCAAATAAATGCATAAATTATGCTGCCTAGAGGTTTATATGGTCTCCAGGGTCCATATGGATCACAGTTGAGAACCACTGCTCTAAACCCTTTTCTAAGAGCTCTCCTGGTCAGAATAGAGATATGTTTTTAAACGTTTTTACTTTATGGCTGTTACTTCAAATGGAGTTTAATGTAGTGTTAGTAGAGAAATATTAGTATACTTATCTCTCTGTGTCCAGTCTTACATGGGAAGCTGGAATCTGGTTGCTAGGCAGCTGTCAGTTGACTGCAATCTATGATGTCTGGAGTTGGAAATTAAACTTGGTAGCTGAGGGATATCTTGCCTTGTGCATTTAGAGTTTTTAGTAATAACATATAAGACCACTTCTTTTTTCTCAAGAGAATTTTATTTCTCCTAAATTCACAACCACAAAAGAGCAAAAAATTTATGTCTTGCTCTTCCAGCACCTTCTCCCAGACTCCATTTACACTCTGACCTCTCACTTCTCCTCTCTCCCTCTTCACCACATCTCATTCACTGGTCCAATCAAAGCATACCATGTGTCTATGCTGAATCATCATTTAAACTTTTTGTTGTATAGCCCTTCCTCACTGGCACTAAATAATTATAATGTTGCATATCTCTTTCTTTAATTCTATTCTTGGCCGTCTTTAGTATTCTGATCGTCTTGGTATTTCTTCTATCATCTTGACTTGGATCTGCTATCTTTCTAAGGTCTGGACTTTCTTGGGGACTTGGGTCTGGTCTTCCATTGGTATGTTCTTGCTGGCTGGTCGTCATTTCTTAGTCTTGTTACCAAGACATTCATTAACCACAAGAGCATATTAATTATCCAAACTTTTATTTCCTTAACTATACATAATCCTCTAACTAACATAGCGCGCGTGAGTTCCAGTTTAAGGCAGGACCTAAAATGGCCGACTGCTCTGCCTGACGTCTAACTGCAAACTGGCGACCGACAGGTCCCACGTAACTTCACGTATTTTGGCGGGCTTCTGTAATTTTCCATGGAAGGACTCGGCCATGGTATGAAAAGGTTCATACCCTCAGAATTACAGGGGATTGACAATAATCTTATGCCACCGCATGGATTATGTAACATTTTCCATTCTCCACTAAAAATTCTTGCTTAAAACTTTTCATGCTAATTTACATATCAGGTTACTCTCATGCTTCCAAGTCATCCCTATTACGTAACAGGATCCGGCATTTTGATTGTCGGGCGGTTTGGGGTGCTCTGGTAGATAAAGGGTTAAACAACATTTGTTGACTATCAGCTTATAAAAATCTAGTATGAAAAAGAAAAGAAAATAGAGTGGAAAAATAAATTCGACTTGTTGAAGAGAGGGGGGGTCAACAATGTTGTCGCCGTCACAAAATCTATAGCACAAAATCCGTCGTCGTCGCAAAACCACCAACTCAAACATCTTCAGCAGCTGAAAAATCGCAACTGCTGCTGTTGTCACCCCACTTCTACTTATACAATTTTTCTTTCAACATCCGGGTGTCTGCACCCCACGCACGAGATTCTCGAGCCAAACCCGACCGCCGGAATCATCATAGCCATCATCCGGGCACCTGGCGCTTACATCCAGGACTGTAGCTTCTAGACTTCGGTGACAATGTTTGCATTCTGAAGGAAGCGGGTTCGATTCTACAGTCCGACATATCAGGCAAAGCCTAGCCCGCTTCCTTCAAGAATACGGCAGGCCCTGATGTTCGCCACTCACCTTGTGTTCTCTGTCACAAAAAAGAATGATACACTCTTCAGATTTTTAAATTAAGTCTATTTCCTCTCTTTTACTACAATTTGACACACATTACAACTCACAGCAAACAAATTTGACAAAGAAACAATAAATAACACTTACTGTCTCCTTTTGATATCTTAATCACAGAAAGTAACTTTTCCTTTTCTAAAAATACAAGCTTAATTCTCCTTAATAAGTCATGGTGGTTGTAAATTCGATAAGCCACTGCCTTCTCCTGATCTCCAGACAGATTCCTTTCCTTGGCAAACAACTGTTCATTCACTTTATCAATAGACAATTTCATGTCCTGTGTAATTACACGAATAATTTATTCGGCCAACATTTTCAATGTCTCTGGCTCAAAGCCCAATATCCAAGGGAACAGAAAATGGTGCCTTCCTTTCAGCTGACCATCTACATATTACCCTGTCTTTATCCGAAAGCCCATGCGCATGATCAAAGTCTTTATTATAATTATTTGCATGAAGAAGACATTTCATAGAATGTGATTTGCAATGGGTAGTTATCTAATAATTTTGTTTTAATTTGGTTGTAATATATTCTGAAGAACCACAAGGTTCTGGGTTCGATACCAGTCCTTCCTTCCAGCTGGCAATCTACATATTACCCTGTCTTTATTTGAAAGCCTGTCCATAAGATTCTAGTCAATGTTATAATTATTTACATGAAAAAGACATTTCATAGAATGTGATTTGCAACGGGTAGTTATCTAATAATTTTAAATATTTTAATTTGGTTGTAATATATTCTGAAGAACCACAAGGTTCTGGGTTCGATACCAGTCCTTCCTTCCAGCTGGCCATCTACATATTACCCTGTCTTTATCTGAAAGCCCATGCACATGATCGGAGTCTTCATTATAATTATTTGCATGAAAAAGACATTTCATAGAATGTGATTTGCAACGGGTAGTTATCTAATAATTTTAAATGTTTTAATTTGGTTGTAATATATTCTGAAGAACCACAAGGTTCTGGGTTCGATACCAGTCCTTCCTTCCAGCTGGCCATCTACGTATTACCCTGTCTTTATCCGAAAGCCCATGCACATGATCAGAGTCTTCATTATAATTATTTACATGAAAAAGACATTTCATAGAATGTGATTTGCAATGGGTAGTTATCTAATAATTTTAAATGTTTTAATTTGGTCAAGCCCTAGCACCTATATGATTGTCCCAACCTTATTGCCTTTATGACAAGCCCCAACCCTTTTTATCATATATATATATGTACTAACCCCTCCGCATGAGCAGGATGCGACGCAAGGTCAATTTCTTAAGCGGAGTTCAACAGGTTTGAATTCAGAGTTTTCCTTCTCCTAGACAGGTTGCCTAACCAAGGTTAAAGAGCCCGGTCTGCCCCACTATTTACCCATAGCTGGAGGAAGAGTAGGAGGGGTTGGTAAATATATATATAAATATGCAAAGCTTCATCTTAATTCATTTTAAATTGAATAACAAATATTGATACTGGATGCTGCGCAGAATATCTCCCAGGGGCAATGAATGATAGGGAAGGTTGGCGAGAGATTGTCATGGATATCTATGTTACTTGAGCAGCATGATGATGATATAGTAGAGTCATAGATAACCTTGAGATGTGTCCATGAAATATCTTTGAAGTTCTGTAAAAAAAAAAACCACTGTAAATACTTTGGCTAAACTCTTATAGAATTGTCTTTGAAGTTTAGTCAATTGCAAACATTTCAAAAACAAACATCAATCGACATTTAAAACATTTGTCTTTACTTCTTGCCAGACGGAGAAAAAAAAGTCACTTTCATGCAAAGTGGTCACAAGTGGTGATAAATGAATATATTAAGAGAATTCAAAATGTGGCTAGATTCAGGATGGTTCAAACGGAATCTTCTAAGGAAAAAATTGTGTTATTATCCTTCATCTTCCTAATTCTACTTGTTTTATTATAACAATCATTGTTACTAATAATTTTGACTAGTATTATCCTTCATCTTCTTAATTCTACTTGTTTTATTATAACAATCATTGTTACTAATAATTTTGACTAGTATTATCCTTCATCTTCTTAATTCTACTTGTTTTATTATAACAATCATTGTTACTAATAATTTTGACTAGTATTATCCTTCAACTTCCTAATTCTACTTGTTTTATTATAACAATCATTGTTACTAATAATTTTGACTAGTATTATCCTTCATCTTCTTAATTTTACTTGTTTTATTATAACAATCATTGTTATTAATAATTTTGACTAGTATTATCCTTCATCTTCCTAATTCTACTTGTTTTATTATAATAATCATTGTTACTAATAATTTTGACTAGTATTATCCTTCACTTCTTAATTCTACTTGTTTTATTATAATAATCATTGTTACTAATAATTTTGACTAGTATTATCCTTCATCTTCTTAATTCTACTTGTTTTATTATAACAATCATTGTTACTAATAATTTTGACTAGTATTATCCTTCATCTTCCTAATTCTACTTGTTTATTATAACAATCATTGTTACTAATAATTTAGTATTATCCTTCATCTTCCTAATTCTACTTGTTTATTATAACAATCATTGTTACTAATAATTTTGACTAGTATTATCCTTCATCTTCTTAATTTACTTGTTTTATTATAACAATCATTGTTATTAATAATTTTGACTAGTATTATCCTTCATCTTCTTAATTCTACTTGTTTTATTATAACAATCATTGTTACTAATAATTTTGACTAGTATTATCCTTCATCTTCCTAATTCTACTTGTTTTATTATAACAATCATTTACTAATAATTTTGACTAGTATTATCCTTCATCTTCCTAATTCTACTTGTTTATTATAATAATCATTGTTACTAATAATTTTGACTAGTATTATCCTTCAACTTCTTAATTCTACTTGTTTTATTATAATAATCATTGTTACTAATAATTTTGACTAGTATTATCCTTCATCTTCTTAATTCTACTTGTTTTATTATAACAATCATTGTTACTAATAATTTGACTAGTATATCCTTCATCTTCTTAATTCTACTGTTTTATTATATCATTTACTAATAATTTTGACTAGTATTATCCTTCATCTTCTTAATTCTACTTGTTTTATTATAATAATCATTGTTACTAATAATTTTGACTATATTATCCTTCATCTTCCTAATTCTACTTGTTTTATTATAATAATCATTGTTACTAATAATTTTGACTAGTATTATCCTTCATCTTCCTAATTCTACTTGCTTTTTATTACAATCATTATCAATAATTTTGAATAGCATTATCCTTCATCTTCCTAATCCTACTTGTTTTATTATTACTATCATTATTATTTACAATTTTGACTCATATTATCCTTCATCTTGCTAATTCTAACTGCTTTTTATGGCAGTCGTTATTAATAATTTTGACTAGTATCCCAATTCTACTTGCATTTGAGCACAATCTTTATTAATGATAATTCAGGACTAGTATTATCCTAATGGCTTTTTATCACAAGCATTATTAGTAATAACTTTTACTAGTATTATCCTTCATCTTCCTAATTACACTTGCTTTTTATTACAATCCTTATTTTTAATAATTTTGAATAGCATTATCCTTCATTTTCCTAATCCTTCTTGTTTTACTATCTCAAACTCTATTATTAATAATTTTGAATAAAATTATCCTTCATCTTCTTTATTCTACTTGCATTTGAGCACAATCATTATTGATAATAATAATTTTGATTAGTATTATCCATAATCTTCCTAATTCTAGTGCTTTTTATCACAATCATTATTATTAATAATTTTTTATTTGTATTATCCTTCATCTTTCTAATTCTAATTGCTTTTTATCACAATCATTATTATTAATAATTTTGTCTAGTATTATCCTTCATCTTCCTAATTCTAGTCATTTTATTATCACAATCATTATTAATAGTAATTTTGACTAGTATTATCTTTCATCTTCCTAATTCAACTTGTTTTTCATCACAGTCATTATCATTAATAATTTGAACTAGCATTATCCATCTCGTTCATTCTATTTCCTTTTTTCTTTAGATGAAGATTTGTCAATCATCATCATTATTAATAATTCTTACTAGTGTTATCTTTCTAATCATATTTGTTTTTTACTGCAATTATTGTTATTAATAATTATGACTAGTATTATCCTTTATCATTAATAATTATGACTAGTATTTTCCTTTGTCTATTATCCTTTGTCATTAATAATTATGACTAGTATTATTCTTCATCATACTAATTTCAATAGCTTTTTATCACAATTCTTCTTATCAAGTTAATTTTGGCAGCCCACAACAGATGCGGACAGCTTATTCCATGCCTCCGCAATTCTGAGCATGAAGAAATGTTCCCGAAAGTCATGTGTTCAATTGTTTTGCTCAATTACTGTTTTAGTTAGAATGAACTAAGTTAACACAACCAGCAAATATGGCAAACAACATGTGCAACATGCAGAAACATTAGACAGCTGTTTCAACCAATTAGGTCTCATCAGCAGTGTACACTTTGATCTCCCCCCAGATGGAGATCAAACCAGCGACCACAGAATGCAGAGCCAAAATTCTACCCCTGAGCCATGGGCCCACGCCACACATGAGGCTCGCCAAAACAACTAGTTAAATTATAACTTATTTTAGTTAGTTTCTTTTTCAATTATCTATGCTCTTGTAACTTTTTCTCTTTTTTCATATATTTGTTAGTTTTCTTTTTGCCCTTATGGCAAGCCCCAACCCCTTTTTATCATATGGGTGCTAGAAGGCGGTGGCTGCGGGTCTACATGTCCTGGGAATGACGTTAAACTCTATCTGATGGTGAGGTTCCAGTTTTGGAGGTTTGGGGAATGTGGAGCACCCCATTCATCACCATTGCTCCCTGGTCCACTCTGACCCGGAGTGGTAGTACCTGTTAGGGTCCCATCTATGGGTTAAATAGAAAAACATGAGTTTATAAACAAAATTGTATTATCCATTAAGAATTGATTTATTTCAAAACTTTATTGGCATTAAATGACCCACTGAGGTTGATATGCCGTAAAAAAAATAAAAAAATAAAAAAAATAAAAAAAGTTTTCTTTATTTGGGTGGGGGTTGGAAACTAAGGTCACATTTACATCTAAATCAGCCCTCTATTGATTTATGGTCATGGTAAAGTAGTTGGTAGAATTTGGTAGGTCTTTATCTGTAAAAAATCCAGGGCCGGGTTAGCTCAGTCGGTAGAGCGTTCGGCTAGAAACCACAAGGTTCTTAGTCAGATACCAGCCCTCGCCAACTCAGCGTATCAGTAGCACATGGATCTGTGCAGTAAAGTAAGGAGCTGATGGTAGGTGTGGCATGCCACCTCAGATGCAAAAACAATCTCCTTGGTCTAGCGCTATTGAAAAGGGGATAGACTCCCTCGCTGAATGGCTGGTACCGACATTAGACCGCCCCGACGACTTTACTTTACTTTTACTTTATCTGTTAAAAACTCTTAGAATCAATCCCGATAATCATTAGAGTGAAGATTCCTGCTTTGATTTGGTCAACCGAAAGTCTTTGATTCTTCAGAATGACAATGCCAACGCTCACAGTCTGTAAAACAAACTGAAGAGAAAATGAAATCGTTAAGTTTGGAGGATTTGGGTCAGTATTCGTATTCATAGGATTTAATGCCTTCAAATTTTTATTTTATTTTCCACCGGAATATTTTCTTATTGGCAAAACCTTGAAAAAATAAACAGAATGGTCAGTGAAGCATAAACCGAAAATATTTGCATCTCAGTTCCTTTGGTAAAGAATAAAAGAGTCTCATTCATAATGGGATTGTGGGTGGGGTTTTTTTTTGGAGGGGATGGGTGTCGTTACTAAAAAAATATTCTTAATAAAATCAATATTTTTATATTTGAATGATTTTTTATTTCTCGGAATTTTTGAGATAAGGCTTGATAATTAGTAT
>CM042166.1:72932045-72944545 GCA_023376005.1 Doryteuthis pealeii
AAAGATTGAGGTAGGAGAATTAATGAGACTAGTAAAGGATTATATGTCTAATATGAATGATTGTGATTAAGAATATGCCCAGTTAGCGAAGTAGCTAGTCGGACTTGATTTTATTGTAATCTAAGATTCATTGTGGCTCAATGCAAATAGAATTAGGATAACTAGTCAAAATTATTAATAATAACAATTGCCATAAAAAGCAGTTAGAATTAGCAAGATGAAGGATAATATGAGTCAAAATTGTAAATAATAATGATAGTAATAATAAAACAAGTAGGATTAGGAAGATGAAGGATAATGCTATTCAAAATTATTGATAATAATGATTGTAATAAAAAGCAAGTAGAATTAGGAAGATGAAGGATAATACTAGTCAAAATTATTGATAATAATGATTGTAATAAAAGCAAAGTAGAATTAGGAAGATGAAGGATAATAATAGTTAAAATTATTGATAATAATGATTGTAATAAAAAAGCAAGTAGAATTAGGAAGATGAAGGATAATACTAGTCAAAAATTATTAATGATGATAATGATTGTAATAAAAAAGCAAGTAGAATTAGGAAGATGAAGGATAATACTAGTCAAAATTATTGATAATAATGATTGTAATAAAAAGCAAGTAGAATTAGGAAGATGAAGGATAAATACTAGTCAAAATTATTGATAATAATGATTGTGATAAAAGCAAGTAGAATTAGGAAAGATGAAGGATAATACTAGTCATTATTGATAATAATGATTGTAATAAAAGCAAGTAAGAATGGAAGATGAAGGATAATAATAGTTAAAAATTATTGATAATAATGATTGTAATAAAAGCAAGTAGAATTAGAAGATGAAGGATAATACTAGTCAAAATTATTAATAATAATGATTGTAATAAAAAGCAAGTAGAATTAGGAAGATGAAGGATAATACTAGTCAAAATTATTATAATAATGATTGTATAAAAAGCAAGTAGAATTAGGAAGATGAAGGATAATACTAGTCAAAATTATTATATAATGATTGTGATAAAAGCAAGTAGAATTAGGAGATGAAGGATAATACTAGTCAAAATTATTATAATAATGATTGTGATAAAAAGCAAGTAGAATTAGGAAGATGAAGGATAATACTAGTGAAAATTATTATAATAATGATTGTGATAAAAAGCAATAAGAATTAGGAAGATGAAGGATAATACTAGTGAAAATTATTAATAATAATGATTGTGATAAAAAGCAAGTAGAATTAGGAAGATGAAGGATAATACTAGTCAAAATTATTGAATAATGATTGTAATAAAAAGCAAGTAATTAGAAGATGAAAGGATAATACTAGTGAAAATTATTGATAATAATGATTGTGATAAAAAGCAAGTAGAATTAGGAAGATGAAGGATAATACTAGTCAAAAATTATTATAATAATGATTGTGATAAAAGCAAGTAGAATTAGGAAGATGAAGGATAATACTAGTGAAAATTATTGATAATAATGATTGTGATAAAAAGCAAGTAGAATTAGGAAGATGAAGGATAATACTAGTCAAAAATTATTATAATAATGATTGTGATAAAAAGCAAGTAGAATTAGGAAGATGAAGGATAATACTAGTGAAAATTATTATAATAATGATTGTGATAAAAAGCAAGTAGAATTAGGAAGATGAAGGATAATACTAGTGAAAATTATTGATAATAATGATTGTAATAAAAAGCAAGTAGAATTAGGAAGATGAAGGATAATACTAGTGAAAATTATTGATAATAATGATTGTGATAAAAAGCAAGTAGAATTAGGAAGATGAAGGATAATACTAGTCAAAAATTATTGATAATATGATTGTGATAAAAGCAAGTAGAATTAGGAAGATGAAGGATAATACTAGTCAAAAATTATTGATAATAATGATTGTAATAAAAAAGCAAGTAATTAGGAAGATGAAGGATAATACTAGTCAAAATTATTGAATATAATGATTGTGATAAAAAGCAAGTAGAATTAGGAAGATGAAGGATAATACTAGTCAAAATTATTATAATAATGATTGTGATAAAAAGCAAGTAGAATTAGGAAGATGAAGGATAATACTAGTCAAAATTATTGATAATAATGATTGTATAAAAAGCAAGTAGAATTAGGAAGATGAAGGATAATACTAGTCAAAAATTATTATAATAATGATTGTAATAAAAAGCAATAAAATTAGGAAGATGAAGGATAATACTAGTCAAAATTATTAATAATAATGATTGTGATAAAAAGCAAGTAGAATTAGGAAGATGAAGGATAATACTAGTCAAAATTATTGATATATGATTGTGATAAAAAGCAAGTAGAATTAGGAAGATGAAGGATAATACTAGTGAAAATTATTGATAATAATGATTGTGATAAAAAGCAAGTAAATTAGGAAGATGAAGGATAATACTAGTGAAAATTATTATAATAATGATTGTGATAAAAACAAGTAGAATTAGGAAGATGAAGGATAATACTAGTGAAAATTATTGATAATAATGATTGTAATAAAAAGCAAGTAGAATTAGGAAGATGAAGGATAATACTAGTGAAAATTATTAATAATAATGATTGTAATAAAAAGCAAGTAGAATTAGGAAGATGAAGGATAATACTAGTCAAAATTATTGATAATAATGATTGTAATAAAAAGCAAGTAGAATTAGGAAGATGAAGGATAATACTAGTGAAAATTATTGATAATAATGATTGTAAAAAAGCAAGTAGAATTAGGAAGATGAAGGATAATACTAGTGAAAAATTATTATAATAATGATTGTGATAAACAAGTAGAATTAGGAAGATGAAGGATAATACTAGTGAAAATTATTGATAATAATGATTGTGATAAAAAGCAAGTAGAATTAGGAAGATGAAGGATAATACTAGTGAAAATTATTAATAATAATGATTGTAATAAAAAGCAAGTAGAATTAGGAAGATGAAGGATAATACTAGTGAAAATTATTATAATAATGATTGTAATAAAAAGCAAGTAGAATTAGGAAGATGAAGGATAATACTAGTGAAAATTATTATAATAATGATTGTGATAAAAAGCAAGTAGAATTAGGAAGATGAAGGATAATACTAGTCAAAATTATTGATAATAATGATTGTAATAAAAAGCAAGTAGAATTAGGAAGATGAAGGATAATACTAGTGAAAATTATTATAATAATGATTGTATAAAAAGCAAGTAGAATTAGGAAGATGAAGGATAATACTAGTGAAAATTATTAATAATAATGATTGTGATAAAAAGCAAGTAGAATTAGGAAGATGAAGGATAATACTAGTCAAAATTATTATAATAATGATTGTGATAAAAAGCAAGTAGAATTAGGAAGATGAAGGATAATACTAGTGAAAATTATTATAATAATGATTGTGATAAAAAGCAAGTAGAATTAGGAAGATGAAGGATAATACTAGTGAAAAATTATTATATAATGATTGTGATAAAAAAGCAAGTAGAATTAGGAAGATGAAGGATAATACTAGTCAAAATTATTGATAATAATGATTGTGATAAAAAGCAAGTAGAATTAGGAAGATGAAGGATAATACTAGTCAAAATTATTATAATAATGATTGTGAAAAAAGCAAGTAGAATTAGGAAGATGAA
Source organism: Doryteuthis pealeii (assembly GCA_023376005.1). NCBI lineage: Eukaryota > Metazoa > Mollusca > Cephalopoda > Myopsida > Loliginidae > Doryteuthis > Doryteuthis pealeii. The sequence continues at coordinate 72,935,684 of CM042166.1, forward strand.
GGATAATACTAGTCAAAATTATTATAATAATGATTGTGATAAAAAGCAAGTAGAATTAGGAAGATGAAGGATAATACTAGTGAAAATTATTATAATAATGATTGATAAAAAGCAAGTAGAATTAGGAAGATGAAGGATAATACTAGTCAAAATTATTATAATAATGATTGTAATAAAAAGCAAGTAGAATTAGGAAGATGAAGGATAATACTAGTCAAAATTATTATAATAATGATTGTGATAAAAAGCAAGTAGAATTAGGAAGATGAAGGATAATACTAGTGAAAATTATTATAATAATGATTGTGATAAAAAGCAAGTAGAATTAGGAAGATGAAGGATAATACTAGTCAAAATTATTATAATAATGATTGTGCAAAGCAAGTAGAATTAGGAAGATGAAGGATAATACTAGTCAAAATTATTAATAATAATGATTGTAATAAAGCAAGTAGAATTAGGAAGATGAAGGATAATACTAGTCAAAATTATTATAATAATGATTGTAATAAAAAGCAAGTAGAATTAGGAAGATGAAGGATAATACTAGTGAAAATTATTAATAATAATGATTGTGATAAAAAGCAAGTAGAATTAGGAAGATGAAGGATAATACTAGTGAAAATTATTGATAATAATGATTGTGATAAAAGCAAGTAGAATTAGGAAGATGAAGGATAATACTAGTGAAAATTATTATAATAATGATTGTGATAAAAAGCAAGTAGAATTAGGAAGATGAAGGATAATACTAGTCAAAATTATTAATAATAATGATTGTAATAAAAAGCAAGTAGAATTAGGAAGATGAAGGATAATACTAGTCAAAAATTATTATAATAATGATTGTAATAAAAAGCAAGTAGAATTAGGAAGATGAAGGATAATACTAGTCAAAATTATTGATAATAATGATTGTGATAAAAAGCAAGTAGAATTAGGAAGATGAAGGATAATACTAGTCAAAATTATTATAATAATGATTGTAATAAAAGCAAGTAGAATTAGGAAGATGAAGGATAATACTAGTGAAAATTATTATAATAATGATTGTGATAAAAAGCAAGTAGAATTAGGAAGATGAAGGATAATACTAGTCAAAAAATTATTAATAATAATGATTGTAATAAAAAGCAAGTAGAATTAGGAAGATGAAGGATAATACTAGTCAAAATTATTGATAATAATGATTGTAATAAAAGCAAGTAGAATTAGGAAGATGAAGGATAATACTAGTGAAAATTATTATAATAATGATTGTGATAAAAAGCAAGTAGAATTAGGAAGATGAAGGATAATACTAGTGAAAATTATTATAATAATGATTGTGATAAAAAGCAAGTAGAATTAGGAAGATGAAGGATAATACTAGTCAAAATTATTATAATAATGATTGTGATAAAAAGCAAGTAGAATTAGGAAGATGAAGGATAATACTAGTGAAAATTATTATAATAATGATTGTGATAAAAAGCAAGTAGAATTAGGAAGATGAAGGATAATACTAGTCAAAATTATTGATAATAATGATTGTGATAAAAAGCAAGTAGAATTAGGAAGATGAAGGATAATACTAGTCAAAAATTATTATAATAATGATTGTGATAAAAAGCAAGTAGAATTAGGAAGATGAAGGATAATACTAGTCAAAATTATTATAATAATGATTGTAATAAAAAGCAAGTAAATTAGGAAGATGAAGGATAATACTAGTGAAAATTATTATAATAATGATTGTATAAAAAGCAAGTAGAATTAGGAAGATGAAGGATAATACTAGTCAAATTATTATATAATGATTGTAATAAAAAGCAAGTAGAATTAGGAAGATGAAGGATAATACTAGTCAAAAATTATTATAATAATGATTGTATAAAAAGCAAGTAGAATTAGGAAGATGAAGGATAATACTAGTCAAAATTATTATAATAATGATTGTATAAAAAGCAAGTAGAATTAGGAAGATGAAGGATAATACTAGTCAAAATTATTGATAATAATGATTGTGATAAAAAGCAAGTAGAATTAGGAAGATGAAGGATAATACTAGTCAAAATTATTGATAATAATGATTGTGATAAAAAGCAAGTAGAATTAGGAAGATGAAGGATAATACTAGTCAAAAATTATTATAATAATGATTGTATAAAAAGCAAGTAGAATTAGGAAGATGAAGGATAATACTAGTCAAAATTATTATAATAATGATTGTAATAAAAAGCAAGTAGAATTAGGAAGATGAAGGATAATACTAGTCAAAATTATTATAATAATGATTGTAATAAAAAGCAAGTAGAATTAGGAAGATGAAGGATAATACTAGTCAAAATTATTGATAATAATGATTGTATAAAAGCAAGTAGAATTAGGAAGATGAAGGATAATACTAGTTAAAATTATTATAATAATGATTGTGATAAAAAGCAAGTAGAATTAGGAAGATGAAGGATAATACTAGTCAAAATTATTAATAATAATGATTGTAATAAAAAGCAAGTAGAATTAGGAAGATGAAGGATAATACTAGTCAAAATTATTGATAATAATGATTGTATAAAAAAGCAAGTAGAATTAGGAAGATGAAGGATAATACTAGTCAAAATTATTATAATAATGATTGTGATAAAAAGCAAGTAGAATTAGGAAGATGAAGGATAATACTAGTCAAAATTATTGATAATAATGATTGTGATAAAAAGCAAGTAGAATTAGGAAGATGAAGGATAATACTAGTCAAAATTATTATAATAATGATTGTGATAAAAAGCAAGTAGAATTAGGAAGATGAAGGATAATACTAGTGAAAATTATTATAATAATGATTGTGTAAAAAGCAAGTAGAATTAGGAAGATGAAGGATAATACTAGTCAAAATTATTGATAATAATGATTGTGATAAAAAGCAAGTAGAATTAGGAAGATGAAGGATAATACTAGTCAAAATTATTGATAATAATGATTGTGATAAAAAGCAAGTAGAATTAGGAAGATGAAGGATAATACTAGTGAAAATTATTGATAATAATGATTGTATAAAAAGCAAGTAGAATTAGGAAGATGAAGGATAATACTAGTCAAAATTATTGATAATAATGATTGTATAAAAAGCAAGTAGAATTAGGAAGATGAAGGATAATACTAGTCAAAATTATTGATATAATGATTGTGATAAAAAGCAAGTAGAATTAGGAAGATGAAGGATAATACTAGTCAAAATTATTATAATAATGATTGTGATAAAAAGCAAGTAGAATTAGGAAGATGAAGGATAATACTAGTCAAAATTATTGATAATAATGATTGTGATAAAAAGCAAGTAGAATTAGGAAGATGAAGGATAATACTAGTCAAAATTATTATAATATGATTGTAATAAAAAGCAAGTAGAATTAGGAAGATGAAGGATAATACTAGTCAAAATTATTATAATAATGATTGTGATAAAAAGCAAGTAGAATTAGGAAGATGAAGGATAATACTAGTCAAAATTATTATAATAATGATTGTGATAAAAAGCAAGTAGAATTAGGAAGATGAAGGATAATACTAGTCAAATTATTATAATAATGATTGTAATAAAAAGCAAGTAGAATTAGGAAGATGAAGGATAATACTAGTGAAAATTATTAATAATAATGATTGTATAAAAAGCAAGTAGAATTAGGAAGATGAAGGATAATACTAGTCAAAATTATTATAATAATGATTGTAATAAAAAGCAAGTAGAATTAGGAAGATGAAGGATAATACTAGTCAAAATTATTATAATAATGATTGTGATAAAAAGCAAGTAGAATTAGGAAGATGAAGGATAATACTAGTCAAAATTATTGATAATAATGATTGATAAAAAGCAAGTAGAATTAGGAAGATGAAGGATAATACTAGTCAAAATTATTATAATAATGATTGTGATAAAAAGCAAGTAGAATTAGGAAGATGAAGGATAATACTAGTCAAAATTATTATAATAATGATTGTAATAAAAAGCAAGTAGAATTAGGAAGATGAAGGATAATACTAGTCAAAATTATTATAATAATGATTGTAATAAAAAGCAAGTAGAATTAGGAAGATGAAGGATAATACTAGTCAAAATTATTGATAATAATGATTGTGATAAAAAGCAAGTAGAATTAGGAAGATGAAGGATAATACTAGTCAAAATTATTGATATAATGATTGTAATAAAAAGCAAGTAGAATTAGGAAGATGAAGGATAATACTAGTGAAAATTATTGATATAATGATTGTGATAAAAAGCAAGTAGAATTAGGAAGATGAAGGATAATACTAGTCAAAATTATTAATATAATATGATTGTGATAAAAAGCAAGTAGAATTAGGAAGATGAAGGATAATACTAGTGAAAATTATTTAATAATGATTGTAATAAAAGCAAGTAGAATTAGGAAGATGAAGGATAATACTAGTCAAAATTATTATAATAATGATTGTGATAAAAAGCAAGTAGAATTAGGAAGATGAAGGATAATACTAGTCAAAATTATTAATAATAATGATTGTGATAAAAAGCAAGTAGAATTAGGAAGATGAAGGATAATACTAGTCAAAATTATTATAATAATGATTGTGATAAAAAAAGTAGAATTAGGAAGATGAAGGATAATACTAGTCAAAATTATTATAATAATGATTGTGATAAAAAGCAAGTAGAATTAGGAAGATGAAGGATAATACTAGTCAAAATTATTATAATAATGATTGTGATAAAAAGCAAGTAGAATTAGGAAGATGAAGGATAATACTAGTCAAAATTATTATAATAATGATTGTGATAAAAAGCAAGTAGAATTAGGAAGATGAAGGATAATACTAGTGAAATTATTATAATAATGATTGTGATAAAAAGCAAGTAGAATTAGGAAGATGAAGGATAATACTAGTCAAAATTATTAAATAATGATTGTGATAAAAAGCAAGTAGAATTAGGAAGATGAAGGATAATACTAGTGAAAATTATTAATAATAATGATTGTAATAAAAAGCAAGTAGAATTAGGAAGATGAAGGATAATACTAGTGAAAATTATTATAATAATGATTGTAATAAAAGCAAGTAGAATTAGGAAGATGAAGGATAATACTAGTCAAAATTATTAATAATAATGATTGTGATAAAAGCAAGTAGAATTAGGAAGATGAAGGATAATACTAGTCAAAAATTATTGATAATAATGATTGTGATAAAAAGCAAGTAGAATTAGGAAGATGAAGGATAATACTAGTCAAAATTATTAATAATAATGATTGTGATAAAAAGCAAGTAGAATTAGGAAGATGAAGGATAATACTAGTCAAAATTATTAATAATATGATTGTAATAAAAAGCAAGTAGAATTAGGAAGATGAAGGATAATACTAGTCAAAATTATTATAATAATGATTGTAATAAAAAGCAAGTAGAATTAGGAAGATGAAGGATAATACTAGTCAAAATTATTGATAATATGATTGTGATAAAAAGCAATAGAATTAGGAGATGAAGGATAATACTAGTCAAAATTATTGATAATAATAAAAAGCAATAAAATTAGGAAGATGAAGGATAATACTAGTTAAAATTATGATATAATGATTGTGATAAAAGCAAGTAGAATTAGGAAGATGAAGGATAATACTAGTCAAAAATTATTAATAATAATGATTGTAATAAAAAGCAAGTAGAATTAGGAAGATGAAGGATAATACTAGTCAAAATTATTGATAATAATGATTGTGATAAAAAGCAATAGAATTAGGATGAAGGATAATACTAGTTAAAAATTATTATAATTAATGATTGTGATAAAAAGCAAGTAGAATTAGGAAGATGAAGGATAATACTAGTGAAAATTATTATAATAATGATTGTGATAAAAAGCAAGTAGAATTAGGAAGATGAAGGATAATACTAGTGAAAATTATTATAATAATGATTGTGATAAAAAGCAAGTAGAATTAGAAGAATGAAGGATAATACTAGTCAAAATTATTAATAATAATGATTGTGATAAAAAGCAAGTAGAATTAGAAAGATGAAGGATAATACTAGTGAAAATTATTATAAATGATTGTAATAAAAGCAGTAGAATTAGGAAGATGAAGGATAATACTAGTCAAAATTATTATAATAATGATTGTGATAAAAAAGCAAGTAGAATTAGGAAGATGAAGGATAATACTAGTCAAAATTATTAATAATGATTGTGATAAAAAGCAAGTAGAATTAGGAAGATGAAGGATAATACTAGTCAAAATTATTATAATTGATTGTGATAAAAAGCAAGTAGAATTAGGAAGATGAAGGATAATACTAGTCAAAATTATTAATAATAATGATTGTGATAAAAAGCAATAGAATTAGGAAGATGAGGATAATACTAGTCAAAATTATTATAATAATGATTGTGATAAAAAGCAAGTAGAATTAGGAAGATGAAGGATAATACTAGTGAAAATTATTGATAATAATGATTGTGATAAAGCAAGTAGAATTAGGAAGATGAAGATAATACTAGTCAAAATTATTATAATAATGATTGTAATAAAAGCAAGTAGAATTAGGAAGATGAAGGATAATACTAGTCAAATTATTAATTATAATGATTGTAATAAAAGCAAGTAGAATTAGGAAGATGAAGGATAATACTAGTCAAAATTATTAGTAACAATGATTGTTATATAAAACAAGTAGAATTAAGAAGATGAAGGATAATACTAGTCAAAATTATTAGTAACAATGATGTTATAATTAAAACAGTAAGAAATTAAAAAGATGAAGGTCAAAATTATTAACATAATTAAAAAATAATTCTTCTTAGAAGATCTGTTTGAACCATCCTGAATCTAGCCACCATTTTGAATTCTCTTAATATATTCATTTATCACCACTTGTGACCACTTTGCATGAAAGTGACTTTTTTTTCTCCGTCTGGCAAGAAGTAAAGACAATGTTTTAAAATGTCGATTGATGTTTTGTTTTTGAATGTTGCAATTGACTAAACTTCAAAGACAATTCTATAAGAGTTTTAGCCAAAGTATTTACAGTGGTTTTTTTTTTACAGAACTTCAAAGATATTTTCATGGACACATCTCAAGGTTATCTATGACTCTACTATATCATCATCATGCTGCTCAGTAACATAGGTATCCATGACAATCTCTCGCCAACCTTCCCTATCATTCATTGCCGCTGGAGATATTCTGCGCAGCATCCAGTATCAATATTTGTTATTCAATTAAAATGAATTAAGATGAAGCTTTGCATATTTATATATTATTTATATACCAACCCCTCCCTACTCTTCCTCCAGCTATGGGTAAAATAGTGGGGCAGACCGGGCTCTTTAACCTTGGTTAGGCAACCTGTCTAGGAGAAGGAAAACTCTGAATTCAAACCTGTTGAACTCCGCTTAAGAAATTGACCTTGCGTCGCATCCTGCTCATGCGGAGGGTTAGTACATATATATATGATAAAAGGGTTGGGGCTTGTCATAAAGGCAATAAGGTTGGGACAATCATATAGGTGCTAGGGCTTGACCAAATTAAAACATTTAAAATTATTAGATAACTACCCATTGCAAAATCACATTCTATGAAAATGTCTTTTTCATGTAAATAATTATAATGAAGACTCTGATCATGTGCATGGGCTTTCGGATAAAGACAGGGTAATACGTAGATGGCCAGCTGGAAGGAAGGACTGGTATCGAACCCAGAACCTTGTGGTTCTTCAGAATATATTACAACCAAATTAAAACATTTAAAATTATTAGATAACTACCCGTTGCAAATCACATTCTATGAAATGTCTTTTTCATGCAAATAATTATAATGAAGACTCCGATCATGTGCATGGGCTTTCAGATAAAGACAGGGTAATATGTAGATGGCCAGCTGGAAGGAAGGACTGGTATCGAACCCAGAACCTTGTGGTTCTTCAGAATATATTACAACCAAATTAAAATATTTAAAATTATTAGATAACTACCCGTTGCAAATCACATTCTATGAAATGTCTTTTTCATGTAAAATAATTATAACATTGACTAGAATCTTATGGACAGGCTTTCAAATAAAGACAGGGTAATATGTAGATTGCCAGCTGGAAGGAAGGACTGGTATCGAACCCAGAAACCTTGTGGTTCTTCAGATATATTACAACCAAATTAAAACAAATTATTAGATAACTACCCATTGCAAATCACATTCTATGAAATGTCTTCTTCATGCAAATAATTATAATAAAGACTTTGATCATGCATGCGCATGGGCTTTCGGATAAAGACAGGGTAATATGTAGATGGTCAGCTGAAAGGAAGGCACCATTTTCTGTTCCCTTGGATATTGGGCTTTGAGCCAGAGACATTGAAAATGTGGCCCGAATAAAATTATTCGTGTAATTACACAGGACATGAAATTGTCTATTGATAAAGTGAATGAACAGTTGTTTGCCAAGGAAAGGAATCTGTCTGGAGATCAGGAGAAGGCAGTGGCTTATCGAATTTACAACCACCATGACTTATTAAGGAGAATTAAGCTTGTATTTTTAGAAAAGGAAAAGTTACTTTCTGTGATTAAGATATCAAAAGGAGACAGTAAGTGTTATTTATTGTTTCTTTGTCAAATTTGTTTGCTGTGAGTTGTAATGTGTGTCAAATTGTAGTAAAAGAGAGGAAATAGACTTAATTTAAAATCTGAAGAGTGTATCATTCTTTTTTTGTGACAGAGAACACAAGTGAGTGGCGAACATCAGGGCCTGCCGTTTCTTGAAGGAAGCGGGCTAGGCTTTGCCTGATATGTCGGACTGTAGAATCGAACCCGCTTCCTTCAGAATGCAAACATTGTCACCGAAGTCTAG
>CM042166.1:72949545-73024545 GCA_023376005.1 Doryteuthis pealeii
TAAAATTATAATTATTTCCTATTATTTTTTATTTAAATTCAAAAGCATAAATTGCATACAAACATAGAAAAAATAAATTTGTTTACTTAAAGATATGAAATAACGTGGTCCAAAACATTTGGTTAATAGTGTACATACATTATATATAGGATTGGAACGCAATGTTTTATTAAATACTTTGTTTTTTACATGTTGTCTTTATTAGTTAAATATATACTATTTTGTATCGGACAAGACTTTCGTTCCAATACTATATTAACAATTTATTTTAGAGTCTTTAACAAACGTCTTTCTTTTTATTCTTTCATTTAAATTTTTTTTTTTTTTTTCTTTGAATAGGTGACAACTGTGCTGACACTGAAATAAAGGAACAGTTGACAGATTTACTTAGAAGAGTCCTGGAGACTGACCCGCAAGGAGTAGAATGTTCTGTTTAAGTCAGTTGAATTCCTTGAAATCCTAAATAGAACAAACAAGTGCTTGTAGCAGAGAATCCAGTCGTATTCCTTCTGGTATTACGTCCACTTAGCATCTGACTTCAGGACAATTACCAATGACTTTAAATGCATTCTATGTCGTTTTTCATTGGCCAATGCCTGCTGCTAATTTTGGGTAAGTCTATAAATATAAGTGGCGATTTTGTGTACATCTTATACCTATACGTTATAAGCGCGTGGTGTAATGGTTAAAGTCATAGGAAATGGACATGTTGCCCCGAGTTCAAATCCTGGATGTGATAATTGCATTTCATTTAGCGCTAATATCCTTGGGAAAGGTATGAATCCTACTCTCCCTCCAGCTATAGGTAAATAGTAAGACAGACTGGGCTCTTTAACCTTGGTTAGGCAACCAGTCTAGGAGAAGGAAAACTCTGAATTCAAACCTGCTGAACTCTGCTTAAGAAATTGACCTTGTGTCGCATCCTGCTCATGCGGAGGGGTTGGGTTGGTAAATATATATACCATAGATAGTACAACATGAAGGTTGATAAATTAATGAACAAAGAAAACAAACAAAACCTTATCCCCCATCTATGGGTTAAATAGCATCACTATTATTCTTTTACAAGGATGGCTTTGGCATTAAATAACCCATAAAGATTGATATACTATTAAACAAAGAAAGCAAACCAAAAGAAGTTGCCAAATATTACCACTACTGTTCTTCTACAAGGATGGTTTTGGCATTAAATAACCCATGAAGGTTGATATGCTATTAAACAAAGAAACCAAACCAAAAGAAGTTGCCAAATAGTACCACTACTGTTCTTCTACAAGGATGGCTTTGGCATTAAATAACCCATGAAGGTTGATATTCCATTAAACAAAGAACCAAACCAAAAGAAGTTGCCAAATAGTACCACTACTGTTCTTCTACAAGGATGGCTTTGGCATTAAATAACCCATGAAGGTTGATATGCCAATGAACAAAGAAAAACCAAACCAAAAGAAGTTGCCAAATAGTACCACTACTGTTCTTCTACAAGGATTGGCTTTGGCATTAAATAACCCATGAAGGTTGATATTCCATTCAAACAAAGAAACCAAACCAAAAGAAGTTGCCAAATAGTACCACTACTGTTCTTCTACAAGGATGGCTTTGGCATTAAATAACCCATGAAGGTTGATATGCCAATGAACAAAGAAAAACCAAACCAAAAGAAGTTGCCAAATAGTGCCACTACTGTTCTTCTACAAGGATGGCTTTGGCATTAAATAACCCATGAAGGTTGATATGCCAATGAACAAAGAAAAACCAAACCAAAAGAAGTTGCCAAATAGTACCACTACTGTTCTTCTACAAGGATGGCTTTGGCATTAAATAACCCATGAAGGTTGATATTCCATTGAAACCAATTGCCAAATAGTACCACTACTGTTCTTCTACAAGGATGGCTTTGGCATTAATTGCCCATGAAGGTTGATATGCCATTAAACAAAAAACCTTATTATTTTACACAAAAGTTTTTGGTTGCTTCTGAAATGTTTTGGCTCAATTTGAACTCATAAAGCATAAGTTCCCAAATTAGACTCAGTCGTACATTCATCCATACAACTTTCAAACCACACTCACCCTATTACATATTTTCTAAGTTGAATGAAATGTTCCTCCCCATCATATACTCAGCAGGAGTTTTCTTTCATTTTTTCTTTTACTCTTATACAATCAATAACTTCATCATAATTTAGTGAGCCTCTTGGAGATTTTGCAACCAGGAATGAAATAATAATAATAAGAAGAAGAAGAAGAAGAAGAAGAAGAAGAAAGAAGAAAAAAAGAAGATAGTGGTGAAGATGAAAAATAGAACAGTGAATGATAATCATAGCGAGATAACAATGATGATGAAGATGGCAGTAGCGTGGACACGAGGGGAAGAAGATAAACAGTAAAAAGCAGTTATATTTTAAGAAACAAGAAATAGAAAAAAAGAACAAAAGAGGGATGGTGGAGAAAGTTGGTGAGGAAAGAAGAAGACAGTGATGAATGGTGAAGAAGAAGAATGTGAGGAATAATAATGAGGATGATGATGATGAAGAAGAGGAGGAAGAATGTGAGGAATGATGCTGATGATGAAGAAGAAGAATGATGATGATGATGATGATGATGAAGAAGAAGAATGTGAGGTATGATGATGATGAAGAAGAAGAATGTGAGGAATGATGCTGATGAGGATGAAGAAGAATGATGAAGATGATGAAGAAGAAGAATGTGAGGAATAATGATGAAGAAGAAGAATGTGAGGTATAAAGAAGAAGATGAAGAAGAATGTGAGGAATAGATGATGATGAAGAAGAATAAGAAAGTGAGGTATGAAGATGAAGAAGAAGAATGTGAGGAATAATGATGAAGAAGATGAAGAAGAAGAATGTGAGGAATAATGATGAGGATGATGAAGAAGAAGATGAAGAAGAAGAATGTGAGGAATAATGATGAGGATGATGAAGAAGAAGATGAAGAAGAAGAATGTGAGGAATGATGATGAGGATGATGAAGAAGACTGTGAGGAATGATGATGAGGATGATGAAGAAGACTGTGAGGAATGATGGTGATGATGTAGAAGAAGAAAAAGACAGTGAAGAATTATTTCTTTTTCTTTTCCTAGTTTTCTGCAATTCAAAGAGTAGTTTTTTTTTTGTTGTTGTTTTTTTTTGTTTATTGAAATTCATTGTTCATGTGATACCATTGATATGTAACGGCAGAAGAAAGTGTAAATGACTTTAGCAATATGTCTGACAGTGAGACAGCAAGGGGAGAAGCTTTGTTTCTGGATGGAGAGACCTCGGGTAGCTCGCTCCGTTAGACGGTGATTCAACAGATATCAAAAAGTACTGATAATAATTCTTTTTCTTCATCTTCTTCACAGGATGAGGGCAACCCTATTGTCAAGGTTTGACAATAGCACAAAATGATTGAACTTACAAGTATGATCAACATGAGGTGAGGAAAAAAAACAGGAAATAACCCTCGTACCTGTGTGAGCAATACAAAGAAATCATGCGCATCGTTCCATGTTTCAAGAAGTACTACAAAAGGTAATATTATAGCACATTTTCTAATCAATTCTATTTGGTTTGGTTTGGTTTGTTTACGGCATATCAACCTCAGTGGGTCATTTAATGCCGGTACAGTTTTGAAATAAATTCATTCTTAATGGATACACAATTTTTTTTTTTTATAAATACATTTTTCTATTTAACCCATAGATGGGACCCTAACAGGTACTACCACTCCGGGTCAGAGTGGACCAGTGAGCACATTTCCCAGGTGGCATATCAACCTCAGTGGGTCATTTAATGCCGGCAAAGTTTTGAACTAAATTCATTCTTAATGAATACACAATTTTTTTATAAACACATTTTTCTATTTAACCCATAGATGGGACCCTAGCAGGTACTACCACTCCGGTCAGAGTGGACCAGTGAGCACATTCCCCAGGTGGCATATCAACCTCAGTGGGTAATTTAATGCCGACAAAGTTTTGAAATAAATTCATTCTTAATGGATACACAATTTTTTTTTTTATAAATACATTTTTCTATTTAACCCATAGATGGGACCCTAACAGATACTACCACTCTGGGTCAGAGTGGACCAGTGAGCACATTCCCCAGGTGGCATATCAACCTCAGTGGGTAATTTAATGCCAATAAAGTTTTGAAATAAATTAATTCTTAATGGATACACAATTTTTTTTTTAATAAATACATTTTTCTATTTAACCCATAGATGGGACCCTAGCAGGTACTACCACTCCGGTCAGAGTGGACCAGTGAGCACAAACCCCAGGTGGCATATCAACCTCAGTGGGTCATTTAATGCCGATAAAGTTTTGAAATAAATCAATTCTTAATGGATACACAATTTTTTTTATAAATACATTTTTCTATTTAACCCATAGATGGGACCCTAATAGGTACTACCACTCTGGGTCAGAGTGGACCAGGGAGCAATGATGATGAAGAGCTGCTCCACATTCCCCCAAACTTCCAGAACTGGAACCTCACCATCAGATAGAGTTTAACATCATTCCCAGGACTCTCAGCCACCACCTTTCTAGCACCCATATGAGATATCCGTCTAGCCCAAAGTGGAGTATTGCAAGTCATGAACTGCTCAGCCACCTGGGTTTAATCCTTAAGCATCATGGGTTGCCACCCACGGCAAACAGGTGGACCATTTGGAAGAGTCTTACCCCTCTGCAGAGATGCAGTCAGTGCATTCTAACGCCCCAGTTGACAGGGCGAAATTCTATTTGGATAGATCCTATTACAGTACTTGGTTTATCTATAATAACTCTTGATATACTATATATAATACTATATATACTTGGTTTACCAATAATAACTCTCTCAGACAACTGATTAACACCTTTCAAGATGATAACACCAAAAATATTGTTAGAAAACTTGAAAGCAAATAAAGAAAAAACTTGAAAACAATAAGGATTTTTTTATTTATTTCTAATCAAATTTGTTTGAGTATATATATATATATATATATGTATGTAGATTTAAACAAAAGGCACGTCTCCTATTTAACAATTTTATTAACAATCTTTTTGAGCTTTCTGGCCAATTTTTTACATTTGGATGGATGTGCTGAAAGTACTTGGGATAAGAACTTCGGTGGACTAATCTCAGGATTCCATCCAAATGTAAAAAAGTTGGCCAGAAAGCTCAAAAAGATTGTTAATAAAATTGTTTAACAGGAGACATGCCTTTTGTTTAATTCAACATGTATAATTGAAAGAATGCTGCCCAAATACACACACACACAAATATATATATATATATATGATTAATCAAAGCCTGAAGAAGATATCAGAAGATCTGAAACATGTGTCGCAAATGTAAGATAAAAATAATAAAAATTTTTTTCTAAAAACATAATCCATTTTGCGGACCTTCTTTTTTTTATAAAATATTTAATTTTCTCCTGTTGGAACCAGAACAACACTTTATATATATATATATATAATGGACTCTCCTGTCGATTTTCGACGTATGAGGGTTCATACACACAATGAACTCCCACACAGGGATTTGTTTATAGTGGCGAAGGCTTGTGTTGGACCATCCACACTTTTTGGCACAGTCGATAGGAAAGAATTGGTGCATCAAGGGTTGCCACAAACCCAATCAACGACCAACCTCAGGAATTTTGAATTCAGAGTTATCCCTCTCCTAGACTGGTTACCTACCCAAGGCTGAAGGGCCCAGTCTGCCCTACTATTTTAACCCATAGCTGGAGGGAGAATATATGGATTCATACCTTTCCCAAGGGTATTAGCGATATATATATATATATATATATATATATATATATATATATGGAGGGAGAATAGTTGTATTCACACTTTTTCCCAAGTGAAATGCAATAGCCTCATCCAGGATTTGAACCTGGGTCACCATGTCCATTTTGTATGACAGTAACCGTTACACCCCCCTTCTACCCAGGTAGCTGCTTCTAACCTAATATATTTAAAACATGTAGGAAGCGCGTGGTGTAATGGTTAAAGTCATGGAGAATGGACTCGTCACCCCAAGTTCAAATCCTGGATGTGGTAATTGCATTTCACTTAGCGCTTATACCCTTGGGAAAGGTATGATTCCTACTCTCCCTCCAGCTATAGATAAATAGTAGGGCAGACTGGGCTCTTTAACCTTGGTTAGGCAACTGGTCTAGGAGAAGGAAAACTCTGAATTCAAACCTGTTAAACTCCGCTTAAGAAATTGACCTTGTGTCGCATCCTACTCGTGCGGAGGGGTTGGTAAATATATATATGTATTTAAAAATTCTTTTAAGGGTTAAATTCTTTTGTTAATCTTTCTGGTCAATAAAAAAAAGTCATTTTTTTTAAAAACTTAATGGCTAAAAATAAGAAATTCCCTAAAAGAGTCAAACAAATGTTTGTGTTTCCCTTTTTTGATCAATAGAAAATAAAAAAAAAGGTAATTTATCAACATGACAATACATAAGAATAAAGAAATAAAAATCCCTAAAAGAAGTTAATCACTTGTAACCCTATTTTTAGTCAATACAAAGAAAAAAAGGCATTCTTTAACATGATATATGTAGAGGATAAAATCCTATATTTTATATCCAAATAAGGATAAACATAAAAATCACACTTCTCTATTTATTCTCTCCCTTTCTACCTCTCTTTATATTCTCCCTTTCTTCCTCTCTGTCTTTCTTTTCTCACTTCTTCCTCTATTTCTTTATTCTGTCCCTTTCTTCCTTTATTTCTTCATGCTCTCTCTCTCTTTTCTCCTCTCTTTTTCTTCTCTCTCTCTTTCTCTATTCCATCTTTCTTCCATGCCCTCTCTCTCCCTCTCTTCATTATCTCCCTTTCTTCTATTCTGTTCTCTATCTTCCATCCTCTCTTTCTTCATTCCCTCTCTTTCTTCCTTTCTCTTTCTTCTAGTATTTCTCCATTGCCTCCCCTTTCTCTCTTTCTTTCATACCCTCTCTATTTATTATCTACCTTTCTTCTCTATTTTATCGTTCTCCCTCTTCCTTCCACGATTTCTTCATCCCTTCTCTTTCTTTTTCTTTATCCCCCTCTCTTCCTCTATTTTATTCTCTCTCTTTCTTCTTCTATTGATCTTCTGCCCCCCATCTCTCTCTCTCTCTATATATATAATATATATATATAAAAATCCTATATTTTATATCCAAATAAGGATAAACATAAAAATCACACAAATACAATTCTTTTTCCAAACTTAGGGAAAATAGATTATACATTAGTGTACCGAGATGGAAGGTCCTGAGTTTTGCGAGGACTACAATTAGAAAAGAGAGGAAGAAGAAATAAGAGATAGTAAAGGTTTTTAAAAAAGTGATGAGCACAAAACGGTTGTCGTGAGTTTGACCGGGGCATGACCCCCCGAATGGAGAATTGAAAGCCAACCAGAAGTTTTGGGTGTTGACCGGAACCGGAAGTCACGAGGTGACGTAGAACGACAAAGAAAAATACCGGCCTCTTTTTGCTTTCGGACGCGTAGGGTACGGACCGGACCTCTGGTCCCTGTTGTGGGATCAGAGTAATTTAACAGTGTCCTCTCTCTCTTTCTCTCTGCCTTTCCTCCTCTCCGACACAACCCACAAGACGAGCCTAGCCTGGAAATATAAGCTAAGCAGCTTGTGACAATATATTTCTCGCATTGTACTTTTTTTATCGACAAGATGACCGCCACGTGCCGAACACCTTTTTAGTGTCATGAATTTGGAGGCACGTTGACCAGACCTGCTATACAACATATATTGATATTAGAACATTACATATATCCGTTTTGGTACCGTGAATATACCGCCACATTACATTAGTCAGAGTTCAATTGGACAAATCAGGTGCTTAAAACAACATCCATGCTTTAGCACCAAAATAGAATATCGAGATCGGAGCCACCTAAGAATTATAAAAGACAGAGAAAAAAATCAACAAACACTCAGATTCCATTTAGCTTCTAGACAGTGCTAAACGACAGCCATGACAACAACTTTAAGTGATCACCAGTTCTTTTCAATTGAAGAAACAAATGTCTGAGCAAACGATTCCACTTGCTGATGACAAACACAACACTTCAACCTTCTGAGTCAGTGTTTACTACTACTTACCATCATCATGCCACTGCGATTAACATACACATTTTACATTGTGAACATTATACATTTCTTATCGAACTTTGCTAATTCTACATAACTTTTTTAAAATCCCTAAAATGGGTTAAACATTTCTCTGTATCTTTTTGGACAATACAAAAAAATTCAACATTTTATATATATATATATATATATATATATGGGAGTGAATATGGAAATAAATCTGACAATATCAAGAAATTTGAAAAAACAAGTGTTCCAAAAATGAGGTGAATTTATTTATCGACGTTTAAACATTTCGGTTTCTTTAAACCTTCATCAGGATGTAATAAGGGGTGAAGAAATTGATGGATGTTTTATAGATGACAGGAGATAAATAATCTTTATAAAATCTTTTTGTTGTTGTGTAACTGTATTTTTTCAGCGTTATATTTTTGAAAGACGAGTCGTGATCCACACATGCGAAGATGTCATGACGCGTGACGTAACTCGAAGAAATGCATTCAACAAAATCATTTAAGCGTCGATAAATAAATTCACCTAATTTTCGGAACACTTGTTTTTTCAAATTTCTTAATATATATATATATATTTAAAAAATCCTTTAAATAATTTAAGTGTTTCTCTTTTTGGTAAATTTAAAAATAAAAAATTACATTATTGAATTTCATCTTGGACGATTTGGACAGTTTCATTTTTAAGCAGAGGGTGTTGCAGGATGATAACAGTCATACTTTTAAGGAACACAAATATTAATATATAGATTCACTATTTCTTTCTGTCTTGATAAATACAGCTTCAGTCTTAATACTTTTTGAACATACCTAATCTATTCCTAATTTCTCTAGCTATTCAGTTTCTCTTTCTTTCAGCAGATGAAACATTGTGAAACAATATCATCTATCTGATGCTGAAAAAAAAAATGAAGAAAAATAAAGAATAAGTATCGCTATAATGATGCTCTACAAAGACACTAAGGCAATGGTAAGCTCACCTGATGGCGATACGGATTTCTTTGACATCGCTGCAGGAGTCCTACAAGGAGACACATTAGCACCATATATATTTATAATATGTCTAGACTATGTACTCTGAACATCATTAGATACCATAAAAGAAAAAGGTTTTACATTAAGAAAGGCAAGAAGTAGGAGATACCCTGCATAAACAGTCACAGATGCAGACTATGCGGATGACCTCGCACTTTTTGCAGATACACCGGCACAGGCTGAGTCACTGCTACATAGCCTGGAGGAGGCAGCAAAAAACATTGGCCTCTTTGTGAACTCCGATAAAACAAAGTTCATGAGCTTCAAAAAGAAAGGAGACATCTCCACACTAGACGATAAGCCCCTTAAGCCTGTAGAACAATTCACATACTTAGGTAGTAATATCTCATCCACAGATGACGATATTAATGCACGAATAGGAAAGGCATGGCTGGCCACAAACAAACTGTCAGGCATATGGAAATCTGATCTCACTGACAAGCTGAAGCGACATTTCTTCCAGGCTGTAGTCATATCAGTACTGCTGTATGGCCGCACCACCTGGACCCTGACGAGGCGCCTTGAGAGTAAGCTAGATGGGACCTGCACAAGAATGTTGCGTGCAGTATTGAACAAGTCGTGGAAACAGCACCCCACTAGGAAACAGCTGTATGGTCACCTGCCCCCTATCTCACAGAGCATCCGAGTGAGACGGACTAGACATGCAGGACAACTGCTGAAATATAACCCTATTTTTAGTCAATACAAAGAAAAAAAAGGCATTCTTAACATGATATATGTAGAGGATAAAATCCTATATTTTATATCCAAATAAGGATAAACAAAAAATCACACTTCTCTATTTATTCTCTCCCTTTCTACCTCTCTTTATATTCTCCCTTTCTTCCTCTCTGTCTTTCTTTTCTCACTTCTTCCTCTATTTCTTTACTCTTTCTTCCTTTATTCATGTCTTTCCCTCTTTTTTTTTCTCCTCTCTCTTCTCTTTTCACTTTCTTCATGCTTCTCTCATTCTCTCTCTTTCTTCTCTCTTCTCTTTTCTCTTCTTCTCTCTTCTCTTATTCTCGTATACTCTTCATCTTTCTTTTTTCTTTATCCCCCTCTCTTCCTCTATTTTATTCTCTCTCTTTCTTCTTCTATTGATCTTCTGCCCCCCATCTCTCTCTCTCTCATATATATATATATATATATATAATATATATAAAATCCTATATTTATATCCAAATAAGGATAAACATAAAAATCACACAAATACAATTCTTTTTCCAAACTTAGAGGAAAAAGATTATACATTAGGTAGCGAGATGGAAGGTCCGAGTTTTGCGAGGACTACAATTAGAAAAGAGAGGAAGAAGAAATAAGAGATAGTAAAGGTTTTTAAAAAAGTGATGAGCACAAAACGGTTGTCGTGAGTTTGACCGGGGCATGACCCCCCGAATGGAGAATTGAAAGCCAACCAGAAGTTTTGGGTGTTGACCGGAACCGGAAGTCACGAGGTGACGTAGAACGACAAAGAAAAATACCGGCCTCTTTTTGCTTTCGGAGCAGGGTACGGACCGGACCTCTGGTCCCTGTTGTGGGATCAGCAGATAATTTAACAGTGTCCTCTCTCTCTTTCTCTCTTCCTTCCTCCTCTCCGACACAACCCACAAGACGAGCCTAGCCTGGAAATATAAGCTAAGCAGCTTGTGACAATATATTTCTCGCATTGTACTTTTTTATCGACAAGAATGACCGCCACGTGCCGAAAACCTTTTTAGTGTCTGAATTTGGAGGCACTTGACCAGACCTCGCTATACAACATATATTGATATTAGAACTTACATATATCCGTTTTGTACCGTGAATATACCGCCACATTACATTAGGCAGAGTTCAATTGGACAAATCAGGTGCTTAAAAAACACATCCATGCTTTAGCACCAAAATAGAATATCGAGATCGGAGCCACCTAAGAATATAAAAGACAGAGAAAAAAATCAACAAACACTCAGATTCCATTTAGCTTCTAACACAACACCACAGCCATGACAACAACTTTAAGTGCACCAGTTCTTTTCAATTGAAGAAACAAATGTCTGAGCAAACGATTCCACTTGCTGATGACAAACACAACACTTCAACCTTCTGAGTCAGTGTTTACTACTACTTACCATCATCATGCCACTGCGATTAACATACACAATTTACATTGTGAACATTATAACATTTCTTATCGAACTTTGCTAATTCTACATAACTTTTTTAAAATCCCTAAAATGGGTTAAACATTTCTCTGTATCTTTTTGGACATACAAAAAAAATNGAAACAAGGACGAACTCATAAGCGATGTTCTCCTGTGGAAGCCAACACATGCATTGCTAGTGTGGGACGCCCAGCAAGGAGCCTACAATTGACCAGTATGTAAAGATGGTGCTGCAGCAAGGAAGAACTCCCAGGGCAATGACATGATAGGGAAGGCTGGCGAGAGATTGTCATGGATATCCGTGCAAGCCTGTGCGACATGATGCATGATGAATATATGGTTAAATTAATCTTCTAAAGCTGTTGGTTAGGTCAATTGGGAAAAATCAGCTATCACACCCAAAATATAGGATTTGATATAGTTATTGATTAAGCTTAGCTTAGATATGGCACAAAAGGCCAGAATATGGGGCACCCAGTGGAAAAATTCAAACCACTAAACAGTTGCGTCTAGTAAATCTACCTTGCTAACCATTACACCATTGAGGTGCCCTATTTACCAACCCCTCCGCCACGAGCAGGATGCAACACAAGCGTCGAATTCTAAGTTGGAGTTCAGCAAGGTTTGAATTCAGAGTTTTCCTTCTCCTAGGCCCGGTTGGCCTAACCAACGTTAAAGAAGCACCAGTCTGCCCGTACTATTTATCCATAGCTGAGGGAAGAGTAGATTTCATACCTTCCCAAGGGTATAGCACGAGTTGAATGCAATTAACACTTCTAAATTTGAACTCGGGGCTACGAGTTTCCATTTCCCATGAGTTATTCATACACTACGCACTTCCAAGGAAGTATAAAGCTGTCAGTTTTTTGATGACGGGGCAAATTACTGTTTTGAGCTAAGGGAGTACCAGTTGTCCGTGGCTGTTACTGACAATGCTTGTGTGAGGAACAGAAGACCAGAGTTTTCGCTTCTCCTAGGCGGTTGCCCATAACCAAGTTAAAGAGCCCAGTTCTGCCCACTATTATCCCATAGCGGAGGGAGAGTAGGATTCAACCTTCCCAAGGATATTAGCAGCTATGAAATGCAATAAGCACTCGTGAGATATGAACGTACTCAGGTCTGCAATTCCTTTGCCTGGTTATTAACCACCCTTGGAACCATGTGAGGTGCCATTTTTTGAGGCAAACCCTCCGTTTACGAGCAGGACCCGTCACGAGGTCATTTACTAAAGCTTTGTGAGATACAGAAGACCAAGTTCTGATCTCACGAAGTTGACCTAACCAAGGTTAAAGAGCCCCAATCTGTCCCTAGCTATTTACCCATAGCTGAGAGGACAGAGTAGGATTCATAGCTTTCCAAGGAGATTAGCGCTAATGAAATGCAATTACCATGTCCAGGATTTGAACTCAGCGGCGACGAGTCAATTTCCCATGAACTTTAAACCATTTACACCACGCCGCTTCGCTACAAATATATATTGTGAAAACAATGATCATCTATCGTGATGTGAAAAAAAATTGAAAGAAAAATAAAGAATAAGTATATATGTTAAGATTAATCTTTCATAAAAGCTCTTGTAGGGTCAATTGGAAAAATCAGGCTATGACACAATATAGGATGTCTGATATAAAAGGCAATGTAAGAATCACAGTATCACTGAGCATCTATTCTTATATTCCCATAGGTTAATATTTACTTATGAGCTGTCAGACTGCATCGGACTCAAGTAGTTGCTAATAAAAAAGCAAGTTAAAATTAAGCATGGAAATAATAATAGTCACAGAGTAATAACGGATGACAATCTTGCAATCTAATTCAAGTGAATAACATTTTTGGGTTACCCCCTTGTGGCCGTAAGACTCGGGGTCTGAGGCATTTGTGATGAAAGTCAAATTAAATTAAGACAAAAGAATATTGTGTTAGTAAAACGTGCGTTGGATGGTGGGTTTTTGTGTTTAATGGAATATCCCACACTCACTCCACCCGTCGTCTGACTATATATAAGTGAAGCACGCATTATACTGGGCTGCTATTCAGGATTAGTAGCATGGCTGAAATGTACATACAGAGATGACTTTTTCTCGATTGTTTATGCTTTACATTTAAACCTGATGATGCAGTCTAATTCATTTAGTTATAATCAATAATACAAAATTAGGTATGACTTTAATTAAGCACTATATACTCCACAAATTGTCGGCCTTCGCCATTTCAAACACATTTGTTTTGACCACTCATACTTGTCGTTGGCTATAAGTCACCCAAAAGTGCGATATACATACCAGTTTTAAATGAACAGAGAAATCTGAGAGCCAGCTAATGTTGTAGAATGTCTGCCTGCCAGCTTACAGGTAGGGTACAGAATCATCACACAGAGCACTACCCTGTCTAAGCTCTGCTGATGAGCCTTGGGAAATGTCACAATGCTTTCATTTGTATGTTCATAACGATATGAGCTCATTTAATCTTATACAAGTAGATGACTTTTACATATTCTTCCTATATGTTGAGCCACATTTAATTGGCTGGCTTATTAGTCGCCTATACCTCTGCGAGATCTCTCATAAACCTTACCCATTCTGACTTATATATGGCACGTTATATGGCTGCTTGAATTCATTGCCTCATTATTCTCTGTCTTAATTTATCTTATTACAAATAATATGACCTTTATTCAAGCCATTGTCTCCACATTATATAGTGCAGCATGCATTATACTGGGCTGCTTTAGAATTAGTAGCATGCCTACTACCTCTGTCTAATCTCTCTGCAAATAAATCCCTCTCTCTCAACCCATTGGTCTGACTATTATATTAGTACGCACAGCAAGTATAATGGCTGGCTTGAGATTAGTAGCATGCCTCCATTATCTCTTGTCTTCTTTATTGTATCTCTTCTCAGCATAAAACCCTCTCTCTCAAGCCATGGTCTGACTATATATTCGTTAGCACAGCATTATACTGCGCTGGGCTTCAAGGATTAGTAGCATTGCCTCATTATCTCTTGTCTGTCTTATGGTATCTCTCATGCAATAAAACCCTCGTTTTCTCAACCAGTTGCGTCTGACTTATAATATATGTGAGCAAAGCATTATACTGGGCTTGCTTTCAGGATTAGTAGCATGCCCACTATCTCTTGTCGTCTTATTGTATAACTCTCAGCCAGATAAAACCCTCTGTCTCTCAACCATTTGGTCTGCGACTTAAAGTATCTGTGAAGCACAGCATTATATGGGCTGGTTCTAGATTAGAGGCATGACTCACTATCTCTTTCTGTTTATTTGATATCTCTCTGCAATAAAAAACCTTCGTTTTAAATCTACGAATATGTTGATTGCGTCCTTCCACTCGACTACAAGTCTTGTCTGATTATATCCCTTTTAAGCCACACCAGCTTTTCACAGCATGCAACTCTTATTGGGTTTATTTTATGCCAGATGTCTTTATCTTATGATTGGTTTTGAAATTTAAATTATTTATCTTCATGTGAGATCCCTACACGGAAATTGGGTCAAGTTGATAATGCATGAAGGTATCTTCCTTTATGCTCAAATTACAACAGATCATTGAACTCTACACAACAACGATTTTAAAAAAAATACACTTTAAAAAGTGATTTTTAATGTCTAAATTTCCTTCTAGATATAAAAAAACGAAAACAGTTACTCTTAAACGGCATAATGTACCATCGGATTTCACCCGCCAAAAAAAATACAATCAAGGAATTAAACGAATTTAATAATTTTCCAGTGTGATATCATTAATGAATAAGCAGATATAATGACACGAGTTATTTTATTCAAAAAACTTTTTACATTTTTTCTGGTCAATTAACTGTTGAACCACATAGTTGTGAATCTTTGTGTTATGCGCTCAAATTATATATTTGTTTAATTCATAATATTCAACACTAAAATTGTCATATTATCGGTTAATTCCTTTTATAATTTTATTTTTTTCGGCGGCTGACATACGATGGTGAGAATTTATGTCCGTTAAGCTAGGATTAAACCAGAAAACAATTACAGAAATTCTGATCTTCTCTGATAAAATAAAATGGTGAATACATTTCAAGCTGTGACATTGTCATTAAGAACTGTATGTTACATCATTTGCGATTCTAACAAATATTGAAGAAAAAAAGTCTTGATTGGGATAATTACACAGCATTTCCTCAATATTGCAAAGTCCTCTTCAAACTTCTTTCTTGTCACTAGTCTATGTTATCTCTTGAGATGCAAGGATTTGCTGCAGCATTACATTTCGTTTCTGTTGGTTCAGTGGCATATCTGAGAATATAAATTCCAATTACCGTCGAACTGGAAGACAAGGGAACAAACCGGTTGTAACATCAAATACCAAACCCGAATGCTACAAAGTCCACTGCCAAAATGACAAAGTATATATAAGACTCCACAAATCATGAATCAAAGCAGTCAAGCAGCCAATCAGAACTCAAGAAATGGAATCACCAAATCACCCAGATTCATGGATGGATCATTCTTGATTTCCTATTTATACCAGCTGTCTTGGACACTGCTTGGTTGAATGACATTGGTTGGAGTCTTATATATACTTGTCAATTTTTCAGTGAACTTTGTAGGCATTCGGGTTTGTATTGAGTTACAACTGTTTGTTGCCTTGTCTTCCCAGTTCGACGTAATTGAACTTTAATTATTCTTCAATATCAACTTAATTAAGACTAGCAGACCTGTGGATATACCACAACAAAGTCGTCAGGGGGCCGTATCAGCAACAGCAAGGGTCTATACCCCTTTTCATTAGCACAAGACCAAGAGATTGTTTTTGCATCTGAGGTGCATATGCCACACCTACCATCAGCTCCCAGATGCTTTACTCAGCATTAAATTACCCCCTCCATTTCAATTATTTACCAAAAATGTTGAAAACTCATTGCACTGAGGTTGCAGACCAGAATAGAATCAGGCAACCACAATTCCTATGTGCAATGCTTCTACCAGATGAGCTTAACTGGCCCTGAGTATTTGTGATGAAAAAGTAAAATTAAAATAAAAGAAATAAATATAAACTTCATATTAATAATTGCGTTAGAGTTTCGCTTTATATAAGCGGCGTTTTTGTTCGTGTAACAAAATATTACTTCACTGTTTACGTCACAGTTATCCAAAATTTTAACATTTTTTATTTTTTTAATACACTCAAAATTTGAACATGCAACATTAGACCATCCTCATTTTTTTTAAAACAAGTTTTATTATAAGAACATGACTGTATTATTATATCGTATATAAATATATGTTTTTGTTTTAATACATATTTTAAAGTTTACATTTAAAATGATTTTATTTTTTAATCCTTAAATGATTTGATGATTTTAAATGTAACTTTAAATATGTATTAAAACAAAACAAACTATATATATATATATATATATATAATACCAGTCATGTATTTATTAAAACTTGTTTTAAAAAACAATGAGGACTGTCTAATGTGCATGTTCAAATTTTGAGTGTATTAAAAAATAAAAAATGTTATTGACAATTTGGGTAATGTGACGTA
Organism: Doryteuthis pealeii; assembly: GCA_023376005.1. Taxonomy (NCBI): domain Eukaryota; kingdom Metazoa; phylum Mollusca; class Cephalopoda; order Myopsida; family Loliginidae; genus Doryteuthis; species Doryteuthis pealeii. Next base: position 72,966,392 of record CM042166.1, read on the forward strand.
AACAGTGACGTAATTTTTGTTACAGACAAAAAAACGGAAGCGAATCTTCATTATTAATAGAAGACTATCAGATAAAGCATTGTCAATTATTAATAAGTTTGTATTATTATTTCTTTTATTTTAATTTTACTTTTCATCACAAATACTCAGGGCCAGTTAAGCTCATCTGGTAGAGCATTGACATAGGAATTGCATGGTTCTGAATTCTATTCTGGTCCCTGCCAACTCGGTGCATGAGTTTCACAGTTTTGGTAAACTATTGAAATGGAGGGTAATCTAATCTGAGTAAAGCATCTGGGAGCTGATGGTAGGTGTGGCAATCCACCTCAGATGCAAAAACAATCTCCTTGGTCTTGGTGCTAATGAAAAGGGGATAGACACCCTTGCTGTCTGGCTGATACGGCCACCCTGACGACTTTGCTGTGGTATATCCACAGTCCTGCTAGTCTTAATTAAAGTTGATATTGAAGAATAATTAAAGTTCCAATTACCGTCGAACTGGGAAGACAAGGCAAAAACGGTTGTAACTCAAATACAAACCCGAATGCTACAAAGTCCACTGAAAAATGACAAATATATATAAGACTCCACAATGTCATTCAACTCAAGCAGTGTCCAAGACAGCTGGTATAAATAGGAATCAAGAATGATCCATCCATGAATCTGGGTGATTTGGGTGATTCCATTCCTTGAGTTCTGATTGGCTGCTTGACTGCTTGATTTGAATGACATTGTGGAGTCTTATATATACTTTGTCATTTTGTGGTGGACTTTGTAGCATTCGGGTTTGTATTTGATTTACAACCGTTTGTTCCCTTGTCTTCCCAGTTCGACGGTAATTGGAACTTTAATTATTCTTCAGATATGCCACTGAACAAAGAAACGAAATGTAATGATGCACAAATCCTTGCATTCAAGAGATAACATAGACTATGTGACAAGAAAAGAAGTTTGAAGAGGACTTTGCAATATTGAGGAAACATGCTGTGTAATTCCCAATCAAGATTTTTCTTCAACTATTTTGTTTAGAATCAAATGATGTAACAATACAGTTCTAATGACAATGTCACAGCTTGAAATGTATTCCCATTTTATTTTATCAGAGAGATCAGATTTCTGTATTGTTTTCTGGTTAAATCCTACTTAACGGACATAAATTCCACCATCGTATGTCACCCCGCCGAAAAAAAATAAAAATAAAGGAATTAACCGAGTTTAATGACATTTTCAGTGTTGATATATTAATGAATAAACAATATAATATAATTTGAGGCATAACACAGATTCACAAACATATGTGGTTCAAAGTTAATTGACAGAAAAAAATGTAAAAGTTTTTAAATAAAATAACTAGTGTATTATATCTTTTATTCATTAATGTATCAACACTGAAATTTCATTAAATTCGGTTAATTTCCTTGAGTGGTAGTACCCTTTAGGATCTCATCTAGGGTTTGAAAAGGATTTTAAAATAATGTTTTTAAAAAATTTTGAATACCCATCCATAAAGAATAAAACAAAACATCTTTGGCATAAAATAACCCAATAAAGAGTTAACATGCTGTGAAAGCTGGTGTGTCCTTAAAAGGGATATAATCAGACAAGACTGTAGTCGAGTGGAAGGACCCAACATATTCGTAGATTTAAGATAGAAGGTTTTATTGCAGAGAGATACATAAAACAGATAAGAGATAGTGAGGCATGCTACTAATCCTAGAAGCCAGCCCATTATAATGCTGTGCTCACTATGTATATAGTCGGACCACATGGGTGAGAGAGAGGGTTTTATTGCAGAGAGATACAATAAGACAGACAAGAGATAGTGAGGCATGCTACTAATCCTCGAAGCAGCCCAATATAATGCTGTGCTCACAATATATTTAGTCAGACCAAAATGGTTGAGAGAGAGGGTTTTATTGCAGAGAGATACAATAAGACAGACAAGAGATAATGAGGCATGCTACTAATCCTTGAAGCCAGCCCAGTATAAATGCTGTGCTAACGAAATATATAGTCAGACCCCATGGTTGAGAGAGAGGGTTTTATTGCTGAGAGATACAATAAGACAGACAGGAGATAATGAGGCATGCTACTAATCCTCAAAGCCAACCCATTATAACGCCGTGCTCACTAAATATATAGTCAGACCAAATGGGTGAGAGAGAGGGTTTTATTGCAGAGAGATTCACTCAGACAAGAGGTAGTGAGGCATGCTACTAATCCTCAAAGTCAGCCCAATATAATGCCATGCTCACTATATATGTGGGAGAATATGTGCTTAATTAAAGTCATACCTAATTTGTTAATTAATTAATTATAACTAAATGAATTAGGCGTGCATATCGGTTTAAATGTAAAGCGTAAACAAATTGAGAAAAAAAGTCATCTCTGTATGTACATTTCAGCCGCATTAGGCATCATCAGCAGAGCTATAGACAGGGTAGTGCTTTGTGCATGATTCGTACCCTACCTGTTAAGCTGACAGGCAGACACTACACTAGCTGGCTCCCCAGATTTCTCGTTCATTTAAACTGGTATGTATATCGCACTTTTGGGGTGACTTATAGCACGACAGTATGAAGTAGTCAAACAGTATGTTTGTAAATGGCGAAGGCCGACAATTTGTGGAGTATATGTGCTTAATTAAAGTCATACCTAATTTTGTTAATTAATTGTTTATAACTAAATGAATTAGACATGCATATCAGTTTAAATGTAAAGCATAAACAAATCGAGAAAAAGTCATCTCTGTATGTACATTTCAGCCCATGCGTACTAATCCTCAAAGCCAGCCCAGTATAATGCCGTGCTCACTATATATATAGTCAGACCACACGGGTGAGAGTGAGTGTTGGATATTCCATTACAACAAAAACCCAACCAACCAACGTTTTACTAACACAATATTTCTTTTGTCTTAATTTAATTTGATTTTCACACAAATGCTCAGACCCCCAGTCTACGGCCACAAGTAACCAAATAATGTTATTACCTTGAATTAGATGAAGCATTGTCATCCGTTATTACTTAGTGACTATTATTATTTCCATCTTAATTTTACTTGCTTTTTATTACAACTACTGAGTCGATCAGTCTACAGTCATAAGTAAATATTACCTATGGGAATATAAGAATAGTATCTCAGTGATACTTGATCTTACATTGCTTTTATATCAGAATCCTATATTTGTGTCATAGCTGATTTTTCCAATTGACCTACAAGAGCTTTATGAAGATTAAATCTAACCATATATACTTATTCTTTATTTTTCTTCATTTTTTTTTCAACATCAGATAGAGATATATTGTTTCACAATATATATTTGTAGGAAGCGCGTGGTGTAATGGTTGAAGTTATGGAAATTGACTCGTCACCCCGAGTTCAAATCCTGGACATGGTAATTGCATTTCATTTAGCGCTAATATCCTTGGGAAAGGTATGAATCCTACTCTCCCTCCAGCTATGGGTAAATAGCAGGGCAGATTGGGCTCTTTAACCTTGTTAGGGCAACTTCTGAATTCAAACTTGCTGAACTCCGCTTAAGAAATTGACCTTGTGTCGCATCCTGCTCGTGCGAGGGGTTGGTAAATAGGGCACCTCACATGGTGTAATGGTTAGCAAGGTAGATTTGCAGACCACTGTTAGTGAGTTCGATTCTCACTGAGTGCCCCATAATTGCATTTCATTTAGCGCTAATATCCTTGGGAAAGGTATGAATCTTACTCTCCCTCCAGCTATGGGTAAATAGAGGCAGACTGGGCTCTTAACCTTGGTTAGGCAACCGGCCTAGGAGAAGGAAAACTCTGGTCTTCTGTTCTCACACAAGCATTGTCAGTAAGACCACACGGACAACTGGTACTCCCAGCTAAAAACAGTAATTTGCCCCTCACAAAAAACTGACAGCTTTATACTTCCTTGGAAGTGCGTAGTGTAATGAATAAACTCATGGGAAATGGACTCGTAGCCCCGAGTTCAAATCTTAGAAGTGTTAATTGCATTTCACTTCGTGCTAATACCCTTGGGAAAGGTATGAATCCTACTCTCCCTCCAGCTATGGATAAATAGTAGGGCAGACTGGGCTCTTTAACCTTGGTTAGGCAACCGGCCTAGGAGAAGGAAAACTCTGAATTCAAACCTGCTGAACTCCACTTAAGAAATTGACCTTGTGTTGCATCGCTGCTCGTGCGGAGGGGTTGGTAAATAGGGCACCTCACATGGTGTAATGGTTAGCAGGTAGATTTACAGACCACTGTTAGTGAGTTTGATTTTCACTGGGTGCCCCATACTTCTGGCCTTGTGCCATATCTAAGCTAAGCTTAGTAAATAACTATATCAAAATCCTATATTTGTGTGATAGCTGATTTTTCCAATTGACCTACAACAGCTTTATGAAGATTAAATTTAACCATATATCATCATCATCATGTCGCACAGGCTGCACGGATATCCATGACAATCTCTCGCCAGCCTTCCTATCATTCATTGCACCTGGGAGTTCTTCCTTGCTGCAGCCAACATCTTTACATAGCTGGTCAATGTAGGTCCTTGCTGGGCGTCCCACACTAGCATGTCCATGTGTTGGCTTCCACAGGAGAACATCGCTTATGAGTTCGTCCTTGTTTCTTCAGCAGTGTCCTGCATGTCTAGTCCGTCTCACTCGGATGCTCTGTGAGATAGGGGGCAGGTGACCATACAGCTGTTCCCTAGTGGGGTGCTGTTTCCACGACTTGTTCAATACTGCACGCAACATTCTTGTGCAGGTCCCATCTAGCTTACTCTCAAGGCGCCTCGTCAGGTCCAGGTGGTGCGGCCATACAGCAGTACTGATATGACTACAGCCTGGAAGAAATGTCGCTTCAGCTTGTCAGTGAGATCAGATTTCCATATGCCTGACAGTTTGTTTGTGGCCAGCCATGCCTTTCCTATTCGTGCATTAATATCGTCATCTGTGGATGAGATATACTACCTAAGTATGTGAATTGTTCTACAGGCTTAAGGGGCTTATCGTCTAGTGTGGAGATGTCTCCTTTCTTTTTGAAGCTCATGAACTTTGTTTTATCGGAGTTCACAAAGAGGCCAATGTTTTTTCTGCTCCTCCTCCAGGCTATTGTAGCAGTGACTCAGCCTGTGCCGGTGTATCTGCAAAAAGTGCGAGGTCATCCGCATAGTCTGCATCTGTGACTGTTTATGCAGGGTATCTCCTACTTCTTGCCTTTCTTAATGTAAACCTTTTTCTTTTATGGTATCTAATGATGTTCAGAGTACATAGTCTAGACATATTATAAATATATATGGTGCTAATGTGTCTCCTTGTAGGACTCCTGCAGCAGATGTCAAAGAAATCCGTATCGCCATCAGGTGAGCTTACCATTGCCTTAGTGTCTTTGTAGAGCATCATTATAGCGATACTTATTCTTTATTTTTCTTCATTTTTTTTTTCAGCATCAGATAGATGATATTGTTTCACAATGTTTCATCTGCTGAAAGAAAGAGAAACTGAATAGCTAGAGAAATTAGGAATAGATTAGGTATGTTCAAAAAGTATTAAGACTGAAGCTGTATTTATCAAGACAGAAAGAAATAGTGAATCTATATATTAATATTTGTGTTCCTTAAAAGTATGACTGTTATCATCCTGCAACACCCTCTGCTTAAAAATGAAACTGTCCAAATCGTCCAAGATGAAATTCAATAATGTAATTTTTATTTTTAAATTTACCAAAAAGAGAAACACTTAAATTATTTAAAGGATTTTTTAAATATATATATATATATTAGAAATTTGAAAAAACAAGTGTTCCGAAAATTAGGTGAATTTATTTATCGACGCTTAAATGATTTTGTTGAATGCATTTCTTCGAGTTACGTCACGCGTCATGACATCTTCGCATGTGTGGATCACGACTCGTCTTTCAAAAATATAACGCTGAAAAAATACAGTTACACAACAACAAAAAGATTTTATAAAGATTATTTATCTCCTGTCATCTATAAAACATCCATCAATTTCTTCACCCCTTATTACATCCTGATGAAGGTTTAAAGAAACCGAAATGTTTAAACGTCGATAAATAAATTCACCTCATTTTTGGAACACTTGTTTTTTCAAATTTCTTGATATTGTCAGATTTATTTCCATATTCACTCCCATATATAATATATATATATATATATAAAATGTTGAATTTTTTTGTATTGTCCAAAAAGATACAGAGAAATGTTTAACCCATTTTAGGGATTTTAAAAAAGTTATGTAGAATTAGCAAAGTTCGATAAGAAATGTATAATGTTCACAATGTAAAATGTGTATGTTAATCGCAGTGGCATGATGATGGTAAGTAGTAGTAAACACTGACTCAGAAGGTTGAAGTGTTGTGTTTGTCATCAGCAAGTGGAATCGTTTGCTCAGACATTTTGTTTTCAATTGAAAAGAACTGGTGATCACTTTAAGTTGTTGTCATGGCTGTCGTTTAGCACTGTCTAGAAGCTAAATGGAATCTGAGTGTTTGTTGATTTTTTTCTCTGTCTTTTATAATTCTTAGGTGGCTCCGATCTCGATATTCTATTTTGGTGCTAAAGCATGGATGTTGTTTTAAGCACCTGATTTGTCCAATTGAACTCTGACTAATGTAATGTGGCGGTATATTCACGTACCAAAACGGATATATGTAATGTTCTAATATCAATATATTGTATAGCAGGTCTGGTCAACGTGCCTCCAAATTCATGACACTAAAAAGGTGTTCGGCACGTGGCGGTCATCTTGTCGATAAAAAAAGTACAATGCGAGAAATATATTGTCACAAGCTGCTTAGCTTATATTTCCAGGCTAGGCTCGTCTTGTGGGTTGTGTCGGAGAGGAGGAAAGGCAGAGAGAAAGAGAGAGAGGACACTGTTAAATTACTCTGACCCACAACAGGGACCAGAGGTCCGGTCCGTACCCTACGCGTCCGAAAGCAAAAAGAGGCCGGTATTTTTCTTTGTCGTTCTACGTCACCTCGTGACTTCCGGTTCCGGTCAACACCCAAAACTTCTGGTTGGCTTTCAATTCTCCATTCGGGGGTCATGCCCCGGCAAACTCACGACAACCGTTTTGTGCTCATCACTTTTTTTAAAAACCTTTACTATCTCTTATTTCTTCTTCCTCTCTTTTCTAATTGTAGTCCTCGCAAAACTCAGGACCTTCCATCTCGGTACACTAATGTATAATCTATTTTCCCTAAGTTTGGAAAAAGAATTGTATTTTGTGTGATTTTTTATGTTTATCCTTATTTGGATATAAAATATAGGATTTTATATAATATATATATATATAGAGAGAGAGAGAGATGGGGGCAGAAGATCAATAGAAGAAGAAGAGAGAGAATAAAATAGAGGAAGAGAGGGGATAAAGAAAAAGAAAGAGAAGGGATGAAGAAATCGTGGAAGGAAGAGGGAGAACGATAAAATAGAGAAGAAAGGTAGATATAAATAGAAGGGTATGAAAGAAAGAGAGAAAGGGGGAGGCAATGGAGAAATACTAGAAGAAAGAGAAAGGAAGAAAGAGAGGGAATGAAGAAAGAGAGGATGGAAGATAGAGAACAGAATAGAAGAAAGGGAGATAATGAAAGAGGAGAGAGAGGGGCATGGAAGAAAGATGGAATAGAGAAAGAGAGAGAGAAGAAAAAAAAGAGAGGAGAAAAGAGAGAGAGAGCATGAAGAAATAAAGGAAGAAAGGGACAGAATAAAAGAAATAGAGGAAGAAGTGAGAAAAGAAAGACAGAGAGGAAGAAAGGGAGAATATAAAGAGAGGTAGAAAGGGAGAGAATAAATAGAGAAGTGTGATTTTTATGTTTATCCTTATTTGGATATAAAATATAGGATTTTATCTCTTACATATATCATGTTAAAGAATGCCTTTTTTTCTTTGTATTGACTAAAAATAGGGTTACAAAGTGATTAACTTCTTTTAGGGATTTTTATTTCTTTATTCTTATGTATTGTCATGTTGATAAATTACCTTTTTTTTTATTTTCTATTGATCAAAAAAGGGAAACACAAACATTTGTTTGACTCTTTTAGGGAATTTCTTATTTTTAGCCATTAAGTTTTTAAAAAAAATGACTTTTTTTTATTGACCAGAAAGATTAACAAAAGAATTTAACCCTTAAAAGAATTTTTAAATACATATATATATTTACCAACCCCTCCGCACGAGTAGGATGCGAACACAAGGTCAATTTCTTAAGCGGAGTTTAACAGGTTTTGAATTCAGAGTTTTCCTTCTCCTAGACCAGTTGCCTAACCAAGGTTAAAGAGCCCAGTCTGCCCTACTATTTATCTATAGCTGGAGGGAGAGTAGGAATCATACCTTTCCAAGGGTATAAGCGCTAAGTGAAATGCAATTACCACATCCAGGATTTGAACTTGGGGTGACGAGTCCATTCTCCATGACTTTAACCATTACACCACGCGCTTCCTACATGTTTTAAATATATTAGGTTAGAAGCAGCTACCTGGGTAGAAGGGGGGTGTAACGGTTACTGTCATACAAAATGGACATGGTGACCCAGGTTCAAATCCTGGATGAGGCTATTGCATTTCACTTGGGAAAAAGTGTGAATACAACTATTCTCCCTCCATATATATATATATATATATATATATTATATATATATATCGCTAATACCCTTGGGAAAGGTATGAATCCATATATTCTCCCTCCAGCTATGGTTAAAATAGTAGGGCAGACTGGGCCCTTCAGCCTTGGGTAGGTAACCAGTCTAGGAGAGGGATAACTCTGAATTCAAAATTCCTGAGGTTGGTCGTTGATTGGGTTTGTGGCAACCCTTGATGCACCAATTCTTTCCTATCGACTGTGCCAAAAAGTGTGGATGGTCCAACACAAGCCTTCGCCACTATAAACAAATCCCTGTGTGGGAGTTCATTGTGTGTATGAACCCTCATACGTCGAAAATCGACAGGAGAGTCCATTATATATATATATTATAAAGTGTTGTTCTGGTTCCAACAGGAGAAAATTAAATATTTTATAAAAAAAAGAAGGTCCGCAAAAGGATTATGTTTTTAGAAAAAAATTTTTATTATTTTTTATCTTACATTTGCGACACATGTTTCAGATCTTCTGATATCTTCTTCAGGCTTTGATTAATCATATATATATATATATTTGGTGTGTGTTGTATTTGGGCAGCATTCTTTCAATTATACATGTTGAATTAAACAAAAAGGCAATGTCTCCTGTAAACAATTTTATTAACAATCTTTTGAGCTTTCTGGCCAACTTTTTTTACATTTGGATGGAATCCTGAGATTAGTCCACCGAAGTCTTATCCCAAGTACTTTCAGCACATCCATCCAAATGTAAAAAATTGGCCAGAAAGCTCAAAAAGATTGTTAATAAAATTGTTAAATAGGAGACGTGCCTTTTGTTAAATCTACATACATATATATATATATATATACTCAAACAAATTTGATTAGAAATAAATAAAAAATCCTTATTGTTTTCAAGTTTTTTCTTTATTTCTTTCAAGTTTTCTAACAATATTTTTGGTGTTATCATCTTGAAAGGTGTTAATCAGTTGTCTGAGAGAGTTATTATTGGTAAACAAGTATATATAGTATTATATATAGTATATCAAGAGTTATTATAGATAAAAAGTACTGTAATAGGATCTATCCAAATAGAATTTCGCCCTTTCAACTGGGGCGTTAGAATGCACTGACTGCATCTCTGCAGAGGGGTAAGACTCTTCAAATGAGTCCACCTGTTTGCCGTGGGTGCAACCCATGATGCTTAAGGATTAAACCCAGGTGGCTGAGCAGTTCATGACTTGCAATACTCCACTTTGGGCTAGACGGATATCTCATATGGGTGCTAGAAAGGTGGTGGCTGAGAGTCCTGGGAATGATGTTAAACTCTATCTGATGGTGAGGTTCCAGTTCTGGAAGTTTGGGGGAATGTGGAGCAGCTCTTCATCATCATTGCTCCCTGGTCCACTCTGACCAGAGTGGTAGTACCTATTAGGGTCCCATCTATGGGTTAAATAGAAAAAATGTATTTATAAAAAAAAATTGTGTACCATTAAGAATTGATTTATTTCAAAACTTTATCGGCATTAAATGACCCACTGAGGTTGATATGCCACCTGGGGTTTGTGCTCACTGGTCCACTCTGACCGGAGTGGTAGTACCTGCTAGGGTCCCATCTATGGGTTAAATAGAAAAATGTATTTATTAAAAAAAAATTGTGTATCCATTAAGAATTAATTTATTTCAAAACTTTATTGGCATTAAATTACCCACGAGGTTGATATGCCACCTGGGGAATGTGCTCACTGGTCACTCTGACCCAGAGTGGTAGTATCTTGTTAGGGTCCCATCTATGGTTAAATAGAAAAATGTATATAAAAAAAAAAAATTGTGTACATTAAGAAGAATTTATTTCAAAACTTTGTCGGCATTAAATTACCCACTGAGGTTGATATGCCACCTGGTGGATGTGCTCCACGGGTCCACTCTGACCGGAAGTGGTAGTACCTGCTAGGGTCCATCTATGGGTTAAATAGTAAAAATGTTGTTTATAAAAAAATTGTGTATTCATTAAGAATGAATTTAGTTCAAAACTTTGCCGGCATTAAATGCCCACTGAGGTTGATATGCCACCTGGGAAATGTGCTCACTGGTCCACTCTGACCCGGAGTGGTAGTAACCTGTTAGGGTCCCATCTATGGGTTAAATAGAAAAATGTATTTATAAAAAAAAAATTGTGTATCCATTAAGAATGAATTTATTTCAAAACTGTACCGGCATTAAAATGACCCACTGACGGTTATTATGCCGCTAAAACAAACCAAACAACCAAAATAGAATTGATTAGAAAATGTGCTATAATATTACCTTTTGTAGTACTTCTTGAAACATGGAACGATGCGCATGAATTTCTTTGTATTGCTCACACAGGTACGAGGGTTATTCCTGTTTTTTTTTCCTCACCTCATGTTGATCATACTTGTAAGTTTCAATCATTTTGTGCTATGGTCAAACCTTGACAATAGGGTTGCCCTCATCCTGTGAAGAAGATGAAGAAAAGAATTATTATCAGTACTTTTTGATATCTGTTGAATCACCGTCTAACGGAGCGAGCTACCCGAGTCTCTCCATCCAGAAACAAGCTTCTCCCCTTGCTGTCTCACTGTCAGACATATTGCTAAAGTCATTTACACTTTCTTTCTGCCGTTACATATAAATGGTATCACATGAACAATGAATTTCAATAAACAAAAAAAAAACAACAACAAAAAAAAACTACTCTTTGAATTGCAGAAAACTAGGGAAAGAAAAAGAAATAATTCTTCCACTGTCTTTTTCTCTTCTACATCATCACCATCATTCCTCACAGTCTTCTTCATCATCCTCATCATCATTCCTCACAGTCTTCTTCATCATCCTCATCATCATTCTCACATTCTTCTTCTTCATCTTCTTCTTCATCATCCTCAATCATTATTCCTCACATTCTTCTTTCTCATCTTCTTTCTTCATCATCCTCATCATTATTCCTCACATTCTTCTTCTTCATCTTCTTCATCATTATTCCTCACATTCTTCTTCTTCATCTTCATACCTCACTTTCTTATTCTTCTTCATCATCATCTATTCCCAACATTCTTCTTCATCTTCTTCTTTATACCTCAACATTCTTCTTCTTCATCATTATTCCTCACATTCTTCTTCTTCATCATCTTCATCATTCTTCTTCATCCTCATCAGCATCATTCCTCAACATTCTTCTTCTTCATCAATCATCATACCTCACATTCTTCTTCTTCATCATCATCATCATCATCATCATTCTTTCTTCTTCATCATCAAGCATCATTCCTCACATTCTTCCTCCTCTTCTTCATGCATCATCATCCTCATATTATTCCTCACATTCTTCTTCTTCACCAATTCATCACTGTCTTCTTCTTTCTCACCAACTTTCTCCACCATCCCTCTTTTGTTCTTTTTTTCTATTTCTTGTTTCTTAAAATATAACTGCTTTTTACTGTTATCTTCTTCCCCTCGTGCCACGGCTACTGCCATCTTTCATCATCATTGTTATCTCGGCTATGATTATCATTCACTGGTTCTATTTTCATCTTCACCACTATCTTCTTATTTTTTCTCTTTCTTCTTCTTCTTCTTCTTCTTCTTCCTTCTTATTATTATTATTTATATTATTATATTATATTATTATTATTATTATTTAATTATTATTTCATTCCTGGTTGCAAAATCTCCAAGAGGCTCACTAATTATATGATGAAGTTATTGATTGTATCAGAGTAAAAGAAAAAAAGAAAGAAAACTCCTGCTGAGTATATGATGGGGAGGAAACATTTCATTCAACTAAAAAATATGTAATAGAGGGTGAGTGTGGTTTGAAAGTTGTATGGATGAATGTACGACTGAGTCTAATTTGGGACTTATGCTTTATGAGTTCAAATGAGCCAAAACATTTCAGAAGCAACCAAAAACTTTTGTGTAAAATAATAAGGTTTAGTTTGTTTTTCTTTGTTATATGCATATCAACCTTCATGGCAAATCTAATGCCAAAGCCATCCTTGTAGAAGAAGAGTAGTGGCTACTTTTGGCAACTTTCGTTTTGGTTTGTGTTCTTTGTTGATATGGAATATCAACCTTCATTGGGTTATTTAATGCCAAAGCCATCCTTGTAGAAGAACAGTAGTGTGACTATTGGCACTTCTTTTGCGTTTGTTTTTCTTTTTCATTGGCATATTCAACCTTCATGGGTTATTTGTAATGCCAAAGCCATCGAACTGTTGTTAGAAGAAACTAGTAATGTTGAGCTTATCTATTGTGGCAACTTCTTTTGGTTTGCGTTTTTTCTTAGTTTCATGTGCATATCATAACCTTCATGGGGTTATTTAATGCAAAGCCATCCTTGTAGAAGAACATAGTGGTACTATTTGGCAACTTTTTGGTTTGGTTTCTTTGTTGAATGGAATATCGAACCGTTCATGGGGTTATTAATGCCAAAAGCCAAATCCTTGTAGAAGAACAGTAGTGGTACTATTGGCAAACTATCTTTTGGTTGTGTGGTTTCTTTGTTCATTAGGGCATATCAACCTTCATGGTTATTAATGCCAAAACGCCATCCTTGTAGAAGAACCAGTAGTTGGTACTATTATGGAACTTCTTTTGGTTTGGTTTCTTTGTTGATGGAATATCAACCTTCATGGGTTATGTTAATGCCAAAAGCCAATCCTTGTAGAAGAACAGTAGTGGTACTATTTGGCGACACTCTTTGGTTTGTTTTTTCTTTGTTCATGTGGCATATCAACCTTCAGGGTTATTTAATTGCCAAAGCCATCCTTGTAGAAGAACAGTAGTGGTACTATTTGGCAACTTCTTTTGGTTTGGTTTCTTTGTTTAATAGTATATCAATCTTTATGGGTTATTTAATGCCCAAGCCATCCTTGCTAAAGAATAATAGGTGATGTCTATATTTAATCCATAGGTGGGATAAGGTTTGTTGTTTCTTTGTTGCTATAATTTATCACCTTCCATGGTGTTTACTATCTATCGGTATATATATTTACCAACCCAACCCCTCCGCATTGAGCAGGATGCGACAGAAGGTCAATAATTTTACAGCAGAGTCAGCAGGTTTGAATTCAGAGTTTTCCTTTCTGAGACTGGTTGCCTAACCAAGTTAAAGAGCCCAGTCTGCTCTTACTATTTACCTATAGTCTGGAGGGGAGAGGTAGGATTCATACCTTTCCCAAGGATATTAGCGCTAAATGAAATGCAATTACCACGTCCAGGATTTGAACTCGGGGCGACATGTCCATTTCCTAATGACTTTAACCATTACACACACGCGCTTATAACTTATAGGTATAAGATGTACACAAAATTGCCACTTATATTTATAGACTTACCCAAAATTAGCAGCAGCATTGGCCAATGAATAAACAACATAGAATGCATTTAAAGTCATTGGTAATTGTCCTGAAGTCAGATGCTCAAGTGGACGTAATACCAGAAGGAATACAACTGGATTTCTCTGCTACAAGCACTTGTGTTCTATCTAGGATTTTCAAGGAATTCAACTGACTTAAACAGAAATTCTACTCCTTGCGAGTCAGTCTCCAGAACTCTTCTAAGTAAATCTGTCAACGTATTCCTTTATTTCAGTGTCAGACAGTTGTCACCTATTCAAAGAAAAAAAAAAAAAAACTAAATGATAAGAATAAAAGAAAGATGTTTGTTAAAGACTCTAAATAAATTGTTAATATAGTATTGGAACGAAAGTCTTGTCCGATACAAATAGTATTTATTTAACTAATAAAGGACATGTAAAAAACAAAGTATTTAATAAAACATTGCGTCCAATCCATATATAATGTACATCACTATTAACCAAAAGTTTTTGGACCACGTTGTTTCATATCTTTAAGTAAACAATTTATTTTTTCCTTATGTTTGTATGCAATTTATGCTTTGAATTTAAATCAATAAAAATAGTAGGAAAATAATTATATTATTTCAAAATTAAGGAATTCACAGCTCTCCAGGACTTCTCCTCAGTATCCTGGTCGATTATTAGTGCGTGCTTTGGTCTGGAAGGTTCGATCATTCCTACTAATTTTCCACTTCACCGCGGGGTACTCTTGTCCAGGTTCTTGCATATTGTTCCAAGTGACCCACTCAGAGCATTTTTGACTTCAAAGCAAATTCTTAGCATATTCTAAAAAGTTAAGTTGACAGCAAGTCACTGTAGTCTCCAGGACAATCCAAATTTTGTCCCAGACTAGTTCAAATCAATCTCTCCTCAAAAATCAACATTATATATATATATATATATATGGGAGTGAATATGGAAATAAATCCGACAATATTAAGAAATTTGAAAAAACAAGTGTTCCGAAAATGAGGTGAATTATTTTATCAACGCTTAAATGTTCCGGTTTCTTTAAACCTTCATCAGAATGTATTATGGGGTGAAGAAATTGATGGATGTTTTATAGATGACAGGAGATAAAAAATCTTTATAAAAATTTTTTTTGTTGTGTAACTGTATTTGTTCAGCGTTATATTTTTGAAAGATGAGTCGTGATCCGCACACGTGAAGATGTCATGACACATGACGTAACTCGAAGAAATACATTCAACAAAATCATTTAAGCGTCGATAAATAAATTCACCTCATTTTCGGAACACTTGTTTTTTCAAATTTCTTAATATATATATATGTATTTAAAAAATCCTTTAAATAATTTAAGTGTTTCTCTTTTTGGTAAATTTAAAAATAAAAAATTACATTATTGAATTTCATCTTGGATGTTTTGGTTTAGTTTGTTTGTTTTGTTTTATGGCATATCAACCTCAGTGGGTCATTTAATGCCGATAAAGTTTTGAAATAAATCAATTCTTAATGGATAATACAATTTTTTAAAAACATTTTTCTATTTAACCATAGATGGGACCCTAACAGGTACTACCACTCCAGGTCAGAGTGGACCAGGGAGCAATGGTGATGAAGGGGTGCTCCACATTCCCCAAACCTCCAAAACTGGAACCTCACCATCAGATAGAGTTTAACGTCATTCCCAGGACATGTAGACCCGCAGCCACCGCCTTCTAGCACCCATGTGATAAAAAGGGGTTGGGGCTTGCCATAAGGGCAATAGGGTTGGGAAAATCATATAGGTGCTAGGGCTTGACGTGACCAGCCGATTGATCGGAGGGGCCCTCTCCGACTGCCCGTCTAGCCCAAGATAGGGCCAAAGTGGAGTATTGCATGTCATGAACTGCTCATCCACCTGGGCTCTATCCTTAAGCATCACGGGTCGCCACCCACTTGGACGATTTGGATAGTCTCATTTTCAAGCAGAGGGTGTTGCAGGATGATAACATTCATACTTTTAAGAAACACAAATATTAATATATAAATTCACTATTTCTTTCTGTCTTGATAAATACAGCTTCAGTCTTAATACTTTTTGAACATACCTAAGCTATTCAGTTATTTCAGCAGATGAAACATTGTGAAACAATATCATCTATCTGATGCTGAAAAAATTAAGGAAAAATAAAGAATAAGTATATATGGTTAGATTTAATCTTCATAAAGCTCTTGTAGGTCAATTGGAAAAATCAGCTATCACACAAATATAGGATTTTGATATAGTTATTTACTAAGCTTAGCTTAGATATGGCACAAGGCCAGAAGTATGGGGCACCCAGTGAAAATCAAACTCACTAACAGTGGTCTGTAAATCTACCTTGCTAACCATTACACCACGTGAGGTGCCCTATTTACCAACCCCTCCGCACGAGCAGGATGCGACACAAGGTCAATTTCTTAAGTGGAGTTCAGCAGGTTTGAATTCAGAGTTTTCCTTCTCCTAGGCTGGTTGCCTAACCAAGGTTAAAGAGCCCAGTCTGCCCTACTATTTATCCATAGCTGGAGGGAGAGTAGGATTCATACCTTTCCCAAGGGTATTAGCACTAAGTGAAATGCAATTAACACTTCTAAGATTTGAACTCAGGGCGACGAGTCCATTTCCCATGAGTTTATTCATTACACTACGCGCTTCCAAGGAACTATAAAGCTGTCAGTTTTTTGTGAGGGGCAAATTACTGTTTTTAGCTGGGAGTACCAGTTGTCCGTGGTGGTCTTACTGACAATGCTTGTGTGAGAACAGAAGACCAGAGTTTTCCTTCTCCTAGGCCGGTTGCCTAACCAAGGTTAAAGAGCCCAGTCTGCTCTACTATTTACCCATAGCTGGAGGGAGAGTAGGATTCATACCTTTCCCAAGGATATTAGCGCTAAATGAAATGCAATTACCATGTCCAGGATTTGAACTCAGGGCGACGAGTCAATTTCCCATGACTTTAACCATTACACCACGCGCTTCCTACAAATATATATTGTGAAACAATATCATCTATCTGATGTTGAAAAAAAAAATGAAGAAAAATAAAGAATAAGTATATATGGTTAGATTTAATCTTCATAAAGCTCTTGTAGGTCAATTGGAAAAATCAGCTATGACACAAATATAGGATTCTGATATAAAAGCAATGTAAGATCAAGTATCACTGAGATACTATTCTTATATTCCCATAGGTAATATTTACTTATGACTGTAGACTGATCGACTCAGTAGTTGTAATAAAAAGCAAGTAAAATTAAGATGGAAATAATAATAGTCACTAAGTAATAACGGATGACAATGCTTCATCTAATTCAAGGTAATAACATTATTTGGTTACTTGTGGCCGTAGACTGGGGGTCTGAGCATTTGTGATGAAAATCAAATTAAATTAAGACAAAAGAAATATTGTGTTAGTAAAACGTTGGTTGGTTGGGTTTTGTTGTAATGGAATATCCCACACTCACTCTCACCCGTGTGGTCTGACTATATATATAGTGAGCACGGCATTATACTGGGCTGGCTTTGAGGATTAGTAGCATGGGCTGAAATGTACATACAGAGATGACTTTTTCTCGATTTGTTTATGCTTTACATTTAAACTGATATGCATGTCTAATTCATTTAGTTATAAACAATTAATTAACAAAATTAGGTATGACTTTAATTAAGCACATATACTCCCACAAATTGTCGGCCTTCGCCATTTACAAACATACTGTTTGACTACTTCATACTGTCGTGCTATAAGTCACCCCAAAAGTGCGATATACATACCAGTTTAAAATGAACGAGAAAATCTGGGGAAGCCAGCTAGTGTAGTGTCTGCCTGTCAGCTTAACAGGTAGGGTACGAATCATGCACAAAGCACTACCCTGTCTATAGCTCTGCTGATGATGCCTAATGGGCTGAAATGTACATACAGAGATGACTTTTTTTCTCAATTTGTTTACGCTTTACATTTAAACCGATATGCACGCCTAATTCATTTAGTTATAATTAATTAATTAACAAAATTAGGTATGACTTTAATTAAGCACATATTCTCCCACATATATAGTGAGCATGGCATTATATTGGGCTGACTTTGAGGATTAGTAGCATGCCTCACTACCTCTTGTCTGAGTGAATCTCTCTGCAATAAAACCCTCTCTCTCACCCATTTGGTCTGACTATATATTTAGTGAGCACGGCGTTATAATGGGTTGGCTTTGAGGATTAGTAGCATGCCTCATTATCTCCTGTCTGTCTTATTGTATCTCTCAGCAATAAAACCCTCTCTCTCAACCATGGGGTCTGACTATATATTTCGTTAGCACAGCATTATACTGGGCTGGCTTCAAGGATTAGTAGCATGCCTCATTATCTCTTGTCTGTCTTATTGTATCTCTCTGCAATAAAACCCTCTCTCTCAACCATTTGGTCTGACTAAATATATTGTGAGCACAGCATTATATTGGGCTGGCTTCGAGGATTAGTAGCATGCCTCACTATCTCTTGTCTGTCTTATTGTATCTCTCTGCAATAAAACCCTCTCTCTCACCCATGTGGTCCGACTATATACATAGTGAGCACAGCATTATAATGGGCTGGCTTCTAGGATTAGTAGCATGCCTCACTATCTCTTATCTGTTTTATTGTATCTCTCTGCAATAAAACCTTCTATCTTAAATCTACGAATATGTTGACTGGTCCTTCCACTCGACTACAGTCTTGTCTGATTATATCCCTTTTAAGGACACACCAGCTTTCACAGCATGTTAACTCTTATTGGGTTATTTTATGCCAAAGATGTTTTGTTTTATTCTTTATGGATGGGTATTCAAAATTTTTTAAAAACATTATTTTAAAATCCTTTTCAAACCCTAGATGAGATCCTAAAGGGTACTACCACTCAAGGAATTAACCGAATTTAATGAAATTTTCAGTGTTGATACATTAATGAATAAAAGATATAATACACTAGTTATTTTATTTAAAAACTTTTACATTTTTTCTGGTCAATTAACTTTGAACCACATATGTTTGTGAATCTGTGTTATGCCTCAAATTATATTATATTGTTTATTCATTAATATATCAACACTGAAAATGTCATTAAACTCGGTTAATTCCTTTATTTTTATTTTTTTTCGGCGGGGTGACATACGATGGTGGAATTTATGTCCGTTAAGTAGGATTTAACCAGAAAACAATACAGAAATCTGATCTCTCTGATAAAATAAAATGGGAATACATTTCAAGCTGTGACATTGTCATTAGAACTGTATTGTTACATCATTTGGATTCTAACAAAATAGTTGAAGAAAAATCTTGATTGGGAATTACACAGCATGTTTCCTCAATATTGCAAAGTCCTCTTCAAACTTCTTTTCTTGTCACATAGTCTATGTTATCTCTTGAATGCAAGGATTTGTGCATCATTACATTTCGTTTCTTTGTTCAGTGGCATATCTGAAGAATAATTAAAGTTCCAATTACCGTCGAACTGGGAAGACAAGGGAACAAACGGTTGTAAATCAAATACAAACCCGAATGCTACAAAGTCCACCACAAAATGACAAAGTATATATAAGACTCCACAATGTCATTCAAATCAAGCAGTCAAGCAGCCAATCAGAACTCAAGGAATGGAATCACCCAAATCACCCAGATTCATGGATGGATCATTCTTGATTCCTATTTATACCAGCTGTCTTGGACACTGCTTGAGTTGAATGACATTGTGGAGTCTTATATATATTTGTCATTTTTCAGTGGACTTTGTAGCATTCGGGTTTGTATTTGAGTTACAACCGTTTGTTGCCTTGTCTTCCCAGTTCGACGGTAATTGGAACTTTAATTATTCTTCAATATCAACTTTAATTAAGACTAGCAGGACCTGTGGATATACCACAGCAAAGTCGTCAGGGTGGCCGTATCAGCCAGACAGCAAGGGTGTCTATCCCCTTTTCATTAGCACCAAGACCAAGGAGATTGTTTTTGCATCTGAGGTGGATTGCCACACCTACCATCAGCTCCCAGATGCTTTACTCAGATTAGATTACCCTCCATTTCAATAGTTTACCAAAACTGTGAAACTCATGCACCGAGTTGGCAGGGACCAGAATAGAATTCAGAACCATGCAATTCCTATGTCAATGCTCTACCAGATGAGCTTAACTGGCCCTGAGTATTTGTGATGAAAAGTAAAATTAAAATAAAAGAAATAATAATACAAACTTATTAATAATTGACAATGCTTTATCTGATAGTCTTCTATTAATAATGAAGATTCGCTTCCGTTTTTTTGTCTGTAACAAAAATTACGTCACTGTTTACGTCACATTACCCAAAATTGTCATAACATTTTTTATTTTTTTAATACACTCAAAATTTGAACATGCAACATTAGACAGTCCTCATTGTTTTTTAAAACAAGTTTTAATAAATACATGACTGGTATTATATATATATATATATATATATAGTTTGTTTTGTTTTAATACATATTTAAAGTTTACATTTAAAATTGTTTTATTTTTTAATCCTTTAATGATTTTGATGATTTTACTTACTTAGGGTACAAACTTGCTGACATTGAATTTTTTACTCCCACCCCTCAGGCAATATGTTTCAAAAATCTATTTTTACATCGCCTGGAGGGTGTTTTTTTAATTTTGTACAAGTATTAATAATTGACAATGCTTTATCTGATAAAACATTACTAAAGATAAAGTTACTAAAAGATTCTATAGAAAATATTGCTTTATATTCCTTTGCTTAGGTTCTTTGTATTTGAAGAGAGAGAAATAACATTTTTTATTTTTTAAATACACTCAAAATTTGAACATGCAACATTAAACAGTCCTCATTGTTTTTTAAAACAAGTTTTAATAAATACATGACTGGTATCATATATCTATATATAGTTTGTTTTATTTTAATACATATTTAAAGTTTACATTTCAAATTGTTTTATTTTTTAATCCTTTAATGAATTTGATGATTTTACTTACTTAGGGTACAAACTCGCAGACATTGAATTTTTTAGTCCCACCCCTTGTTTCAAAAATCTATTTTTACATCGCCCGGAGGGTGTTTTTTTTATTTTGTACTAGTATTAATAATTGACAATGCTTTATCTGATAAAACATTACTAAAGATAAAGTTACTAAAAGATTCTATAGAAAATATTGCTTTGTATTCGTTTGCTTAGGTTCTTTGTATTTGAAGAGAGAGAAATTGAAAATTTCATCCGATCTGATTGATAGAAAATAATTTAATGATAGGCAAATTAATATTTGAATTGATCCGAGACAAAAGACAAAGCTAGGCATTCTAATTGGATGACAATAAGTTTGTTATTTCTGATAATCAATTCTTTGTGATTAATGTTTTGTCTTTATCTCGTTTCCTTTTGTACAACTGATATATATATATATTTTAGGTCAATATTCAAATCCGATAGACATCTTACTCGATGCATTCATTAATTCACTATTGATCAGTTTCACAAAATCTTTTCATTTCGTAGCTTCTTGTAAATTATCTCTTCAATACTTAAAACTATTCCGAGTAATTTAAAAAAGTTATCTGGTCTTCTGTTCTCACACAAGCATTGTCAGTAAGACCAAGTAAGACAATAAGATTTTATACTTCCTCGCTGTCTGAATCACTCCAACCAACATTAATTCATTAATTCACTATTGATCAGTTTTACAAAATCTTTTTGTTACGTAGCTTCTTGTAAATTATCTCTTCATTACTAAAATACTTACACAAACATTGTCAGTAAGACCATGGAAAACTGGTACTCCCAGCTAAAAACAGTAATTTGCCCCTCACGAAAAACTGACTCAGCCTTTATACTTCCTCGCTGTCTGAATCACTCCAACCAACATTAATTCATTAATTCAATATTGATCAGTTTTACAAAATCTTTTCGTTATGTAGCTTCTTGTAAATTATCTCTTCAATACTAAAATACTTAAAACTATTCTGAGTAATCTAAAAAAGTTATCTGGTCTTCTGTTCTCACACAAGCATTGTCAGTAAGACCACCACGGACAACTGGTACTCCCAGCTAAAAACAGTAATTTGCCCCATCTTACTCAATGCATTCATTAATTCACTATTGATCATTTTTACAAAATCTTTTCATTTCGTAGCTTCTTGTAAATTATCTCTTCAATACTAAAATACTTAAAACTATTCTGAGTAATCTAAAAAAGTTATCTGTTCTTCTGTTCTCACACAAGCATTGTCAGTAAGACCACCACGGCCAACTGGTACTCCCAGCTAAAAACAGTAATTTGCCCCATCTTACTCGATGCATTCATTAATTCAATATTGATCAGTTTTACAAAATCTTTTCGTTACGTAGCTTCTTGTAAATTATCTCTTCATTACTAAAATACTCACACAAGCATTGTCAGTAAGACCACCATGGACAACTGGTACTCCCAGCTAAAAACAGTAATTTGCCCCATCTTACTCGATGCATTCATTAATTCAATATTGATCAGTTTTACAAAATCTTTTCGTTACGTAGCTTCTTGTAAATTATCTCTTCATTACTAAAATACTCACACAAGCATTGTCAGTAAGACCACCATGGACAACTGGTACTCCCAGCTAAAAACAGTAATTTGCCCCTCACGAAAAACTGACTCAGCCTTTATACTTCCTCGCTGTCTGAATCACTCCAACCAACATTAATTCATTAATTCACTATTGATCAGTTTTACAAAATCTTTTTGTTACGTAGATTCTTGTAAATTATCTCTTCATTACTAAAATACTCACACAAACATTGTCAGTAAGACCACCATGGACAACTGGTACTCCCAGCTAAAAACAGTAATTTGCCCCTCACGAAAAACTGACTCAGCCTTTATACTTCCTTGCTGGCTGAATCACTCCAACCAGCTGGGGGGTCCAGTGCGCTTCGGTCACTGGACCGGTAAAGTACAAATAATAGCGTCGATCCCAGGGGGCTTTCCCCCAGGCAATACCTGCCCCCTTGGGAGCAGGGCTGGGTTTATTGCCCAGCACCTGAGGCACCCCCCTTGAAAGGGAATGCCGAAGGGATCGACGCAATTTTTGTTCTTTCCCACCCATGAGCTTTGGCTTGTGGGTGGGCCCACGTTAAAACAAGGCCTTGTGCCCAACCCATACAAGTGGGGTATGAGGCAAATACCCACTCCAACCAACAGGGATGACAAGACACTCACCAAGTGTTACAACTCATAACCTGGAGGTGTGAGTTCAATCTGGATTCTTGCGAGGTAATTCACTTTACCTTCTGTTACAAAAAACCATATTTACTAAATTTTTAATATTTTGTGCAAATTTCTGAGGTTAAAGATTTACTAAATTTTGCTATTTTGTGTAAACTTCTGTGGTTAAGTTTTTTACTATTATGATTATTTGGTGATCCCCATTATGGAACATCAAACTTGCTATAAATATTAACTAGCAGGACCTGTGGATATACCACAGTATGATAATTCAATTATCACATTTGATATGCTTACTTAAGAGCTATTGCAAAATATTTAAATATGTAAAGAGTATAATAATCTTGATTTAACTCTCTCTCTCTCTCGCACAGTTTTTGACTTTCTTTTCATTATGAAAACAAATCAGTTATTATTTTATTAAACTCATTTTTTTTTCGACTTAACCCATAAATGCGACCCAACAGGTACTACCACTCCGGGTCAAAGTGGACCTAGGAGTAATGGTGATCAAGGGGTACTCCACACTCCCCAGAGCTCCAGAACTGTAACCGGAACTTCCCTATCAGATAGAGTTTAAAATCATACCCGGGGCACTAAGACCCTCAGCGACTGCCTTCTAGTACCCATATGATAAAAAGGTTTGGGGTTTGCCAATAGGGTCGGGACAATCATATAGATGCTAGGGCTTGACGTGACCAGCCGATTGAGGGCCAATGTGGAGTGTTGTCTGTAATGGACTGCTCAGCCACCAAAATTCCATCCTTAAGCATTAACAGGGGATCCTACCCTTCTACACACACACAGAGAGAGAGAGAGAGAGAGAAAGAGAGAGAGAGAGAGAGAGATGTTGGTGTATTCTACATCCCCACTGACCGGACGGGTGAGGAGATGGGCGCCGACCTATATATTATTATACGTCTGCCTCTGTTACTAGTATGCTAACTTTCCCATGGATTGTGTCGTCATGTGACATTCCCAAATCATTAGAATATCCCGCCATATATCAATCGTGGGTGAATATTTGTTTGGCATTGGCTGATGGCCCAGTAGTAGAGTCTCAGCTCAATATTCTGTGGTCTCTGGTTTGATCTCAAGTGGCAGAGATCAGATTGCTGAATAGACCAAATAATGTTGAAACTACTGTCCAGTGTTCTGCATGTCTCACAAATTTGTAAATAATCTCTTCATTACTAAAATACTTAAAACTGTATTTACTACTATTTTAATATTTTTTGTAAACTTCTGAGGTAAAGTAAGTATCATACTCACCTTCACAGGAAGGCTGTGACACACGTCCAGTCACCAGACAAGGAAAAAAGGTCAGGCAGTATCCAAATACAAACTACCAGAACTCATTAAGTGTGTGGTGAATATGGATTAAAATATCTACACTAAAACCAGCAGCCAATGAGAATCCTGGGAATGGACTTGGATAAGCTATAGAGTGGAATAGCCCAACCTGCTATTTAAATCACCTACCAAGTCTGTATTCTGAAAACGAGATTTTGCAACACAGCTGAATACTGGTCACTCAACACAAATCTCTACAAAGTGTTTTACTATTTTACATTGATTTTTTCAGGCTAGTTTTTTTCATCATAACTTTTGTCTTTATCACATTCCCATTCGTACAAGTGATATACATTTTAGGTCAATATTCAAATCCGATAGACATCTTACTCGATGCATTCATTAATTCACTATTGATCATTTTTACAATATGTTTTCGTTTCATAGCTTCTTGTAAATTAACATTGACTAGCAGGACCAGTGGATATACCACAGTATGATAATTTATGTTTGATATGTTTATTTAAGAGCTATTGCTAAATAGTTCAATATGTAAAAAGTATAATAATCTTCATTTAACTTTCTCTCATTCTTTTCTTTTCATCTTGTTTGATTGAAACAGATTAGTGTTATCGCTTCTGTGTGCTCACCCCCTCTCTATCTTTCACCTACACTTTCTTTCTTATTATATTTTTTCTATTTCTCTTAATGTTTGAGATGAGGCTTGATGATTAGTATTATCTGCATTATTCAGACTATTGTCCTCATCTTCATTGTTACTTCATTGTTACAGATACCCCCGTGGACTGAATAAAGGGTTGGGTTCAAAGTTACGTGATGGCTCCCAATTATGACAAGAAGGTTCCCGAGTCTGAAAAGAAGGTTCCCGAGTCTGACAAGAAATACCTGAAGAAGGCCGGAGGGCATATCGGCCAAAACGTTGTACTGATAACAATGAAGATGAGGACAATAGTTCAAATAACGCAGATAATACTATATTTTTTCTGTGTAATATATCCCTTTTCTCCCCTTGTTACATAATCTATGCGGTTGCATAAGATTATTGTCAATCCCCTGTATTTCTAAAGGGATGGCCCTTTTCATATCATTGGCGGGACTTTCCATGGAATAGTACAGAAAGTCCACCAATTTACGTGAAGTCACGTGGGACCTGGTTGGGTCCTCAGTTTTCAGTTGGACGTCAGGCAGTTAAGATGTCCTGCCTTAACTGTAACTCACTCTGCATATGCGCGCTATGTTAGTCAGATATTTAGTTACATGAAATGTTTAGTTAAGTAAATAAAAAGCTTAAGAAAATAATACAGTTTTGTGGTTGGTGAATGTCTTGGTAACAAGACTGATATAGAAGAAGAAATGAGTTAAGTGCGACCGACCACCAAGACGAAGCCCAAGACGTTAGAAGAAGACATAAGATAGAAAAGACATCAGAAGAACAATAGAAGTAAGTAAAAAGAAGGGTATGCAACACCCTTTCTTTCATGATAATAAAAATGGAATGGTCAATTATTTAGCTGACATGACAGCACTCATAAGAAATAAAAAATAAGCAGATAAGCAACAGCAGATAATCAGGATTTACATTTTTGCACTTCATCTTGGATGGTCTCATTATTAACCAGAGGGTGTTGCAAGATCATAATGGTCATACAATTATTACTATTATACATTGATTTTTTCAGTCAAGTTTTTTTCATCATAACTTTTGTCTTTATCACATTCCCATTCGTACAACCGATATACATTTTAGGTCAATATTCAAATTTGATAGACATCTTACTCGACATATTCATTAATTCACTATCGATCATTTTTACAATATGTTTTCATTTTGTAGCTTCTTGTAAATTATCTCTTCATTACTAAAATACTTAAAACTGTATTTACTAAACTTTTAATACTTTCTCTTTCTGTTGTAGAGGAGTGAACACCCCTACAAGATGGACTGACCCAGAAGCATTTAAGAGTCGACGCAGCAGTGACTGAGGTCGGAATTTATTCGAACGAAATTACTGCGTCAACTCCAACCATTTGAAGCTCCTTATTTGTACGTTTTGTCTTGTGATTTTTACTACTTCTTTGTTCTATGTTAAGTGTTGAATAAATACATATTCACACATCCTGTATTCTCGGTGTATTCTTTTTGCCACCTCAAGGGTACAACACTTTCAATGATAAAATTATCTAGAATGACCTTAGCCAAGCCCCTTTTCCTTCAAGAAGTGCATATTAGAATTGAAGAAGGCCAGAGAATGTACCGGGTGAAATGTTATAAGTAAAAAAAAAAAAAGAAAAAAAAGTAAAGTTGGCGGAGTGGCCTATTGTCGGTATCAGCTGGACAGCAAGGAAGTCTATCCCCTTTTCGCTAGAGCTAGATCAGGGAGATTGTTTTATGTGTCTGAGGTGGAGCGCCACACCTACCATCAGTTACCTACTTTACCACACAGATCCAAGCTGTGCTACTCATGTAATAATTGTAGTACAACATTGGCAGAGTGGCCTATTTTTGGTATCAGCCGGACAGCGAGGGAGTCTATCCCCTTTTCGTTAGTGCTAGACCAAGGGGAGTATTTTCGCTTAGGTGGAGCGCCACAACTACCATCAGCTCCCCACTTTACCGCACAGATCAGATTATACAATCTGTGCTACTCATACGCTAAGTTGGTGGGGACCGGTATCGAACTGAGGCAAGTACTCTATCGATTGAGCAAAACCGACCCCTGAAATGTTATAAGTAAAAAAGTAAGTAAAGTCATTAGGGCGGCCTAATGTCGGTATCAGCCATGCAGCAAGGGAGTCTATCCCCTTTTCACTAGCGCTAGACCAAGGAGATTATTTTAGCGTCCAAGGTGGAGCGTCATACCTACCATCAGCTCCTTACTTTACCGCACAGATCCCTGTGCTACTCATACACTGAGTTGGCAAGGGTGGGTATCGAACTAGGAACCTTGTGGTTTCTAGCTGAACGCTCTACCGACTGAGCTACAAAAACAAGATGTTTAATTATCTAAAGAAGTCTTTGCTTTCCTTTAAAGGCTTTCAATGAAAAAATTGACTAAAATGAAAAAAAAAGTCTTTTTCATTAAAGAAGTACATGATTTACCTGAAGAAGGCTAGAGAATGTATTGGTTGAAATATTGTGGAAGCACCAAAAAAACAAGGCAATGAATTGTCTAAAGAAGTCTTTGATTCATTAAAGATTCTTTGATTGTCTTTAAAGACTGATAACCTTCAATGATAAAACCATCCAAAATGACCTTAGCCAACACCAATTAGAGAATTGAAATAAAATTCAGAGTTTGTCTTAAATTAGTATTGATCTTTTAACTTTTACTTCATTATATTGATTCCCAAATGCAACTGGAAATTTTAAACAAGATATGCCAAGTGAAAATGAAATTTCTATTTTGAACATCAGATTATTTTTCTTATTGAAAACTTCTCTAATTGTTTCACAAGTAATAACTTTTATCTCAGCAACTTTTTTGGTTATAAGATAGAAAGTTGGTAAACCATTCAACAATGTGCTAATATATAAAATAAAAGAGACTGTTCTCAAGGTTTGCAAAATATGAAGATAACCACGAGTTTGGCAGACAGGTTAAGAGTTAAAGAATAAACCCAACAACTAGAATTCGAATAAAAGACGTATTACAGACATAAAACAATAGATTTGCAGACTTTTTGGTTTATCTGCACAAATGTTTACAATTTGTCCCCTTAACTGAAATCCTGAGGTAGGGTTGGTTATCGAAATCCCTTAGCTACAGCCATCTGATAGTTTGCTGGATATGATAGACGTTCTATTTTGATGTCGGACTCCGGTGAGGGCTGAATCAGAAACAGGGTGAAAGAATTTGCCTTTTCGGCTTTGCCACCAAAGTATGCTGGCTCGTGATTGGTTGGTTCGATACAGGGGCTCGCAGACAAGGACGATAACCTCCACCCCAGAATTCTTAATAAATAACCTAAACTTGATTGTGAACAATGTCGGTGGGTTTAGAATATACAGGGGATAGACTCCTTCACTGTTCAGCTGATGCCAACTATAGGCCACACAGCAGACATGACATTTTTTTTTTAATTTTTAAAATTAAAAAATTTTTTTTTTACTTATCCTCATTTTAATTACAACTACACAGAGCATGAATTGCACAGTTTAGGTAATCTAATATGTGAGTGAAGCATCTGGGAGCTGATGGTAGATATGACACTCCACCTTAGCAAAAAACAATCTTCCTGGTATAGCACTAGCAAAAAGGGGATAGACTCCCTCCTTTAGTTTTATTTAATTTTCATCAAAACTATTCAGGGCCAGTTTAGCTAAAGTGGTAGAGCATTCGCCTAGGAATTGAAAGGTTCAAGGTTTGCTACCAATCTCCGCCAAATCAGCACACGAGTAGCTCAGCTTGGGTAATTTGATCTGTGTAGTAAAGCATATAGGAGCTAACGTTTGTTGTGGCACTCCACCTCAACAAAAAACAATCTCCCTGGTATTGTTGTATAGCCGACTACTGGACTTCAATGAAACCACAGACGCGTATATATAAAAATAGGACCCGTCTTTATTTTTTTCAGTGTGTGGGTGGTGAGGGATGCAGAGCGTTCACAATGAAAATGCCCGAGTGGTTGATGAGGGTGGTGACAAGTGTTTACAATGGAAATGCCCGAGGGGGTTGAGAGGCGACGAGGTTACCTTCTCGGCTGCTCGCTGGGGATTGAATGACACCCTTCATTCGCTAGCCTTTATATATCAGCTGTCACTGACCGATGAAAAATGCCATAGAATGCATTTAAGGTCATCAGTAATTTGGAACGACCCCCAAAGAGTTTAGAAAACAGACTAGAAGAATTGGAAATCAGAGGAATCAGTTTTTCTTAGACACACACACAGACACACCTTGAAAAATTTTAATTTTCCAAATAATATTGTTTACCTAAAGCAATTTATATAAATAGAATATTCTAAATAAGTTTGTTAGATTAAATCTGCAGACCCCAAACCATTTGCACATTGTTGCATGTTGGTTGGTTGGTTGATTTTATGGCATATCAACCCTTGTCAGGTTATTTAATGCACTCCTCTCAATATATTTATTGTATTTTTGAGAAAAGAATTAAATTTTGTAGGTGGGTGGTTCAACTTTTGGCATATATATTTTTCCCCCCACATACACCTTGAAAATTAAAATTTTTTAAAGTGATTCTATTTACCTAAAACAACTTATATAAATAAGTAAAGTAAAGTCGTCAGGGTGGCCTAATGTCGGTATCAGCCATACAGCAAGGGAGTCTATCTTCTTTTTCACTAATGCTAGACCAAGGAGATTATTCTAGCATCTGAGGTGGAACGCCACACCTATAATCAGCTCCTCCCTTTCCCGCACAGATCCCAGTGTTACTCATACGCTGAGATGACGAGGGCCGGTATCGAACCAGGAACCTTGTGATTACTAGCCGAACACTTTACCGACTGAGCTAACCCGACCCGTATATAAATAGAATAGTTTAAATAAGTTTGTTATATTATCAAGATTAAATCTGCAGACCCCAAGTCATTTATGCTTTGTTATGTGTTAGTTGGTTGGTTTTATGGCATGTCAACCCTTGTCAGGTTAATTAATGCACCTCCTCAATATATTTA
Source organism: Doryteuthis pealeii (assembly GCA_023376005.1). Lineage (NCBI taxonomy): Eukaryota > Metazoa > Mollusca > Cephalopoda > Myopsida > Loliginidae > Doryteuthis > Doryteuthis pealeii. The sequence continues at coordinate 72,996,524 of CM042166.1, forward strand.
TTGCACCTTTGAGAAAAAATATTAAATTTCTAGGTGAGTGGTTTAACTTTTGGCATATGATTTCTTTTTCACACACACACACACATTAAAAATTAAAAACTCTTCTTAATAAATGTTTGAGATGAGGCTTGATGATTAGTATTATCTGCATTATTTGGACTATTGTCCCCATCTTCACTGTTATTTGTACAATGTTTCGGCCGATATGCCCTCCAGCCTTCTTGATGACTCCTGATTACGACAAGAAAGTTCCCGAGTCTGAAAAGAAGGATCCCGAGTCAACAAGAAATACCTGAAGAAGGCCGGAGGGCATATCAGTCGAAACATTGAATAAATAACAAAGAAGATTGAGACAATAGTCCGATAATGCAGATTGTCCCATCTTCATTGTTATTTGTACAATGTTCCGACCGATATGCCTCCGTCCTTATTGATGGCTCCCGATTACGACAAGAAAGTTCCGAGTCCGAAAAGAAGGATCCCAAGTCCGACAAGAAATACCTGAAGAAGGCCGGAGGGCATATCAGTCGAAACATTGAATAAATAACAAAGAAGATTGAGACAATAGTCCGAATAATGCAGATTGTCCCCATCTTCATTGTTATTTGTACAATGTTTCGACCGATATGCCCTCCGGCCTTATTGATGGCTCCCGATTACGACAAGAAAGTTCCCGAGTCCGACAAGAAGGTTCCCGAGTCCAACAAGAAATACCTGAAGAAGGCCGGAGGGCATATCAGTCGAAACATTGAATAAATAACAAAGAAGATTGAGACAATAGTCCGAATAATGCAGATTGTCCCATCTTCATTGTTATTTGTACAATGTTCCGACCGATATGCCCTCCGCCTTATTGATGGCTCCGATTACGACAAGAAAGTTCCGAGTCCGAAAAGAAGGATCCCAAGTCCGACAAGAAATACTGAAGAAGGCCGGAGGGCATATCAGTCGAAACATTGAATAAATAACAAAGAAGATTGAGACAATAGTCCGAATAATGCAGATTGTCCCCATCTTCATTGTTATTTGTACAATGTTTCGACCGATATGCCTCCGGCCTTATTGATGGCTCCCGATTACGACAAGAAAGTTCCCGAGTCCGACAAGAAGGTTCCCGAGTCCGACAAGAAATACCTAAAGAAGGCCGGGGGCATATCGGCAGGAACGTTGTACAAATAACAATGAAGATGGGGACAATAGTCCGTATAACGCAGATAATACTTTTCCTAATAATATTAATTACCTAAAACAATTAATATAAATAGAATACTTTAAATAACTTTGTTATATCATTAAGATTAAATCTGCAGATCCTAAAATATTTCTGCTTGTTTGATTGTTGATTGGTTGGTTTTATGGCATGTCAACCCTTGTCGGGTTATTTAATGCACTTTCTAAATATATGTATTGTATTTGTGGGTGGTTCAATATTTTACATATATTTTCTTTTTCACCTCCCCGCCCACCTTGAAAATTCAAAATTTTCCAAAAGATATCATTTACCTGAAACAATTTATATAAATAGAATATCTATCTATATATATAAAGGAATTTGCATTAATGTTTGTCCGGAGGAAACTTCGAAAATAAAACAATTAACAACAAAGTAAATAGATATACCCTTTAAATATCACCAGGTCTGGGTTTTAAAGCAAAAATAATGAAGATTTGATTTATATTTTCGAATACATCTAAAAATTAAACCATTAGCATTAATAACTAAAAGTTTCTATGTGGCCATTTGTTTACTTTAGTAAAGTCATCGGGACGGCCTAATGTCGGTATCAGCCAATCAGCGAGGGAGCCTATCCCCTTTTCAATAGCGCTAGAGCAAGGAGATTATCTTAGCGTCTGAAGTGGAGTGCCACACTTACCATCGGCTCCTTACTTTACCGCACAGATGCCTGTGCTACTCATATGCTGAGTTGGCGAGGACCAGTATCGAACTAGGAACCTTGTGGTTTCTAACCAAGCGCTCTACTGACTGAGCTAAAAAGACGCATATGATTAGCAGTAGTATTAATAGAGCACTTACTTACAATTTTCCCTGTGAAATTTAACCCCCCCCACAATGAAACTTGCAAAAAAATTAATATTATCTTGAAAAATTTTTTTCCATTTGAAAGAAGAAACATTCAACAAATTCCTGATTATTTAAAAAAAAAAATTTTAATAATAAATTATAATAAGAAATGATAAAAATATAGAGATTTAAATGGGGCATCACGATTAAGTAATAATGGATCTGCAGGACTAATTTAAAAAAAAAAACCTCTATCCAGGCAATGCCAGGTTGCCGCTGCTAGTTTTAAATAAGTCTGTTACATTATTAAGATCAAATCTGCAGACCCCAAAACATTAATGCATTGTTTTAAAATCTAAAGATCGTGTAATTAAATGACATTGAATTCTAATTGCGAAAATGAAGAAACTGCAATGCAATTGTGATGCAGTATTTTTGTTATTTACAGAAAATTAAATAATTGCATCGAAACCGATCAATATCTGCGTTTATTCCTGAAGCGATCTGCAGATGGAAGATTTAATTAACGTCTATCAAAACAATCTGATAAATTTAATGTTGAACTATGTAGAGTCATCTCTCAGATCTGCAGGGGACGGGTTTCAGTACGCCACCCCCCAGATCTTGGATACCAAAATTCGCACATGTTCAAGTACATTATAAGAATTGATATCCTACAGTGTGTGACAGAAATACCTCCCACATTTTGAACTGTCACCTGTGAGGGGAAAGTGAACTTGGGCAAGTGGTAATAGTAGCTCCATCTAGTTAATGTCTTATTATTTTTCCTGATGTTGAACTATGTAGAGTCATCTCTCAGATGTGCTGGGGACGGGTTTCAGCACCTCTTGCCCCCACCCACATCTTGGATACCAAAATTTGCACATGTTCAAGTACCCTATAAGAATTGATATGCTACTATAGAAGGGGGGAAAATATATGGGGCGAAATAGATCTTAGAATCAACAAGCTCCTGCCAAGGGGGAACCAAAAACAAGCGAGTTCTCAGTCTTCTCACAAGTCAGACCCTCTGTTGGTCAACAAATTCTTCGTCTAGCAGCTAGAAAAATCCGTCGTCGTAGTCGAAATAATCTTTAGCAGTTCAAAATCACATTTTCTTACTGAAAAGCACTTCGTCGTCGACTGCTTCTGCTGCTGCTGACTGCCCAGCACTTGACTCACTTGTTATTTTATGGGCATATTAGCCAAACATCCGGGCATGTCAGTCACACCTTTTGTTCTTCCAGTTCCTACATCGCATCTGTTTTCGCGTGCGAGAGGACGCGGGTTCGATCCCAGCAGGCAAGACACTGTCTTGCTCCCTTTCCTTTCTCGTTCTCCGTCACAGCTACAGAGTGTGACAGAAATATCTCTGACATTTTAAACTGTCACCTGTAAACTTAGGCAAATGATAATGGTGAGTCCATCAAACCAATATCTTAACATGTTTCTTAATGTTAAACTATGCATGGTCATTTCTCAGATCAGCAGGAACTAATTTTAACCCCCCAACACACAAACACACACATCTTGATTTGATTTGATTTGTTCTTGTTTTACGGCATATCAACCTCAATGGGTCATTTAATGCCGACTACGTTTTTGAAATGAATTGGTGATAATGTTTAATTTTCCAAAGGTTTTTTTTTTTTTGACATATTTTTTGTGAATGAAACTTTTAGATGATTTTTTTTAACATATATTTTTGTGTTTTAATTTTTTTTGGAAGATTTTGAGATTTTGTTGTAGATGTGTGCCTCTTTTATGTATCCGAGTAGTTTTTCTGGGTTTATTTGGTAGAATATCTGTTTTAGATTTGTTGTTTGGTAGTATTTTTTTCGTTTTTGTTTTAGGTTGCTACATTCTGTTAATATGTGTTTGATTGTGTAGGGTTTTTGGCATGGTATGCAATATGGGGCTGCTTCTTTTTTGAGGAGGTATGAATGGGTAATGTATGAGTGTCCTATTCTTAGTCTGGATAATATTATTTCTTCTTTTCTGGATATTTTGGTTTGATTTATTTGAAGTTTTCCTATTTGTGGCATTATTTCATGTAATTTGTAAACACATCTTGAATATCAAAATTAATAATGATAAGAATTGATGTACTACAGTGTACGGCAGATATACCTTACATATTTTTAACTGTCACCTGGGTGGGGCAAGTGAAATTAGGCAAGTGGTAATGGTAGCTTCATCTAGCTAATGTCATAATTTTTCTTAATGTTAAACTATATACAGATCTCTCAGATCTGCAGGGGACTAATTTCAGCACTAGGTTTACAGCTAGTATTTGGATTGACCATTTACTAAGCTTACTAGGATTATATGTATTTACCCAACCCCTCCATACAAGCAGGATGCGACCCAAGGTCAATTTTCAAGCAAAGTTTAACAGGTTTGAATTCAGAATTTTCCTTTTCTTAGACTGGTTCCCATACCAAGGTTAAAGAACCCAATCTACCCTACTATTTACCTATAACTGGAGGAAGAATACATCTGGTTTGGCTTCTTTGTTTAAATGGCATATCAATCTTTGTGGGCTATTTAATGCCAAAGAACAGTGGTGGTACTATTTGTCTGAATGTTTGAGATGTTCTGAGCAAATATCAAACTATCTTTTTGATACAAATAATGTTCAATAAATGTGAAATAATAATATAAAAAAATTTGTTATAGATGCAGTGCCACATCGGGATATTGATCTTGCTAGGAAAAAAATCAGAAATCATCAATAACTTTAAATTGGTTCACTTTAAAACATTTTTGGTGGCATTTTTGGTGGCATTTTTGGGTTTCCTGTGCAAAAATACTTTTATAAACCAATTTTTAGTAGTAGGGAAGCACTAGAACTCATTTTACAGACAAAAATAGATTACAAAAAGTCGCCATTTTCGCCAACCACACCAAATTTGTAGAGCCAAAAATCAACACAACTCTGCCAATTTTTGGAATAGGAAGCTCAAATTTTGGGGATCATCTAATTTTAACATAGTCCACACCTGGAAAAAATTCAGAAAAGTTGAGGGGGTGGATGACAATTTTATTTTTTTCTGGATGAATTGACTTGGAATTACCCATTAGCTACATTGAGCTACCATTACCACTTGCCTAATTTCACTCTCTAATTTCATAGCAGTTTATTTTCGTCTCTCTTTTTATCCAGTGAGCATAAAAATGTCAGTCTTTAGATTTATACTCCAACAAAGATGTTTAATCTGTGACGCAAGACAATTTTCGGATGAATCTATGTCAGAATCCGAAGACAATAGCCAAAGGTGACCTTCAGAGAAACGTGGTAGGAGACATGCAAGTCGATTTAATTGTCAGTCTGTGAAAATCGACATCAAGCATTAAGTTTGTGATTTAGAGCCAGGAAATCAAGTTGATCACGTCGTTCTATTAGTAAATCACAAAGCAAATACGTTTTTCTTTTTTCTGTCTTTGGTTCTGAGAAGAGAGCGACATTGGTAAGATGATGTCTATCAAGTTGGTTTCGGTCGGAAGATGAACATAAAAAAAAGATTATTATTCTCCAAGACAATTGAAAAGATTTCCAGGAAGCGCAAGATGATGATGGACATTAATTTGGGGAGACATTGATTTACATTGTATTTTATGGTCGTTCGTAAAGATCTTGCATTTAGCTTGAAAGTTGCATTTGGAAATTCCCTTCAGGAATTTTCTCTAAGCCTATCTGGAATATTATCATCATCATTGCCGCCATTTTGTATTCAAATGTGACATCTCCAAATTTTCTCTTAATGGATTCTGTCAAGAATTGGCGGCCATTTCTCTTTGGGTTGCAGTGCTAGAATCTTGGATATACGAATGAATTTTCATGAGGAAAGTAGTTTCCTGCATTGAGAAATATTTCTCTGAATTTTTGAGAGGAGGCTTAATAATTTGGATTATTTGGATTATTCAGACTATTGTCCTCATCTTTATTGTTATCTCCACTGTTTCTGTGAATTTTGATATGAGGCTTGATAACTTGTATTATTTAGATTATTCAGACCATTTTGGTCTGAAGATTTATTGTTATCTACACTATTTCTCTGAATTTTTGAGATGAGGCTTGATAATTTGTTTTATTTGGATTATTCAGACTATTTTCCTCATCTTTATTGTTATCTCCACTATTTCAAAATATAATAAAATATGAATGAATAATAATATAGTATTTATTATGAATCTATTTTACTCAGTTGAGTGCATTCTCACTGTGACGGAGAACGAAAAAGAGCAAGACTTTGTCTTGCCTGCCGGGATCGAACCCACGTCCGCCCGCATGCAAAAACAAATGCAATCTAGGTACTGGATGGACGTGAGGTTCGACATGTGCCCGGATGTTTGGTTTTTGTGTGTACTTAAAATAACCAAAGCGAGTGAGGAAAAACGTTGTTCTGTTAGACGAGAAGATTGAAAGCTGAGGACTGAGATTATTTGAAGTTTTGCTTACAGTTGGGAGAGAATTAGAGTAGTATTTATTTTCAAATCTTTTTGGCCCCCCCTTTCGAAAGACTCACACTCAGTCGAGTTATATCCTTGCACTCAGTTGAGTGAAATGGTTCACTCAGTTGACTGTATTCTCACAATCAGTTGAGTATATTCTTGTATTCAATTGAGTGAAGGGTTCACTCTGTCAAGTGCATTCGCACACTCAGTCGAATTGGTTTACTCAGTCGAGTGAGATGATTTAATGTTTTTATCATTAAATTTTACATAACCAAAAAACTGAAGAGAAACATTTTTTTTTGCATAAAGTTCCCAATTTATTAATCCTGAAAACTTAAATGGCTACCAGCAGTGTGTGTCACGAAAATGAAGCGCCCTGTCGGAGCGGCTTATAGTACGCTAACTGTATCCTCTACAGTGGAGTAAAAAACAGGTTCGTTCTGGGTATGACACTAAACTGTCATGGTGACACTGCGGAGTGTAGAGTACACCTTTATTGTTATTACTGCCGTGTCCACTGACCTGGAGTGGTAGTACCTGCTAGGGTTCCATCGATGTGTTTGAAAATGATTAGGAATATTGCATAGTCATTTCTTATTCTGATATTTTGCTACTTGGATCTAAGCTGGGTCGGTCGTCTCTTGTCTATCTGGGTAGCTTAGTCTGTGTATCTATTTACTTGTTTATCAATTGGTAAGTCTTATTTTCTTTTTTTCATTCCATATTTCCTTTCTTTCTTTCTTTCTTTCTTTCATATCCTTTCTTCCTTCTTTCCTTTCTTTCTTTGACGTCTTTATTTCTTTCTTGAGCGTCATTCCTTGCGGCCTTTCTTTCTTTCTTTCTTTTCTATCCTTTCTTCCTTCTTTCCTTTCTTTGACGTCTTTATTTCTTTCTTGAGCGTCCTTCCTTTCTTTCTTCCTTTCTTTCTTTAACGTCCTTCCTTCCTTCCTTTCTTTCTTTAACGTCCTTCCTTCCTTTCTTTCTTTCTTTCTTTGACACCCTTCTTACTTTTACACATGTTTAATGTCTTTTAGTCTGTGTATCTATTTACTTGTTTATCAATTGGTAAATCTTATTTTCTTTTTTTCATTCCATATTTCCTTTCTTTCATATCCTTTCTTCCTTCTTTCCTTTCTTTCTTTGACGTCTTTATTTCTTTCTTTGGCGGCCTTCCATCCTTTCTTTCTTTCTTTAACGTCCTTCTTTCCTTCCTTCCTTTCTTTCTTTCTTTAACGTCCTTCCTTTCTTCTTTAACGTCCTTCCTTCCTTCCTTTCTTTCTTTCTTTAACACCCTTCCTTCCTTTCTTAAACGCCCTTGTCCTTCCTTCTTTCTTTCTTTCTTTAATGTCCTTCCTTCCTTCCTTTCTTTCTTTCCTTTCTTTCTTTCTTTGACACCCTTCTTACTTTTACACATGTTTAATGTCTTTTAGTCTGTGCATCTATTAACTTGTTTATCAATGGTAAGTCTTATTTTCTTTTTTTATTATTCTTTATTTTCTTTCTTCTTTTTTATTTGACGTCCTTTTTCTTCTTCGTTCCTTTTTTTTTTTTGACGTCCTTTATTTCTTTCTTTCTTTGGCGTCCTTCCCTTCCTTTCTCTCTTTTCTTCTTGGATTTCTTATCTGGTTTTCCTTTTTGGTACTTTTATCGTGTCTGTGCTCGTTGTTAGTTTTTTAGTGACGAACCCTCTACTGTCAATAATGCTTTATTTAATACCAGACTACAGATGCTTCTTTTGGCTCGGAATTTCAATACGTTATATCTTCTTATTATAATGGCGATTTGGTGTCTGTCTGTAACTGAAACTACGTCACCTCAGGAATTGCGTAAGTTTATCAATAAGTACTTAATTTATTGTCAAAATAATTAATCATAAAATACATCTTATTTATTACGATGTCTCTTTGAAAATCTGAGTTAGATTTGACTGAAAACAGCCTATGATATTAGTGTGTTTAAAACTTTGCAATGTGTCTTATATATCACTAAGAAATAAAGGTTTACATAAATATATAGTGTGGTTAATTTACATACTGGTTAACAAAATCGGGTTTAATAAATAATTTCTTGGTATCATTGATCTCTAATATTATTGTTTTATTCTCCAACATATTAAAATCAGTTCTATGATTTTATACAGAAACCAATTAAAATATAATTAAAATAAGTGTAATCATTTTTTTATATGCGTTCTTATTTAATTTTGTTAGTCGCACTAATCTAATACGTTTCATTACATTAAAACTTAAAAGCTCACGCACGGAGGGCGCATATTCTTGCTAGTACACTGAATGCTGTATCTTGCTAGAGTAATAAGCACCCAGAGCAGACGTCTTTGTTAGACGTCTTTAATTGTATTATAAGTTAACACAAACACGCATGGAGGAATTGCCCCGGTGACAGACGGCCATTTTGTGCCTTTCCTCTTCAAACAACCGGTGACACTCAGTCACTCAAGGGTTCACTCAGTCAAGTGCATTCGCACACTCAGTCGAGTTGGTTTACTCAGTCGAGTGAGATGATTTAATGTTTTTATTAATAAAGTTCCTAATTTATTAATCCTGAAAACTTATATGGCTACCAGCCAGAATTGCTTATGTGATATTTTGAATTAAAATCTGTCTAGCTGGCCAGGAATATTAAGTCTGTAATATTTTTACTGTGTTTTCACATATTGTAGGGTTTTGTCTGACAACTAATTACTTTTTCCTTTCTTTCTATGTTTTTGAACTCTCCCAAATTACAAAGGAAAGAAATTGATGAAAAGACGAGTAAAAGTAACAGTAGAAAAAAAAAAGAAAGACTAGATTAGATTATTGATATCAATTAATCTACTTAATGGTAAAATATGGAGCTGCCCTGTCGGCTGGGGCGTTAGAATGCACCGACTGCACCTCTGCAGAGGGGTAAGACTCCTCCAATGGGGCCACCTGTTGGCCGTGGGTGGCGACCCGTGATGCTTATGGATAGAGCCCAGGTGGATGAGCAGTTCATGACATGCAATACTCCACTTTGGCCCTATCTTGGGCTAGACGGGCACTCCGATCAATCGGCTGGTCACGTCAAGCCCTAGCACCTATATGATTTTCCCAACCCTATTGCCCTTATGGCAAGCCCCAACAGCTTTTATCATATGGGTGCTAGAAGGCGGTGGCTGTGGGTCTACATGTCCTGGGAATGACGTTAAACTGTATCTGATAGTGAGGTTCAAGTTTTGGAGGTTTGGGGAATGTGGAGCAGCCCTTCATCACCATTGCTCCCTGGTCCACTCTGACCCGGAGTGGTAGTACCTGTTAGGGTCCCATCTATGGGTTAAATAGAAAAATGTATTTATAAAAAAATTGTATTATCCATTAAGAATTGATTTATTTCAAAACTTTATCGGCATTAAATGACCCACTGAGGTTGATATGCCGTAAAACAAACAAACAAACAAACAAACAAAATATGGAGGCCCAACAACTGGCTATAGATTCCTGGCTGTATATTATATCTGTCAACGCAAGGACACCTCACATGGTGTAATTCTCAGCAGGTACCCTTATGCTTATGGCCTTGTGCCACATCAAAATTAAGCTTTGTAAATAACTATATCTGCCCACGCATAGCGTTCCAAAAGCAAAACCCGCTCTCGAGTGGAAATAATGAAATATTCTCACGATTATAAAATGTTGTATTTCAATTTGGCATATGATAAGCAGAAACACCTACTCTTATGGATATTGGGAAATGATTTTTAGGCAAATAAGAAAAATATTTATTTTATCTGGGGGGTAATTGGTTGGTTGGATTTTACGGTATGTCAACGCTTGTTGGATTATTTCATGCCGAAGACATTTTGTTTTATTCATACTTGTTGGTTACTCAATTAGAAAAAAAAAAAAAAAATTAACGGCTTTCTGTAATATTCCATGGAAAGTCTCACCCGTGATATGAAAAGGGGCCATCCCTTCAGAAATACAGGGGATTGACAATAATCTTATGCAACCGCATAGATTATGTAACATTTTTTCTAGATATTGTTGGTTTTATTCCTTTCATATTCTGAGTTGAGATAACATACTTTTAATTCGTAGTGTATAATAAACCAACGCTCAGTCTGAAATATCAAACTTAGAGGTTCAAAGGGTTAAATTGGACACAGCCATAGTTTGTAATTTATTTGGCCTGAAATAAAAAGATGGTTATGTAATATTCTGAATTAAAAACTGTCTAGTCAGCCATGGATATTAAGTTTATTAATAATTTTACAGTGTTTTTATATTATAGTGTTTTGTCTAAAAACTAATTATGTTTTTTTTTTCTTTTTTTCCTTTGTTCATCTTTGAACTTCAGGGAAAAGATTGGTGTAAAAACAAGTGAAAAAAAAAAGAAAGAAAAAAAGATTAGATTATTGATGAAAAGTAATCTACTCAATGTCCGGCTATGACAATGCACTATAGATTACTAGTTAATATAGTCAAATTACTAGAAGTAACTAGAATATGTCCAGAGACAAGAACATGACTTATAAACCTCCTTGTCAGCTGGGGCTGTATAATTCCTAATTAATATAGTCAAGTTACTAGCAGTAACTAGAATTTATTTTACATGAATCATATCTTAAAACTTTAGCTCTCAGTTTTTAATGTGGTCACTAAACATTTTAAATCGCTCTAAATCACAGCTAAACCAGCTCTAGAGTTGATCCCCAACAATTTCAAGATACCATATACTGACTTGAAAGCTAAAATTAATAGATTCCTTCATAAAAAATAGCAACAGCACTGGAATAACAACATCCACAATAAACTCTTCCTAATCAAACCCACTTTGGGAGACTGGAGACCAACGGAAAGTCTAGAAAGGAACAAGTCATTGTGTCCTGAATATGCATTTGTCACACAAGACTAATGTACTCCTATATACTCAAACATGAACAACAACCACAATGTCAAACATGTCAAACACCTTTGACTGTCAAAAATTTATTCATGGAATGCAGGTTTTTTGCTCACATCAGAAACCATTATTTCAAAGCAAACAATATGAAAGATCGATTTGAAAATGTCAACATGGAGGATATTCTCTCCTTTTTGAGGGAAATAAAATTATACCATAGAATACAGACATGAACGTAATCAATACCATACAACATGATCCCCAATGGTGCTAACACATTGTTAAAACCAATTAGTATAAATATAAATACACGACATATATTACTTCCTGTTTTGCATGACATAAACCCAGACGGGTTGATATGCCGTTAAAACAACCAACCAACCAACTAAACATTTTAAAAATCTGACATGTTTTTTTAATAATAAAAGTGAATTGTATATTCTTATTTTCTCTAAAATATGGAACTTATCTTTGAAGTAAGACTCTGGTTAAATTTGAATTTGGCAATTTTATTTGTTTGTATAAGGAATTATGAAGTAGAATGTTATGCTCAGCCAGTAGAGCATCCGGCTCGGAACCACAAGGTTCAGGGTTCAATACCGGCCCTCACCAATTGAATAGTAATATAGTTTGTGATTCATTATTAATACTATAGCATATAACTGAAAGATTACTCTTGAATAGTAATATAGTTTGTGATTCATTATTAATACTATAACATATAACTAAAAGATTACTATTGAATAATAATAATATAGTTTGTGATTCATTATTAATACTATAACATATAACTAAAAGATTACTATTGAATAGTAATATAGTTTGTGATTCATTATTAATACTATAACATATAACTAAAAGATTACTATTGAATAGTAATATAGTTTGTGATTCATTATTAATACTATAACATATAACTAAAAGATTACTATTGAATAGTAATTTATTTTGTGATTCATTATTAATACTATAACATATAACTAAAAGATTACTATTGAATATTATTGTGATTCATTATTAATACTATAACATATAACTAAAAGATTACTATTGAATATTAATAAAGTTTGTGATTCATTATTAATACTATAACATATAACTAAAAGATTACTATTGAATAGTAATATAGTTTGTGATACATTATTAATACTATAACATATAACTGAAAGATTATTATTGAATAGTAATATAGTTTGTGATTCATTTTTAATACTATAACATATACCTCAAAGATTACTATTGAATAATAATATAGTCTGTAATTCATTATTAATCCTATAATGTATAACTAAAAGGTTATTGAAGGGTAATATAGTTTCTGATTCATTATTAATTCTATAAAATATAATTAAAGATTATTATTGAAGAAAAATATTGGAGTCAGTCAGTCTGCTTTAATCTAATCCGCATCTTTTTGTTTCCATATTTTATCTTAATATCAAATTGGCTCTAAACGGAGATATATTAAAATAACTGGCTTATTGTTTGGTATTTTGAAATTAGTATGATCTTCATGCATTAGAAATTTAATTTGTTTTCTACTTTTTTTGATTATCTTTCCATGAGAATTACGTCAACAATTTCATTGCACAGGATAAAGCAGTATAATCAAAAGAAGCTACATGAATAAATTGTCTTTCTCAATAAGCTGATTTTCATTATTTCAAGTTGCTCGGTCGCTTGGTTGGTTGGTTTTTTACAGATGTATATCCACAGGTCGTGCTAGTCTTATTATAATGGAGATTGTGTGTTTTTCTGTCTGTAACCGAAACTATATTACTAATCGAGTCACAATTAACATAGTTATTTACATCACATTCTTCATGATTTTATTTATATTCAAACCTCAATTATTAATAAAATTGCTTCACCTTTTTATTAGTGTTGTCCATATCTACCTACTAATAACATGCTATTGTATTTATATATACAAAAAATAGCGGTTTACAGTGTGAATGGGAAGGCTAATTTACATATTGATATTAAAAATGTGATTTTATTAAATATGTGCTTAGTATTATTGATTTCTAACTGTTTGGTTTTATTTTAATGGATATAAGCAAAAATCTCTTCAATGAATCTTAAATGAAATCCATTAACAAGAAAAAATAACTGTCATTTTATTCTTTATTTCCTAATTTAACTAAATAGTTAAATAAGTAAAATTCAGCAATGAAAGACGGCAGTGATAGAAGAGTAAGTTTTATTTCTATTTTTCTATTATACCCCTACTCTGTTACATATCTTTTTGTCTGCCTCTAATTTAATACGATATTTCATTACATTAAAACTTAAATACTTTCACCCGGAGGGTGCATATATTTGCTAGTTGTTATAATTATTATTATTATAAGTTTAAAGTTAATACTATTAATCTTTTGGTTTATCTACAAGTAAAATGCACTAAAAATGAAATGTTATGTCTTGCTGTAGAGGAATTTAAATTGCAATTAAATATCTTTGCTTTTTAATTACATTTGTGCATAATGACACTTAGTTGTAAATATGCAGTAGTGCACATATAGATCTAACTATAACATATAATTCATATCAATACAAGAATACATAGATATGTATGTAGAATTAAAATATCTGATAGCCCTTTCAGTGGAGCTTAGAATACACAAACTTCATCCCTTGCAGAGGGATAAAAACACCACCTTTACAAAAGGGTATCCTGGGTATGATATCAAACTGAATCTGGTGATGAGGCTACAGGTCTAGAGTTCTGGGGGAGTTGGAAGTCAATATACACACGTCTATATATATATATATATATATATATATATATATATATATATATATATATATATATAGGGTGTTAGAAAAAGTAACTACAAAATTAAATAGGCATGGAAATTACACTACTGTCAAGTTTCACTCAAAATAACTGCCATTAGCATCGATCACAGCCTCAATCCTGCTCTGGAACTTGAACAGGCTCATGTTAGTTTCTCTGGAAAGGGTGTTGGGTTATTTCTCTGAATGTTTGAGATGAGGCTTGATGATTAGTATTATCTGCGTTATTCGGACTATTGTCCCCATCTTTATTGTTATTTGTACAATGTTTCGGCCGATATGCCCTCCGACCTTCTTCAGGTATTTCTTGTTGAAAAGAAGGTTTCCGAGTCCGAGAAGGTTCCCGAGTCCAACAAGAAATACCTGAAGAAGGCCGGAGGGCATATCGGCCGAAACGTTGTACAAATAACAATAAAGATGGGGACAATAGTCCGAATAATGCAGTTGTTGGGTTATTTTAAATCCCAGTCAGTTTAACAATTATGGCCTCCAATGGTAAAAAAAAAATCTATGTTCACATGAAAATGTCAATAGTAGTAGCACGTAGCTTTCAGGGTGGTGACCTGAAAATGCATAATCTATGGTAGCATAGATTATTGACAACACTGTGTAGCAGGAATACAAAGAACCCAAATGGAAAGTTACAGACCGTTTGGGAACTTTTGACCCCAGAGGCAGGAAAACCGCAAATCACGTGAAGTCATGTGAGAGCTAGTTAGATCCTCAGTTCCAGGCAGGGTGTTGGTGAAGAGAGACGTCTTTTACCTTAGTGACTCACCTGCACCTGTGCTGTGTTAGATAGTAAAGAAAAGTTAGTTAGGAATAAAAGTTTAAAAAACAAGTATTTTTCTGTTGTGTTATTTTTGTATTCTCTTCTATTAAGTTTTCTCATGTAATAAAATATCATTGTTATCACTTCATCAGCAATTTATTGCATAATCTAAGGTAGCATAGATTATTGACAACACTGTGTAGCGGGAATACAAAGAACCCAAATGGAAAGTTACAGACCGTTTGGGAACTTTTGACCCCAGAGGCATAAAAACCGCAAATTACGTGAAGTCACATGAGAGCTAGTTAGATCCTCAGTTCCAGGCAGGATGTTGGCAGAGAGAGATGTCTTTTGCCTTAGCTGGAACTCAACTGTGCGCGCTGTGTTAGATAGTAAAGAAACTTAGTTAAGAATAAAGTTATAAAAAGTAACATGGCGTTGTTGGTTGATGCATGTTGATTAGTTAGAAGACCGGCCAAGAGATGAAGAATCAACAACAACATTGAATCCAATATGGTGAGAAGGAATAGAAAGAAGCAACAAGCAAGAAAACTAAGTGATCACAAATGGCCAAAGAAAGAAAGAAAGTTATGCATCTCATCTCTCTTGATAATCTGTCTACCTCTCTCACTCTCCCTCTAACAAAAGAACATTGTGTATATAACCAAGATGGGTATATAACAATGTCAGATTCAGGTCGGGTTGCTAAAGTGGAATATTGCAACCACCTGGGTTCTATCCTTAAGCATCACAGGTCGCCACCCATGGCCAACAGGTGGCCCTATTGGGGAGTTTTACCAGTCTGCAGAGGTGCAGTCAGTGCATTCTAACGCTCCAGCCAACAGGTTGGTTGGTGTAGATGTAAACAGTTTTTGGGTTAAATCCCAGTCAGTTTAACAATTATGGCCTCCAATGGTAAAAAAAATCTGTTCACATGAAAATATCAAGACTAGTAGCACGTAGCTTTCAGGGTGGTGACCTGAAAATGTCAGATTTAGGTCGGGTTGCTATCAGAGCTGATATGATGCACGAGAACCTGTAATCAGCAATGAAGATGTATCATAGACAACCATCCTGTACATTTTCAAAAGATGTATCTTACAACTCTTCACAATCATTTTAAACAGGTTGGTTGGGATTTACGGCATGTCAAGTCATTGGGTTTTTATGCTTAAGATGTTTTCTTTTATTCATTCTGGATGGGTACTCAATTTAAAAAAAAATTCAATTTCTTTTTTCTTTTTAAACACATTTTTTAAGACTTGTTTTGTTCTATCTAACCCATAGATAGGACCCCTAACAGGTGCTACCACTTCAGGTCAGAGTGGACCTGGGAGTAATGGTGATAAAGAGGTACTCCACATTCCCTAGAAATCCAGAACAGGAACTTCACCAGGACCCAGGACATGAAGACCCCCAGGCAATGCCTTTTAGCACATATATGATGAAAAGGTCTTGGGCTTGGTGTTACATAATCATTAGATACCTAATGATTATGACAATAGTGTAGAAATCATAATAGCTGATGGCCTTGAGAGTGAGTGACAGCGTTTGACCTTACTCTGACCTTGCGGTCTGGGGATGATCGTGAGAACTGGAAGGTGATAGAAAGCCCCCTTCCGGTTTAAGGATACTAAGTAAGCAACTTAGTCAGTTAGAACTTAGAAGCCAAGCTAGCAAGATGTGAGTCTCACTGCGTGATTGTCTGGTCTGGGGAGCTACGAATAAAGTAACATCATCGTAAATCGAAGTCTTGTGGTTATTACTAAAAACTAACAATGGCATAAGGCTTCTGATAAGGAGTGATCCCCAACCGAAACCAGACCCGGAATCCTCAATAGAAGACCAGACGAGACCTTAGAAGATATACCAGATCCGGCCAGAAGAATAGACCAGAGTAAGAAGTAAGAGAAGTATATAACATATAGATATTTAGTGCCCGTAAAGAGGGTATACAACATTGGCATAAGGGCAATAGGGTTGGGACAATCATTGATTGGTTTGTCTTTATAGGATGTAAACACTTGTTATAATATTTCATGCCAAAGTCAGTTTAATAATTATTGCCTCTAATGGTAAAAATTAAAAAAATCTATTATCATAATCATTTTAAAAAGGTAAATACTCCATACTTAGTTGCAATATACTGATAGTCAATGTATTGATAAAATTCATTATCATCTCTCTTTATATGTACAGATCACGTTCTGTGAAGTAATTCATCTGACAGTTCCCAAAAATTTCCCTCTTAAATTTTCTTTTCTTACCATTATTTCGGAAACCATCCAACTAGAGTCTAATTGTTTTTACACTATTGTTGCTTTTGATCTGATTAGGCAATTTGTTCCAAAAGTATATTTCGCTATTAGCAAAAAAAAAAAAAATCCAATTGGTTAATAGACTTAGTTTTTGAAATCTGCCTTGACTGTAAATTTCCAGTTCAAGGAGAAATATTAAAAAAATGTCTACCTTAATTAGAAATTCCATTAATTATTTTGAAAGTTTCAATTAGATCATCTCTCATTTTTCTTTCGCGTAAAGAAGTTAATCCTAATTTCTCTAATCTCTCCCTGTTGCTGTAATCTTTTACGCTTTTAAAAAAAATCTTTTATTTAGTCTTTTTCTATTTCTTGTTCTTTCTCTTCTTTTCCACTCTCACAATACTTGAGTCATCTCCCTTCTCTGCATCACTTCACATTCTTCCACATTTTAAAATTTTTCTTTTCTTCTATCAAAAATATACGCCATCAGGCACCAGTGTTTCATGTTTGTTTGTTTGTGCAAGAAATTCAATTTTCACCATACAACGAAATGGTATATGCACAAACCTAAACCTGTCATAGATATTGAGACGCACAAAATTCTCTGGTATTTCAAGGTACAGATGGATCACCTAATCCCTGCCAGGAGACTGGATCTAGTATTTATTGACAAGCTGACCACCGAGTGAAAATAAAAGAAAGCGAAAAGATAGACAAATACTTAGACCTTGCCAGAGAGCTGAGGAAGCTGACCACCAAGTGAAAATAAAAGAAAGCGAAAAGATAGACAAATACTTAGACCTTGCCAGAGAACTGAGGAAGCTGACCACCAAGTGAAAATAAAAGAAAGCGAAAATAGACAAATACTTAGACCTTGCCAGAGAACTGAGGAAGCTGACCACCAAGTGAAAATAAAAGAAAGCGAAAAGATAGACAAATACTTAGACCTTGCCAGAGAACTGAGGAAGCTGACCACCAAGTGAAAATAAAAGAAAGCGAAAAGATAGACAAATACTTAGACCATGCCAGAGAACTGAGGAAGCTGTGGAACATGAAGGTGAAGGTCGTACTAATCATAATTGGTGCCCTTGGAACGATCCCCAAAGCTCTGAAAAAGAATTTCGGTGAACTAGAAATCAGAGGAAGAATCGAGACCATCCAAACTACAGCACTGTTGGGATTGGCTAGAATACTCAGAAGAGTCCTGGAGACCTGAGGAGACTTGCTGTCACTCAGCTTCCAGTCAACCACCAGCTATGGTAGGTGTGAAAAACTAAATAATAATAATAATAATAATATATTTTAATATTGTGAACACATGAGGGTGACATGCAGGAAAATAGAGTGAGAACAGCACAATGCTATACATAACAGATATTAATTTGGATGTCATTTCCAAGGTGATTTGTCTGATGAGAAGCATCTAATGCTTTGAAACCAGTGGTAACAAAAACCTATTGAATGTATAGATACTAATAATAAATTAGTGTGTATATATATATGAGCCCCCCATATCTGTCCAGAGTCCCTGAGTAGGAGGGGGCAAAACTCTCCACTGGGTTGCTGTTTCTAATTTTTTTTGTCATTTCCTTTTATTTGTAGATGTTCTGTTTTAATGAGAAATATTTGTTTGTTTGTTTATTGATTTTAACGGCATATCAACCCATCTAGGGTTATGTCATGCCTAACGATTAGGAAGTTATACATATTGTGTATTTATATTTATACTTTTTAGTAATTGGTTTTAACAATGTGTTAGCATTATTGGGGATTATGTTATATGGTATTGATTAGTTTCATGTCTATATTCTATGGTATAATTTTATTTCCCTCATAAAAGAGAATATCCTCCATGTTGACATTTTCAAACAGATCTTTCATATTGTTTGTTTTAAAATAACGGTTTCTGATGTGAGCAAAAAACCTGCATTCCATGAATAAGTGTTTAACAGTCAAAGGTGTTTGACATGTTTCACATTGTGGTTGTTGTTCTTGTTTGAGTATATTGGAGTGCATAAGTCTTGTATGACCAATGCGTAATCGGGATACAATGACTTGTTCCTTTCTAGACTTCCTTAAAGTTGGTCTCCAGCCTCCCAAAGTGGCTTTGATTAAGAAGAGTTTATTGTGGATGTTGTTATTCCAGTGTTGTTGCCAATTGGTTTTAACAATGTGTTAGCATTATTGGGGATTATGTTGTATGGTTTTGACTTGTTTCATGTCTATATTCTATGGTATAATTTTATTTCCCTCATAAAAGAGAATATCCTCCATGTTGACATTTTCAAACAGATCTTTCATATTGTTTGCTTTAAAATAACAGTTTCTGATGTGAGCAAAAAAACTGCATTCCATGAATAAGTGTTTAACTGTCAAAGGTGTTTGACATGTTCCATATTGTAGTTGTTGTTTTTCTGTTGTATCGTTGAGGTGGTAAAAGATACACAGAGAAATAGTGTGCTTGAAATATATTTTATTCAGCACTTGTATCTGGTGTTAACAGATACTTATTACATAAAAACAAGATGTAGAACAATTCACAAAGACAAACTTACAAGAATGAGGAGGGTCAAATGTGTGTAATCAAACGCAGTGATTTTGTCCGAATATAATTTTCCGTTTCTGTCACTGCTATGTCAACTATTATAGGCTATGAGCCAGTCCATCCTGTAGGGGTTTTAACTCCTCTACAACAGTTTTAATGAATATAAAGTGGAGGTTCAATTTTCTATTGTTATGAAGTAATAAACCGATCCCTCCAGAATTATTGCATATTACTATAAGATTCTAATAAATATAAAGTGGAGGTTCAATTTTCTATTGTAATCAAGTAATAAACTGATCCCTCCAAAATTACTTCATATTACTATATGATTCTAATAAATATAAAGTGGAGGTTCAATTTTCTATTGTAATCAAGTAATAAACTGATCCCTCCAAAATTACTGCATATTACAATAAGATTCTAATAGATATAAAGTGGAGGTTCAATTTTCTATTGTAATCAAGTAATAAACTGATCCCTCCAAAATTACTGCATATTACTATGTGATTCTAATAAATATAAAGTGGAGGTTCAATTTTCTATTGTAATCAAGTAATGAACTGATCCCTCCAAAATTACTTCATATTACTATATGATTCTAATAAATATAAAGTGGAGGTTCAATTTTCTATTGTAATCAAGTAATGAACTGATCCCTCCAAAATTACTGCATATTACTATAAGATTCTAATAAATATAAAGTGGAGGTTCAATTTTCTAATGTAATCAAGTAATAAACTGATCCCTCCAAAATTATTGCATATTACTATAAGATTCTAATAAATATAAAGTGGAGGTTCAATTTTCTATTGTAATCAAGTAATAAACTGATCCCTCCAAAATTACTTCATATTACTATATGATTCTAATAAATATAAAGTGGAGGTTCAATTTTCTATTGTAATCAAGTAATAAACTGATCCCTCCAGAATAACTGCATATTACTATATGATTCTACTCCCAATATTTTTTTCTTTTTTTTCTCATGTCATTTGTAAGGATTTCAGTCAAGTGATGCTCCTTTATTCTCCACCCACCAACATGACTGATACAACGATCTTGTCTATAGAAACAGAAATGCCAATGCATGTGGAGACAATCTTTTCATTTGTCAAAGGCAGCAGCCCCTCCCCCACAATTGAAAGATTGGTACCACCCAATCATCCTATCTCCATTTGGCCTTGTGCTGTATGAAAATAAGCTCAAAGAAAAAAAAGGGGGTGTTGTCAGTTTCTAAGTGTCCAATATCATCATGGATAGAATAAATAATGAAAAATGGCTTCAGTTGATATTTTATAAAAGAAGTTAAAAAAGACGAACAGAAAAGGAAGAATAGAAAAACGAAATAAAAAAAGATGAAAAATATTTATAAAATAAGGGATATTAAAAAATAAATAAATCCAAAAATAAAAAGATATAAAAATAAAAAAACATAAAAAATAAAAAGATATAAAAATACAAAAAATACAAAAATAAAAAAATAAAAAAAATAAAAAATATAAAAATCCAAAAATAAATAAATACAAAAATAAAAAGATATAAAAATAAAAAACATAAAAAATATAAAAATAAAAAATAAAATATACAAAAATAAAAACATAAAAAAATAAAAAATCTAAAAATACAAAAATAAAAAAGGTATAAAAATAAAAAATCTAAAAATAAAAAATCTAGAAAAAAAAAAGAAAAGAAAAAATCTAGAAAAATCTAAAAAAATATACAAAAATAAAAAATAAATAAAAAAAACAATTGGCAGACTGAAACGACGCTCTGCCCATATTTTTTTTTCTTCATTCTTTGTGAATTGTCGATCAAATCATTCATCGCTCAACAGCCACCCATTTTTCTTTTTTTTTGTATTTTGACTTTCCTTACAATGCAAATATTTGTTTGTCTGTTTGTTTATTTTTCTTCCTTCCACGACTCTGAGTTGCACATTTATTATATTTATTTTGGACATTTCTCATGTTTCCCATGCATGTCAGTTATTGTCAGAATTTGTAGCTGTTGTCTTTATTTATTGTATTACATTCTCGTTCTGCTTTATGTTTCTCAAATAATCATTCATTTTCTTTCTATTTTTTTCATCTTTCACTTGCCAAGCTCAGTATTAAAGAGCAATAAAAGTCAGTAAAAATATAAAGACGAGAAGAATAAACACGGAAATATTTTTTTTAAATTCTACACATATCTCTAAATCAAATACTAGTTATTTCCAAGAATTATTTGGTTCATTTTGTGTGAATCTTTGAGACACGTCTTAATAATATTTATTATTTTGATTTGGTTTCTATTCATCTGAATTTTTGAGATGAGGCTTGATAAGATGTATCTTTATTGTAAAATATCTCTAAATCAAATACTAGTTATTTCCAAGAATTATTTGGTTCATTTTGTGTGAATCTTTGAGTCACGTCTTAATAATATTTATTATTTTGATTTGGTTTCTATTCATCTGAATTTTTGAGATGAGGCTTGATAAGATGTATCTTTATTGTAAAATATCTCTAAATCAAATACTAGTTATTTCCAAGAATTATTTGGTTCATTTTGTGTGAATCTTTGAGACACGTCTTAATAATATGTATTATTTTGATTTGGTTTCTATTCATCAGAATTTTTGAGATGAGGCTTGATAAGATGTATCACTTTGATTTTTGGACTGTTATCCCCATCTTTATTGTGAAATACTACACATCTTATTATAATGGAGATTGTGTGTTTTTCTGTCTGTAACCGAAACTATATTACTACTCAAGTTACAATTCCCTTCGTTATTTACATCATATTCTCTATGATTTTATTTATATTTAAACCTCAATTATTAATAAAATTGCTCCACCTTTTTATTAGTGTTGTCCATATCCACATACAAATAACATGCAATTGTATCTATATATACAAAAAATAGCGGTTTACAGTGTTAATGGGAAGGCTAATTTGCATATTGATATTAAAAAAATTGATTTTAATAAATATCTTAGTATTATTGATTTCTTATTGAATATGAGCAAAAATCTCGGGATAAATCTTAAAAGAAATCCATTAACAAGAAGAAATAACTAATATTATTCTTTACTTCCTATTTTAACTAAATAGTTAAATTAGGAAAATTTACCAATGAAAGATGGGAGTAAGTGCAAATGATGGAAGAGTTAGTTTCAAAGTTGTTCTATTTTTCAATCATACCCCCTCTGTTCCAAATATTTTATCTGAATTCTTATTCAGTTTCATTAGCCTTTCTAATTTAACATATTTTATTATATTAAAATTTAAATACTTGCACCCGGAGGGTGCATATATTTGCTAGTATCTCTAAATCAAATACTGGTTACTTTCATGA
Organism: Doryteuthis pealeii; assembly: GCA_023376005.1. Lineage (NCBI taxonomy): Eukaryota > Metazoa > Mollusca > Cephalopoda > Myopsida > Loliginidae > Doryteuthis > Doryteuthis pealeii. Next base: position 73,019,609 of record CM042166.1, read on the forward strand.
ACCATTTGGTTCCTATCTATATGAATTAGTGAGACAAAGCATAATATGTATATTTTTTTTTTTTTTTTTACTGAAAACTGAAAGACTATGTACAGCAGAAAAAATTTTATTGGGGAAAAGTTTTTTAAGAAAAGTACAAACTTGGAAATCCTACATTACTCTAACATAAGTTACTCCTGTTGGCGGGGCTTAGAACATGTTGACTGTAGGTCAATCAGGGACTAAGACCCCCTAAAACGGGGGGAGTGTTCTGAGTATGACATTAAATTGCATATGATGGATATCTGGGGAGGATGAAGTACCCCTTCATTGCTATTAAACCCAGATCCACAATGATCTGGAGAGGTAGTACCTGCGAGAGTACTCTAAATTGGTCATATAGATATGTTTAAGAATCATTAGTATTCGATTATTTCTTTCAACTCTCTTTTCTTTCTTTTTTCTATACACTCTCTTTTCTTTCATTCTTTCTTTCTTTCTTTCATTCCTTTCTTTCTCTCTCTCTTTCTTTTTTTCATCTTTATTGTGAAACAATACAAATATCTGTAAATCATTTTTGAGATGAGGCTTAATAATATGAATCATTTTGATTTTTAAGACTGTTATCCTCCTATTTATTGTGAAATACTACAAACATCTCTAAATCAACTCCTAATAACTTCCAAGTATTATTTGGTTTCTTTTAGTGCAAATTCAAGGGCTGGGTTAGCTCACTCGGTAGAGTCTTCGGCTAGAAACCACAAGGTTCCTAGTTCAAAACCGGCCCTTGCCAACAGGTCCTGCTAGTTAAACATTAATATCTGTGGTGTCTTTTACTTAATTTGTATTTGTTTATAAACTAGATGGGCTGGGTTAGCTTGGTCGGTAGAGTGTTCGGCTAGAAACCACAAGGTTCCTAGTTCAAAACTGGCCCTTGCCAACTCAGCATATGAGTAGCACAGGGATCTGTGTGGTAAAGTAAGGAGCTGATGGTAGGTATGGCACCACACCTCAGACATAAAACCCATCTCCTTGATCTAGCACTAGTGAAAAGGGGGATAGACTCCCTCGCTGATTGGCTATTACCGACTTTAGGCCAGCCTGACGACTTTACTTACTTATTTTGATTTAATTCCTATTTATCAGAATTTTTTTTAGATGAGGCTTAATGATATGTATTACCTTGGTTTTTTGGACTGTTATCCTCATCTTTATTGTAAGTAAAGTAAGTTGTCAGGGTGGCCTAAAGTCGGTATCTGCCAGATAGTGATTTTTTTTTTTTTTTAGATATAATGACCTGAAACCATACAACTGTGTTAAAATTATTTGTAAAGTAAGTAATGCTGTTGGGGGGCCCTAAAGTCGGCATCAGCCAATCAGTGAAGGAATCTATCCCCTTTTCACTAGCACTATACCAAGGAGATTGTTTGGGCATCTGAGGTAGAGCGCCACACCAACTATCAGTTCCTTACTTTACCACACAGATCCCTGTGCTACTCATACACTGAGTTGCCGAGGGTTGGTATTGAACTAGAGACCTCGTGGTTCCTAGTCGGATACTCTAGCAACTGAGCTATACTACAAATAACTCTAAATCAAATACCAGTTTCTTCTAAGTAGTATTTGGTTCCTATTTATATCAATTTGTGAGACGAAGCATAATAATATGTTCGGCTAGAAACCACAAGGTTCCTAGTTCGATACTGGTCCCCGCGAACTCAGCGTATGAGTAGCACAGGGATCTGTGCGGTAAAGTAAAGAGCTGATGGTAGGTGTGGTGCTCCACCTCAGATGCTAAAACAATCTCCTTGGTCTAGCGCTATTGAAAAGGGGATAGACTCCCTCGCTGACTGGCTGATACTGACATTAGGCCGCCCCGACGACTTTACTTTTTTTTTTTACTTATAGTGAAAGACTACAGATATCGCTCAATCTAATGCTAGTTACTTCCAAGAACTATTTGGCTCCTTTTTGAGTGAATTTTTGAGACAGGTCTTAATAATATGCATTATTTTGATTTGGTTCCTATTCATCTGAATTTTTGGGATGAGGCTTGATAAGTTGTATTACTTTGATTTTTAAGACTGTTATCCTCATCTTTATTGTGAAATACTACAAATATTTCTAAATCAAATACTGGTAACTTCCAATTATTATTCCCTTCCATAAAGACCTTGGAAAAAAAACAAAAAACAATATTCTTAATCAATTTAATAAAATACTACAAATTATCTAAATCATTTTTGGTAAGCACAAATATCTCTAAACAATTTTTAAGATGAGGCTTAATAATATATATCATTTTGATTTTTAAGACTGTTATCCTCATCTTTATTGTGAACTACTACAAATATTTCTAAATCAAATACTGGTTACATCCAAGTACTATTTGGTTCCTTTTTGTGTGAAGTTTTGAGACGAATGTTGATGATATGTATTACTTAAATATTTTGGACCAAGTCACCAATAGGCACACCAGCCAAGATCAGTTGTGAAAGGAACTGAATTTTGCTTTTCATCGGTTGTTAGAAAACAAAATCAACAGACGATACAAACCAAAGTTATGTTTTTATACTAAAATATAAACAATATTGGTTTATCTTTAAAGCAAAATTATTTTTTTCGCATAATTTTTAAAATTAAAATCAAAAACTATTTTAGGGTTGGGGGCTACTATAAGGGCAATAGGGTTGGGTCAATCATATAGGTGCTGGGGGGGGGGGGCTCTCCAACTGCCCGTCTAGCCCAAGTAAGGGCCTACGGGAAGTGTTGCATGTCATGGACTGCCCAACCACCTGGGTCCTGTCCTTAAGCATCATGGTCACTCACGACCTATTGGGGGAGTCTTACCCCTCTGCAGAGGTGCAGTCGGTTTATTTTAATGCCCCAGCCAATAGGGTGGCAAAATATTCAAAATGATTTCCCAAGTTTAAGTTTTCCCAAGGCAACCAGTCTAAGAGAAGGAAAACTCTGAATTCAAACCAGCTGTACTCTGCATAGAAATTGAACTTGTGTCACATGGTAGAGGAGTTGGGTAAATACGTACTGTCTGACCTTTTTGAGTGTCATTTGTTTGAAATTTCTGAGAAAAGATACCTTTAAATTTATTGTCTACAAATTTTCTAATGCAAAATAATTTTTTTTTGTTTATTTAAACTAATAACCTTTTCATACTATCATTTTTCATAAATTCTTCTGTTTCTTTAGATTTTCAAAAATTTTTATATAAAAAAAATGTTCTTCTTGAAATAGCGCAAAGGTTGGCGTGACAAAATCTATAAAGGAATTAAAAAGCGTCAGTTTTCTATGGAAAATTTTTATTCATGCCTATCTATTAGTTTGACAGAACAATATTTATAATATATATATATATATATATATATATATATATAATATATATATTATATGTATATGTACCACCTTATCAAAATATATATGGTAGATCAAAGAAAAAACGGGCAGAACACCTACAATAAAATGGGAAATAATAAAAAAAGCCCAGGCATACAAAGGCAGACAACGTAAATGCGATCTCTGCTTAGAAGAAAAGTTGTGTATATTACAAAATGCAAGCAATAACTTGTTAAATAAGAGAAGTGAACTCGTTTCGAAATGTAGGCATTTGAACAAATTTTTACTGTGTCACTTACCACCTGACCCTAATTGATCCCTGAATTTTCGCTCTCCTTTTATTTATTTAAAAAAAAAAAAAAAAAAAAATTCATCTGAACACCGCGTGCATTAACACCAATGCGGGTTTGTTTGATTATAATGTTTTTTAAATACAAATTTAACATCATGACATTACATCACGTGAACACGATCCACGTCACATAAACGTTAAACAAGCCACAGTTTGAAAAAACAATATTTGGCTTTACATTTCCTATCGCGTGAAAAACGCTTCATATAAACGCTAAAAAATTTGATTTTTAACATCTCAACCATTTCACGACTGGTTTTTGACATCTCAACCACTGATCTCATCTGATGATTGGATTACCATGAAACTTTAAGTTATGAGTGTGAAACCATAATATTACCATTGATTATAAATCTGCTCTGCTTTATTAGCATTGAGCACCTTTCCATGCAAATACTTTTCTTATTTTTTCATTCACTATTCATTATATATATATATATATATATATATATAGGAAGGTTGTAGTAAATCCAACAGAATGTGGTAAGGATAAAGGAAAAATGGATAAAAAGGAATAACTCAAAACAAATAGATGTGGAGATATATTTCATTCTGCATTAAGCAGTACTTCTTCAGTCCTAAGAAGTACTGCTTAACGCAGAACGAAATATATCTCCACATCTATTTGTTTTGAGTTATTCCTTTTTGTCTATTTTTCCTTTATCCTTACAACATATATATATAATAGATAAGCAATACCAGATAATCAGGATTTACATTTTTGCATTTAATCTTGGATGATTTGGACGGTCTCATTTTTAAGCCAAGAGTATTGCAAGATGATAACGATCGTACAATTAAGGAACATGAGTATTAATATATAGATTTTGAGTCAATAATAATGCTGGAATAATGTTTTTTTTATGGTTAACCAGAGCATCTTTTAGATTAACATGCTTTTCTAATTGTGACAGAGAACACAAGGTGAGTGGCGAAGGTCAAGGCCTGCCGTATTCTTGAAGGAAGCGGGCTAGGCTTTGCCTGGCATGTAGGACTGTAGAATCGAACCCGCTTTCTTCAGAATGCGAACGGGTGACACATTGGCACGAAGTCGAAATGCTACAGTCCAGATGTAAGCGCCAGGTGCCCAGATGATAGCTAAGAGAATTCTGGCGGCCGGGATTGGCTCGACAATCTCGTGTGTGGGGCGCAGACATCCGGATGTTGAGGGGAAACTAATATAAGTAGAAGTGGGGTGATGGAAGGAGTTGAATTGCAATTATGAGTTACTGAAGATTTTACGACGATGTATTTT
>CM042166.1:73029545-73099545 GCA_023376005.1 Doryteuthis pealeii
GCCGCCCTGACGTCTTTACTTTACTATGTCAAGATATATTTTCCCAATATACCTACATATTTTGAAGTGTTCAGATCAGAAAAATCAATTATTTGTGTACGTGGTTGTGTCATATACACAAACATCAGTGCCGCATGACAAAAGCCTCATATCTTAAAATATGGTTGATTAGCCACGTTGTCTCTTCTTTCCAACGGACAAGTGTGTGATACAAATTTAAGTATCAGAATCAACAAGGAAATAACTTTGTTTTAGACTTGCTCAGCCATAGGAGCATTGAGCACTTTTTTAATGCAACTTTTCTAAATTGTATTTTATCTACTTTCATTTGATATATATATATATATATATATATACATATATATATATATATATATATATATATATATGGAAATACGATGAGGAAATTAATCTGACAATATGAGAAGAAAATATTTTAAAGATATAACAAACACAGGATGTTATGATCAGGAAACAATTTTTAGTGTCAATACTTAAGCATTTTGGTATATTGTACCATCTTCAGGACACTGTTAGGTAATGTTTTCGTAAACAAACGCGCATATAAAAATTAACAGTTAATAGCATCAGATTCACACTATCACTATACACTTAACATCCTTCATTTTGTTCCTCACATAAACATTACCTAACAGTGTCCTGAAGATGGTACAAAATACCGAAATGCTTAAGTATTGACACTAAAAATTGTTTCCTGATCATAACATCCTGTGTTTGTTATATTTTAAAAATATTTTCTTCTCATATATATATATATAACACTAAAAGTGGAGGAATCATATGTAATTAGGGAGAATATTTTATTAAGGAATAAAATATAAATAAATGGGGGGGGGTACACGAAGGCCTTTTCAACCAGTACTTTGACGTCACCGGTGTATCACTTGAAAACCTATTCATATATATATTATATATAATATATATATATATATATTACTGTGGTATGTACAGAAATAACCTACTTGAGCTTCAACATAAGGATCTTCAGGGTTAAATCCACTGAAGTAATCAAGATATTGATTAATTACAGTTAACTGCTGGAGTTTATGATGTAGTTATGACTGTTGAAATGCTGATTTAAAGCATCAACAGACGCAATGGGGTTTTTTGTGTCACATTTCTTTTCTTTCTTTTTTTTTCAAAAGGATCAAATACTGACATTAAAAAATTGAGTTTAAAATTTTTTTATATATATCTTATTATAATGGAGATTGTGTGTTTTTCTGTCTGTAACCGAAACTATATTCCTACTCAAGTCACAATTCTCTTAGTTATTTACATCACATTCTCCATGATTTTATTTTTTATCTAAACCTCAATTATTAATAAAATTGTCTTACATTATTAATACTGTTAACTATGTCTACATACTGACAACATGCAATTATATTTATATATACAACAAAATAGCGGTTTACAGTGTGAACGGGAAGGCTAATTTGCATATTAATATTAAAAAATCGAATTTAATAAATATGTGCTTAGTATTATTGATTTCTAACTGTTTGGTTTTATTTTAATGAATATAAGAAAAAATCTCTTCAATGAATCTTAAATGAAATTCATTAACAAGAAAAAATAACTGTCATTTTATTCTTTACTTCCTCTTATAACTAAATACTTAAATTAGAAAAAATAACAATGAAAGACGAGAGTGATGGAAGAGTAAGTTTCAGTTGTTCCATTTTTTATTATACTCCCTCTGTTTCAAATCTTTTATTATACTCCCTCTGTTTCAAATCTTTTTATCTGTATTCTTATTTAGTTTCAATAGCCTTTTTAATTTAATACAATATTTTATTACATTAAAACTTAAATACTTGCACCCGGAGGGTGCATATATTTGCTAGTACATATAAATTTTTAAAAACTCAATTTTTTTTAAACACATTTTTAAAAAACTGTTGGTTTCTATTAAACACATAGGTACTACCACTGCTACTACTACAGAATGGATCTGGGGGTAATGACGATAAAGAACAGATTTTTTTTTAGATGATATGGTAAAAGTATTTGTTCCATCATGCTTCTGTGTATTGAGTCAAAATGATTGGAGAAATCTACTATCAAAAGTGTTGCCTTGAGACATTTTGCCTGTACTCCTTCGGCAAATATTCAGACTAATAATCTCCCCCTTTCTAGATTTATCATTCCACACTTCCTTTAGACTAATAACCTCACCTTTCCTGGTTTTATCATTTCACACATTCTTCAGACTAATAATCACACCTTTTTCATCATTTTGCTAGTTCCTTAAACTAACAACCTCTTATTTTTATTATTCCACACATTCTTCAGACTAATTATCACAACATTTTTATAATAATCACAACTTTTTTTTTATTACTCATTCCTTAAACTAATAATCTCACCCTTTCTAGGTTTATCATTCCACACATCATTTAGACTAATAACCTTCCATTTTTTAATCATTCCACATATACTTTAGACTATTAACCATAACTTTCTTATATTTACCATTCTACATATTTTTCAGACTAATAATCTCACTTTTTTATATCATTTCACTCATTCCTTAAACTAATAATCTCACCCTTTCTAGTTTGTCATACCACACATTCTTTAGACTAATAACCTCCCCTTCTTCCTGGCTAATAACCTCCCCTTCTACCTGACTAATAACCTCCCCTTCTTCCTGACTAATAACCTCCCCTTCTACCTGACTAATAACCCCCCCTTCTTCCTGACTAATAACCTCCCCCTTCTTCCTGACTAATAACCTCCCCTTCTTCCTGACTAATAACCCTCCCCTTCTTCCTGACTAAATAACCTGACTAATAACCTCCCTTCTTCCCGACTAATAACCTCCCCTTCTACCCCCGACTAATAACCCCTTCTTCCTGACTAATAACCTCCTCTTCTACCTGACTAATAACCCCCCTTCTACCTGACTAATAACCTCCCCTTCTTCCCTGAGACTAATAACCTCCCCTTCTTCCCGACTAATAACCTCTCCCTTCTTCCCGACTAATAACCTCCCCTTCTTCCTGACTAATAACCTCATTTCTATCACAATTTATCAGCTGAAATATTTCTTTATCCTTACTTTTATACTTTTGTATCCTCTGGGCTAATATACATTTTTTAATCTTTCAAATTCAATCAATGAAAACTTGTGTTAACCTGAAAAAATTTCAAGCCTTTTCTTTACACGAAATAAAATAAAATAAAAGAACCTTTACTTGTTTTTTGTGTGTTATACATAATCAGATTCTTTTCTTTTCTTTTTACTAGTCTGACCTAAAATTTTCTTGCAAAATGATGAGACATTTTTGATTCCATTTGTCAGAAAAAAAAATGAAAAAAAAAAAAAAGACCAGCAACCAACTAATGAATGAGTCGACTACAAGAATTGGTTTTGTAGGCAGACGTCGTTGTCTGCAAAGTAGCTTGATAAATACACAATGCAGAAGTTTTTAAAAAAACGTCTCATTCTGAAAAGATACATCTGAGTCTCTTCTACTCCTGAATTGTCAAGCTCGAGTCTGCATCTTTGTCAAGATGCTGATTGAAAGTAATCTTCAAAAGTCTTTGGGGATTTGAATTACCAAATGTTTGGCATCGTAAAGTGCATGAAAGGGAGGAGAAAAAAGTGTGCCAAAGTTGAGAACTGTCTATGTATCTTTCTTTACTTAATTTGGAGGTGCTTGTGATGTAATGGTTATCATTGTACGAAATGGACACAGCATACTGTGTTCAAATCCTAGACAATTCTTTGGTTTATTTTGCTTTACGGTGGCATATCAACCTCAGTGGGTCATTTAATGCCAATAAAGTTTTGAAATAAATTAATTCTTAATGGATACACAATTTTTTTTATAAATACATTTTTCTATTTAACCCATAGATGGGACCCTAATAGGTATTACCACTCCGGGTCAGAGTGGACCAGGTAGCAATGGTGATGAAGGGGTGCTCCACATTCCCCAAACCTCCAAAACTGGAACCTAAACCATCAGTGAGTTTGTCATTGCCAGGACATGTAAACCCTCAGTCACTGCCTTCTAGCACCCATATGATAAAAAGGGTTGAGCTTGCCATAAGGGCAATAGGGTTGGGGCAATCATATAGGTGCTAGGGCTTAATGTGACCAGCCGATTGATCGGAGGGGGCCTCTCGTCGTAAGAAATGGGCTCGTTGGCCCGAGTTCAAATCCTGGATTAGGCTGTTTGTATTTCACATAGCGCTAATCCCCTTGGGAAAGTTATGCATCCAACTATTCTCCCTCTAGTTATGAGTAAATAGTAGGGTAAACTGGGCTTTTAAAATGTTCATATGATGATGTCAAATCTGCTGTTAATGACTTTTTTCACCAATGGGATACAAGCACAGCAACACTGATTAAAGAAGTGTGTGGACTGCAAGTAAGTTGCAAAAATAATCCTCATCCGGTCACAATATATTAGAGTAACTTGGTTAGGCTATGAACTTTTTAGCTGACCCTCATATATCCGTGTTATTTAGTATACTAAGTTTATTGAGGCCCAAAGTTGAAAGTGTAGAGTACTTGGTTTGGCACGCATTGACTCCATAGGAATAATCGTCGGCTTGTCTAGCTTACTAACCATTATTTCATGATGAGGTACCTTTGTAATTGTGCTTTAAAAGAGTTGCTATTGAGTATTGGAGATTTCTATCAGCCTTTAAGCTAATAATATTTCCAATGGGATACAAGCACAGCAACACCGATTGAAGAGGTATGTGGACTGCAAGTATATTGAAAAATAATCCTCATCCGGTCACAATAGAGTAACTTGGTTAGGCTATGAACTTTTTAGCTAACCCTCATATATCCGTGTTATTTAGTATACTAAGTTTATTGAGGCCCAAAGTTGAAAGTGTAGAGTACTTGGTTTGGCACGCATTGACTGCATACGAATAATCGTCGGCTTGTCTAGCTTACTAACCATTATTTCATGATGAGGTGCCTTTGTAATTGTGCTTTAAAAGAGTTGCTATTGAGTATTGGAGATTTCTATCAGCCTTTAAGCCGATAATATTTCCAAAAAGAACTAGCTTTGAGGAAAAAAAAAAAAGAAGTCTTTGAACTTTGTATCCTTTGATAGGACAATGCGGTGATTGTGGTGGTTACACGTTGGCTGGTTCCTGCCATTTAAAAACGTCTACGGTTGATGGAGGTGGAGACTGAGAAAGGGTCAGAAAGAGTAAAGAGGTTAGATTCAGGGGAGATAAGCCAGATGATGGTTATTGAAATGGAAAGTGTGGGGGGGGGAGGAGGAAGAGAGTCCTTGTTCTAATTGCAAAAATATTCAAGCAAAACCCTCAACGCAGAGTGTGGAGCGGTTGCTCAAATTTGTAAGCAAGCCATGCCAACAAAATGAAAGGAGACTTTGTACAAATGGCGTTAAGCTACTTTACAAATTCTTAATTGATCGCAGTCATATTGGAAATCAATAGACTTGCGATAGAACCCCCGCCAACTCCATTCTCCAAACCACCAAAATGAAAAAAGAAAAAAAACAAAAAAAAAACATGGCTGCCTTCAAAGTGTAACTTCGGGCTTCAGCCTTTAATTGGAATCAAAGTATTTACTACAGTGCATCACAAAGTGAATTTGAAGTTTATGGCATCTTTCCATATGAAAAACTGTTTTATCTAAACAATATAGTAAAAAAAAAAAAAGCAAAGTCGTCGGGCGGCCCAAAGTCGGTATCAGCCAGATAGCGAGGGAGTCTATCCCCTTTATATATATATATATATATATTCATCAAAAGTTGCTACAACGTTTTCATTGTAGTAGTATTAGTAGTTAATCCAAAAGTGCTCAATATATTTCATAAAATATTGAGCATTTATAGTTGTAGAAAAAAAAGTTTTTTCTCTCTACCCCAGTTTTGGTATTCAAGGTACACCTTTTTCAGGAGAACTAAAATGATAGGTAGCTACATTTTATAAAGGGGATTGTTTTAGCATCTGAGGCACAGCACCACACCTTCCATCAGCTCCTCACTTTACTGCACAGATCCCTGTGCTACTCATACGCTAATACCTTAGAAAGGCAAGAATCCGTCTGTTCCCCCCACACAAACATTACATAATTATTGGATCCCTAATACTTATATAAGGTAGTGTAGAAACATAATGGCGATTAGTGCAGCTGATGGCCTTGAGAGTGAGTGACGGCGCTTGACCTCACTCTCACCTTGCCTTCCGGGGATAAATCGTGAGAACCGGATAGCAAGTTTCAGTGAGTTAGCAAGTAGGAGCCGAGCTCGTAGGATGTGCGCAGATGTCTGGTTTGGGGATTTACAAATAAAGTAACATCAAAGTAAATCGAAGTCTTGTGTTTATTACCTAAAAACTAAAAATGACACAAGGCTTCTGATAAGGAGAAATCCCTAATAGAAACCAGACATGAAGTCCCCAAGAAAGTCCAGACCTTAGAAGATTCCAGACCAAGACGCAAGATGTTAGAAGATAGAACCAAAGCCGGACAGAAGAAAATATGACCAGAAGAAGTAAGGAAGGGTATACAACACACACACACTATGGGTAAATAGTAAGGCAGATTGAGATTTCCTCAAAAATATACAATAACATTATGAAGAATTCAGATTAAATCTAAATATTAATACTCATGTTCCTTAAAAGTACAACTGTTATCATTTTGCAACACCCTCTGGTTAAAAACGAGGCCATCCAAATCATCCCAGATGAAATGCAAAAATAGAAATCCTGGTTAACTAGTGTTGCTTATCCGTCAAATTATCATTTCTTATGAGTGTATGTGTCTGTCTGTGTCACTGGATAACAGTGAGAAAGAAGGAGACAGAGACTTACATAGCAAGCAATAGCATAATCTTTACAGATCATTGCCGTCCCTCACAATCCTACAACTCCACCACCAGAACCCTTCCTTGCATGAGCCCTCCAATGACTCATCAAACCTGCTGCAGATCCACAAAGTTTGATGCAAATATGACATTGAAAAGACTTCCTTCCCGTTAAATGAGATGAATCAGATGATAAAATTTGATGCTTATGCACCACCATATGTCTCTTAAGACCAGACGCTGACTTACAGACCTTGCCACAAATAGCACAAGACATTGTTTGTTCCTGGAATCTGCATGGATTGACTTCCTATGATTGACAGATCCAGCCTTAGAAAGCAAAACTCGACCATGTCAGACATTTCCAACCCTCCATGTTCTCTCCAATATGACAGAGACTTACATACATACATACATATGACATTATAAGAAAAAAGAAAAAAAGTGAGAAATACCTTTTTTTCATCTTGGAAACAAAACCGTTAAGGAAATATTGTGTACTTACCTGAAATAAATAAATAAAGAATATTTTAATAAAAACAGACATATTAAGTTTAATTGACTATATTTCAACTTTTTCAAATGTATGACAAAAATATCTACATATTAATACTCATGTTCCTTAATTGTATGACCATTATCATTTTGCAACACCCTCTGGTGTTGCTTATCCACCAAATTCATATTTATTATGTATTGTCACCTCAGCTAAATAATTCATTCTTGATGGTATTCAATTTATTTTTTCAAACTCAATTCAAACTTTTTTTTTAACACATTTTTCTGAAACTCATTTTTTTCTATTTAGATAGAAAAAGAAGGGACCCTATCAGGTCCTGCCACTCCAGGTCAGAGTAAATATCTATATATCAATACTCATATTCCTTAATTGTACGACCATTATCTTGCAACACCCTCTGCTTAAAAATAGACCATCCAAATCATCCAAGAGGAAATGCAAAAATGTAAATCCTGATTATCTGGTGTTGCTTTTCAACAGAATTCATATTTTTGATGAGTGTTGTCACCTCATCTAAATAATGAACCATTCGATTTTATTATAAAGAAAGAAAGGGAAGAAAAAGATATGCTACACAGAAAAAATATAAGAAAGAAAGAAAGTAAAAGAAACATATAAAGAGGTGGTGATAATGCTAATTGGTTTTAATCGAACATAATGAAAAGAAGGAAAGAAAGAAAAAAGTGTGAGAGAATTAAATTAAGATTATTATAATTTTTTAAATATTGAACTATTTTGCAATAGCTCTTAAGAAAACATATCAAACTTTGTAATAATTGAATTATCATACTGTGGTATATCCATAGGTCCTGCTAGTAAATATTAATATTGATAATATAGTTTGATATATTTATAAGTAAATAGTGCTCAATATCCTCTGGATTATGACATGAAGGCTCCCGAGTTTGAAGAGAAGGTTAGAGTTCGAAAAGGTTCCTGAGTCAGAAAAGAAATACCTGAAGAAGGCAGGAGGGCACATTGGCCGAAACGTTGTGTAGATAACAATAAAGATGAGGGCAATAGTCCGAATAATCCAAGTAATACAAAAAAAAATGATGTTCAGCATAAATGTAGATGTGATAGCTTTCCCATCATGCCCCACAAACTAAACTAACCTTACAATGATGACACAGGTGATTGACCCTTCCCATGATGCACGACACAAAGAAAACTATCTTCTCTACACTATCCTAATTTAGATATGCATGCTCTATCACTGATATTGAGCACTCTTTATTAAAGCGCTTCTTATCATCTTGCAACCCCTCTGGTTAAAAATCAGACCATCCAAATCATCCAAGAGGAAAGGCAAAAATGTAAATCCTGAGTATCTGGTGTTGCTTATCTGCAAAATCATTATATATATCATCATCATCATCATCATCATCATGTCGCCTTTCAGCGCGGATATCCATGACAATCTCTCTCCATCCGTCCCTATCGCTCATCATTCTCGGGAGGTCCTCTATGCAGCATCCTGCATCTGCACAGAGCTGATCAACGTACGTTTTTGCTGGTCGGCCCACGCTGGCTTGTCCATTTACTGGCTTCCACAGGAGGACGTCGCTTATGAGTTCGTCCTTGCTTCTCCAGCAGTGTCCCGCATGTCTTGTCCGTCTTACTTGGATGGTTTGGGTGATATGTGGTAGGTGGCCGTACAGCTGTTTTCTGGTAGGGTGCTGTTTCCACGTCTTGTTCATGATCACCCGCATCATTCTTGTGCAGCTCCCATCTAGTTTATTCTCTAGTCGCTTAGTTAGGGTCCAGGTGGTGCAGCCATACAGCAGTACTGACACGACAACGGCCTGGAAGAACTGTCTCTTTAACTTGTCTGTGAGATTGGACCTCCATATGATCGATAATTTATTTATAGCAGCCCATACTTTTCCTATGCATGCATTAACGTCGTTTTCTGTGGAGGAGATGTTACTGCCTAAGTATCTAAATTGTTCTACAGAGTTTAGGAGTTTTACATCGATGGTTGAGATGTCCCTTTTGTTTAAAAAAATTACATATATATCATATCAATATTATACTTATATTATTATATATACTTTTGAATGCATTTTTTTCACCCCTCTGAGGTTTTGTCAGAAATTATTCAGAGGAAAAACAGACAATTCTATTCTCATTATTTAGGTTTAATATTAGAGTATGAAAAGTTATCTTCATTTTCTCAGTGAGACCAGTGTGCATCTATGGTGTGCGTTGCCTCAAGTGTATCTGTTAGCATGTTCATAAGATTGCACAACAGCAGGCGATATGCTTAAACAAATTTTGACGCCACCAGAGAAATAATTGATGCTAAAGTTTCTTCGAAAATTCCTTCCAATATTTTATTCTTTTTAACTGTGTTTTTCAATAAAAGCCAAACGACATCAAAATTTATTTTTGGTTGCAGTCATTTTAAGTAGATCAGAAATTGTCTACCATTTTTGTTTTTTTTGTTTTTTTTTGCCTGAAATATAAAAGCTAATTTGGACAACCCAGAAGGAAAATTTATTTTAGCAGGTTTGCTACTACTTTGGCGATAGATAAAATAAGCATGTCTTGTGTAGAGTGCCACGAGGCAGAAAGTTATTTATATTGTCTCAAATGAAAATACGAAAATGTTGAGTCAGAAGCAATATACATCGTGCCACAAGACACACGTACTTGATAGTCAGTATGCAATAGGCAACAAAACACATATTTGCATTGTGTGGTGTGTACATAGGTAGAGAAGTAAAACAAAAACTGTTTTCTTTCGATTGAAGTATAACACCAAATTTGGTCAACCGGCAAGGGAAAAGGAATGAAAATATTATCTTTCTTTCTGATAAAAGGAAAAACCAAATTCAGTCAACCCACACAGAAGAAGGAAGTGGTAATGTTTATTTTTCTTCCTGACAAAATAAAAAGTGAATTTGGTCAACTCACTAAGAAGAAGGAATGATAAAGTTTATTTTCCTCTTTTTCTTTCAGAGAAAATAAAGTAAATTTGGTCGACTGACATAGAAGAAAAATATGTTTATTATCTTATTCCACTGAAATAAAAAGCAAATTAAAAAAGGAAGTGATAATGTTTATTTTTCTTCCCTATGAAATAAAAAGACAATTTGGTCAACCTACAAAGAAGAAGGAAAGATAATCTTTATTCTTCTTCCACCAAAATAAAAATAAAATTTAAAAAGAAAAAAATGGGAATGAAAATTCTTATTTATCTTTTAGCCAAAATTTGGTCAACCCACAAAGAAGAAGGAATGATAATGGTTATTTTTCTTCTAAAAAAAAATAAAAAGCAAATAGTTTGGTCAACTGACAAAAAAAAAAGAAAAAAAAGGAATTAAATTGTTTCTTCTTCTTTTAGTCAAAATAATAAAAAAATTTAGACACCCTCCCCCAAAAAAGAAAAAGACAAAAAAAGAAGAAAAAAGAAGATAAATGAATAAAATAAATAAATTATTTTCTTTGTCAAATAATAAAAAAATTTAGACAAAAAAAAAAGAAAGAAAAAAGAAAAATAAGGAATTAAATTGTTTCTTCTTTTAATCAAAATAATAAAACAAATTTAGACACCCTCCAAAAAAAGAAAAAGAAAAAGAAAAAAAAGATAAATGAATGAAATAAATAAGTTATTTTTCTTTTAGACAAAATGAAAATGCAAATTTAGTTATTGTTGGTACTTTTCCGTCCACTAATGACGATGGACTAATGTCCAAAAAAAATAAATTTTTAAAAATTTTAAAAATAGATAGATAAATAAAAATAAATAGATAAATAATCTATTATAAATAAATAAAAATTTTAAAAATTATTTTTTCTATTTTTTTTTAATTTTTTTTCATCGGTAGTTCATGATCTATACACTGCCCTTTGTAGTATTTTTCATTCATTTCTTTCTTTCATTTTTCTTTTTACCTTCAGTGAAAAAGCTCCCTTCACATCTGGTAATGCATGAATGATTTAAAGCATTTTTCTTTCTTTCTTTTTCTTCAATATCTATACAATAATAATGGAAGATATATTCAACATGCATTATTTCATTTCATTATGGCATGAATTGCAGTCATTACTTTTATTATTGTATTTTTCTTTTGTCATCTTCTGAACTAAATATGAAGCTATTTTAAAAATAATTACCTAGTTCTTTTCTAAAACTGTTCATACAATTTCAGTTTAAAATTGTTGTTTAGTCTGCTGTCATCTTAACACTAAGTAGGTAGAAAAAGGTACAAATTATTTTATTGAAACTTTCTCAAAATACAACAAATTCTTTAAAGCAATTATTCAACCAGAAGACTTTCTCTTCTTAAAAAAAAAGAAAATAAAAGAGAAAAATCATTACAGTCTTGCTTTATAAGAGGTTGTTGAAAATATTATGTCTATAGGCCAACTCTTGAGTGACAGTCTTGGTGCACTGAATGCACACAAACTGTGATGCTTTCTGGGGCTGCTGGCTTTTCTCCCTCTTTCTGGCTCTCTTTGCTGTCGTGGCTACTCTCTCTGCCTCACCCCTCTCTGTGCCTTGCTTGTTAACCCACATAAAAAAAGGATTGAAAATGTTTATTTTTATTTTTCTCTTTAACACATTCAATGTCATTTGCAAAAGTGCTGTTAGGAACTGAGTCAAATGTCTTGCTTTAACTATCTATTGTCATAATACCTAAATACTTACATAAACTCTCTCTCTCTCCCTCTCCTCTCTCTCTCCCTCTCGATCTCTCTCTCTCTCTCTCTCTCTCAAAAGTCCAGGACTAAACTTGCAAATTGTTGTCAAAATTAAAACGGAAATTTTGATGATGATTTGCAACACATCAAACTAAATTTTAAATTAATTTTAAAAATCCGATTCAAAAATTGTAAAAAAATCAATAAAAATCTCACAAACTTTTCTTTTTAGATTAGAAAAAATCTTTTTTTTTAAATTAAAAAAATCTTTTTAAATTAGAAAAAATCTTTTTTTTAAATTTAAAAAAATCTTTCTTTTTAAATTAGAAAAAATCTTTTTTTTTTAAATTAAAAAAAATCTATTCATTTCCTTTTTTTAATTTAATTTTTTTTTTTTCCTACTTGACTTTTTTTTGTAACTCAGATTAGTAATTGTTTTCTTACATTTATTTAACAAATCTTGAACTATTTTCTAAACTGCACATAAATATTTTAGTTTAAAAATATTTCCAGATTCGTTAAATAAATGAAATAAAACAATTACGAACCTGACTTACCAAAAAAAAAAAAAAAAAAATCAAGTATTTTGAACCGGATTTTAAAAAATTAATCTTAATTTCAAAATTTAGTTTGATGTGTTGTAAATTGTTGTCAAATTAAAACGGAAAATTTTGACAATGATTTGCAAGTCTAGCCAAGCTCAGTAGAGTAACCAGATGGTTCAAGAAATTTCACTTGAGTTGTAAGAACATGTCAACAATTAGACAAGATTAAGTCAGCCTAAAACTGTGAATTTTAAGACCATTCTTGTAGCGATAGAGACAAATCATACAAAAAGGGACAACATAACACTTGTTTGTTGTCAATAAAGTTTAATTGCTTATTAAAAAAAGAATATTAACGTCATTCCCAGGACATTTAGACCCTCAGCCACCGCTTGTAGCACACATATGATAAAAAGGGCTGGGCTCGCTATAAGGGCAATAGGGTTGGGCAATCCATATAGGTGCTAGGGCTTGACGTGACCATCCGATTGTATATAGGCCAAGAACGGGCCTAAGTGGAATATTGCATGTCATGGAATGTTCATCCACCTGGGTTCTATCCTTAAGCATCACGGGTGGCCACCCATGGTCAACAGGTGGGCCCATTGGGGGGAGTCTTACCCCTCTGCAGATGGTGCATTCTAAGTTCAGGTAGGTTTTTTTTTTAAAATTACCTTGTAAGTCGTAAAGTCGACAGGGCAGCCTAAAGTCGGTATCAGCCAGTCAGCAAGGGAGTCTATCCCCTTTTCAATAGCGCTAGACAAAGGAGATTGTTTTTTAGAATCTGAGGTGGAGTGCCACACCTACCATCAACTCCTTACTTTACCGCGCAGATCCCTGTGCTACTCATACGCTGAGTTGGCGGGGACTAGTATCGAACTAGGAACCTTGTGGTTTCTAACCGAACGCTCTACCGACTGAGCTAACCCGGCCCCTACAATTACCCATGAATTCAAAATTTCAGAGCTGAAATTATTGCCACTTACTCAATGTAGAATAATCATACTAAGTCCAATTACCGTCGAATTGGCAAGACAAGACAGCAAGCATTCGTAACTTAAATATGATTCTGGTTTGCTGCAAGACCACTGCAAAATGGCAGGATATTTATGAAGCCTCAGAGGATCATACAAACCAAGCAGCCAATCAGGACTCAGGGAATGGAATCACCCAAATGCATGAGTGGACTGTTCTGAATTCCCATAAATACCAGTTGTCTTGACACTGGTTCAATTGTGCTTGGCCAGTCACATTGTTCAAACCAATGTAGACTGACTGACTGACTTACTTCAATACTCAAGAGTGCTCCAAGCAACATAAATAAGTCTGGTGGTATTTATGCTGCTTAGAGCCCCTTGAGTGAGCAGTAACAATTAAGCTCTGAAACCATGTTTGAATTCAGGAGTAATCATCTGAAGACAACTTATTTTAATACTAATTTAAATATATGTGATGGAGAACGAGAAAGGAAAAAGAGCAAGAAATTGTTTTGCCTGCCAGGATCGAACCCACGTTCTCCCGCATGCAAAAATAAAATGCGATTTAGGCACTGGACAGACACGAGGTTCGACTGATGTGCCCGGATGTTTGGGTAATGTGCCCATAAGTAACCAAAGTGAGTAAAGGTGAGAAGCAGAGAACGGCAGTGAGACGGCAGTCAGAAAATATTATTTTGACAACGGCGACGGATTTTCAGCTACTGGTCGAAGACGAAGACTGTTTGACCAAAAGAAAGTTTGGCCTGCGAGAAGACGGTGAACTCGCTTCTTTTTGGTCCCCCCTCAGCAGGAACTTGTTGAAGCAAATATCTATCCCCCCCCACCTTCTATAATATATATATTCAACGGCCTAGTAAAATGATCTTGTATTTATTCCCGTTGCCCCTAATGCAGATTATGTTGAACCACGTCGATCAAAAGAAGATGAAACCCAGAACAAATACATGGAATCTGTACAACAAAGGTTCTCTTTCCCTGAAGATAAGATTATTAGTTCAAGAATATTTAACAGACCAAATATTGCGCATGTTCCTGATTGTAGCTGAAGAATAATCAAAGTTCCAATTACCGTCGAATTGGGAAGACATGGCAACAAACGATTGTAACTCAATACAAACCCGAATAGATGCAAAGTCTACTGCAGAATGACAGGGTATTTATAAAACTCCACAATATCATTCAAATCAAGCAGCCAATCAGAACTCAAGGAATGGAATCACCCAAATCACCCAAATTCATGAATGGATCATTCTTGATTTCTATATATACCAACTGTCTTGGACACTGCTTCAGTTGTACTTAGTTTCTTGGGAATCTTTTGTTTTTTGTTACCCCAACCCCTCCATCTCCCTTAAATCATACGAAGCAAACATACGCTTAAAGTCCTAAATCATTCGAAAGGGAAAATTTTAAGTAGTATAAAGCTATAGAGCGAAAGTGCTATTTTGGTGCAAGTAGGCTGTGCAAGGAGAGAATGCCAGGTTTATTTTTGAATGGATCAGTCGGCGAGTGAACCTAGCTAAATAGATCCATGTAGTGGTATGACCAGCTTTGTTATCCTCCCCCGCCAAACTAAACCTTCAGGCTATATGCCGAGTCGTGATGTCACACTCATGTATTCACTTCATATTTTTTGAATAAAGAATTTGGAGTGAGTACATGAGTATGCTCACTTCAAATATAAGTTGGACTTAGCTGCTGTTATTCAAACCAACAGTAGACTAACTGACTTCATTAGTAGCCAGTGGCTTGATGCCAGTCCTTTTACAGTGGACAGGGGCATTGCCGACGTGCAATGAACTTTGTTCTTCACAAGGAGGCAAATCATACGAGGAAGGGACAACATAATACTTGTTTGTTGTCAATAAAATTTAATTGCTTATTAAAAAAAGAAAAAAAAAGCTATTTGGATTGGCAGGATTCAATAAAATTGTCGATATTCCAAAAATACTAATTTAAATAATGTCCAGGCAACTGATGTATTTCATTTGATATTAAATGTTTTTATTATACACATTCTGTTCTCTGCATATTCTGATGACTATTTGTATTTTCGGAGTTTATGGTTTTTGCAGGAAAAAGAAAGAAAGAAAGAAAGAGAGAGAGAGAGAGGAAAAAGAAAGAAAGAGAGAGAGAGAGAGCGGGAAAAGAAAGAAACTACAGAAATAATCCATTCAAATCTTGTTCTACATAAACAGAACAGAAATTATTAGTTTCTTTGTAATGGGATGGCTTTATTCCATGAATAAAATTCTGATTTTAGAAAGAGAGAGAGGAAAAAGAAAGAAAGAAAGAAAGAGAGAGAGGAAAAAGAAAGAAAGAAAGAGAGAGAGGAAAAGAAAGAAAGAAAGAGAGAGAGGAAAAAAAGAAAGAGAGAGAGGAAAAAAAAGAAGAGAGAGGAAAAAAAGAAAGAAAGAGAGAGAGGAAAAAAAAGAAAGAAAGAGAGAGAGGAAAAAGAAAGAAAGAGAGAGAGAGAGAGAAAGAGAGAGAGCGGGAAAAGAAAGAGAGAGAGAGAGAGAGAGAGAGAGAGAGAGAGAGAGCGGGAAAAAGAAAGAGAGAGAGCGAGCGGGAAGAGAGAGAGAGAGAGTGGGAAAAGAAAGAGAGAGAGCGAGCGGGAAGAGAGAGAGAGAGAGAGAGAGAGCGGGAAGAGAGAGAGAGAGAGCGGGAAAAGAAAGAGAGAGAGAGAGCGGGAAAAGAAAGAAATAAGAGAAGAGGAAAAAAAGAAAGAGAAAGTAAGAGAGAGGAAAAAGAAAGAAAGAAAGTAAGAGAGAAGAGAAAAAGAAAGAAAGAAAGTAAGAGAGAGAGGAAAAAGAAAGAAAGAAAGAGAGGAAAAAATGAAAGAAAGAGAGAGAGGAAAAAGAAAGAAAGAGAAGAGAGAGGAAAAAAAAGAAGAAAGAGAGAGAGAAAAAAAAGAAAGAAGAGAGAGAGAAAAAAAAAAGAAAGAGAGAGAGGAAAAGAAAGAGAGAGAGGAAAAAGAAGAAAGAAAGAGAGAAAAGAAAGAAAAGAGAGAGAGGAAAAGAAAGAAAGAGAAGAGAGGAAAAGAAAGAAAGAGAGAGAGAGAGAGAGCGAGAAAAGAAGAGAGAGAGAGAGAGCGGGAAAAGAAAGAAAGAGAGAGAGAGAGAGAGAGAGAGTGGGAAAGAAAGAAACTACAGAAATAATCCATGAAAGAGAGGAAAAAAAGAATGAAAGAGAGAAAAAAGAAAAGAAAGAGAGAGAGAAAAAAAAGAAAGAAAGAGAGAGAGAAAAAAAAGAAAGAAAGAGAGAGAGGAAAAAGAAAGAAGAGAGAGAGGAAAAAAAGAAAAAAAAGAGAGACGAGAAAAGAAGAAAGAGAGAGAGGAAAAAAAGGAAAGAGAGAGAGGAAAAAAAGAAAAAGAGAGAGGAAAAGAAGAAAGGAGAGAGAAAAGAAGAAAGAAAGAGAGAGAGGAAAAAGAAAGAAAGAGAGAGAGGAAGGAAAAAAGAAAGAAAGAGAGAGAGAGAGAGAGAGACGAGAAAAGAAGAGAAGAGAGAAGAGAGAGAAGAGAAGAGAGAGAGAGGAGAAGAGAGAGAGAGAGAGAGAGTGGGAAAAGAAAGAAACTACAGAAATAATCCATTCAAATCTTGTTCTACATAAACAGAACAGAAATTATTAGTTTCTTTATAATGAGATGGCTTTATTCCATGAATAAAATTCTGATTTGCAGGATCCACGATTCATTTCAATATTCTTTTTATGCTACTAACTGGATGAACTTATTGCCGTTGGTTGATCGCAATTTCCGAGTAATTCAGTAACTGCACATGATGAAGTGCTCAAGGAGTCATATTTTTTTTCAAATGAAGTTGACAAATTTTGTGGCAGGGCTTTAGAATATACATAGGAGTAAGCCCCCACTCTCCAATGTGGACAGCACCTTCTGTAGGTTCACAAGATGGCTAACCATGAACCCCACACTGCTAGGTGATACACTTAAGGTGATCTGGCATTGGNAAGCTTATTCATGTCTCAATGAATCTTCGCACTCTGCTCAATTACCACCATGGACTCTATCCTTAAGCATCGAGGTCGCCCATCCCACCTATGGACGATTGGATCAGTTCTCATTTTCAAGCAGAGGGATGTTGACCAGCGATCATTAACATTCATACTTTTGAAGAAACACAAATGAGTTAATTATAGTAAATTCACTATTTCTTCGGGGCTTGGGATTAAATACACAAATACAAGCTTCAGTGCTTAATACTTTTGCTCCCTTCAATTCTGAACATTACCACTAAGCTATATCAGTATATTCAGCAGCACTGAGAACATTGCTTCGAAACCCAATATTCATCTATCATTGATGCATGAAAAAATTAAGGGAAAAAAAATAAAGAATAAGTCGCATATTCATGGTAGGATTATAATTTCATTAAACTCTTGTATGAGTCAATTTTGGCCGAAAAACAGCTATCACACAAAAACAGGATTCTCGATCTTATAGATTTCCTAAGTCTTTAGCTAGATTTATGGCACCAAGGCCAGCGCATAGTACCTGGTCCAATCCCAGTGAAATCAAAACTCCGACTAACCAACGTTGTTCTGTAAAGTCTACCTTCTGCTACAACCCATCTACCACCACTCGAAGTGCACTCCCCTATTTACCAACCCTCCGACCACGAGCAGTATGCGACACAAGGTCAACATTTCCTTAAGCGAGCCTTCAGACTGAGGTTTTCTGGGTAACGTTATTCAGACGTTATCCTTATTTTCTCCAATGGCTGGTCCACGTATGTCACCCTACATCACCTTCCAAGCCGTTTACTAAAACGAGAAAAGCGCCCAGCTGCTGCCCGTACTTATTTACCATGAGCTGGAGGGCAAGATAGGATCATTCGTACCTTTCCCGGAAGGAGCTGGTATTAGCTAGCTAAAGTTGAAATAGCAATCTAACACTTTCTAACGACTTTGAACTCAGAGCGACAGCACCATTTCCCATGGAGTGTTATCATATACACTCACGCGCTCCAAGGAATGCGAATCTTTTTATAAGTCTGAGTCAACAGTTTTTTAGTAGAGGGGCAAACTTACTGTTTGGAGCCCGGGCTCACACACCAGAGAGCGAGTACCCAGTCATGTCCACCGTGGTCAACTTTAGCGCTTATTACCTGACAAGCATGCTCTGTGTGAGAAAAAAGCACGAAAGACCCAGAGTTTTCGCGTGTGCGGTCCTAGGCGCCGCGTCTGCCTTATTAACCCAAGCACGTCTTTGTGTGAAATGGAGCCCGATGTTGATCCCGTCTTGATCTATGTATCCGACACTAGCTGAGACCCAGAGGGGTCGAAGAGCCAAGTAGATTTCCATACCCCCAAGATAATTAGCCGCTAAATGACACACACCAAATTCAGTGGCAATCATTACACTACTGTCAGGATAATTTTTTTGTGTGAACTCACGGCGTATCGAGATCAATTTTCCCAAGACTATTAAACCTATTTACACTCACGCGTCTGTCCTACAATATATATTATTGCTGAAACACAATCATCTGATCTGATGCTGAAAAAAAAATGAAGAAAATATAAAGAATAGGTTATATATACTGGTATAGATTTACTTCATTAAATGCTACTTTTGCCTTTAGGGTCCGCAATTGGAGACAATAATCAGCATCATATGACACAAAACATAATCTTAGGACTCGATTATCAAAAGCTAATGTAAGAAAGTCATCACTGATTACTATTCTTACATTCCCGATAGGTATAATATTACTTATGACTGTCTAGACTGATCGACTCAGTAGTTGTAATTAAAAAAGCAAGTAAAATTAAGATTGGAAAATGATAATAGCCAACTCGAAGTAATACACGGCATGTTACAATACTGTCATCAACTTCAAATAATAACCATTATTGTTACTTGGGGCGCGTAGACTGGGGGTCTGAGCATTTTGCATGAAAAATCAAATTAAATTAAGACAAAAGAAATATTTGTGTTAGTAAACGTTGGTTGGTTGGTTGGGTTTTTGTTGTAATGGAATATCCCACACTCACTCTCACCCATCTGGTCTGACTATATATATAGTGAGCACAGCATTATACTGGGCTGGCTTTGAGGATTAGTAGCATGGGCTGAAATGTACATACAGAGATGACTTTTTCTCGATTGTTTATGCTTTACATTTAAACCGATATGTATGTCTAATTCATTTAGTTATAATTAATTAATTAACAAAATTAGGTATGACTTTAATTAAGCACATATATACTCCCACAAATTGTCGGCCTTCGCCATTTCAAACACATTGTTTGACCACTTCATACTGTCGTGCTATAAGTCACCCAAAAAGTGCGATATACATACCAGTTTAAAATGAACGAGAAATTCTGGGGAAGCCAGCTAGTGTAATGGTTAGAATGTCCGCCTGCCAGCCTGACAGGTAGGGTACAAATCACACACATAGCACTACCCTGTCTATAGCTCTGCTGATGAGGCCTAATGGGCTGAAATGTACATACAGAGATGACTTTTTCTCAATTTGTTTATGCTTTACATTTAAACCGATATGCACGCCTAATTCATTTAATCATAATTAATTAACAAAATTAGGTATGACTTTAACTAAGCACATATTCTCCCACATATATAGTGAGCACAGCATTATATTGGGCTGGCTTTGAGGATTAGTAGCATGCCTCACTACCTCTTGTCTGTCTGAGTGAATCTCTCTGCAATAAAACCCTCTCTCTCACCCATTTGGTCTGACTATATATTTAGTGAGCACAGTGTTATAATGGGTTGGCTTTGAGGATTAGTAGCATGCCTCATTATTTCCTGTCTGTCTTATTGTATCTCTCAGCAATAAAACCCTCTTTCTCCCCCATGTGGTCTGACTATATATATAGTGAGCACAGCATTATACTGGGCTGGCTTCAAGGATTAGTAGCATGCCTCACCATCTCTCTGCAATAAAATCCTCTCTCTCACCCATCTGGTCTGACTATATATATAGTGAGCACAGCATTTATAATGGGCTGGCTTCGAGGATTAGTAGCATGCCTCACAATCTCTTGTCTGTCTTATTGTATCTCTCTGCAATAAAACCCTCTCTCTAACCCATCTGGTCTGACTATATATTTCGTTAGCACAGCATGATACTGGGCTGGCTTCAAGGATTAGTAGCATGCCTCATTATCTCTTGTCTGTCTTATTGTATCTCTCAGCAATAAAACCCTCTTTCTCACTCATGTGGTCTGACTTATATATATAGTGAACAAAGCATTATACTGGCTGGCTTCAAGGATTAGTAGCATGCCTCATTATCTCTTGTCTGTCTTATTGTATCTCTCAGCAATAAAACCCTCTCTCTCAACCATTTGGTCTGACTAAATATATTGTGAGCACAGCATTATATTGGGCTGGCTTCGAGGATTAGTAGCATGCTTCACTATCTCTTGTCTGTCTTATTGTATCTCTCTGCAATAAAACCTTCTATTTTAAATCTACGAACATGTTGATTGGTCCTTCCACTCGACTACAATCTTGTCTGATTATATCCCTTTTAAGGCCACACCAGCTTTCACAGCATGTCAACTCTTATTGGGTTATTTTATGCCAAAGATGTTTTCTTTTATTCTTTATGGATTGGTATTTGAAATTTTTTAAAAACATTATTTTAAAATCCTTTTCAAACCTTAGATGAGATCCTAACAGGTACTACCACTCTGGGTCAATGGGCCTTGGAATAATGGCAATGAAGGGGTACTCCACTCTCCTTCAGTGCTCCAGAATTGGTACCTCACTACTAGATGCAGTTTAACGTCATACACAGAACAACGGATTTTTGAAAAAAAAAAATTTGACACTTTTTAAAAAAAAGTAATGAAAATTTTTAAAATGTCATTAATTATTTTTCCTTTGTTTTCCTAGAATTATAAACAAAACAACAAGAAAAAAACAGTTAAAACCTACTTAACGGACATAAATTCTACCATCGTATGTCACCCCGCCGAAAGAAAAAAAAATACTAAAAATCAAGGAATTAACCGAATTTAATGAGATTTTCAGTGTTGATATATTAATGAATAAGCAATATAATGCACTAGTTATTTTATTCAAAAACTTTTACATTTTTTCTGGTCAATTAACTTTGAACCACATATGTTTGTGAATCTGTGTTATGCCTCAAATTATATCATATTGTTTATTCATTAATATATCAACACTAAAAATTTCATTAAATTCGGTTAATTCCTTGATTTTTAGTATTTTTTTTCTTTCGGCGGGGTGACATACGATGGTGGAATTTATGTCCGTTAAGTAGGATTTAACCAGAAAAACAATACAGAAATCTGATCTCTCTGATAAAATAAAATGTGAATACATTTCAAGCTGTGACATTGTCATTAGAACTGTATTGTTACATCATTTGGATTCTAACAAAATAATTGAAGAAAAAGCTTGATTGGGAACTACACAGCATGTTTCCTCAATATTGCAAAGTCCTCTTCAAACTTCTTTTCTTGTCACATAGTCTATGTTATCTCTTGAATGCAAGGATTTGTGCATCATTACATTTCGTTTCTTTGTTCAGTGGCATATCTGAAGAATAATTAAAGTTCCAATTACCGTCGAACTGGGAAGACAAGGGAACAAACGGTTGTAACTCAAATACAAACCCGAATGCTACAAAGTCCACTGCAAAATGACAAAGTATATATAAGACTCCACAATATCAAGCAGTCAAGCAGCCAATCAGAACTCAAGAAATGGAATCACCCAAATCACCCAGATTCATGGATGGATCATTCTTGATTCCTATTTATACCAGCTGTCTTGGACACTGCTTGAGTTGAATGACATTGTGGAGTCTTATATATACTTTGTCATTTTGCAGTGGACTTTGTAGCATTCGGGTTTGTATTTGAGTTACAACTGTTTGTTGCCTTGTCTTCCCAGTTCGACGGTAATTGGAACTTTAATTATTCTTCAATATCAACTTTAATTAAGACTAGCAGGACCTGTGGATATACCACAACAAAGTCGTCAGGGTGGCCGTATCAGCCAGACAGCAAGGGTGTCTATCCCCTTTTCATTAGCACTAAGACCAAAGAGATTGTTTTTGCATCTGAGGTGGATTGCCACACCTACCATCAGCTCCCAGATGCTTTACTCAGATTAGATTACCCCCCCCCCATTTTATTAGATTACCAAAACTGTGAAACTCAAGCACTGAGTTGGCAGGGACCAGAATAGAACTCAGAACCATACAATTCCTATGTGAATTCTCTACCAGATGAGCTTAACTGGCCCTGAGTATTTGTGATGAAAAGTAAAATTAAAATAAAAGAAATAATAATATAAACTTCTATTAATAATGGAGATTCGCTTCCGGTTTTTGTCTGTAACAAAAATTACATCACTGTTTACGTCACATTATCCAAAATTGTCATAACATTTTTTATTTTCTTAATACACTCAAAATTTGAACATGCAACATTAGACAGTCCTCATTGTTTTTTAAAACAAGTTTTAATAAATACATGACTGGTATTATATATCTATATATAGTTTGTTTTATTTTAATACATTTTTAAAGTTTACATTTGAAATTGTTTTATTTTTTAATCCTTTAATGAATTTGATGATTTTACTTACTTAGGGTACAAACTCGCAGACATTGAATTTTCTACTCCCACCCCTTGTTTCAAAAATCTATTTTTACATCGTCCGGAGGGTGTTTTTTTTTATTTTGTACTAGTATTAATAATTGACAATGCTTTATCTGATAAAACATTACTAAAGATAAAGTTACTAAAAGATTCTATAGAAAATATTGCTTTGTATTCGTTTGCTTAGGTTCTTTGTATTTGAAGAGAGAGAAATTGAAAATTTCATCCGATCTGATTGATAGAAAATAATTTAATGATAGGCAAATTAATATTTGAATTGATCCGAGACAAAAGACAAAGCTAGGCATTCTAATTGGATGACAATAAGTTTGTTATTTCTGATAATCAATTCTTTGTGATTAATGTTTTGTCTTTATCTCGTTTCCTTTTGTACAACTGATATATATATATATATATATATATTTTAGGTCAATATTCAAATCCGATAGACATCTTACTCGATGCATTCATTAATTCACTATTGATCATTTTTACAAAATCTTTTCATTTCGTAGCTTCTTGTAAATTATCTCTTCAATACTAAAATACTTAAAACTATTCTGAGTAATCTAAAAAAGTTATCTGGTCTTCTGTTCTCACACAAGCATTGTCAGTAAGACCACCACGGACAACTGGTACTCCCAGCTAAAAACAGTAATTTGCCCCATCTTACTCGATGCATTCATTAATTCAATATTGATCAGTTTTACAAAATCTTTTCGTTACGTAGCTTCTTGTAAATTATCTCTTCATTACTAAAATATTCACACAAGCATTGTCAGTAAGACCACCATGGACATCTGGTTCTCCCAGCTAAAAACGGTAATTTGCCCCTCACGAAAAACTGACTCAGCCTTTATACTTCCTCGCTGTCTGAATCACTCCAACCAACATTAATTCACTATTGATCAGTTTTACAAAATCTTTTCGTTACGTAGCTTCTTGTAAATTATCTCTTCATTACTAAAATACTCACACAAACATTGTCAGTAAGACCACCACGGACATCTGGTACTCCCAGCTAAAAACAGTAATTTGCCCCTCACGAAAAACTGACTCAGCCTTTATACTTCCTCACTGTCTGAATCACTCCAACCAACATTAATTCATTAATTCAATATTGATCAGTTTTACAAAATCTTTTTGTTACGTAGATTCTTGTAAATTATCTCTTCATTACTAAAATACTCACACAAACATTGTCAGTAAGACCACCATGGACATCTGGTTCTCCCAGCTAAAAACAGTAATTTGCCCCTCACAAAAAACTGACTCAGCCTTTATACTTCCTCGCTGTCTGAATCACTCCAACCAACATTAATTCACTATTGATCAGTTTTACAAAATCTTTTCGTTACGTAGCTTCTTGTAAATTATCTCTTCATTACTAAAATACTCACACAAACATTGTCAGTAAGACCACCATGGACAACTGGTACTCCCAGCTAAAAACAGTAATTTGCCCCTCACGAAAAATTGACTCAGCCTTTATACTTCCTTGCTGGCTGAATCACTCCAACCAGCCGGGGGGTCCAGTGCGCTTCGGTCACTGGACCGGTAAAGTACAAATAATAGCGTCGATCCCAGGGGGCTTTCCCCCAGGCAATACTTGCCCCCTTGGGAGCAGGGCTGGGTTTATTGCCCAGCACCTGAGGCACCCCCCTTGAAAGGGAATGCCGAAGGGATCGACGCAATTTTTGTTCTTTCCCACCCATGAGCTTCAGCTTGTGGGTGGGCCCACATTAAAACAAGGCCTTGTGCCCAACCCATACAAGTGGGGTATGAGGCAAATACCCACTCCAACCAACAGGGATGACAAGACACTCACCAAGTGTCACAACTCATAACCTGGAGGTGTGAGTTCAATCTGGATTCTTGCGAGGTAATTCACTTTACCTTCTGTTACAAAACCATATTTACTAAATTTTTAATATTTTGTGCAAATTTCTGAAGTTAAAGATTTACTAAATTTTGCTATTTTGTGTAAACTTCTGTGGTTAAGTTTTTTACTATTATGATTATTTGGTGATCCCCATTATGGAACATCAAACTTGCTATAAATATTAACTAGCAGGACCTGTGGATATACCACAGTATGATAATTTAATTATCACATTTGATATGCTTACTTAAGAGCTATTGCGAAATATTTAAATATGTAAAGAGTATAATAATCTTGATTTAACTCTCTCTCTCTCGCACAGTTTTTGACTTTCTTTTCATTATGAAAACAAATCAGTTATTATTTTATTAAACTCATTTTTTTTCGACTTAACCCATAAATGCGACCCAACAGGTACTACCACTCCGGGTCAAAGTGGACCTAGGAGTAATGGTGATCAAGGGGTACTCCACACTCCCCAGAGCTCCAGAACTGTAACCGGAACTTCCCTATCAGAGTTTAAAATCATACCCGGGACACTAAGACCCTCAGCGACCGCCTTCTAGTACCCATATGATAAAAAGGTTTGGGGTTTGCCATAAGGGCAATAGGGTCGGGACAATCATATAGATGCTAGGGCTTGACGTGAGCAGCCGATTGAGGGCCAATGTGGAGTGTTGTCTGTAATGGACTGCTCAGCCACCAAGATTTCATCCTTAAGCATTAACAGGGGATCCTACCCTTCTACAGAGAGAGAGAGAGAGAGAGAGAGAGAGAGAGAGAGAGAGATGTTGGTGTATTCTACATCCCCACTGACAGGACAGGTGAGGAGATGGGCGCCGACCTATATATTATTATACGTCTGCCTCTGTTACTAGTATGCTAACTTTCCCATGGATTGTGTCGTCATGTGACATTCCCAAATCATTAGAATATCCCGCCATATATCAATCATGGGTGAATATTTGTTTGGCATTGGCTGATGGCCCAGGAGTAGAGTCTCAGCTCAATATTCTGTGGTCGTTGGTTTGATCTCAAGTGGCAGAAATACATTGCTGAATAGACCAAATAATGTTGAAACTACTGTCCAGTGTTCTACATGTCTCACAAATTTGTAAATAATCTCTTCATTACTAAAATACTTAAAACTGTATTTACTACTATTTTAATATTTTTTGTAAACTTCTGAGGTAAAGTAAGTATCATACTCACCTTCACAGGAAGGCTGTGACACGCGTCCAGTCACCAGACAAGGAAAAAAGGTCAGGCAGTATCCAAATACAAACTACCAGAACTCATTAAGTGTGTGGTGAATATGGATTAAAATATCTACACTAAAACCAGCAGCCAATGAGAATCCTGGGAATGGACTTGGATAAGCTATAGAGTGGAATAGCCCAACCTGCTATTTAAATCACCTACCAAGTCTGTATTCTGAAAACGAGATTCAACTTGCAACACAGCTGAATACTGGTCACTCAACACAAATCTCTACAAAGTGTTTTACTATTTTACATTGATTTTTTCAGGCTAGTTTTTTTCATCATAACTTTTGTCTTTATCACATTCCCATTCGTACAAGTGATATACATTTTAGGTCAATATTCAAATCCGATAGACATCTTACTCGATGCATTCATTAATTCACTATTGATCATTTTTACAATATGTTTTCGTTTCATAGCTTCTTGTAAATTAACATTGACTAGCAGGACCTGTGGATATACCACAGTATGATAATTTATGTTTGATATGTTTATTTAAGAGCTATTGCTAAATAGTTCAATATGTAAAAAGTATAATAATCTTCATTTAACTTTCTCTCACTCTTTTCTTTTCATCTTTTAATTGTGTTTGATTGAAACAGATTAGTGTTATCACTTCTGTGTGCTCACCCCCTCTCTATCATTCACCTACACTTTCTTTCTTATTATATTTTTTCTATTTCTCTGAATGTTTGAGATGAGGCTTGATGATTAGTATTATCTGCATTATTCAGACTATTGTCCTCATCTTCATTGTTACTTCATTGTTACAGGATAACCCCCTGTGGACTGAATAAAGGGTTGGGTTCAAAGTTTTGTGATGGCTCCCGATTACGAAAAGTAGGTTCCCGAGTTCGAGAAGGTTCCCGGGTCTGACAAGAAATACCTGAAGAAGGTAGGAGGGTATATCGGCTGAAACGTTGTATAGATAACAATGAAGATGAGGACAATAGTCCAAATAACACAGATAATACTATATTTTTTCTGTGTAATATATCCCTTTTCTCCCCTTGTTACATAATCTATGCGGTTGCATAAGATTATTGTCAATCCCCTGTATTTCTAAAGGGATGGCCCTTTTCATATCATTGGCGGGACTTTCCATGGAATAGTACAGAAAGTCCACCAATTTACGTGAAGTCACGTGGGACCTGGTTGGGTCCTCAGTTTTCAGTTGGACGTCAGGCAGTTAAGATGTCCTGCCTTAACTGTAACTCACTCTGCATATGCGCGCTATGTTAGTCAGATATTTAGTTACATGAAATGTTTAGTTAAGTAAATAAAAAGCTTAAGAAAATAACACAGTTTTGTGGTTGGTGAATGTCTTGGTAACAAGACTGATATAGAAGAAGAAATGAGTTAAGTGCGACCGACCACCAAGACGAAGCCCAAGACGTTAGAAGAAGACATAAGATAGAAAAGACATCAGAAGAACAATAGAAGTAAGTAAAAAGAAGGGTATGCAACACCCTTTCTTTCATGATAATAAAAATGGAATGGTCAATTATTTAGCTGACATGACAGCACTCATAAGAAATAAAAAAATAAGCAGATAAGCAACAGCAGATAATCAGGATTTACATTTTTGCACTTCATCTTGGATGGTCTCATTATTAACCAGAGGGTGTTGCAAGATCATAATGGTCATACAATTATTACTATTATACATTGATTTTTTCAGTCAAGTTTTTTTCATCATAACTTTTGTCTTTATCACATTCCCATTCGTACAACCGATATACATTTTAGGTCAATATTCAAATTTGATAGACATCTTACTTGACATATTCATTAATTCACTATCGATCATTTTTACAATATGTTTTCATTTTGTAGGTTTTGTAAATTATCTCTTCATCACTAAAATACTTAAAACTGTATTTACTAAACTTTTAATACTTTCTCTTTCTGTTGTAGAGGAGTGAACACCCCTGCAAGATGAACTGACCCAGAAGCATTTAAGAGTCGACGCAGCAGTGACTGAGGTTGGAATTTATTCAAACGAAATTACTGCATCAACTCCAACTATTTGAACCTCCTTATTTGCACGTTTGTCTTGTGATTTTTACTACTTCTTTGTTCTATGTTCCTTCTTGAAAACAGTAGGCTGGCCAGAATTATCACCACATCAATAAATATTGGAACCAAACCATAAATGAGCATTTGTTCATTTCTTCCATCACTGGGATCAAGTGACAACCATTGCACACAACCCATAGTCACAGGTTTTTAGATTCAATTAAACAGATTTTAATATTAGATGTAAGAAAATTAAAATGCTGTCAAAAATTTTTTTGTTAATTAAAATATCCCCAAGAAATAGCTTTAAGAATTAAACATACTTAAACTTAACATCGATTACAAATATTCAGTAATTGCATCACTGAAGCTTACTGCTCTGGTATACCAAACTAGCTATTAACTTACATTTCTTCATATATTGAAACTTAAATTTCAAAATATATCAAGTTAATAGCTAATAGTTACCAACTAAAATGAATTGGGATAGCATCAATTCTTTAAAGAAATATCTAATTAAGACATAAGAATGTTTAAAAATGAACAGTAATGAATAACTAACTAGTTAGTTAGTTCTATGTTAAGTGTTGAATAAATACATATTCACACATCCTGTATTCTCGGTGTATTCTTTTTGCCACCTCAACGATACAACACTTTCAATGATAAAATTATCTAGAATGACCTTAGCCAACCCCTTTTTCCTTCAAGAAGTGCATATTAGAATTGAAGAAGGCCAGAGAATGTACTGGTTGAAATGTTATAAGTAAAAAAAAAAAAAAGTAAAGTTGGCGGAGTGGCCTATTGTCGGTATCAGCCGGGCAGCGAGGGAGTCTATCCGCTTTTTGCTAGACCAAGGGGATTATTTTTGCTGAGGTGGAGCGCCATACCTACCGTCAGCTCCCCACTTTACTGCACATATTCACACATCCTGTATACTCGGTGTATTCTTTTTGCCACCTCAACGATACAACACTTTCAATGATAAAATTATCTAGAATGACCTTAGCCAACCCTTTTTCCTTCAAGAAGTGCATATTAGAATTGAAGAAGGCCAGAGAATGTACTGGTTGAAATGTTATAAGTAAAAAAAAAAAAAGTAAAGTTGGCGGAGTGGCCTATTGTCGGTATCAGCCGGGCAGCGAGGGAGTCTATCCGCTTTTTGCTAGACCAAGGGGATTATTTTGCTGAGGTGGAGCGCCATACCTACCGTCAGCTCCCCACTTTACTGCACATATTCACACATCCTGTATACTCGGTGTATTCTTTTTGCCACCTCAACGATACAACACTTTCAATGATAAAATTATCTAGAATGACCTTAGCCAACCCCTTTTTCCTTCAAGAAGTGCATATTAGAATTGAAGAAGGCCAGAGAATGTA
Source organism: Doryteuthis pealeii (assembly GCA_023376005.1). Taxonomy (NCBI): domain Eukaryota; kingdom Metazoa; phylum Mollusca; class Cephalopoda; order Myopsida; family Loliginidae; genus Doryteuthis; species Doryteuthis pealeii. The sequence goes on from CM042166.1 coordinate 73,059,275, forward strand.
CTGGTTGAAATGTTATAAGTAAAAAAAAAAAAAAGTAAAGTTGGCGGAGTGGCCTATTGTCGGTATCAGCCGGGCAGCGAGGGAGTCTATCCGCTTTTTGCTAGACCAAGGGGATTATTTTTGCTGAGGTGGAGCGCCATACCTACCGTCAGCTCCCCACTTTACTGCACAGATCAGATTATAACATCTGTGCTACTCATACGCTGAGTTGGTGGGGACCGGTATCGAACTTAGATCCTTGAGATTCCGAGGCAAGTACACTACCGATTGAGCAAAACCGACCCCTGAAATGTTATAAGTAAAAAAGTAAGTAAAGTCATTAGGGTGGCCTAATGTCGGTATCAGCCATGCAGCAAGGGAGTCTATCCCCTTTTCACTAGCGCTAGACCAAGGAGATTATTTTAGCGTCCGAGGTGGAGCACCACACCTACCATCAGCTCCTTACTTTACCGCACAGATCCCTGTGCTACTCATACACTGAGTTGGCAAGGGTGGGTATCGAACTAGGAACCTTGAAGAAAGTCGCTTATGAGTTCGTTCTTACTTAACAAGCAGTGTCCAGCATCTTACCCGGGTGGTTTGAGAGATGTGAGGTAAATAGCTATATAACTGCTGTTTTGTAAAGAACAGCTTTCAAGATTTATTCAAAACAGCACACATTATTCTTATATAATTGATACTTTGTTTTTGTCCAAATTGTTTCATTAGAGTACAGCAATACAGTAGTACTGACACAGCTACAGCTTAGAATAATTTCCATTTGATTTTATCAGAGAGATCAGTTTTGTATATGGTCGTTGATCTGTCAATAGTAGTCTATAACTTAACAAAACAAAATTGCATTTATTTGACATTAGAGGTTAGATTAGCATAGACTTATCTATAACATTAATTAATTATAATATGCTATTTAGTTATGATTTATTCTTTAATGATATATTATTTCACGTTCAACAGTGGTATCTTTAACGCTCTACTGACTGAGCTACAAAAACAAGGTGTCTAATTATCTAAAGAAGTCTTTGCTTTCCTTTAAAGGCTTTCAATGAAAAACTTGACTAAAATGAAAAAAGAAAAGTCTTTTTCATAATTTACCTGAAGAAGGCTAGAGAATGTATTGGTTGAAACATTGTGGAAGCACCAAAAAAAGAACAAGGCGATGAATTGTCTAAAGAAGTCTTTGATTCATTAAAGATTCTTTGATTGTCTTTAAAGACTGATAACCTTCAATGATGAAACCATCCAAAATGACCTTAGCCAACACCAATTAGAGAATTGAAATAAAATTCAGAGTTTGTCTTAAATTAGTATTGATCTTTTAACTTTTACTTCATTATATTGATTCCCAAATGCAACTGGAAATTTTAAACAAGATATGCCAAGTGAAAATGAAATTTCTATTTTGAACATCAGATTATTTTTCTTATTGAAAACTTCTCTAATTGTTTCACAAGTAATAACTTTTATCTCAGCAACTTTTTTGGTTATAAGATAGAAAGTTGGTAAACCATTCAACAATGTGCTAATATATAAAATAAAAGAGACTGTTCTCAAGGTTTGCAAAATATGAAGATAACCACGAGTGTGGCAGACAGGTTAAGAGTTAAAGAATAAACCAAACAACTAGAATTCGAATAAAAGACTTTGTATTACAGACATAAAACAATAGGTTTGCAGACTTTTTGGTTTATCTGCACAAATGTTTATAATTTGTCCACTTAACTGAAATCCTGAGGTAGGGTTGGTTATCGAAATCCCTTAGCTACAGCCATCTGATAGTTTGCTGGATATGATAGACGTTCTATTTTGACGTCTGACTCCGGTGAGGGCTGAATCAGAAACAGGGTGAAAGAATTTGCCTTTTCGGCTTTGCCACCAAAGTATGCTGGCTCGTGATTGGTTGGTTCGATACAGGGGCTCGCAGACAAGGACGATAAACCCGACCTCAGAATTCTTAATAAATAACCTAAACTTGATTGTGAACAATGTCGGTGGGTTTAGAATATACAGGGGATAGACTCCTTCACAGTTCAGCTGATACCAACTATAGGCCACACTGCAGACTTGATATTTATTTTTAAAATTTTAAAATTTTGTTTTTACTTATCTTCATTTTAATTACAACTACACAGAGCATGAATTGCACAGTTTAGATAATCTGTGAGTGAAGCATCTGGGAGCTGATGGTAGATATGACACTCCACCTTAGCAAAAAACAATCTCCCTGGTATAGCACTAGCAAAAAGGGGATAGACTCCCTCCTTTAGTTTTATTTAATTTTCATCAAAACTATTCAGGGCCAGTTTAGCTAAAGTGGTAGAGCATTCGCCAAGGAATTGAAAGGTTCAAGGTTTGCTACCAATCCCTGCCAAATCAGCACACGAGTAGCTCAGCTTGAGTAATTTTATCCGTGTAGTAAAGCGTATAGGAGCTGATAGTTGTTGTGGCACTCCACCTCAACAAAAAACAATCTCCCTGGTATTGTTGTATAGCCGACTACTGGACTTCAATGATACCACAGACGCGTGTATATAAAAATAGGACCCGTCTTTATTTTTTTCACTGTGTGGGTGGTGAGGGATGCAGACGTTCACAATGAAAATGCCCGAGTCGTTGGTGAGGGTGGCAACAAGTGTTCACAATGGAAATGCCCGAGGGGGTTGAGAGGCGACGAAGTTGGCTGCTCGGCTGGGGACTAAATGACACCCTTCATCCGCTAGCCTTTATATACAATAAATATGCCCACGCATCATCTTTTGATCTGATAACGGACATTTTTTATATATTTCTTTATCTTTCTCTCCGCCTTTTCACCTGAAGAGGAGTCTTCCGTTTTTCTTTTATCTATTTCTTCATCTTCTCCCTGCTTCTTGACCGGAAGACCTCTCTCCATTCTCCCTTTTTTTAAATATATATTTTTATCTTTCTCTTTGTCTTTTTGCCGGAAGCTTCCTCTTCTGTTGCATGATATGCAACAGTATAGCACTAGCAAAAACTAGATAGACTCCCTCCCTTAATTTTAATTGATTTTCATCACAAGTACTCAAGGCTAGTTTAGCTCAGGTGGTAGAGCACTTGCCTAAAATTTGCTACCAGTCCTCACCAACTCAGCACATAAGTAGCTCAGTTTTGATAATCTGATCAGTGTGTAGGAACTGATGGTAGGTATGGTGTTCCACCTCAGCTGAAACCGATCTCTCTTGTCTAGCACTAGCAATTTCTATTTTGAACATCAGATTATTTTCTTATTGAAAACTTGTCTGTTTCACAAGTAATAACTTTTATCTGAGCAACGTTTTTGGTTATAAGATAGAAAGTTGGTAACCCCATTCAACAATGTACTAATAACCTAAACATGATTGTGAACCCTGTCGGTGGGGCTTACAATATGCAGGCTATATTTGCTGCTGTTGGACTTAACATGGTATAAGATGTATGAGAAAAATCACCACTTTTATCTATAGACTTTCCCAAAATCAATGAAAAATGCCATAGAATGCATTTAAGGTCATCAGTAATTTGGAACGACCCCCAAAGAGTTTAGAAAATAGACTAGAAGAATTGGAAATCAGAGGAAGAATTGAGACCATCCAGACAACAGCATTGTTAAGATCAGCTAGAATACTCAGAAGAATCCTGGAGACCTGTTATCACTCAGACTCCAAAAATAGATCTATTTAAAATCATTTGTATTTGATAGGACCATGTACAAAAACAAAATTCTGAAAGGATTTTTATGGGGCATCCAGTGAGGATTTAACTTACTATTACAGTAGTAATGGACCTGTAAAACTAATCATTACACCATGACAGGATGCCGTAATTATTTTCCTGACCTCTCAACATGTTTTCTCCCCCCCCCCACACACACACATATACCTACCTTAAAAATTAAAAACTTTTCCTAATAATATTAATTACCTAAAACAATTAATATAAATAGAATACTTTAAATAACTTTGTTATATCATTAAGATTAAATCTGCAGATCCTAAAATATTTCTGCATTTTTGCTTGTTGGATTGTTGATTGGTTGGTTTTATGGCATGTCAACCCTTGTCGGGTTATTTAATGCACTTTCTCAATATATGTATTGTATTTGTGGGCGGTTCAACTTTTTGTATATATTTTCTTTTTCACCACCCACACACCTTGAACATTTTCCAAATGATATCATTTACCTGAAACAATTTATATAAATAGAATATCTATCATATATAAAGGAATTTGCATTAATGTTTGTCCGGAGGAAACTTCGAAAATAAAACAATTAACAACAAAGTAAATAGATATACTCTTTAAATATCACCAGGTCTGGGTTTTAAAGCAAAAATAATGAAGATTTGATTTATATTTTCGAATACATCTAAAAATTAAACCATTAGCATTAATAACTAAAAGTTTCTATGTGGCCATTTGTTTACTTTAGTAAAGTCATCGGGACGGCCTAATGTCGGTATCAGCCAATCAGCAAGGGAGCCTATCCCCTTTTCACTTGCGCTAGACCAAGGAGATTATCTTAGCGTCTGAGGTGGAGCGCCACACCTACCATCAGCTCCTTACTTTACCGCACAGACGCCTGTATCGAACTAGGAACCTTGTGGTTTCTACCCGAACGCTCTACCGACTGAGCTAAAAAGACACATATGATTAGTAGTATTACAATTTTCCCTGTGAAATCTACCCCCCTATATTTAACACAATGAAACTTGAAAAAAAAATTAATATTATCTTGAAAAAATTTTTTCCATTTGAAAGAAGAAACATTCAACAAATTCCTGATGATTTAAAAAAAAAAATTTTCAGCTTACGGAAATAATAAAAATATAGAGATTTAAATGGGGCATCCCATGAGGATTCAACTCACGATTCAGTAATAACGGATCTGCAAGACTAATTTAAAAAAAAAAAAACCCTCTACCCAGGCGATGCCAGGTAGCCGCTGCTAGTTTTAAATAAGTCTGTTACATTATTAAGATCAAATCTGCAGACCCCAAAACATTAATGCATTGTTTTAAAATCTAAAGATCGTGTAATTAAATGACATTGAATTCTAATTGCGAAAATGAAGAAACTGCAATGCAATTGTGATGCAGTATTTTTGTTATTTACAGAAAATTAAATAATTGCATCGAAACCGATCAATATCTGCGTTTATTCCTGAAGCGATCTGCAGATGGAAGATTTAATTAACGTCTATCAAAACAATCTGATAAATTTAATGTTGAACTATGTAGAGTCATCTCTCAGATCTGCAGGGGACGGGTTTCAGTACGCCACCCCCCAGATCTTGGATACCAAAATTCGCACATGTTCAAGTACATTATAAGAATTGATATCTTACAGTGTGTGACAGAAATACCTCCCACATTTTGAACTGTCACCTGTGAGGGGAAAGTGAACTTGGGCAAGTGGTAATGGTAGCTCCATCTAGTTAATGTCTTATTATTTTTCCTGATGTTGAACTATGTACAGTCATCTCTCAGATCTGCAGGGGACGGGTTTCAGCACCTCTTGCCCCCACCCACATCTTGGATACCAAAATTTGCACATGTTCAATTACCCTATAAGAATTGATATGCTACTATAGAAGGGGGGAAAATATATGGGGCGAAATAGATCTTAAAATCAACAAGCTCCCGCCAAGGGGGAACCAAAAACAAGCGAGTTCTCAGTCTTCTCACAAGTCAGACCCTCTGTTGGTCAACAAATTCTTCGTCTAGCAGCTAGAAAAATCCGTCGTCGTAGTCGAAATAATCTTTAGCAGTTCAAAATCACATTTCCTTACTGAAAAGCACTTCGTCGTCGACTGCTTCTGCTGACTGCCCAGTGCTTGACTCACTTGTTATTTTATGGGCATATTAGCCAAACATCCGGGCACGTCAGTCACACCTTTTGTTCTTCCAGTTCCTACATCGCATCTGTTTTCGCGTGCGAGAGGACGCGGGTTCGATCCCAGCAGGCAAGACAATGTTTTGCTCCCTTTCCTTTCTCGTTCTCCGTCACAGCTACAGAGAGTGACAGAAATATCTCTGACATTTTAAACTGTCACCTGTAAACTTAGGCAAATGATAATGGTGAGTCCATCAAACCAATATCTTAACATGTTTCTTAATGTTAAACTATGCATGGTCATTTCTCAGATCCGCAGGAACTAGTTTTAACCCCCCAACACACAAACACACACATCTTGATTTGATTTGATTTTGTTCTTGTTTTACGGCATATCAACCTCAATGGATCATTTAATGCCGACTACGTTTTTGAAATGAATTGGTGATAATGTTTAATTTTCTAAAGGTTTTTTTTTTTTTTTTACATATTTTTTGTGAATGAAACTTTTAGATGATTTTTTTTAACATATATTTTTGTGTTTTCATTTCTTTTGGAAGATTTTTAGATTTTGTTGTAGATGTGTGCCTCTTTTACGTATCCGAGTAGTTTTTCTGGGTTTATTTGGTAGAATATCTGTTTTAGATTTGTTGTTTGGTAGTATTTTTTTCGTTTTTGTTTTAGGTTGCTACATTCTGTTAATATGTGTTTGATTGTGTAGGGTTTTTGGCATGGTATGCAATATGGGGCTGTTTCTTTTTTGAGGAGGTATGTATGGGTAATGTATGAGTGTCCTATTCTTAGTCTGGATAATATTACTTCTTCTTTTCTGGATATTTTGGTTTAATTTATTTGAAGTTTTCCTATTTGTGGCATTATTTCATGTAATTTGTAAACACATCTTGAATATCAAAATTAATAATGATAAGAATTGATGTACTACAGTGTACGGCAGATATACCTTCCATATTTTAAACTGTCACCTGGGTGGGGCAAGTGAAATTAGGAAAGTGGTAATGGTAGCTTCATCTAGCTAATGTCATCATTTTTCTTAATGTTAAACTACATACAGATCTCTCAGATCTGCAGGGGACTAATTTCAGCACTAGGTTTACAGCTAGTATTTGTATTGACCATTTACTAAGCTTACTAGGATTATATGTATTTACCCAACCCCTCCATACAAGCAGGATGCGACTCAAGGTCAATTTTCAAGCAAAGTTTAACAGGTTTGAATTCAGAATTTTCCTTCTCTTAGACTGGTTGCCATACCAAGGTTAAAGAACCCAATCTACCTTACTATTTACCTATAACTGGAGGAAGAATACATCTGGTTTGGCTTCTTTGTTTAAATGGCATATCAATCTTTGTGGGCTATTTAATGCCAAAGAACAGTAGTGGTACTATTTGTCTGAATGTTTGAGATGTTCTGAGCAAATATCAAACTATCTTTTTGATACAAATAATGTTCAATATATGTGAAATAATAATAGAAAAAAATTTGTTATAGATGCAGTGCCACATCGGGATATTGATCTTGCTATGAAAGAATTAGAAATCATCAATAACTTAAAATTGGTTGACTTTAAAACATTTTTGATGGCATTTTTGGGTTTCATGGGCAAAACTGCTTTTATAAACCAATTTTTAGTAGTAGGGAAGCTCTAGAACTCATTTTACAGACAAAAATAGATTACAAAAAGTCGCCATTTTTCACCAACCACACCAAATTTGTAGAGCCAAAAATCAACATAACTCCGCCAATTTTTGGAATAGGAAGCTCAAATTTTGGGGATCATCTAATTTTAACATAGTCCACACCTGGAAAAAATTCAAAAAAGTTGAGGGGGTGGATGACAATTTTATTTTTTTCTGGATGAATTGACTTGGAATTAACCATTAGCTACATTGAGCTACCATTACCACTTGCCTAATTTCACTCTCTAATTTTACAGCAGTTTATTTTTGCCTCTCTTTTTATCCAGTGAGCATAAAAATGTCAGTCTTTAGATTTATACTCCAACAAAGATGTTTAATCTGTGACGCAAGACAATTTTCGGATGAATCTATGTCAGAATCCGAAGACAATAGCCAAAGGTGACCTTCAGAGAAACGTGGTAGGAGACATGCAAGTAGATTTAATTGTCAGTCTGTGAAAATCGACATCAAGCATTAAGTTTGTGATTTAGAGCCAGGAAATCAAGTTGATCACGTCGTTCTATTAGTAAATCACAAAGCAAATACGTTTTTCTTTTTTCTGTCTTTGGTTCTGAGAAGAGAGCGACATTGGTAAGATGATGTCTATCAAGTTGGTTTCGGTCGGAAGATGAACATAAAAAAAAGATTATTATTCTCCAAGACAATTGAAAAGATTTCCAGGAAGCGCAAGATGATGATGGACATTAATTTGGGGAGACATTGATTTACATTGTATTTTATGGTCGTTCGTAAAGATCTTGCATTTAGCTTGAAAGTTGCATTTGGAAATTCCCTTCAGGAATTTTCTCTAAGCCTATCTGGAATATTATCATCATCATTGCCGCCATTTTGTATTCAAATGTGACATCTCCAAATTTTCTCTTAATGGATTCTGTCAAGAATTGGCGGCCATTTCTCTTTGGGTTGCAGTGCTAGAATCTTGGATATACGAATGAATTTTCATGAGGAAAGTAGTTTCCTGCATTGAGAAATATTTCTCTGAATTTTTGAGAGGAGGCTTAATAATTTGGATTATTTGGATTATTCAGACTATTGTCCTCATCTTTTTTGTTATCTCCACTGTTTCTGTGAATTTTGATATGAGGCTTGATAACTTGTTATATTTAGATTATTCAGACCATTTTGGTCTGAAGATTTATTGTTATCTACACTATTTCTCTGAATTTTTGAGATGAGGCTTGATAATTTGTTTTATTTGGATTATTCAGACTATTGTCCTCATCTTTATTGTTATCTCCACTATTTCAAAATATAATAAAATATGAATGAATAATAATATAGTATTTATTATGAATCTATTTTACTCAGTTGAGTGCATTCTCACTGTGACGGAGAACGAAAAAGAGCAAGACTTTGCCTTGCCTGCCGGGATCGAACCCGCATCCGCCCGCATGCAAAAACAAATGCAATCTAGGTACTGGACGGATGCGAGGTTCGACATGTGCCCGGATGTTTGGTTTTTGTGTGTACTTAAAATAACCAAAGCGAGTGAGGAGGAACGGCGTTCTGTTAGAAGAGAAGATTGAAAGCTGAGGACTGAGATTATTTGAAGTTTTCCTTACAGTTGGGAGAGAATTAGAGTAGTATTTATTTTCAAATCTTTTTGGCCCCCCCTTTCGAAAGACTCACACTCAGTCGAGTTATATCCTTGCACTCAGTTGAGTGAAATGGTTCACTCAGTCGACTGTATTCTCACAATCAGTTGAGTATATTCTTGTATTCAGTTGAGTGAAGGGTTCACTCAGTCAAGTGCATTCGCATACTCAGTCGAGTGAGATGATTTAATGTTTTTATCATTAAATTTTACATAACCAAAAAACTGAAGAGAAACATTTTTTTTTCATAAAGTTCCCAATTTATTAATACTGGAAACTTAAATGGCTACCAGCAGTGTGTGTCACGAAAATGAAGCGCCCTGTCGGAGCAGCTTATAGTACGCTAACTGTATCCCCTACAGTGGAGTAAAAAACAGGTTCGTTCTGGGTATGACACTAAACTGTCATGGTGACACTGTGGAGTGTAGAGTACACCTTCATTGTTATTACTGCCGTGTCCACTGACCTGGAGTGGTAGTACCTGCTAGGGTTCCATCAATGTGTTTGAAAATGATTAGGAATGTTGCATAGTCATTTCTTATTCTGATATTTTGCTACTTGGATCTAAGCTGGGTCGGTCGTCTCTTGTCTATCTGGGTAGCTTAGTCTGTGTATCTATTTACTTGTTTATCAATTGGTAAGTCTTATTTTCTTTTTTTCATTCCATATTTCCTTTCTTTCTTTCTTTCATATCCTTTCTTCCTTCTTTCCTTTCTTTCTTTGACGTCTTTATTTCTTTCTTGAGCGTCCTTCCTTTCTTTCTTCCTTTCTTTCTTTCTTTGGCGGCCTTTCTTTCTTTCTTTCTTTCTTTCATATCCTTTCTTCCTTCTTTCCTTTCTTTCTTTGGCGGCCTTCCATCCTTTCTTCCTTCCTTTCTTTCTTTCTTTAACGTCCTTCCTTCCTTCCTTCCTTTCTTTCTTTCTTTAACGTCCTTCCTTCCTTCCTTCCTTTCTTTCTTTAACGTCCTTCCTTCCTTTCTTTCTTTCTTTCACGTCCTGCCTTCCTTTCTTTCTTTCTTTCTTTGACACCCTTCTTACTTTTACACATGTTTATTGTCTTTTAGTCTGTTCATCTATTAACTTGCTTATCAATTGGTAAGTCTTATTTTCTTTTTTTATTTATTCTTTATTTCTTTCTTTCTTTTTTTTTGGACGTCCTTTCTTCCTTCGTTCCTTTTTTTTTTTTTTTTGACGTCCTTTATTTCTTTCTTTCTTTGGCGTCCTTCCCTTCCTTTCTCTCTTTTCTTCTTGGGATTTCTTATTGGGTTTTCCTTTTTGGTACTTTTATCGTGTCTGTGCTCGTTGTTAGTTTTTTAGTGACGAACCCTCTACTGTCAATAATGCTTTATTTAATACCAGACTACAGACGCTTCTTTTGGCTCGGAATTTCAATACGTTATATCTTCTTATATAATGGCGATTTGGTGTCTGTCTGTAACTGAAACTACGTCACCTCAGAAATTGCGTAAGTTTATCAATAAGTACTTAATTTATTATAATAATTATGCATAAAATACATCTTTATTATTACGATGTCTTTTGAAAATCTGAGTTAGATTTGACTGAAAACAGCCTATGATAGTGTGTTTAAAACTTTGCAATGTGTCTTATATATCACTAAGAATAAAGGTTACATAAATATATGGTGTGGTTAATTACATACTGGTTTTAACAAAATCAGGTTTAATAAGTAATTTCTTGGTATCATTGATCTCTAATTATTGTTTTATTCTCCAACATATTAAACAGTTCTATGATTTTTACAGAAACCAATTAAAATATAAAATAAGTGTAATCATTTTTTATATGCGTTCTTATTTAATTTTGTTAGACGCACTAATCTAATACGTTCATTACATTAAAACTTAAAAGCTCATGCACGGAGGCGCATATCTTGCTAGTACACTGAATGCTGTATCTTGCTAGAGTAATAAGCAGACGTCTTTGTTAGACGTCTTTAATGTATTATAAGTTAACACAAACACGCATGGAGGAATTGCCCCGGTGACAGACGGCCATTTTGTGCCTTTCCTCTTCAAACAACCGGTGACACTCAGTCACTCAAGGGTTCACTCAGTCAAGTGCATTCGCACACTCAGTCGAGTTGGTTTACTCAGTCGAGTGAGATGATTTAATGTTTTATTAATAAAGTTCCTAATTTATTAATCCTGAAAACTTATATGGCTACCAGCAGAATTGCTATGTGATATTTTGAATTAAAATCTGTTCTAGCTGGCCAGGAATATTAAGTCTGTAATATTTTTACTGTGTTTTCACATATTGTAGGGTTTTGTCTGACAACTAATTACTTTTTCCTTTCTTTCTATGTTTTGAACTCTCCCAAATTACAAAGGAAAGAAATTGATAAAGATGAGTAAAAGTAACAGTAGAAAAAAAAAGAAAGACTAGATTAGATTATTGATATCAATTAATCTACTAATGGTAAAATATGGAGCTGCCCTGTCGGCTGGGCATTAGAATGCACTGACTGCACCTCTGCAGAGGGGTAAGACTCCTCCAATGGGGCACCTGTTGGCCGTGGGTGGCGACCCGTGATGCTTATGGATAGAGCCCAGGTGGATGAGCAGTTCATGACATGCAATACTCCACTTTGGCCCTATCTTGGCTAGACGGGTGGTCAGAGAGGCCCCTCTGATCAATTGGCTGGTCACGTCAAGCCTAGCACCTATATGATTTTTCCAACCCTGTTGCCCTTATGGCAAGCCCCAACCCCTTTTATCATATGGGTGCTAGAAGGCGGTGGCTGCGGGTCTATATGTCCTAGGAATGACGTTAAAATATATCTGATAGTGAGGTTCCAGTTTTGGAGGTTTGGGGAATGTGGAGCACCCTTCATCACGATTGCTCTCTGGTCCACTCTGACCCGTAGTGGTAGTACCTGTTAGGGTCACATCTATGGGTTAAATAGAAAAATGTATTTATAAAAAAATTGTATTATCCATTAAGAATTGATTTATTTCAAAACTTTATCGGCATTAAATGACCCACTGAGGTTGATATGCCGTAAAAGAAAACAAACAAACAAACAAAATATGGAGGCCCAACAACTGACTATAGATTCCTGGCTGTATATTATATCTGTCAACGCAAGGAGACCTCACGTGGTGTAATTCTCAGCGGGTACCCTTATGCTTATGGCCTTGTGCCACATCAAAACTAAGCTTTGTAAATAACTATATCTGCCCACGCATAGCATTACAAAAGCAAAATCCACTCTCGAGTGGAAATGATGAAATATTCTCACGATTATAAAATGTTGTATTTCAATTTGGCATATGATAAGCAGAAACACCTACTCTTATGGACATTGGGAAATGATTTTTAGGCAAATAAGAAAAAATATTTATTTTATCTGGGGGGTAATTGGTTGGTTGGATTTTACGGCATGTCAACGCTTGTTGGATTATTTCATACCGAAGACATTTTGTTTTATTCATTCTTGTTGGTTACTCAATTAGAAAAAAAAACAAAAAAACAATTAACAACAAAGTAAATAAATAAATAAATATATATATATATATATATACTTTGGTGATGTACCAAGTTTCTTGGTACAAGGTGATTCTAGGTGGGTCCTAATTCTCTACCTGTAGTTTGTTGTAGAGTTCAGGTTCCGTATGAGAGCTCAATGTTTAATTATTGTAAACAGAGCAAATTTATTTGGGAATAAAAAGGCCTTAAATACCATGGGTATCATGGTTATGGACCATTTCCACTCGCGAGTATGTTCACAAGCTTCTTAGTGGTCTGAAGAAGCTCGTGAACATACTCGCGAGTGGAAATGGTCCATAACCACGATACCCATGGTATTTAAGGCCTTTTATTCCCAATATATATATATATATATATATATATATATACACACACACATTAAATATCAACATGACTCAGTTTTAGAGCAAAAAATAATTTGATTTGATTTATATTTTCGAATACATCTAAAAATTAAACCAATTTGCAAAGATTTTCATATGCCATTTTGGTTTTATCATTTCCTTTCTTTTTAAATTTCATACCTAAGACACCATTTTGTGACTAAGAAATAAAACAGACAAGAATGATGGCCATTTTTCTCCTCTATTGTTCAAACTAGCAAATATATGCACCCTCCGGGTGCAAGTATTTAAGTTTTAATATAATAAGATATCATGTTAAATTAGAAAGACTAACTAAATAAAAATGAAAAAAAAAAAGATTTGAAACAGAAATAATCGAAAAATAGAACAACTGAAACTTACTCTTCCATCTTTCATTACTAATTTTTTCTAATTTAACTATTTAGTTAAAATGGGAAGTAATGAATAAAAATACAGTTATTTCTTCTTGTAAATAATTTTCTTTTAAGATTTATCCCCGGGATTTTTGATCATATTCATTAAGATAAAACTAAACAATTAGAAATCAATAATACCAAGCATATATTTATTAAAATTAAATTTTAAATATCAATATGCAAATTAGCCTTCTCGTTCAAACTGTAAACCGCTATTTTGTTGTATATATATATACAATTACATGTATTAGTACGTAGATATGGTCAACAGTATTAATAATGTCTATCAATTTTATTAATAATTGAAGGTTTAAAAGAATGAAATCATGGAGAATTTGACGTAAATAATTTAGGAAATTGTGACTTGAGTAGTGATATAGTTTCGGTTACAGATAGAAAAACACACTATCTCCATTATAATAAGATGTAGTTTATACTTCAAAAGCTCTATTTACCTTTTCTTAGATTTCAGGAGAAATTATTTTTTGCTTAAACAAAAATTGAAATCATCAAGAAGAAAAACACTTGAATGAGTCAATTCAAAATGCTGAGACTTATTACCGGAAAGTGTTTATTATAAAGTCCTAATTAGTGATCTTGTGGACGAGCAGATTCCCAGCCCCACGAACGAAACGAGTCCGGGTATGTTTGGCTTGTGCGTGTAAGGGGGGGGGGCAGTGGCGAGTGACACGGAAATTGAACTCGTCACCTCTTCGTTGCTGAAATGCTGGTGAAATTCTGCACGGGGGGGGGGGGGGGGGCTGCACTATCATTTTGGCTGTCGAAACGAGTGTAAGAGAACATATATTTGGATAGTGCTAGTGAGAAGACTAGAACTACTGGGAGAGTCAAGCGATTACGAACGACGACTACGACTGTCTGATAACCTTATGGAAGCAGTTTGTTAGAGATCTATTTCACGAATTTTATTTAATTTCAAAATATAATTAATTATTAATTTAATTTAAAATTTAATTTGCAAGAGTATTTATTTAGATAGAAAAAAAAAAATTCTTTTTGTTAATGTATCATTTATTTTAATGGTTGGGGAGTGGGGGGGCTTAGGTTGGCAGTTTAAAAATAATCGTTTGAAATTAAACAATGTCGACCGTTGTCTCGGCATTCCAATGAACTTGACTTTATCATCTTGTCACATAATCATTGCTGACATCATTAGCGATTAGTTATTGATATATTATACAGTGACTTTATACGTGAATTTTATGGAAATTCTATTTTCTTTCACGTTCAATGTAATGATGTGTCATCTAGTCAGGCTATTCAAATCTTACATCATTGAATTAATGCTTCGTTGCTGGAAAGTTGGGAATGCAACAAAGGATTATAAAAAGAGACTGAATCCTGATCAGGCATTCCCACAATATGACAGATAATCAACAATATCTGGTGGTATTGTTAGATATATGTGTCTATTATGTTTTCTGCACAAAAGCCAAAATACTTAAACCAGCCGATTGATCGGAGGGGGCCTCTCCGACCGCCCGTCTAGCCCAAGAAAAGCCTAAAGTGGAATATTGCAGGTCATGGACTGCTCAGCCACCTAGGTTCTATCCTTAAGCATCACGGGTCGCCACCCAGGGCCAACAGGTAGCCCTCGTTGGGGGAGAGAGAGAGAGAAAGAGATAGAGAGAGAGAGAGAGAGAGAGAGAAGATCAAGTGTTATAACTCGATGAGCTAATAAACATAGATATAATCATGTTTCTTCCTTCAACCGACTAACTGACAGTGCTATGATCATGTGCTATGTCTCGACAGATTTTGGGTGGTTGGGTGTTTGGGTGGTTGGGTGGTTGTTAAAGGCAAAAAAAAGTATCTATGTGGCGATTTGTTTACTTTAGCGAGGGAGCCTATCCCCTTTTCACTTGCGCTAGACCAAGGAGATTATCTTAGCATCTGAGGTGGAGTGCCACACCTACCATCAGCTCCTTACTTTACCGCACAGACGCCTGTGCTACTCATACGCTGAAAAACTCAACTTTTTAAATTCATTTGGATATGAGAGTTGAAATTTTGACCATACAACAAAATGGTATATGCATAAACCAGAATCTGTTCTTGAGAACGAAACGCATAAAATTCTCTGGAACTTTGAAATAAAAATGGATCACCTTATCCCAGCAAGAAGACCAGACCTAGTGTTGATAAACAAAAAAGTAAGAACTTGTCAACTGGTGGATTTTGCAGTGCCAACAGATCACAGGGTGAAGCTAAAGGAAAATGAAAAAATGGACAAATATCTGGACCTTACCAAAGAACTGAAAAAGTTATGGAATATGAAAGTCAAAGTGATACCATTTGTAGTTGGTGCACTTGGAACGGTCCCAAAAGGATTGGAAAAGGGCCTGGAAAGTCTGGAAATCAGAGGAAGGATTGATACCATTCAGAACATTGCACTGCTGCAATCTGCCAGAATACTCAGAAGAGTCCTGGAGACCAGAGGAGACTTGCTGTCACTCAGACTCCAGTGAAAGACCATCAGCTAATGCTGATGTGAAAACTCAAAAATAATAATAATAATAATACAAAACGAGAATATAGGGTTAGGCATGACTGGGCTGGAAAGGTGATCCACTGGGAATTGTGCAAGAAACTCAATTTTGACTATACAACAAAATGGTATATGCATAAAAAGTGCGTGGTGTAATGGTTAAAGTCATAGGAAATGGACTCGTTGCCCCAAGTTCAAATCCTGGACATGGTAATTGCATTTCACTTAGCGCTAATACCCTTGGGAAAGGTATGAATCCTACTCTCCCTCCAGTTATGGGTAAATAGTAGGGCAGACTGGGCTCTTTAACCATGGTTAGGCAACCGGTCTAGGAGATGGAAAACTCTGAATTCAAACCTGTCAAACTCCGCTTAAGAAATTGACCTTGTGTCACATCCTGCTCGTGTGGAGGGGTTGGTAAATATATATATATGCATAAAACCAGAATCAATTCTTGAGTATGAAACACGTGAAATTCTCTGAGACTTTGAGATAAAGATGGATCATCTTATCCCAGCAAGAAGACTAGACCTAGTATTGATTAACAATAAAAATAGAGCTTGTCAACTGGTAGATCAGACCGGGCCTTTCTGACTGACTGCCCATATAGTATAAGGAAGCGCGTGGTGTAATGGTTAAAGTCATGAAAAATGGACTCATCGCCCCGAGTTCAAATCCTGGACGTGATAATTGCATTTCACTTAGCGCTAATACCCTTAGTAAAGGTATGAATCCTACTCTCCCTCCAGCTATGGATAAATAGTAAAACAGACTGGGCTCTTTAACCTTGGTTAGGCAACCGGTCTAGGAGAAGGAAAACTCTGAATTCAAACATGTTAAACGCCGCTTAAAATATTGACCTTGTGTCGCATTCTGCTCGTGCAGAGGGGTTGGAAAAAAATATATATGAAAAAAGACATTGTGTATATACAACATGAGTATGTGGGTATATAACACTATGTCCTGTGAACAAGGTGAATTTAAACCTGATAAACTCTGCTTAAGAAATTGATCACGTGTCGTATCCTGCTCGTGCGGAGGGGTAGGGGTGTGTGTATATATATATATATATATATATATATATATATAGTCTAAGTAAGGGCCAAATCATGGATTGCTCAGCCACCAGGATTCCATGCTTAAGCATCACAGGTCATCACTCACAACCAACAGGTAGCCCCATGGAAGGGTGGGTCTTACCCCTTTGAAGAGGTGCAGTCGGTGTATTCTAAAGCCTCAGTCGACAGGTCTTTTGACATACTGTGTTGAGATAACATACTTTTAATTTATAGTGTATAGTAAATATATATCTCTATATACATTTCCTAACTTCTGTCATTTTAAAAACATCTATCATTGTTTCGACAACATTTTTTTCTTCTTCCTATTGCATTTGCCTTGATGAAGGTTTTTGTGGGATTAGAAAAAAAAACAAAATAAAAAAAAAAAAAAATAAATAAAAAAAAACTCCCATGAGCCTTCACCGGAAGAACCCTCCTCGGATGTGTGAGAAAAAGGACCCATGTGTGTGTGAGAAAAAGGACTGACTTCTGACCCCCAAGAGAATATCTCGGCCATTTGAATTTAAGCCTTAACTGAGTGTAGTTGCTTCCTCAGCCAGAGGGATATCCCCTTGCCATGGGCAACTATGACCAGGAATAAAGCCTAAGTCATAAAACCACCTTCTGCCTTTGTCTCTTTCCTTTTTGTTCCTTGAATTCCTTCCTTTTCAGCATGACCACCAAATGAGATGGGGTTAAAAGCAAAACCCTGAGAACACGCAATAAGAATATCCAGCTACTTTTAAACTTTAAAACACCCAAACCTCTTACTACCCCATAGGTTTAATATAAACCGATATGTTTAAATGTCAACTTTACCATCAAGAATAAATTCATCATTTTTTGGAATACTTTATTTTTCTTTTTTCTATGACTCCACTATATCATTAATATCATTACCATTACTAGCAAATATATGCACCCTCCGGGTGCAAGTATATAAATTTTAATGTAATAAAATATTGTATTAAATTAGAAAGGCTAATGAAACTAAATAAGAATACAGATAAAAAGATTTGAAACAGAGGGTATAATAAAAGATTTGAAACACAGAGGAGTATAATAAAAGATTTGAAACAGAGGGAGTATAATAAAAGATTTGAAACAAAAGATTTGAAAACAGAGGGAGTATAATAAAAGATTTGAAACAGAGGGAGTATAATAAAAAAATGGAAGAACTGAAACTTACTCTTCCATCACTCTCGTCTTTCATTGTTATTTTTTCTAATTTAAGTATTTTTGTTATAAGAGGAAGTAAATAATAAAATGACAGTTATTTTTTCTTGTTAATGGATTTCATTTAAGATTCATTGAAGAGATTTTTGCTTATATTCATTAAAATAAAACCAAACAGTTAGAAATCAATAATACTAAGCACATATTTATTAAATTCGATTTTTTAATATTAATATGCAAATTAGCCTTCCCATTCACACTGTAAACCGCTATTTTGTTGTATATATAAATATAATTGCATGTTGTCAGTATGTAGACATAGTTAACAGTATTAATAATGTAAGACAATTTTATTCATAATTGAGGTTTAGATAAAAATAAAATCATGGAGAATGTGATGTCAATAACTAAGAGAATTGTGACTTGAGTAGTGATATAGTTTCGGTTACAGACAGAAAAACACACAATCTCCATTATAATAAGATATATATTATATCATTATCAATACTAATAAACTGTACCTATTTTTTCAGATGTTATAATGAGAGAAATATCAAAATTTTGGTAATTTTAGTCCAGTTAGTGGTTGTTTGTTTCATTTGATGATCTCTTGTCTTCCACACTGTTGTAAAGAATCCACATTTTATCATCTATTACAATTGATTTTGAAAGAATATTTTTGTAAAGTTACAAATTGCACATAAAAATATAATATATGTTAAAAAGAATCATCTAAAAGTTCCATTCACAAAAAATATGTCCAAAAAAAAAAAAAAATCCTTAGAAAATTAAACATTATCACCAATTCATTTCAAAAACGTAGTTGGCATTAAATGACCCATTGCGGTTGATATGCCGTAAAACAAGAACAAAATCAAATCAAACATAAAAATATGGGCCAGTAGGGTCTTTTCACTTATATGCAGTGTTGAATAATATATTAGCTGTATCTATTATTTTGAAAGTTGTGTAGAATATGAAAAAGTGAATTAGAAATTGTGTTCAGAGACATTAGATTAAATAGGTGTGAGTGACAGGTTATGACACTGAGATCAATTTGAGAACTTGGAATTGGATATATTGGTTTTATTCCTTTCATATTCTGTGTTGGGATAACATACTTTTAATTCGTAGTGTATAATAAACCAAAACTCAGTCTGAAATATCAAACTTAGAGGTTCAAAGGGTTAAATTGGACACAGCCATAGTTTGTAATTTATTTGGCCTGAAATAAAAAGATGGTTATGTAATATTCTGAATTAAAAACTGTCTAGTCAGCCATGGATATTAAGTTTATTAATAATTTTACAGTGTTTTTATATTATAGTGTTTTGTCTAAAAACTAATTATGTTTTTTTTATTCTTTTTTTCCTTAGTTCATCTTTGAACTTCAGGGAACAGATTGGTGTAAAAACAAGTGAAAAAAAAAAGAAAGAAAAAAAGATTAGATTATTGATGAAAAGTAATCTACTCAATGTCCGGCTATGACAATGCACTATAGATTACTAGTTAATATAGTCAAATTACTAGAAGTAACTAGAATATGTCCAGAGACAAGAACATGACTTATAAACCTCCTTGTCAGCTGGGGCTGTATAATTCCTAATTAATATAGTCAAGTTACTAGCAGTAACTAGAATTTATTTTACATGAATCATATCTTAAAACTTTAGCTCTTAGTTTTTAATGTGGTCACTAAACATTTTAAATCGCTCTAAATCACAGCTAAACCAGCTCTAGAGTTGATCCCCAACAATTTCAAGATACCATATACTGACTTGAAAGCTAAAATTAATAGATTCCTTCATAAAAAATGGCAACAGCACTGGAATAACAACATCCACAATAAACTCTTCCTAATCAAACCCACTTTGGGAGGCTGGAGACCAATGGAAAGTCTAGAAAGGAACAAGTCATTGTGTCCTGAATATGCATTTGTCACACAAGACTAATGTACTCCTATATACTCAAACATGAACAACAACCACAATGTCAAACATGTCAAACACCTTTGACTGTCAAAAATTTATTCATGGAATGCAGGTTTTTTGCTCATATCAGAAACCATTATTTCAAAGCAAACAATATGAAAGATCGATTTGAAAATGTCAACATGGAGGATATTCTCTCCTTTTTGAGGAAAATAAAATTATACCATAGAATACAGACATGAACGTAATCAATACCATACAACATAATCCCTAATAATGCTAACACATTGTTAAAACCAATTAGTATAAATATAAATACACGACATATATTACTTCCTGTTTTGCATGACATAAACCCAGACGGGTTGATATGCCGTTAAAATCAACCAACCAACCAAAGATTTTTAAAATCTGACATGCTTTTTTTAATAATAAAAGTGAATTGTAAATTGTTATTTTCTCTAGAATATGGAACTTATCTTTGAAGTAAGACTCTGGTTAAATTTGAATTTGGCAATTTATTTGTTTGTATAAGGAATTATGAAGTAGAATGTTATGCTCAGCCAGTAGAGCATCCGGCTCAGAACCACATAGGTTCAGGTTAAATATAGATCAATTGAATAGTAATATAGTTTGTGATTCATTATTAATACTATAACATATAACTAAAAGATTATTATTGAATAGTAATATAGTTTGTGATTCATTATTAATACTATAACATATAACTAAAAGATTACTATTGAATAGTAATATAGTTTGTGATTCATTATTAATACTATAGCATATAACTGAATGATTACTATTGAATAGTAATATAGTGTGTGATTCATCATTAATACTATAACATATAACTAAAAGGTTACTATTGAATAGTAATATAGTTTGTGATTCATTATTAATACTATAACATATAACTAAAAGATTACTATTGAATAGTAATATAGTTTGTGATTCATTATTAATACTATAACATATAACTGAAAGATTATTATTGAATAGTAATATAGTTTGTGATTCATTATTAATACTATAACATATAACTAAAAGATTATTATTGAATAGTAATATAGTTTGTGATTCATTATTAATACTATAACATATAACTAAAGATTACTATTGAATAGTAATATAGTTTGTGATTCATTATTAATACTATAACATATAACTGAAAGATTATTATTGAATAGTAATATAGTTTGTGATTCATTATTAATACTATAACATATAACTAAAAGATTACTATTGAATAGTAATATAGTTTGTGATTTATTATTAATACTATAAAGTATAACTAAAAGATTATTATTGAAGTGTAATATAGTTTGTGATTCATTATTAATACTATAATGTATAACTGAAAGATTACTATTGAATAATAATATAGTCTGTAATTCATTATTAATCCTATAATGTATAACTAAAAGGTTGTTATTGAAGGGTAATATACTTTGTGATTCATTATTAATTCTATAAAATATAATTAAAGATTATTATTGAAGAACAATATTGGAGTCAGTCA
Organism: Doryteuthis pealeii; assembly: GCA_023376005.1. Classification (NCBI taxonomy): domain Eukaryota; kingdom Metazoa; phylum Mollusca; class Cephalopoda; order Myopsida; family Loliginidae; genus Doryteuthis; species Doryteuthis pealeii. The sequence continues at coordinate 73,080,913 of CM042166.1, forward strand.
GTCTGCTTTAATCTAATCCGCATCTTTTTGTTTCCATATTTTATCTTAATATCAAATTGGCTCTAAACGGAGATATATTAAAATAACTGGCTTATTGTTTGGTATTTTGAAATTAGTATGATCTTCATGCATTAGAAATTTAATTTGTTTTCTACTTTTTTTGATTATCCTTCCATGAGAATTACGTCAACAATTTCATTGCACAGGATAAAGCAGTATAATCAAAAGAAGCTACATGAATAAATTGTCTTTCTCAATAAGCTGATTTTCATTATTTCAAGTTGCTCGGTCGCTTGGTTGGTTGGTTTTTTACAGATGTATATCCACAGGTCGTGCTAGTCTTATTATAATGGAGATTGTGTGTTTTTCTGTCTGTAACCGAAACTATATTACTAATCAAGTCACAATTAACATAGTTATTTTCATCACATTCTTCATGATTTTATTTATATTCAAACCTCAATTATTAATAAAACTGCTTCACCTTTTTATTAGTGTTGTCCATATCTACCTACTAATAACATGCTATTGTATTTATATATACAAAAAATAGCGGTTTACAGTGTGAATGGGAAGGCTAATTTACATATTGATATTAAAAATGTGATTTTATTAAATATGTGCTTAGTATTATTGATTTCTAACTGTTTGGTTTTATTTTAATGGATATAAGCAAAAATCTCTTCAATGAATCTTAAATGAAATCCATTAACAAGAAAAAATAACTGTCATTTTATTCTTTATTTCCTAATTTAACTAAATAAGTAAAATTCAGCAATGAAAGACGGCAGTGATGGAAGAGTAAGTTTTATTTCTATTTTTCTATTATACCCCTACTCTGTTACATATCTTTTTGTCTGCCTCTAATTTAATACGATATTTCATTACATTAAAACTTAAATACTTGCACCCGGAGGGTGCATATATTTGCTAGTTGTTATAATTATTATAAGTTTAAAGTTAATACTATTAATCCTTTGGTTTATCTACAAGTAAAATGCACTAAAAATGAAATGTTATGTCTTGCTGTAGAGGAATTTAAATTGCAATTAAATATCTTTGCTTTTTAATTACATTTGTGCATAATGACACTTAGTTGTAAATATGCAGTAGTGCACATATAGATCTAACTATAATATATAATTCATATCAATACAAGAATACATAGATATGTATGTAGAATTAAAATATCTGATAGCCCTTTCAGTGGAGCTTAGAATACACAAACTTCATCCCTTGCAGAGGGATAAAAACACCACCTTTACAAAAGGGTATCCTGGGTATGATATCAAACTGAATCTGGTGATGAGGCTACAGGTCTAGAGTTCTGGGGGAGTTGGAAGTCAATATACACACGTCTATATATATATATATATATATATATATATATATATATATATATATATATATATATATATATAGGGTGTTAGAAAAAGTAACTACAAAATTAAATAGACATGGAAATTACACTACTGTCAAGTTTCACTCAAAATAACTGCCATTAGCATCGATCACAGCCTCAATCCTGCTCTGGAACTTGAATAGGCTCATGTTAGTTTCTCTGGAAAGGGTGTTGGGTTATTTCTCTGAATGTTTGAGATGAGGCTTGATGATTAGTATTATCTGCGTTATTCGGACTATTGTCCCCATCTTTATTGTTATTTGTACAATGTTTTGGACGATATGCCCTCCGACCTTCTTCAGGTATTTCTTGTTGAAAAGAAGGTTCCCGAGTCCAACAAGAAATACCTGAAGAAGGCCAGAGGGCATATCGGCCGAAACGTTGTACAAATAACAATAAAGATGGGGACAATAGTCCGAATAATGCAGTTGTTGGGTTATTTTAAATCCCAGTCAATTTAACAATTATGGCCTTCAATGGTAAAAAAAATCTATGTTCACATGAAAATGTCAATAGTAGTAGCACGTAGCTTTCAGGGTGGCGACCTGAAAATGTTGTTGCATAATCTAAGGTAGCATAGATCATTGACAACACTGTGTAGCAGGAATACAAAGAATCCAAATGGAAAGTTACAGACCGTTTGGGAACTTTTGACCCCAAAGGCAGGAAAACTACAAATCACGTGAAGTCATGTGAGAGCTAGTTAGATCCTCAGTTCCAGGCAGGATGTTGGTGAAGAGAGACGTCTTTTACCTTAGTGACTCACCTGCACCTGTGCTGTGTTAGATAGTAAAGAAAAGTTAGTTAGGAATAAAAGTTTAAAAAACAAGTATTTTTCTGTTGTGTTATTTTTGTATTCTCTTCTATTAAGTTTTCTCATGTAATAAAATATCATTGTTATCACTTCATCAGCAATTTGTTGCATAATCTAAGGTAGCATAGATTATTGACAACACTGTGTAGCGGGAATACAAAGAACCCAAATGGAAAGTTACAGATCGTTTGGGAACTTTTGACTCCAGAGGCGGAAAAACCCGCAAATCACGTGAAGTCACATAAGAGCTAGTTAGATCCTCAGTTCCAGGCAGGATGTTGGCAGAGAGAGATGTCTCTTGCCTTAGCTGGAACTCAACTGTGCGCGCTGTGTTAGATAGTAAAGAAACTTAGTTAAGAATAAAGTTATAAAAAGTAACATGGCGTTGTTGGTTGATGAATGTTGATTAGTTAGAAGACCGGCCAAGAGATGAAGAATCAACAACAACATTGAATCCAATATGGTGAGAAGGAATAGAAAGAAGCAACAAGCAAGAAAAACTAGGCGATCACAAATGGCCAAAGAAAGAAAGAAAGTTATGCATCTCATCTCTCTTGATAATCTGTCTACCTCTCTCACTCTCCCTCTAACAAAAGAACATTGTGTATATAACCAAGATGGGTATATAACAATGTCAGATTCAGGTCGGGTTGCTAAAGTGGAATATTGCAACCACCTGGGTTCTATCCTTAAGCATCACAGGTCGCCACCCATGGCCAACAGGTGGCCCTATTGGGGAGTTTTACCAGTCTGCAGAGGTGATGTCAGTGCATTCTAACGCTCCAGCCAACAGGTTGGGTGGTTGGTTGGTTGGTTGGTGTAGATGTAAACAGTTTTTGGGTTAAATCCCAGTCAGTTTAACAATTATGGCCTCCAATGGTAAAAAAAATCTATGTTTACATGAAAATATCAAGACTAGTAGCACGTAGCTTTCAGGGTGGCGACCTGAAAATGTCAGATTTAGGTCGGGTTGCTATCAGAGCTGATATGATGCATGAGAACTTGTAATCAGCAATGAAGATGTATCATTGACAACCATCCTGTACACTTTCAAAAGATGTATCTTACAACTCTTCACAATCATTTTAAACAGGTTGGTTGGGATTTACGGCATGTCAAGTCATTGGTTTTTTATGCTGAAGATGTTTTCTTTTATTCATTCTTGATGGGTACTCAATTTGTTTTAAATACATTTTTTTCTATTTAACCTATAGATGAGACCCTAACAGGTACTACCACTCCAGGTCCATGGCATGTCAACCCTTGTTGGATTATTTTATGCTGAAGATGTTTTCTTTATTCATTCTTGATGGGTACTCAATTTGTTTTAAATACATTTTTTTCTATTTAACCTATAGATGAGACCCTAACAGGTACTACCACTCCAGGTCCATGGCATGTCAACCCTTGTTGGATTATTTTATGCTGAAGATGTTTTCTTTTATTCATTCTGGATGGGTACTCAATTTAAAAAAAAATTCAATTTCTTTTTTCTTTTTAAACACATTTTTTAAGACTTGTTTTGTTCTATCTAACCCATAGATAGGACCCTAACAGGTGCTACCACTTCAGGTCAGAGTGGACCTGGGAGTAATGGTGATAAAGAGGTACTCCACATTCCCTAGAAATCCAGAACAGGAACTTCACCAGGACCCAGGACATGAAGACCCCCAGGCAATGCCTTTTAGCACATATATGATGAAAAGGTCTTGGGCTTGGTGTTACATAATCATTAGATACCTAATGATTATGACAATAGTGTAGAAATCATAATAGCTGATGGCCTTGAGAGTGAGTGACAGCGTCTGACCTTCCGGTCTGGGGATGATCGTGAGAACTGGAAGGTGATAGAAAGCCCCCTTCCGGTTTAAGGATACTAAGTAAGTAACTTAGTCAGTTAGAACTTAGAAGCCAAGCTAACAAGATGTGAGTCTTACTGCGTGATTGTCTGGTCTGGGGTTCTACGAATAAAGTAACATCATCGTAAATCGAAGTCTTGTGATTATTACTAAAAACTAACAATGACACAAGGCTTCTGATAAGGAGTGATCCCCAACCGAAACCAGACCCGGAATCCTCAATAGAAGACCAGACAAGACCTTAGAAGATATACCAGATCCGGCCAGAAGAATAGACGACAGAGTAAGAAGTAAGAGAAGTATATAACATATAGATATTTAGTGCCGGTAAAGAGGGTATACAACATTGGCATAAGGGCAATAAGGTTGGGACAATCATTGATTGGTTTGTCTTTATAGGATGTAAACACTTGTTATAAATTTTCATGCCAAAGTCAGTTTAATAATCATTGCCTCTAATGGTAAAAAACAAAAAATCTATTATCATAATCATTTTAAAAAGGTAAATACTTCATACTTAGTTGCAATATACTGATAGTCAATGTATTGATAAATTCATTATCATCTCTCTTTATATGTACAGATCGTTCTGTGAAGTAATTCATCTGACAGTTCCCAAAAATTTCCCTCTTAAATTTTCTTTCTTACCATTATTTCGGAAACCATCCAACTAGAGTCTAATTGTTTTTACACTATTGTTGCTTTTGATCTGATTAGGCAATTTGTTCCAAAAGTATATTTCGCTATTAGCAAAAAAAAATAAAAATCCAATTGGTTAATAGACTTAGTTTTTGAAATCTGCCTTGACTGTAAATTTCCAGTTCAAGAGAAAATATTAAAAAAAATGTCTACCTTAATTAGAAATTCCATTAATTATTATTTTGAAAGTTCAATTAGATCATCTCTCATTTTTCTTTCGCGTAAAGAAGTTAATCCTAATTTCTCTAATCTCTCCCTGTTGCTGTAATCTTTTACGCTTTTAAAAAAAAATCTTTTATTTAGTCTTTTTCTATTTCTTGTTCTTTCTCTTCTTTTTCACTCTCACAATACTTGAGTTATCTCCCTTCTCTGCATCACTTCACATTCTTCCACATTTTAAAATTTTTCTTTTCTTCTAACTATCAAAAATATACGCCATCAGGCACCAGTGTTTCATGTTTGTTTGTGCAAGAAATTCAATTTTCACCATACAACGAAATGGTATATGCACAAACCTAAACCTGTCATAGATATTGAGATGCACAAAATGCTCTGGTATTTCAAGGTACAGATGGATCACCTAATCCCTGCCAGGAGACTGGATCTAGTATTTATTGACAAGCTGACCACCAAGTGAAAATAAAAGAAAGCGAAAAGATAGACAAATACTTAGACCTTGCCAGAGAACTGAGGAAGCTGACCACCAAGTGAAAATAAAAGAAAGCGAAAAGATAGACAAATACTTAGACCTTGCCAGAGAACTGAGGAAGCTGACCACCAAGTGAAAATAAAAGAAAGCGAAAAGATAGACAAATACTTAGACCTTGCCAGAGAACTAAGGAAGCTGACCACCAAGTGAAAATAAAAGAAAGTGAAAAGATAGACAAATACTTAGACCTTGCCAGAGAACTGAGGAAGCTGTGGAACATGAAGGTGAAGGTCGTACTAATCATAATTGGGGCCTTGGAATGATCCCCCAAGGCTCTGAAAAAGAATTTCGGTGAACTAGAAATCAGAGGAAAAATCAAGACCATCCAAACTACAGCACTGTTGGGATCGGCTAGATTACTCAGAAGAGTCCTGGAGACCTGAGGAGACTTGCTGTCACTCAGCCTCCAGTCAACCACCAGCTATGGCAGGTGTGAAAAACTAAATAATAATAATAATAATAATAATAATATATTTTAATATTGTGCACACATGAGGGTGATATGCAGGAAAATAAAGTGAGAACAGCACAATGCTATACATAACAGATATTCATTTGGATGTCATTTCTAAGGTGATTTGTCTGATGAGAAGGATCTAATGCTTTGAAACCAGTGGTAACAATAACCTATTGAATGTATAGATCATAATAATAAATTAGTGTGTATATATATGAGCCCCCATATCAGTCCAGAGTCCCTGAGTTGGAGGGGGCAAAACTCTCCACTGGTTTGCTGTTTCTAATTTTTTTTTGTCATTTCCTTTTATTTGTAGATGTTCTGTTTTAATGAGAAATATTTGTTTGTTTATTGATTTTAACAGCATATCAACCGGTCTGGGGTTATGTCATGCCTAACGGTTAGGAAGTTATACATATTGTGTATTTATATTTATACTTTTTAGTAATTGGTTTTAACAATGTGTTAGCATTATTGGGGATTATGTTATATGGTATTGATTAGTTTCATGTCTATATTCTATGGTATAATTTTATTTCCCTCATAAAAGAGAATATCCTCCATGTTGACATTTTCAAACAGATCTTTCATATTGTTTGTTTTAAAATAACGGTTTCTGATGTGAGCAAAAAACCTGCATTCCATGAATAAGTGTTTAACTGTCAAAGGTATTTGACATGTTCCATATTGTAGTTGTTGTTTTTCTGTTGTATCGTTGAGGTGGTAAAATATACACAGAGAAATAGTGTGCTTGAAATATATTTTATTCAGCACTTGTATCTGGTGTTAACAGATACTTATTACATAAAAACAAGATGTAGAACAATTCACAAAGACAAACTTACAAGAATGAGGAGGGTCAAATGTGTGTAATCAAACGCAGTGATTTTGTCCGAATATAATTTTCCGTTTCTGTCACTGCTATGTCAACTATTATAGGCTATGAGCCAGTCCATCCTGTAGGGGTTTTAACTCCTCTACAACAGTTTTAATGAATATAAAGTGAAGGTTCAATTTTCTATTGTTATGAAGTAATAAACCGATCCCTCCAGAATTATTGCATATTACTATAAGATTCTAATAAATATAAAGTGGAGGTTCAATTTTCTATTGTAATCAAGTAATAAACAGACCCTCCAGAATTATTGTATAAATACTATAAGATTCTGATAGATATAAAGTGGAGGTTCAATTTTCTATTGTTATTAAGTAATAAACTGATCCCTCCAGAATTATTGCATATTACTATAAGATTCTGATGGATATAAAGTGGAGGTTCAATTTTCTATTGTTATCAAGTAATAAACTGATCCCTCCAAAATTACTGCATATTACTATAAGATTCTAATAAATATAAAGTGGAGGTTCAATTTTCTATTGTAATCAAGTAATAAACTGATCCCTCCAAAATTACTTCATATTACTATATGATTCTAATAAATATAAAGTGGAGGTTCAATTTTCTATTGTAATCAAGTAATAAACTGATCCCTCCAAAATTACTGCATATTACTATGTGATTCTAATAAATATAAAGTGGAGGTTCAATTTTCTATTGTTATTAAGTAATAAACTGATCCCTCCAAAATTATTGCATATTACAATAAGATTTTAATAAATATAAAGTGGAAGTTCAATTTCTATTGTAATCAAGTAATAAACTGATCCTCCAAAATTACTGCATATTACTATGTGATTCTAATAAATATAAAGTGGAGGTTCAATTTTCTATTGTTATTAAGTAATAAACTGATCCCTCCAAAATTATTGCATATTACAATAAGATTTTAATAAATATAAAGTGGAAGTTCAATTTTCTATTGTAATCAAGTAATAAACTGATCCCTCCAGAATTATTGCATATTACAATAAGATTCTAATAGATATAAAGTGGAGGTTCAATTTTCTATTGTTATCAAGTAATAAACTGATCCCTCCAGAATTATTGCATATTACAATAAGATTCTAATAAATATAAAGTGGAGGTTCAATTTTCTATTGTAATCAAGTAATAAACTGATCCCTCCAGAATAACTGCATATTACTATATGATTCTACTCCCAATGTTTTTTCTTTTTTTTTCTCATGTCATTTGAAAGGATTTCAGTCAAGTGATGCTCCTTTATTCTCCACCCACCAACATGACTGGTACCATGGTCTTGTCTATAGAAACAGAAATGCCAATGCATGTGGAGACAATCTTTTCATTTGTCAAAGGCAGCAGCCCCTCCCCCACAATTGAAAGATTGGTACCACCCAATCATCTTATTTCCATTTGGCCTTGTGCTGTATGAAAATAAGCTCAAATAAAAAAAAGGGGGTGTTGTCAGTTTCTAAGTGTCCAATATCATCATGGATAGAATAAATAATGAAAAATGGCTTCAGTTGATATTTTATAAAAGAAGTTAAAAAAAGACGAACAGAAAAGGAAGAATAGAAAAACGAAATAAAAAAAGATGAAAAATATTTAAAAAATAAGGGATATCAAAAAAAAAAATCCAAAAATAAAAAGATATAAAAATAAAAAAATAAAAATACAAAAATAAAAAAAGGTTTCAAAATAAAAAGATATAAAAATAAAAAAAACATAAAAAATATAAAAATATAAAAATAAAAAAATACAAAAATAAAAAACATAAAAAATAAAAAATCTAAAAATACAAAAAAAATAAATCCCAAAACAAAAAGATATAAAAATAAAAAACATAAAAAATCTAAAAATAAAAAACATAAAAAATACAAAAATACAAAAATAAAAAAAGTATCAAAATAAAAAATCTAAAAATAAAAAATCTAGAAAAAAAAGGAAAAGAAAAATATAGAAAATCTAAAAAATATACAAAAATAAAAAAAAATATAAAAAAAACAATTGGCAGACTGAAACGACGCTCTGCCCATATTTTTTTTTCTTCATTCTTTGTGAATTGTCGATCAAATCATTCATCGCTCAACAGCCACCCATTTTTCTTTTTTTTTGTATTTTGACTTTCCTTACAATGCAAATATTTGTTTGTCTGTTTATTTTTCTTCCTTCCACGACTCTGAGTTGCACATTTATTTATTTTGGACATTTCTCATGTTTCCCATGCATGTCAGTTATTGTCAGAATTTGTAGCTGTTGTCTTTATTTATTGTATTACATTCTCGTTCTGCTTTATGTTTCTCAAATAATCATTCATTTTCTTTCTATTTTTTTCATCTTTCACTTGCCAAGCTCAGTATTAAAGAGCAATAAAAGTCAGTAAAAATATAAAGACGAGAAGAATAAACAGGAAATATTTTTTTTAAATTCTACACATATCTCTAAATCAAAATACTAGTTATTTTCCAAGAATTATTTGGTTCATTTTGTGTGAATCTTTGAGACACGTCTTAATATATTTATTATTTTGATTTGGTTTCTATTCATCTGAATTTTTGAGATGAGGCTTGATAAGATGTATCTTTATTGTAAAATATCTCTAAATCAAATACTAGTTATTTCCAAGAATTATTTGGTTCATTTTGTGTGAATCTTTGAGACACGTCTTAATAATATGTATTATTTTGATTTGGTTTCTATTCATCAGAATTTTTGAGATGAGGCTTGATAAGATGTATCACTTTGATTTTTGGACTGTTATCCCCATCTTTATTGTGAAATACTACACATCTTATTATAATGGAGATTGTGTGTTTTTCTGTCTGTAACCGAAACTATATTACTACTCAAGTTACAATTCCCTTCGTTATTTACATCATATTCTCCATGATTTTATTTATATTTAAACCTCAATTATTAATAAAATTGCTCCACCTTTTTATTAGTGTTGTCCATATCCACATACAAATAACATGCAATTGTATCTATATATACAAAAAATAGCGGTTTACAGTGTTAATGGGAAGGCTAATTTGCATATTGATATTAAAAAAAATGATTTTAATAAATATATGCTTAGTATTATTGATTTCTTATTGAATATGAGCAAAAATCTCGGGGATAAATCTTAAAAGAAATCCATTAACAAGAAGAAATAACTAATATTATTCTTTACTTCCTATTTTAACTAAATAGTTAAATTAGGAAAATTTACCAATGAAAGATGGGAGTAAGTGCAAATGATGGAAGAGTTAGTTTCAAAGTTGTTCTATTTTTCAATCATACCCCCTCTGTTCCAAATATTTTATCTGAATTCTTATTCAGTTTCATTAGCCTTTCTAATTTAACATATTTTATTATATTAAAATTTAAATACTTGCACCCGGAGGGTGCATATATTTGCTAGTATCTCTAAATCAAATACTGGTTACTTTCATGAACCATTTGGTTCGTATCTATATGAATTTGTGAGACAAAGCATAATAATATGTATATTTTTGATTTTTTTTTACTGAAAACTGAAAGACTACGTACAGCAGAAAAATTTTTATTGGGGAAAAGGTTTTTAAGAAAAGTACAAACTTGGAAATCCTACATTACTCTAACATAAGTTACTCCTATTGGCGGGGCTTAGAACATGTTGACTGTAGGTCAGTTAGGGGCTAAGACCCCCTAAAATGGGGGGAGTGTTCTGAGTATGACATTAAATTCCATATGATGGATATCTGGGGAGGATGAAGTACCCCTTCGTTGCTATTAAATCCAGATCCACAATGATCTGGAGAGGTAGTACCTGCTGGAGTACTCTAAATTGGTCATATAGATATGTTTAAGAATCATTAGTATTCGATTATTTCTTTACACTCTCTTTTCTTTCTTTCTTTCTTTACACTCTCTTTTCTTTCTTTCTTTCTTTACACTCTCTTTTCTTTCTTTCTTTCTTTCATTCTTTATTCCTTTCTTTCTTTCTTTCATTCTTTATTCCTTTCTTTCTTTCTTTCTTTCTTTCCTTTTTTTCTCTCTCTCTTTCTTTTTTTCATCTTTATTGTGAAACAATACAAATATCTCTAAATCATTTTTGAGATGAGGCTTAATAATATGTATCATTTTGATTTTTAAGACTGTTATCCTCCTCTTTATTGTGAAATACTACAAACATCTCTAAATCAACTCCTAATAACTTCCAAGTATTATTTGGTTTCTTTTAGTGCAAATTTAAGGGCTGGGTTAGCTCACTCGGTAGAGTCTTCGGCTAGAAACCACAAGGTTCATAGTTCAAAACCGGCCCTTGCCAACAGGTCCTGCTAGTTAAACATTAATATCTGTGGTGTCTTTTACTTAATTTGTATTTGTTTATAAACTAGATGGGCTGGGTTAGCTCAGTCGGTAGAGTGTTCGGCTAGAAACCATAAGGTTCCTAGTTCGATAATGGCCCTTGCCAACTCAGCATATGAGTAGCACAGGGATCTGTGCGGTAAAGTAAGGAGCTGATGGTAGGTATGGCACCACACCTCAGACGTAAAACCCATCTCCTTGGTCTAGCACTAGTGAAAAGGGGATAGACTCCCTCGCTGATTGGTTATTACCGACTTTAGGCCAGCCTGACGACTTTACTTACTTATTTTGATTTAATTCCTATTTATCAGAATTTTTTTTAGATGAGGCTTAATGATATGTATTACCTTGGTTTTTTGGACTGTTATCCTCATCTTTATTGTAAGTAAAGTAAGTTGTCAGGGTGGCCTAAAGTCGGTATCTGCCAGATAGTGATTTTTTTTTATTTTTTAGATATAATGACCTGAAACCATACAACTGTGTTAAAATTATTTGTAAAGTAAGTAAAGTCGTCAGGGGGCCCTAAAGTCGGCATCAGCCAATCAGTGAAGGAATCTATCCCCTTTTCACTAGCACTATACCAAGGAGATTGTTTGGGCAGCTGAGGTAGAGTGCTACACCAACTATCAGCTCCTTACTTTACCACACAGATCCCTGTGCTACTCATACACTGAGTTGCCGAGGGTTGGTATTGGAATAGAGACCTCGTGGTTCCTAGTCGGATACTCTAACAACTGAGCTATACTACAAATAACTCTAAATCAGATACCGGTTTCTTTCGAGTACTATTTGGTTCCTGTTTATATCAATTTGTGAGACGAAGCATGGGCCGGGTTAGCTCAGTCGATAGAGCGTTCGGCTAGAAACCACAAGGTTCCTAGTTCAAAACCGGTCCCCGCGAACTCAGCGTATGAGTAGCACAGGGATCTGTGTGGTAAAGTAAAGAGCTGATGGTAGGTGTGGCGCTCCACCTCAGATGCTAAAACAATCTCCTTGGTCTAGCGCTATTGAAAAGGGGATAGACTCCCTCGCTGACTGGCTGATACCAACTTCAGGCCGCCCGACGACTTATAGTGAAAGACTACAGATATCACTCAATCTAATGCTAGTTACTTCCAAGAACTATTTGGCTCCTTTTTGTGTGAATTTTTGAAACAGGTCTTAATAATATGCATTATTTTGATTTGGTTCCTATTTATCTGAATTTTTGGGATGAGGCTTGATAAGTTGTATTACTTTGATTTTTTGGACTGTTATCCTCATCTTTATTGTGAAATACTACACATATTTCTAAATCAAATACTGGTAACTTCCAATTCTGTTCATAAAGACCTTGGAAAAAAACAAAAAAAAAACAATGTTCTTAATCAATTTAATGAAATACTACAAATTATCTAAATCATTTTTGGTAAGTACAAATATCTCTAAACAATTTTTGAGATGAGGCTTAATAATATGCAACATTGTGATGTCTGTTATCCTCATCTTTATTGTGAAATACTAAAAATATTTCTAAATCAAATACTTGTTACATCCAAGTACTATTTGGTTCCGTTTTTTGTGTGAAGTTTTGAGACAAATCTTGATGATATGTATTACTTAAATATTTTGGACCAAGTAACCAATAGGCACCCTAGCTGAGATCAGTTTTGAAAGGAACTGAATTTTGCTTTTCACTGGTTGTTAGTAAACAAAATCAACAGACGATACAAACCAAAGATAGGTTTTTATACTAAAATATAAACAATATTGGTTTATCTTTAAAGCAAAATTAATTTTTTCACATAATTTTTAAAATTAAAATCAAAAACTATTTTAGGGTTGGAGGCTTGCTATAAGGGATATAGGGTTGGGTCAATCATATAGGTGCTGGGGGGGGGGCTCTTTAACCGCCTGTTTAGCCTAAGCCTATAGGAAATGTTGCATGTCATGGACTGCCCAACCACCTGGGTCCAGTCCTTAAGCATCACAGGTCACCACTCACGACCAATGATGGCCCCATTGGGGAAGTCTTACCCTTCTGCAGAGGTGCAGTCGGTGTATTCTAATGCCCCAGTTGACAGGGTGGCAAAATATTCAAAATGATTTCCCAAGTTTAAGTTTTCCCAAGGCAACCAGTCTAAGAAAAAAAAAATCTCTGAATTCAAACCAGCTGTACTCTGCATAAAAATTGAACTTGCTTCTACCCTAAAACAATTACTTAAAGGCTCAACTTGTGTGTAACCAAAATACAATGAGAGGTAGAATCCAGGTCATGGCAGAAACTGTTTTTTTTTCAATCCCTAAATGTATCTATCACAGGAGGTAAATGTGCCCTACTGATCAAGGGAAATAATTCTTATTTTTGTTAGGACTGGTCCTAACAATATTGTTTCGACTGATGTACACACAAGCCTTCTTCAGGTGTTTCTTAGGATCCATTGGGATATATTGTTCTCATTCCATTACAAGTGTTAAGATTTTGTTCATCTGAGTATAGTAATTATTCAACTAGGGAAATCAGTCAAAATATTCAATTTGGTTTGGTTTGGTTTGGTTTTTGTTTTACGGCATATCAACCTCAGTGGGTCATTTAATGCTGATAAAGTTTTGAAATAAATTCATTCTTAATGAATACTCAATTTTTTGCATAAACACACTTTTCTATTTAACCCATAGATGGGATCCTAACAGCTACTACCACTCCAGGCTAGAGTGGACCAGGGAGCAATAGTGATAAAGGGGTGCTCCACTTTCTCCAAACCTCCAAAACTGGAACCTCACCATCAGATAGAGTTTAATGTCATTCCCAGGACATGAAGACCCCCAGTCACCGCCTTCTAGCACCCATATGATAAAAAGGGTTGGGGGCTTGCCATAAGGGCAATAGGGTTGGGTCAATCATATAGGTGCTGGGGGGGGGGCTCTCCAACCGCCCATCTAGCCCAAGTTAGGGCCTACGGGTCCTGTCCTCAAGCATCACGGTCACCACTCACAGCCAACAGGTGGCCCTATTAGGGGAGTCTCACCACTCTGCAGGGTGGCAAAATATTCAAAATTATTTCCCAAGCTTAAGTTTTCCCAAGGCAACCAGTCTAAGAGAAGGAAAACTCTGAATTCAAACCAGCTGTACTCTGCATAAAAATTGAACTTGTGTCACATGGTAGAGGGGTTGGGTAAATACATACTGTCTGACCTTTTTGAGTGTCATTTGTTTGAAATTTCTGAGAAAAGATACCTTTAAATTTATTGTCTACAAATTTTCTAATGCAAAATAATTTTTTTTCTTTTGTTTATTTAAACTAATAACCTTTTCATACTATCATTTTCATAAATTCTTCTGTTTCTTTAGATTTTCAAAAATTTTTATATAAAAAACATTTTCTTCTTGAAATAGCGCAAAGGTTGGCGTGACAAAATCTATAAAGGAATTAAAAAGCATCAGTTTTTCTATGGAAAATTTTTATTCATGCCTATCTATTAGTGTGACAGAACAATATTTATAATATATATATATGTATATATGTACCACCTTATCAAAATATATATGGCAGATCAAAGAAAAAACGGGCAGAACACCTACAATAAAATGGGAAATAATAAAAAAAAGCCCAGGGATACAAAGGCGGACAACATAAATGCAATCTCTGCTTAGAAGAAAAGTTGTGTATATTACAAAATGCAAGCAATAACTTGTTAAATAAGAGAAGTGAACTCGTTTCGAAATGTAGGCATTTGAACAAATTTTTACTGTGTCACTTACCACCTGACCCTAATTGATCCCTGAATTTTTGCTCTCCTTTTATTTATTTAAAAAAAAAAAAAATTAATCTGAACAAAGCGTGCATTAACACCAATGCGGGTTTGTTTGATTATAATGTTTTTTAAATACAAATTTAACGTCATGACATTACATCACGTGAACACGATCCACGTCACATAAACGTTAAACAAGCCACAGTTTGAAAAAACAATTTTTAGCTTTACATTTCCTATCGCGTGAAAAACGCTTCATATAAACGCTAAAAAATTTGATTTTTAACATCTCAACCATTTCACAACTGGTTTTTGACATCTCAACCACTGATCTCATCTGATGATTGGATTACCATGAAACTTTAAGTTATGAGTGTGAAACCATAATATTACCATTGATTATAAATCTGCTCTGCTTTATTAGCAGAGCACCTTTCCATGCAAATACTTTTCTTATTTTTTCATTCACTATTCATTATATATATATATATATATATATATATATATATATATATATATATATAGGAGGGTTGTAGTAAATCCAACAGAATGTGGTAAGGATAAAGGTAAAATGGACAAAAAGGAATAACTCAAAACAACTAGATGTGGAGATATATTTCATTCCACATTAAGCAGTACTTCTTCAGTCCTAAGAAGTACTGCTTAACGCAGAACAAAATATATCTCCACATCTATTTGTTTTGAGTTATTCCTTTTTGTCTATTTTTCCTTTATTCTTACAACATATATATATAATAGATAAGCAATACCAGATAATCAGGATTTACATTTTTGCATTTAATCTTGGATGATTGGACGTCTCATTTTTAAGCCCAAGAGTATTGCAAGATGATATAACGATCGTACAATAAGGAACATGAGTATTAATATTATAGATTTGAGTCAATAATAATGCTGGAATAATGTTTTTTTTTTTATGGTTAACCAGATCATCTTTTAGATTAACATGCTTTTCTAATTGTGACAGAGAACACAAGGTGAGTGGCGAAGGTCAAGGCCTGCCGTATTCTTGAAGGAAGCGGGCTAGGCTTTGCCTGGCATGTAGGACTGTAGAATCGAACCCGCTTTCTTCAGAATGCAAACGGGTGACACATTGGCACCGAAGTCGAAATGCTACAGTCCCAGATGTAAGCACCAGGTGCCCAGATGATAGCTAAGAGAATTCTGGCGGCCGGGATTGGCTCGACAATCTTGTGTGTGGGGCGCAGACATCCGGATGTTGAGGGGAAACTAATATAAGTAGAAGTGGGGTGATGGAAGGAGTTGAATTGCAATTATGAGTTACTGAAGATTTTACGACGATGTATTTTTTAGCAGCTAAAAAATCCGTCGTTGTCGTCGTAAAATCTTTAGCAACTCAAAAATTTTCAGCAGCTGAAAAATCCATCATAAATCTTTAGCAACTCAAAATCGCAACTAGACTCCTGCTGTCGTAGTTGTAACTTAAAAGAATCTGTCTTGCTGATAAGACTACTGCAAAATGCCAGGTTATTTATGAAGCCTCATAAGATCATAGAAACCAAGCAGCCAATCAGAACTCAAGGAATGGAATCACCCAAATGCATAAGTGGACTATTTTGGATTCCCATAAGTACCAGTTGTCTTGACACTGGTTCAGTTGTGCTTAGCTTGTTGCTCAAACCAACAGTACGCTAACTCACTTCAACAGGAATGGTTTTTATGTACACACATGTACCCATGTTGGGAGGTTACTTTAAGCCTTCCACTGTAAATATAACTTCCTCTCATGTTACAGAGACATTTCAAGAAGTTCTCTCAACAAATATTCTTAACAAATAAGTATAAATTATATAATATAAAAGTCATTGGCTTAATAACAAAAAAAATATAGAAAGTCCCATATGATTTCATTGGTGGAAGAAACACCCAAACAAGGAGGACATATATCTGCCAGTGGCGTCCCATAATGCAATACAGCTTAAAAAAGAAAGACTTGGGAATTAAACAGGAGTTCATAAGTAAAGTAAACAGATAAAGATCTCCTCACAATAAGCTCCAAGTGAAGAGTGTTAACCTCGACATAAACAATAAAAACAAATAATTAATGACACAGTAAAATCTGTTTGCATAAAAGTCAGTGAGTTAGAAAAGATATTGTGACTTTACGGTGGTGACAACAAACTTAATCAGTAGAAAAAGGGGAGTAACGAAAGACTCTGCATGCAACAAAAAATTCACTTAAATATTGTTAGTGTAGAATCAACATATCATACTCACCTTCACAGGAAGGCTGTAACAAGCATCCAGTTACCAGAAAAAAATAAGGGGGGGGGGCAGGTTGTTACTTAATACAGGCCCTGGATTACCAGAATATAGCTCTTGGGTATTTATGGATCAAAGTGTCTGCACTGAAAACCAGCAGCCAATCAGAGTCCAGGGATTTGACCTTGGCCAAAGTACATAGTGGAACAACCCAGGCCTGTACATAAACCACCTGCCAACACTCTGAGACTCAGATCAGATATTACATAATTCATAGGTAGCTTATGAATCATGTATGTACTTGTAGTAAGATATTTTGAATAAGATTCGTTAGATTTAAAATTGGAGATGGGGAATTTTCCATAACCATTAGGGTTAGGATTGGCAACTGATGACCCTGACTTTCACTTCCAATTAAAGGCGGCATTATAGGTGTGAAAATTAAATATAGTTTTAGTTAAGTATAAATGAGTTTTTAGAAAATAGTTAAAACTGGTTTGAAAATAGCACACATGAGAAACTGACAGTTAACAGGCACCATTGAATTCATGTCTTTGTTAACTTAGATATACATGCTCTATCATTGATTTTGAGCACAATTTACTTATAAATGTAACAAACTATATATATATATATATATATATATATATATATATATATATATATAGGAGGCTTATGCAGAAGACCGTATGACCTGGCGCCTCCTCATCAAACAAGGAACGAAAAGGAGTAAAAAAAAAAGAGGAAAGAAGCCGTCGCAGAAAAGAGAGCCATAAGGAAGGAGAGACGACACCATCTCCAGCAAGCATCACTGTCTGTTTGCAATTACTGCACCAGAGATTACCATACATTATGTCGCTGACCGAGAAGATGTGCTTATGAAGAAACGATCGAATGACTTTTTGGAACATCAATGTTTTCGTTTTGAATTCAAATTATTTTCGAGCTGAAAATGAGTCCGGAGTAAAAACAAGCTCTGAAGATGATTTTTATAAATCGAAATAATTTTCAATATTAGCTATGAATATGATATAAAATATTTTCATTTTAACAGCATTGTGTGTTTTCATATCCTTTTATCTATTGTCGTGCTATAAGTCACCCAAAAAGTGCGAAATACATATCAGTTTAAAATAAACGAGAAATTCTGGGGAAGCCAGCTAGTATAGTGGTTAGAATGTCCGCCTGTCAGCCTGACAGGTAGGGTTCGAATCACGCACAAAGCACTGTCCTGTCTATAACTCTGCTGATGAGGCCTAATGGGCTGAAATGTACATACAGAGATCGACTTTTTCTCGATTTGTTTACGCTTTACATTTAAACTGATATGCACGCCTAATTCATTTAATTATAATTAATTAACAAATTAGGTATGACTTTAATTAAGCACATAATCTAAAAATTGTCAGCCTTCACCATTTCAAACACATTGTTTGTTCACTTCATATATATATGAAGTGAACATATATATATATATATATAGCTATGAGAAAAAGAAGACAATATGGAAAATTAGA
>CM042166.1:73104545-73119233 GCA_023376005.1 Doryteuthis pealeii
TAGTTTATCATTCCACACATCCTTTAGACTAATAACCTTCCCTTTTTTTTATCATTCCACACATCCTTTAGACAAATAACCTTCCCTTTTTTTATCATTCCACACATCCTTTAGACTAATAAACTTCCTTTTTTATCATTCCACACATCCTTTAGACAAATAACTTTCCTTTTTTATCTTCCACACATCCTTTAGACAAATAACCTTCCTTTTTTATCATTTCCTTATATCATTCCACACATCCTTTTAGACAAATAACCTTCCTTTTTAATCATTCCACACATCCTTTAGACAAAAAACCTTCCTTTTTATCATTCCACACATTTAGACAATAACCTTCCCTTTTTTATCATTCAACATCCTTTAGACAAATAACCTTCCCCCATTCCTCCTTTTTTATCATTCACACATCCTTTTAGACAAATAACTTCCTTTTTTATTTTAGACAAATTCCATTCCACATCCTTTAGCAAATAACCTTCCTTTTTATCATTCCACACATCTTTAGACAATAACTCCCTTTTTTATCATTCCACACATCCTTTAGACAAATAACCTTCCCTTTTTTATCATTCCACACATCCTTTTAGACAAAACCTTTCCCTTTATCATTCCACACATCCTTTAGACAAATAACCCTTTTTTATCATTCCACACATCCTTATACAAATAACCTTCCTTTTTTATCATTCCACACATCCTTTAGACAAATAACTTCCCTTTATCATTCACACACATCCTATCATCCACACATCTTTAACAAAATAAACTTCCTTTTTTATCATTCCACACATCCTTTAGACAAATAACCTTCCCTTTTTTATCATTCCACACATCTTTAGGACAAATAACCTTCCCTTTTTTATCATTCCACACATCCTTTAGACTAATAACCTTCCCTTTTTTATCATTCCCACATCCTTTAGACAATAACCTTCCTTTTTTATCATTCCACACATCCTTAGAACAAATAACCTTCCCTTTTTTATCATTCCACACATCCTTTAGACTAATAACTTCCTTTTTTTATCAATTCCACATATACTTTAGACTATTAACCACTACTTTCTTATATTACCATTCTACATATTTTTCAGACTAAAAATCTTACTTTTTTTATATCATTTCACTCATTCCTTAAACTAATAACCTCACCCTTCTAGTTGTGCATACCACCATTCTTTAGACTAATAACCTGCCCTTTCTCCCGACTAATACCTCCCTCTCCGACTAATAACCACAGGACCTTCTTCCAGTTTTTACAGGTACTAACCTTTCGGGGTATATCCCTTTTCCCGACTAATACACCCCTCACCTTGCATCTTATCACCGCATTAGTCATTAATGTTTGAAAATTCCATTAAGACATCTCTGCACACACGTCCTAATTTTTGTGTAATTTATTCTCAAATATTTCAATTTTCTTTTTTTTTTACATATTATTATTAGTTCCTTAATTATTTGGAACATACCTATTGATTTGCTAAGCTTTGGTTACCACTAAATAAACCTCCCCTCTATTTTCCTTGGATAAGTTAAATGAACCCCTCTTCCCAACTAATAACCTCTCCGTTTCTTCCCGGACTAATAACCTCCCCGTCTCCTGACTAATAACTCCCCCTCATTCGCCTCGCTAACCCCGACTAATCAACCGTCCCGCCTTCTTCCGATAAATAACCCACCTTCTTCCACTAATAACCTCCCTTCTTCCTGAACTATACCCCCCTTCTTCCTGATAAGTAACCCCCCTTCTTCCGGACTAAATAACCTCCCTTCTTCTGACTAATACCTACCCCTTCTACCGACAAAAACTCCCTTCTTTCCTGGACTAATAACCCCCCCCCTCTTCCTGACTAATAACCTCCCCTTCTTCTGACAATAACCTCACCCTTCTCCCTGACTAATAAACACTCATTTCTATCAACAATATTAATCAGCTGAAATATTTCTTTACCATACTTTTATACTATTTTGTATCTCATGGGCTAATATGACATTTTTTTAATACTTCAAATTCAATCAATGAAAACTTGTGTTAACTGAAAAAATTTCAAGCTTTTCTTAACAGAAATAAAAACTGTAAAATAGGAGAACCTTTTGTAACTTTGTTTTTTGAGTGTTATTATTCAAACAGAATACAGGAATTCTTTCTTTTTCTTTTTTATAGGGTTGCATGACCAATGATTAAATTTTTCTGTCAAACAGATGAGACACAGCTTTTTGATGTCCATTAGTCAAGAAAAAAAAAATGAAAAAAAAAAAAACAATAAAAAAAAGACCCCAGTAACCAACTAATGAATAAGTCGACTACATAGATATTTGGTTTTGTAGGCGATCGTGTTTGTCTGCAAAGTAGCTTGATAAATAACACAATGCAGAAGTTTTTAAATAAATTATAAAAAATAAGGCTTCTGTGATATTCGGTAAGAGATAACATCACGCTATGTCACTTTTACTCTTTCTACTACTCCTGAATTGTCACACACTAACTTCGAGTCTGGCTAATCTAGATATTTAGTTCAAGTAACTTGCCGTGAATCCTTTTAGTTTGAAAATGATAATCTTCAAAAGTCTTTTGGGGGATTTAGACATAATATTACAAATTTTTAAAAAGCTTTAATGTATTTTAGGAATCGTAAAAGTGCGAAAATAGAAAAGATGGAGAGGAGAAACTAAATAGAATGTTTGTCGCAGACTAGCTTTGGAATCTATTGAATTTCGATCTCAATTTCATTTACTTCATAATCGAGAATGGTGCTTTGAGCTAGAAATGTAATGTACATTACATTGGTACGAAAAATTGGACACGAGTCAACTGTGTTCAATCATTCTTAACACGACAAATTCTTTGGTTTATTTTGCTTTATGGTGGAATGAAACCAAAATAGAGCTTGGTTTCTGACTAATGACCGAATGATGATAGTTCTTTCGGAAAAATAATTATTAATTCTTAATATTGGATACAAGACAAATTTTTTTTTAAGAAATAACATTTTTCTATTTAAGTCCAAAGATGGGACGCTAAAGGTTACACATAAATGTAAACCGGGTCAAGAGTGAGACCGGTAGCCGAAGGTGATGAAGGGGTGCTCGACAGTTAACTATCAACAAACCTCCAAAACTTGAGAACCAGTAATTACTATCTAGTTGAGTTTTGGTTCATTTCTAGGACTCAAACCTTTTTAGGTCAAGCCCACTGCTGTACTAGCATCCATATGATAAAAGGGTTGGAGTGCTATAAAGGGGGGCAATAGGGTTGGGGCAATCATATAGGTGCTAGGGGCTTAATGTGACGAAGCCGATTGATCGGAGGGGACTCTGCGTGTAAGAAATGGGCTCCGTTGGCCCGAGTTAAAATCCTGGATTAAGGCTGTTTGTATTTCACATAGCGCTAACCCCTGTGGGTAAAGGTATACAATCCAACTTATTCTCTCCTCTAAGCTATGAGTAATATTTTAGGTATAACTGGAGAATGTTAGTAATGTTTCATATGATATGTCAAATCTGCTGTTTGATTTGATTTTACACAATGGGATTTTTCAAGATCAACTCAAATAAGTGTTTGGTGTGAGTATGTTGAATAATTAATAGCGCTCATTACCCGGTCACAATATATTTAGAGTAAACTTTTGGTTAGGGACTATGAACCTTTTTGTTGACGCCTCATAGTAATCCGTGTATTTAGTATACTAAGTTATTGAGGCCAAAGTTGAAGTGTATGAGTACTTAGTTTGGCACGCACTCTGGATGTATAGGAATATAAATCTTCCACTAGCCTAAATTGTGCGTGCGCATTAATCTGAAAGTATGTTATTTTTCTTATCATAATGAATTTATAAACTTAATATTTGTTTATGAAAAGACAACAGGAATATTTCAATGCTGACAAAAATCAATTCGTTTTATTTTAGAATAAATAAACAAAATGTTCATGAATTAACCGAATTGTATGGTTGGATCTTATAAATGTAAATTAATTTATTTATTTGTTGATTTTGTGCTATGATATCGCTGTCTGCTTTCCATAAACATAAAGTTTATTTAATTTTTTTTTTTTAATTTAGAGAAGTTAATAACTGTTAATTGAAACCCTAAGAGTTTGCTTAATGGTCAAGGTATATTATTATTAACAAACTAACCACCATAAGACTGTGTAGTTCTGAGTGATTAGAAATGTACATGTAGATACTGAATCTTTCTTTCTGGAAAACAGATGTAAAAAATAAAAGGAGTTACCTATGGTATTATTGGCGCTGATTTTTTTCCTTTAGTATTTAAATTTTATGTGGAAATTTTCTCCAATATAAAACAAAACAAATTAAACTTTGTTAAGTCAAATTTAATAGTAATTCCGAAAAAATATTTTTCTAAATTAAGTTATAAAAAATTTTTCACATAATGCATTTTTTAAAAATGTACTTTAAAAATGTGTTTTAAACTTTTTTAGTGCAACTTTAAGTTAAGTTCACTTAATAATTCACGTAGTGTTAATAATATTAACACTACGTGAATTTGATGTGCTGCAATATGTTTCAAATGTTTATTTTATATATAATCTTAAATTGTACGTAAACTTTTCGCTGTTTCTGTGAAATAATTTCGCTTAAGTATCAGTTGTAAATTTTGAATTGTTAAAATTTCGATAGGAATAAAACTTTTTTTCATTTCGTTTCGTCGTAAATTCCATTTTTTTCTTCTTCAAAAAGGGAAATAAGTTCTTGTTTGACACGAAAAACCGTTTCCCACTTGATTCAATCATAAATTCATCATCCACTTTCAATTATTTGTTTAATTTTCTACTAAACAGTTAAATTTATGTTCCAAAAATGATATATCGACAATCGGTCCTCTGTCAACTTTTTCTTGGGGGAGGGAAAGACTAACGAATTATGGCTGTTAAATGAATTGTACGGTATTGAAGACGTAACTTTTGGAATTTAATTCAAATTTAGTTAAAAATAAATAAATAAATAACAAAAAAAACAAAAAAAAACGAAGCAAATGACTGAAACTTACTCTTATTTGGATGGTGAATGTAAGTAATTATAATTTGTAAGTATTTATAATTTGGTGGTAGTGGGGGTAATTGTTAAGATAACGAAGTTGGATTTCTTGTATTATTCATTAACTCTTTGCCTAAACCACTCAGGGTAGCTCACCCACCCCTGCAAGAGCCTAACTGCACCTCTCGCGAGGCTATAGAGACACCCCAAATTGGGCCACCTGTGGTTGTGGACCTGTGATGCTTAAGGATGGAATCTGGTGGGCTGGAGTAGTTCCATGACATGCAAAACACTCCCACTTTTGCCCTTACATTCAAAAGCCCTAGTAAGCTATATGATTGTCCCAATCTATTGTCCTTATGGCAAATCCCCCACCCTTTTTATTTCATATATGTCTAGAAAGGCGTATGACTGAGGTCTATAGTGTCTGGCAGGCCCCGACACTACTTTTTTCAGACTGTTTCCCGAATGGGATTTGGGACGTCCCGAAATCGAAAATATTTTTGTTAAGTATCATTAGCATCATCTATACTTCGTCAGTCATCAGTAGATATAACATGTAATAAAAACGTTAAGAAAACTGAAGCAGTGATATTCTGGATATTTGGACAAAAAATCCATTCCTAGTGTAGTTTTTGAGCTATAAAAAAATTACTTATTTTTACTTAAAGTATACCAGAGTAGGTTAGTCAGTACATAATTCTGTCCTTTCTTAAACTATCCTCCCTCCACCAATTTATTCATATACATGGCTTTGAGTAATAGACCGCGGTCCGCTAAGCCTTCATTTTCGAGGCAGCATTTGGGCAATCACTGGATGGCCATTATTGGAATTGTAGTACTAATTTTTAGGAAAAATTTTTACCGGCCCCGCCAAACTGTCCTGGATGACTATTGATCGTCACGGAGGTAATATTTTATTGTCCCCGGACGGCATTAATCGTTGAGCCCCTGGTCTTGTGGTATAACGTTAAACTCATTCTGAGTGAAAAATGCTATTTCGGAGTTCTGGGAATAGTGGGAGTAACCCCTCATACCACTTACTCCCAGTCACGGACCCAGACGTGCTAGTACTGTGTTAGGTCCTATCTATAATTTTACAGAGTAAAAGATGAGTTTAAAAAAAAAAAAATAGGTTACCATTAAGAAGCTATAAAACAAAAAACGTGATATCAGCCTAAATAAGCCAACAAGATTTGACATGCCTTAAAATCCAATTCTTTGATTATTGTTTTTTTTTTCCTTTTTCTTTTTAGACAAAAGTTAAAAAAGGTTATCAAAACTGAAAGGCAAAGAAACAAGTCAAGTGAAATTGAATAATAAAAATCTGAATAAAAGAAAAGAAAATCCAAAGGAAGCAAAAAAAGGAAAAAGTCCAAAGAAACCCATCAAGAAAACATTGGAAGTTGACGAGAATGAAAGCGAAGAATTCCTTCTGCAAGAAGAAAGATTTTGAATATTTCGGATCGATCAACCGGATTTGGCGCATTCGTCAGTAAGTCAAAAACTCGTGAGTAATTTCAAAAAAATGTGCCTCCTCTTATTGAAAATCTGAAAATATATACAGAGATGTTGATAGGTACGCATCCTGTGTTCCTGATGCACAAAAATCTAAAAGGACACAGTAAAATCATACCAGTGTCCCAGTGTTTTTCTTTTTTCTTCCCTCACCATTTCAAGTTAACTGTAAATACATTTCAAATAGTTTCTTAGAAATGAATTACACAGGAGAGGTTACAAGGTAGGAGTTAGACAGCTTTAGTTGTTTCCCCAGATCATAAATAAAAACCGCTATAATTTATTAAGAAATTTTAGTTGGGACGCAATCAATTTTCCCAGGGACACATTCAAAGTAAATATGTTTCCTAGAATGCACTAAAATCAGAAAGCTATCGGCATCACTGTATTCTATTACTTAAAACTGTACCAGGCTTTGGCCTCTTGACTTCTAAATAAGTTAAATTAAACTGCTTGTTTCCAGCCCCCAGCCCCACCCCCAGAAAGCACCTATTCCCTCATCCTAAAGGGACTAGACTGTAATGGAAGAGCGTGGTGTAATGGTTAAAGTCATGGGAAATGAACTTGTCGCTCGAGTTCAAATTCTGGATGTGGTAATTGTATTTCACTTAGCGCTAAATACCCTTGGGAAAGGTATGAATCCTACTCCCCTCAGCTATGGATAAATAGTAGGGCAGGACTGAGCCTCTTAACCTTGGTTAGGCAACCGGTCTAGGAGAAGGAAAAACTCTGAATTTAAACCTGTTGAACTCCACTTAAGAAATTGACCATGTGTCGCATCCTGCTTGTGTGGAGGAAGTTGGTAAATATATATAAGGGGTTAGACTGGGTTTAGTGCCCATTGCTTGAGGCCACCCCCAAAAGGGGAATGCCGACAGGAACCTGTGTATTTTTTGCACTAACCATCGCATGATCTTCGTTTGTGTGTTGCTTCTCATGTTAAAAAGACCGTGTGGTTTCCCAGTATCAATCCGGCCTGGCGGGAGGTCAAGGTAAATTCTTACCAACTCTACCAGACATCTTTCCTTAAAATATAATATATCTCCTTAAAAGCCACCCTAATTAAAACCACACATTTTTGCTCTAGCCATTGCATGAGCTTCAGTTTGTGTGTGGCTTCTCGCATTAAAAAGACCATGTGTACATCCTGGCCTGGTGGGAGGTTACGGTAATATCCCTACCTCAACCAGACATCATTCATTGAAATATAATCTTAAACTAAGCTTAAAAGCTGCCCTATCAGGCGGCAATTAAGCTAGCTTCTACAGCAAGCTCTTGATTAGGTCTTTAACCTGTTAGAATTTCAAGTCCAGCAAAGCCCATTCCTTAAGGATTTATCAAAAAAATGGCTAAAATGCCTTTTCAATTTAAAGATACCTGTTATTTCCTATAAAAAGACTGCTAAATATGTTTTAAAGTACATTTAAATAAAGGCTATCGTTTGGGGTGATTAGGAAAACAAATGTGAGTTCTGGCAGGGTGGAATGAGGTGGTATAGGATGTTTAAGAGTTAAGTCAACAGTGACACTTCATACATTGAGTACATGTTAAATTTAAATTCAAGCTTACGTTTTAAATGTTCAACAATAATTCTTCTGCTGACACTTAATTTAAGATAATTTGATGTACATGGGGTTTTTACTTTCTTTGGAAGCAATTATTTCTGTTTTATTGGTTGACTTTCACTGGATTTCGCAATTAATTTCGATTATTCCTAAATTTATTTTCCAAGTTATAAATTTTCTTATCATACAAAAAAATTTATGTAAAGTATTGTAGTAATTAGAACTTGAAAAATCCAGGATTGCAGGTTCGGATTCGTCCGGGGAAAGTTTTTGATTCTCCTCACGGAGATCAGCCTTGATTCAAAAACTTGTGTCAATATGTGGCTATGGCTTCTAGGAGTAAAGTGAAAAAAAATGTGACCCACGACATTCGTATTTACTGTTAAAGATTAAGTAATGAAAATTTGTCACATTTAATCTTCTGTGGTTACATTTGAGATGTGACTTGTTGGCCCTTGGTTAAGAATGGATATAGTATATATTTTATATTTTTGTCCTGAATTTTTAGATGAGACTTGATATTTATTATTTTGATTTTTGGGGATGTTGTCCTCATCTTCTAACAAGCCATTAAAGAACTCATTTTTTGGTCTATTTAACCATAGATGGGACCTCAAACAGAAAGTATGTCCAGAAACCTCACAAAAAAAGTTTGTTTCTTCTTTCTTTCTTTCTCTTCTTTTTTTTTTTTTTTTTTTTTTTTCAATTTCCTTTGATAATTTTTAGAGACCAAGGGGCCCCTTTTTTGGGCTTGGCACTGATTTCTTTATGCATAGTATTTACATCCCATTTTAGGGAGGATGTTATTTGATCCTCAAAATACTATTTTCTTCCCTCTGCCCTACTTTTCAAATCCTGAGTAAGTGAAACAGCAGGAGAATTAATTTCGTTCTCCTCAATGGACCATTTAAACTATGTTAATAGTTTCTCTTTCTATGGCCATTGCTTGGTCTTGCCAGATTCCAGGACCAGTATTAGACTGGTCCTGGTTGGGGATCCGGCTTAGTGTTGTTAGTTGTGATAGCATCACAAGAAGAAGGTGCACATGTAATTTCCTTCATCATTTAGCCCAGTGTTTTAGGCTATGATGAGGGGGAAATTATTGATCAGGGTTTACTTCCAATTGGAATTATCCTCATGCTAGATACTGACAAACCCTGTAGAGAGAGACCAAAAAAACACCCGAGGTTAATGTCTATAGGCTTTTTCCAATTCTGAGTCACATGTGGTAGTTAAATCTGAGTAAATGTAGAATAGAAATTTCACAAGCGAATCTTTTTATTTTTGTGTGGGTTTGCATGTGATTTATCAAATCTGACTCATCTGAATAGGCACTTCCACAAACTTCACAAAAGTGTGTACTCTCTCCAGTTATTTTTCCGTGTCTGTTTTCCATAAAAATATCATGTTGAACATGAAGTTAATTATAGTTTTTGTAAACTCATTTTTACATCCCTAAAATTCCTATCAGCAATGTTAGTGAAAGTTTATCATATCTTTACTTTGAATCAATCCGACATGCGTCCTGGAAAACCATCATGAAAAATAAAATAGTTAAAATAAATCTAACCATTTTGTTAACACAAATATTTATTGTATTTTTTAAAATTCTGATTTTGGGTATTCATATCAAATCATCCAGCTATGTCACCCACCCCCTCAATCTGATAATTAAGGATTTCTGATTGCAAAAATTTTAAAACTGGTGTAGCTTTGGTATCTGAGCCAAAATCAAACTATCTTTTTTGCTATAAATAATGTGAATATAATAGAAAATAATTTTATCATAGCATGCAGTGCCACCTAAGGATATTGCTATGAAAAAAATCAGAAACAATCAATAACTTAAAAATTGGTTGACTTTTCTAAAACTTTTTTGATGCATTTCTGGATCTTAGGCAAAAATTTTTTTATTAAACCAATTATTAGTAGTAAGAAAAGGCTCAGAACTCATTTACTGACAAAAATAGATTACAAAAGTCACATTTTTTGCCCACCACCAAATTGGAGAGCTAAAAATTGACATACTCTTGCTAATTTCTTGAAATTGGAAGCTTAAATTGGATATTTGTCTAACATTAACTAGTCCACACCTGGAAAAAAAATTGAAGGAGGTGCGGTTGACAATTTAACTTTTTTCTGAATGATTCTGATATAGATATCTCTATGCAAAGTAGCCATTTTACTTTGCCAAAAACGGTTGATAAACACTGATCTAGACGTCTAGTTAGATCTACATTCTATTTTCAAGTAAGAAAGATCCTCATTTGTATCTCACCATATTATTTACCTGTTTTTGAAATTGTAAGTACCAGCAAAATATATGCAGCTCTGGGTACAAGTATTAACTTTAATGTAATAAAATATATTAAAATTGGTTAACGAAACGAAATAAGAATGCAGATAAAAAATTTGAAACATGAGGCGGGTTTAATCGAAAAAAGTAGAATATCACCTGTCTTCTCAATTGCAAAAAATAGGTTAACTCCTTAACGTCCTATACCACTCATTCCGCCCGGCTGGCAATACACATTGTTTTTTTTTGTTCTATTAATTCCCCCAAATGATAGTCCTTGTTTAAAGTAATATAAACATTATTTGGGTGTCTTTAATTCAAGGGAAGATAACAAGTTTATTTTAAATGAAAAGGTCATTTTTTAGCCATTTTTTTTTATTATTTTATAAATCCTTATAGGAATGGGCTCTGGACTTAGAAAATTCTCTACAGGATGTAGGTTTAAAATAGGAAGTAAAGAATTAAAAATGACAGTTATTTCTTCTTGTTTAATGGGAGTTCTTTTAATATTTATCCCTGAATTTTTGCTCATTTATTCATTAAAATAAAACGAAACAATTAGAATCAATAAATATAAGCACATATTTATTAAAATAAATTTTAATAACAATATGCAAATTAGTACTTCCTGTTAAACTGTAAACCGCTATTTTGTTGTATAGTTATCAGATACAATTTCATGTTATTAGTATGAGATATATAAAAAGATATGAAAACACCACAAATGCTGTTAAAGTGGAAAACATTTTATAACTTAGCTGATATTGAACAATATTTCGATTTTATGAAAATCGTCATCAGAGCTGGTTTATTACTCCGTTTTCAATATGTCAGCTAATTATTAAAATGTTTTCACTTTAACAGCATTTTTGTGGCTGTTTTCATATCTTTATATAATACTCATAGACCGTCGGATTCATTTCCTTTCTTTTAACTTATATTTTTAGTATGTAGATATGCGTCAACAGTATTAATTAATGTAAAACAATTTTATTAATAATTGAGGTTTAAATAATGAATAGAATCATGGAGAATGTGACATAAATAACTAGGGAATTGTGACTTGAGTAGTGATATAGTTTCGGTTAAAGACCAAACGCTTAACTCATATATAAAATAGTTAGGCAAAGACTTGTTAATCAGTAGGGGGGGGTCACCGCAAGTCTGACTCAAGGCTCCAATCGACAGGTCCAACCACTCCCAAACTGTATCTCGCTCCAAAATCCCAATTTCGAACATTTCTTTGTGCCCCGATCGTCTCAACAACAAAATTACACTACAAGTCCGTTCTGCTGGGTCTCTGAGAATTAAGTCCTTTAAATACACCTCAATTTCACACTCCGGGCCTCCTAAACTCATAATTGTCCGGGTCAAGCACGTGCACACTCGCCAGCCACGGCGCGACCACCCACATCCGGGCCACTATTGCCATTTCCTACTTCACCGTCGTCCAACAGCGCTCACATTCTGAGAAGCGGGTTCGACTCTAGTCAGTCCTACACGCTAGGCCAAAGCTAGCCACTTCTTCGAAATACGCAAGTCTTCACCCAGGCCACCCTCTTCCGTCCACACCTGTTGCACGAAGGCGGGTCTCCCTCTCATCTACAGATTTTTTTGTTCTACCTTGATGTTTATCTTTTTTTTTTTTTTTTTTTTCGCTGGAGTAAAGCCGTAAAGAAAAGCGGAATTGATTGAAGAACCATCGTATGAAAAGCACCAACGAAGTAACTTTGAGGCGAGGAAGACACAAAGTCTACAATCTCTTCTACCTGTAAAATTAAAAATAAAGTCATTCCACAGTTCGGAATTGAGGTAATAAAGGTGAGTTACACTAATCTTTAATTTACTTCTATCTCTTCTAGAAAGATTTAAAAGTCCAGTAAAGATCAGCTATATTTGTGGCAACAGCTGACATGGAGTGGTCTATAGGGATAAGTAATAGTTTATCAGGCCGGGTTAGCTCATCGGTAGAGCGTTCGGCTACGAAAACCACAGGATCTGTGCAGGTAAAGTAAGGAGCTGATGGTAGGTGTGGGCGTCCACTGTCAGACACAAAATAATCTCCTGGATCTAGCGCAAGTTGAACAAGGGGATAGACTCCCTCGTCTGATGGCTTGATACGACTTTAGGCCACCCCAACGATTTTACTGTCGTAAAAACAAAACAAGATATCTACAGTGATGGATTTAGAAAGACTGTTCTGAGTTCTCCAGGCTGTCACGGATTTGAACTTATTTACAGCGCATTAACAACAACAGTTTCAAAAAAAAGAATAGAACATTATGTCCACGAATACTTCCATTAATTAAAAAATGAACCAATTTAATTCAAAACTTATTTTTCAATATTTTTTTTTAAAAGACTGTACGTTATTTAGTCATTATTTTTTAGCTAAAGTATTTTTTATACAATATTTCTTTAATTAAGATAAATACGATTTTGCTATACAATAAACAAAGTATATTATTGTATATTTTATAGATTTACCCCCCCCCCCCCCAAAAAAAAAAAAGAAAAAAAGTATGGACAACAGGAACTTTTAATATTAAAATCCTTAGAAAATAAGCTAACGATTAGAAGAGAAAAAAACCAAAAAAGGATAATTATTGTTTCTTATTTACGAGATTTAAGTTTCAAATTTTAAGGACAGCTAGTACCAAAACCTGTACTGTATTGACAGAACGTTTTATTTATTATTATTTTTACATATGTACCGTCATTGAATTATCTTTCCAAAATGTAAAATTATTTTTCATACAAAAAAAAATACCAGAAATTTACGTGAATCAATACGCGAAACAAAAACTAATGAAAAAAAATAAATTTTTTAGCCTTATTTCATTAATAAAAATTTTATTTAGCAATAAAAGTTCTTCCTTTTACTACTTCATATACAAAGTTTTATTACAAAATTGGGTAGTTAGTTTATTTGTAAGATGAGTTTTTAAAGAATTTCCTGTGATCTCCCTTAGTAGCAGGCACAAGAATGAGCATACCAGCAACCAGTCCTAGGAGAAGAACTCTGCAATTCACAACCGTTGAATTCTGCTAAAAATTGACTTTGTGCACATTCCTACTGTGTGGAAGGGGTTGGGTAAATACATATTAGATCATTTTGCTATATTTTTTATGTGTTGTTTTTTTGTTTGTTTGTTTTTTTTTTAATTTAAAATCAATATTTATATTTCAAAGATTAGAGATGAAGAAGATGAAGATGAAGAGGAAAATGAAGATTTACAAACGGAGGAAGAAGAACGGAATATTTCTGCTGGCAGAACAGATGATAAAACAAGAACCAAAAATTTGGTTGAGACGAAAACGGAAAATGGCCTAATTGCATCCTTCTATATGAGAATCCACAAGAGAAGGTAAGGAGATAATTGGCATTTGGTATTAAATGTTTCTTATTTCTTTGAGGGGGGGGGACTTCGTTCAGTCAGTAGAGCACAGCTAGGAATCACAAGTTCCTCGTTTGATACCGGATCCCACCAATCAGTTTGCATGATTAGCACAGATTGAAAATCTAATCTGTACGCCAAAGTGGAAGCTATTGGTTAGGTGTGGCGCGCCACCGTCAGCAAAAAAAAAACATCTCCCTGGTCTAGCACTAGTGAAAAGGGGGATAGATCCTTGGTATTGAGTATACTGTCAATTAGGCCACTCTACCAACTTTACTTTAAAAAAAATCTTCTTTGATAGGAAATCTTTACAATCTATTTTCGTCAGATTTTTGCAATGATGGCTGATATTTGTATCATTTAGATTATGCGTTCCAACTATTTTCTGCTGCCCCCTCTCCACGGCCTCCCAGTTGATTTCCTAGCACCCTCTTGGCTCCCAGTAGATTCTAACCCCCTCCCTATACACACATGCAAACACCACACTTGTTTTGTTGCTTCAAAATTTAAAAACTATGTAGTAAAAAGTAAAGCGTCTGGCGGCCTAAAGTAGTTATCAGCAGAGGGAGTCATATCCCTTTTCATTAGCGCTAGACTAAGGATGCTTTTTTTGTGTCTGAGGTGGAGCGCCCACACTACCATCAGCTCCTTAGCCTTACCGCACAGACCTTGTGTTTACTCAAAGGCTGAGTTGGCGAGGGGGTATCACACGAATAATAAACGAATTCTATTAAACCGAATTTATTGACAGTTTTTGCTTTCTCAGTCATATGGAAAGGTTTTATAATTCTTGTTATCAAGTTGATTCTGTTATAAACTGCATTACGTGTCCCTTGACGTAATATTATGACATATTTGTCACTTTAGCATCTTTGTTAGAATAAAAACAATTTCATTTTAATTAACTG
>CM042166.1:73119333-73144333 GCA_023376005.1 Doryteuthis pealeii
TTGTCTTTTGGGTATGTATGCTGTGATCACTCCTCGATTGCCTCTGAGCATCGGCTGTGATTTTTTTGTCTCACGTTGGTGTATGCGCTGGGGAGTGACCGTATCAGGCCGGTGGTGGGGTTGTTGGGTTCCGTCTGGGCTGGTCGTGCACTCGAGTTCACTACTTCACTGGGGGTCTGAAGGCACTTATCTTGTAGGGTGCGCTATCTTGTTCTGGGTATGATTGTGGTACCAACTCTATGTTGACTGTTGTGTACTCTCTGTCTCCCTCCAGGTGTTCTTGATGGCGCGCGTGGGGCGAGGTGTGGTATGTTTATCTTGGTGGCTTCATCACCATTATCGTTCGGCAGGCCTAGCTATCCTTCCACCTCTGTAGGTGTCTTATTTGTCGTTCTCGCTCTGGGTTAGGCGATTTGGGTGTGTTAAAACTCTTACGTTGTGATGGTGAAGTTCCCAGTTCTGGAGGCTGGGAATGTGGAATACCCTTCATCACATTACTCCACAGACCCACTCTGAGGGTCTTATTGTCTTGGGTATGATGTTAAACTCTATTTGATGGTGAAGTTCCAGTTCTGGAGCGCTGGGGAATGTGGAGGTACCCCTTCATCCCATTACTCCCAGACCACTCTGAGGTCTTATTGTCTTGGGTATGTGTTAAACTCTATTTGATGGTGAAGTTCCAGTTCTGGAGCGCTGGGGAATGTGGAGTACCCTTCATCACCATTACTCCCAGACCCACTCTGAGGGTCTTATTGTCTTGGGTATGATGTTAACTCTATTTGATGGTGAAGTTTCCAGTTCTGGAGCGGCTGGGGAATGTGGAGTACCCCTTCATCACCAATTACTCCCAGATCCCACTCTGAGGGTCTTATTGTCTTGGGTATGGATGTTAAACTCTATTTGATGGTGAAGTTCCAGTTCTGGAGCGCTGGGAATGTGGAGTACCCCTTCATCACCATTACTCCAGACCCACTCTGAGGGTCTTATTGTCTTGGGTATGTTTTAAACTCTTTTGATGGTGAAGTTCAGTTCTGGAGCGCTGGGAATGTGGAGTACCCTTCATCACCATTACTCCCAGACCCACTCTGAGGGTCTTATTGTCTTGGTATGATGTTAAACTCTATTTGATGGTGAAGTTCCAGTTCTGGAGCGCTGGGGAATGTGGATACCCTTCATCACCATTACTCCCAGACCCACTCTGAGGGTCTTATTGTCTTGGGTATGATGTTAAACTCTATTTGATGGTGAAGTTCCAGTTCTGGAGCGCTGGGAATGTGGAATACCCCTTCATCATCATTACTCCAGACCACTCTGAGGGTCTTTATTGTCTTGGTATGATGTTAAACTCTATTTGATGGTGAAGTTCCAGTTCTGGAGCGCTGGGGAATGTGGAATACCCCTTCATCATCATTACTCCCAGACCCACTCTGAGGGTCTTATTGTCTTGGGTATGATGTTAAACTCTATTTGATGGTGAAGTTCCAGTTCTGGAGCGCTGGGGAATGTGGAGTACCCTTTCATCACCATTACTCCCAGACCACTCTGAGGGTCTTATTGTCTTGGGTATGATGTTAAACTCTATTTGATGGTGAAGTTCCAGTTCTGGAGCGCTGGGGAATGTGGAGTACCCTTTCATCACCATTACTCCCAGACCCACTCTGAGGGTCTTATTGTCTTGGGTATGATGTTAAACTCTATTTGATGGTGAAGTTCCAGTTCTGGAGCGCTGGGGAATGTGGAGTACCCCTTCATCACCATTACTCCCAGACCCACTCTGAGGGTCTTATTGTCTTGGGTATGATGTTAAACTCTATTTGATGGTGAAGTTCCAGTTCTGGAGCGCTGGGGAATGTGGAATACCCCTTCATCATCATTACTCCAGACCCACTCTGAGGGTCTTATTGTCTTGGGTATGATGTTAAACTCTATTTGATGGTGAAGTTCCAGTTCTGGAGCGCTGGGGAATGTGGAGTACCCCTTCATCACCATTACTCCCAGACCCACTCTGAGGGTCTTATTGTCTTGGGTATGTTGTTAAACTCTATTTGATGGTGAAGTTCCAGTTCTGGAGCGCTGGGGAATGTGGAGTACCCCTTCATCACCATTACTCCAGACCCACTCTGAGGGTCTTATTGTCTTGGGTATGATGTTAAACTCTATTTGATGGTGAAGTTCCAGTTCTGGAGCGCTGGGGAATGTGGGAATACCCCTTCATCATCATTACTCCAGACCCACTCTGAGGGTCTTATTGTCTTGGGTATGTTGTTAAACTCTATTTGATGGTGAAGTTCCAGTTCTGGAGCGCTGGGGAATATGGAATACCCCTTCATCACCATTACTCCCAGACCCACTCTGAGGGTCTTATTGTCTTGGGTATGATGTTAAACTCTATTTGATGGTGAAGTTCCAGTTCTGGAGCGCTGGGGAATGTGGAGTACCCCTTCATCACCATTACTCCCAGACCCACTCTGAGGGTCTTATTGTCTTGGGTATGATGTTAAACTCTATTTGATGGTGAAGTTCCAGTTCTGGAGCGCTGGGGAATATGGAATACCCCTTCATCACCATTACTCCAGACCCACTCTGAGGGTCTTATTGTCTTGGGTATGATGTTAAACTCTATTTGATGGTGAAGTTCCAGTTTCTGGAGCGCTGGGGAATATGGATTACCTATTCATCCCCATTACTCCCAGGTCCACTCTGATCCGGAGTGGCAGTACCTGTTAGGGTCCCATATATAGGTTAAATAGAATAAGATGGGTTTTAAAAAAGAAATGTGTAAAAGATAAATCTGTGCTTTTTTTAAAATTGAGTACCTATCAAGAATGAATAAAACAAAACGTCCTTAGCATAAAATAACCCAACAAGGGTTGACATGCCATAAAATCCAACCAGCCAACTAAACAACTATTTAATTTTACTTAATTGCTCTTTAGTATCTATTATGACCCCAAACCCTATATGAACTAAAAAGGAAGCGTGTGGTGTAATGGTTAAAGTTATGGGAAATGGACTCATCGCCCCAAGTTCAAATCCTGGACATGGTAATTGCATTTCACTTAGCGCTAATACCCTTGGGAAAGGCATGAATCCTACTCTCCCTCCAGCTATGGATAAATAGCAGGGCAGACTGGGCTCTTTAACCTTGGTTAGGCAACCGGTCTAGGAGAAGGAAAACTCTGAATTCAAACCTGTTGAACTCCGCTTAAGAAATTGACCTTGTGTCACATCCTGCTCGTGCGGAGAGGTTGGTAAATATATATATGAACTAAAAAGTAAAGTCGTCAGGTTGGCCTAAAGTTGGTATCAGCCAGACAGCAAGGTAATCTATCCCCTTTACACTAGCGCTAGACAAAAGCGATTGTTTTGGTGTCTTAGGTGGATTGCCTTATCTACCATCAGCTCCAACTTTACTGCACAGATCCCTGTGTTACTCATACCCTGAGTTGGCGAGTCTATCCCCTTTTCACTAATGCTAGACCAAGGAGATTATCTTTCGGTGTCTGAGGTTGAGCACCACACCTACCATCAGCTCCATACTTTACTGCACAGATTTCTGGTGCTACTCAATTGTTGAGGGCTGGTATTGAACCAGGAACAGCCCTTATTAGGAAGAAGGGTTGGTTTAGTGTCTGTAATGACCCCAAACCCCTAATGCACTAAAGATATCATTGATGATGCATCCTATCGCATCCTCAAGATGTATTTTTCAACGCCGGGGGTCCAGTGGCTTCAGCCCTGGATCTTAGTACAAGTTAATAGCGTTGATCTCAGGGAGCCATCCCCAGGCAATACCTGCCCCCTCAATTTAAAGGGGCTGGGTTTATTGCCCAGTGCCTGAGGCACCCCTTTGAGGTGGAATCCCGATAGGATCAACACAATTTTTCACCTGCCAATAATGAGATTTGGTTTGAGGGTGGTCCACAACTCTTAACATCCTATACAGCCTCATTCCGCCCGGCCAGTCATATTTGTTTTCCTAATCCATCCCAAATAATAGCCTTTGTTTAAACATAATATTAAACATATTTAGCAGTCTTTAATTTTTAATAGGAAATAACAGTTAACTTTAAATGAGAAGCCATTTTTAGCCATTTTTTTATAAATCCTTAGAGGAATGGGACTCTGGACTTGGAAAATTCTCAACAGGATGTTAAGAGTTAATAGGGTCTTGTGCCTAACCCATACACGTTGGGTACAAGGTAAATACCATGTATTTTGCCAAAAAAAAAAAAAAAAAATGACATAGGAGTTGTCTTCCCTTGGTGCCAGAAGCCTTATGGTTGATCCCGGATTTAAATGTTTGGCGACAAAGAAATCTAACCTTGACAGTTTATCATAGTCATCTATATCTGTTAAGCTCAGAAGATCCCCTTTACGTAAGCTGGTCAGATTTTTGAGCTAGTTCAGCAAAGCTATTGATTGGTTAGAACATAAACTTTTTTTTTCTGAGCCGAGTTCTGATTGGTTAAAGTAAAAAGGTACATTTAGCCTTTTAATTTTTTTTTTTTACTTTTCTTTTCTTTTAAAGAAAATACTTTGAGAGGATCAATATTTAATCTTAATATAAATAGTGGAGCATTTTGTAACAACATCATGAGACTATATGAAAAAGTTGATACTTTATGGAAACAGCGGAAAATTGAATATTTTTTTACCCTTTTTATTTTTATTGATATAAAACAAATTTCATTGAATATTTTGCATTATTATTTAAAAGATAAAAAAAAAAAAAGAAAGAAAGAAAGTTTGCATTAATGGAAGATTTGTATGAAAACATTGTCCGCTCGAAAAAGTCTGCCTTATTGTGATTAGGTGCTAAGTGAACTGACAAAGCCTAATATTGGAGTGAGGCCAGAAAGAGAAAGAAAGAACGAGAATTCTCGGTATATAATAGCCTATAAGCTTTAGGTTTAACTTTATCATAACTTTAATGGGGAAAAGAAACTTTAACGCGTGCATTGGAGTCTAATACATTTTTCTATTTTGTCTCAATCTCTGAGAGAAGAAATTACATTGAAAAATGAAGTACCGTATTTGACGGCATATAGGACAAATTTTATTTCCAAAATTTTGGCTCAAAAAATTGCCCTGCATCTTATACATCGCAGATGAAGTTTGGGACCTCCTGTAGGCCGGGTTAATCTTTTCTATGATGCTCACTAACCCAGCTTACACTCAATACTTATTGCTTGCCTGAACTGCCAAATTGCTTTTATTATGTTTCTGCTTGTGTAATGCACAGCTAGACCGTTTTCAACAATATATGCTTAAATACACTAAAAACTTTTTTTCCTGAATCTGACCTGCTGAAATGGGCAGGTGTCTTATATGCCTGTGCGTCTTATATATATTTACCAACCCCTCCACACGAGCAGGATGTGACACAAGGTCAAAATTTTAAGCGGAGTTGAACAGGTTTGAATTCAGAGTTTTCCTTCTCCTAGACTGGTTGCTTAACCAAGGTTAAAGAGCCCAGTCTGCCTACTATTTACCTGTAGCTGGAAGGAGAATAGTTAGATGCATACCTTTCTTAAGACTCGTCCTGATGGTAGGTAAGGCAATCCACCTAAGACACCAAAACAATCTCCTTGGTCTAGCGCTAGTGTAAAGGGGATAGATTTCCTTGCTGTCTGGCTGATACCAACTTTAGGCCAAACTGACGACTTTATTTTTTAGTTCATATATATATTTACCAACCTCTCCGCACGAGCAGGATGTGACACAAGGTCAATTTTTTAAGCGGAGTTCAACAGGTTTGAATTCAGAGTTTTCCTTCTCCTAGACCGGTTGCCTAACCAAGGTTAAAGAGCCCAGTCTGCCCTACTATTTATCCATAGCTGGAGGGAGAGTAGCATTCATGCCTTTCCTAAGGGTATTAGCTCTAAGTGAAATGCAATCACCACGCCCAGGATTTGAACTCGGGGCGACAAGTCCATTTCCCATGCCTTTAACCATTACACCACGCGCTTCCTGTGCGTCTTATATGCCGTCAAATATGATATATATATATATACCACCCCCTTCACATGAGCACGATGTGACACAATGTCAATTTCTTAAGCAGAATTTAACAGGTTTGAATTCAGAGTTTTCCTTCCCTGTGAAGATATATTTACTTGGTTGTTAATTGTTTTATTTTCATAGTTTTAGTTGGACATAGATACATAAATACATACACACCAACTGACCTTTTTATATATACTAGAAGTGGCTAGCTGGCACCACCTAGGAAGAGGGGAGAGTTAGACTTGCTGATTTGTTGGTTTGGTTTTGTTTTATGGCATATCAACCTCAGTGGGTCATTTAATGCCGATAAAGTTTGGAAATAAATCAATTCTTAATGGATAATACAATTTTTTTTAATAAAATACATTTTTCTATTTAACCCATAGATAGGACCCTTACAGGTACTACCACTCCGGACCAGGGAGCAATGGTGATGAAGGGGTGCTCCGCATTCCCCAAACCTCCAAAACTGGAACCTCACCATCAGATAGAGTTTAACGTCATTCCCAGAACATGTAGACCCTCAGTCACCGCTTTCTAGCATCCATATGATAAAAAGAGGTTGGGGCTTGCCATAAGAGCAATAGGGTTGGGAAAATCATATAGGTGCAAGAGCTTGATGTGACCAGCCGATTGATCGGAGGGGGCCTCTCCGACCGCCCGTCTAGCCTAAGTAAGGTTCTAAGTGGAGTGTTGCAGGTCATGGACTGCTCATCCACCAAGACTCCGTCCTTAAGCATCACAGGTCGCCACCCACGGCCAACAGGTGGTCCCATTTGGGGGAGTCTTACCCCTCTGCAGAAGTGCAGTTGGTGTATTCTAATGCCCCAGACTAAACTAAACAGATAAATAGATAGATAATATTAAATTAGAGACACGAACGATAAATTAAAAAAGGGACAAAAAAAAAAAAAAAAACTAAAAGGAACTTTGAATAAACAGTAAATAGGTAATTATATCTTATCATTTCAACCTTAAAAGACGTCAAGGAA
Source organism: Doryteuthis pealeii (assembly GCA_023376005.1). Taxonomy (NCBI): domain Eukaryota; kingdom Metazoa; phylum Mollusca; class Cephalopoda; order Myopsida; family Loliginidae; genus Doryteuthis; species Doryteuthis pealeii. Next base: position 73,126,335 of record CM042166.1, read on the forward strand.
GGAAGATGATGTCTTCTCTTATCCTCTTATGATGTTCTGCTATTAAACAAATTTCCAATATATATATATATATATTATCATATTATCAACCAAAGCCTGAAGAAGATACCAGAAGATCTGAAACACGTGTTGCACATGTAAAACAAAAAGAATAAAAAAAATTTTTTTCTGAGAACAAAATACATTTTGCGGACCTTCCTTTTTTATAAAATATATATATATTCCTGATTTAAACTTTGAAATATTGGAAACAAACTTTTCTTTTTCTATCAATTATTTTATTCATTTATACAAATCATAAACAACAGGATATCGAGAAAATCGCCTGGATAAAAATCTCTGGGAAAAAGAGAGTGTCAAACACGAAGGAGAATGGGAGGGTGTCTTATATGCCTGTGCGTCTTATATATATTTACCAACCCCTCCGCACAGGCAGGAAGTGACACAAGGTCAATTTTTTAAGCGGAGTTCAACAGGTTTGAATTCAGAGTTTTCCTTCTCTTAGACCGGTTGCCTAACCAAGGTTAAAGAGCCCAGTCTGCCCTACTATTTATCCATAGCTGGAGTGAGAGTAGGATTCATACCTTTCCCAAGGGTATTAGCACTAAGTGAAATGCAATTACTAATGCAGACTAAACTAACACAGATAAATAGATAGATGATATTAAATTAGAGACACAAACAATAAATTAAAAAAGGGACAACAACAAAAAAAAAAAAAAAACTAAAAGGAACTTTGAATAAACAGTAAATAGGAAATTATATCTTATCATTTCAACCTTAAAAGACGTCAAGGAAGCAAGATGATGTTTTCTCTTATCTTCTTATGATGTTCCGCTATTAAACAAATTTCCAAAATATATTTTCCTGATTTAAACTTTGAAATATTGGAAACAAACTTTTCTTTTTCTATCAGTTATTTTTTATTTATACGAGTCATAGACAACAGGATAAAAATCTCTGGGAAAAAGAGAGTGTCAAACACGAAGGAGAATTTAAACTTATTTTTATTTTTAGGAATGTAGAATTTTAAAAAAAATGTTTTAAAGTATTTTAATTCGAAACAAAGGCTTTGAATAAAAGATATAATTGGCCAAAAGCAGAAAAATGAATTTCAATTTTTTTTAGAACATCCATCATGGTTAGATAAGAAAATCAATGAAACGAATTAAGTATCAAACAAATATGAATGACAAATTGTACACTGATCCCGTCTTAGTATTATTTGTATTATTTGGACTATTGTCCTCATCTTTATGGTTATTGAGAATTCTAGGGTATGGGGGTTATCGTCCTTTGTCTGCGAGCCTCTGTTTCAAACCAACCAATCATGACCCAGCATACTTTGGCGGCAAAGCCGAATAAGCAAACTCATGCTTTCTCTTCTGATCCAGCTAGCACTGGGGACAGACCTAAATTAGGATCGCTCCTTTTCTTCAACAGACAACCAGAATCGGAGTCGGACGCAAAGCAGAAGTCTATCATATCCGAACTATTAGAAGGCCGTAGCAAGGTTCCGTTAATACCCCATATCTCAGAATACACCAGATAAGTGACAAATTTATTTGCGCAAACGAACTAAAGTTTGCAACCATATTGTTATTCTGTAATACAAGTCTTTTATTCATATTTCTTGTCGTTCGTTTTTCTTTAACTCTCAACCTGTCTGCCACACTCGTGGTTAACTCCATACTTCAAACCTTGGAGTGCTGCCATAGTGTCTTATTTCTTTATACTGTACAACGTTTCAGCCGATGTGCCCTCTGGCCTTCTTCAGGTATTTCTTCTCGGACTCGGGAACCTTCTTATCTTTTCCAATTGGACACATGGCCTAGTGGATAAAGGAGTTAGGTTAAGACAGTTCTTAGTGACAGTTATCTCTAGACTGCAGTTCAATCCTGGTCAGGAGCAGCAGTAACATAGAATAATAATTAACACAGCTTAATGCCTCAACCCCATCTATGGTTAACAGAATGAGAACAGGATACCCTGTGAGCTGAATAAAGGGTTAGGTTAAAAGTTCCGTGATGGCTCCCGATTACAACAAGAAGGTTCCTGAGTTCGAGATGGTTCCGAATCCGAAAAGAAATACCTAAAGAAGGCCAGAGGGCGCATCGGCCGAAACGTTATACAGATAACAATGAAGATGAGGACAATAGTCCAAATAATACTAATCATCAAACCTTATCTAAAAATTCAGAGAAATAGTGATTTCATCTTGTTTTTTTTTACGATAATTGTTTCTGTGTCTTATTCTTTCTTTCTTTGTTGGATTTTACGACATGTCAACCTTTGTTGGGTTATTAATTGCCAAAGACATTTTGTTTTATTCATTCTTGATGGGTATTAAAAATTCTTTTTTTTAACTCATTTTTTTAAAAAACATTATTTTAATTCATTTTTTCTTGTGGACCTGGGAGTAATGGAAATGACAGGGTACCCCATACTCTTCAAAGCACCAGAATTGAAACCTCACTACTAGATGCAGTTTAACATCATATCTTGAGAAATTTCTCTTATAAGGTGTGTGTTAAAAGCCCACTTCTATTTATAGACTCGGCGAGAACCATGTGATCAAACTCTTGGCCAATCACTGGCAGTACTCTGCTGCTGATATAATACTTAAACAGACAGTACTGGTCATAACTACTTTGCCTTTCGTGGATGACGGACATAGGATTAAATCACTGGACCTTTAACAATATGCAGGATAGGACTTATTCGCTTGCCAAAGGATTCCATAATTCAGGACTTACTTACTTTAAGCCCTTTTTAACTGGCCAAGGATGGCATTTAAAAACTTAACAAATTCATTTTTTCTTGTGGACCTGAGAGTAATGGAAATGACAGGGTACCCCATACTCTCTAAAGCACCAGAATTTAAACCTCACCACTAGATGCAGTTTAACATTATATCTAGGACCAGGATGGGTGTTAAAATATGGATGAAAATCTTCTAAATTTTAAATTTTAAATTTTCAAGATTTTTTGAAGGGACAAAGAAAGAAAGAAAGAAAGATTTTTTGAAGGGACAAAGAAAGAAAGAAAGAAAGAAGGATTTCTTGAAGGGACAAAAAAGAAAGAAAGAAATAAAGAAAGAAAGGTTTCTTGAAGGGACAAAGAAGAAGAAAGAAAGTTTCTTGAAGAGACAAAGAAAGAAAGAAAGAAAGAAAGAAAGAAAGAAAGAAGGATTTCTTGAAGGGACAAAGAAATAAAGAAAGAAAGGTTTCTTGAAGGGACAAAGAAAGAAAGAAAGAAAGTTTCTTGAAGGGACAAAGAAAGAAAGAAAGAAAGTTTTCTTGAAGGGACAAAGAAAGAATGAAAGAAATTTTGGATGTCAAACAGAGAAAGAGTTAACATATTTTGTTGACGAAGAAAGAAAGAAAGAAAGAAAGAATTGTTTATTTTTACTATAGTTATTTCTGTTTTATTCTTTCTTTTCCTTTCTTTCTTTGTTGGATTTTACAGCATGTCAAACACTTGTTGGGTTATTTTATGCAGAAGACACTTTGTTCTATTCATTCTTGATAGGTACTCAATTTTTTTTGTAAATTAATTTATTTTTTTTAAACTCATCTTATTCTATATAGCCTATATATGAGACCCTAACAGGTACTACCACTTTTTTTTTTAACTGAATTTTTTAAAAACATTTTTGAATGTTGATGGCAATGACAGGGTACTTCACATTCTCAGAAGCACCAGAATTGGAACCTCACCACTAGATGCAAGGTGGGGGGGGTTAACATTTTTTTTACCAAACATATATGCCAAATGATGCCTCCCCTCATTTGGCATACATGTTCCCTCAAGGATATTATAAAAATATTTATTATATTATTAAAAAAATACAGAGAAATGTTGTCTTGATTGCAGGACAGCATGTTTAAATATATCAGAAATAAGATTTTTGGATGTTTGTTTATTTTAGAAGCATTGTTAAATAAAGTATATATTATTATTTATATTTTTGCTTGAAGGCAATTACAATGCGTATATTGCATAAAATTCGATAATTATAGAAGATAATAATGACAAGTGAATTTCGGTAAAGAATTATTCTGTGTGTAGAACAGTCTGTACGATGTTCTACACATGGAATAATTCTTTACCGATATTCACTTATCATTATTATTTTCTATAATTATCGAATTTTATGCGATATACGCATTGTAATTGCCTTCAAGCAAAAATATAAATAATAATAGATCAGAAATATTTTTTTAAATTTCATTCTTCTTCTTTTTCTTTTTTTAGATTTTACGGCATGTCAACCCTTGTTGGCTTATTTTATGCTGGAGACGTTTTGTTCTATTTATTCTTGATGGGTATTGAAAATTATTTTTTTGAACACAATTTTTTTTAAAACAAATTTTTGTTAACTGATTTTATTCTATTTAACGCATAGATGGGACCATAACTGGCTCTACCACTCGGGTCAGAGTGGTCCTGAGAGTAATGGTGATGAATGATTATCAAAGAGTTTGACATTTGACAAAATTATTTCCTTGTAAAAAAAATTCTGAGAATAAAAATATCAAAAAATATTTAAATACTTATTGAAATATAATTCTAGATGTATTAAATCTAATATTCATTAAAATATTTAAATATTCTAAAATATTCAAAAATATCTAAAAAGAAAATTATTTAAATATTGTAAAAACTTCTGAGAATAAATAAATATTAATATATATTAAAAATATTTGAATATTTATCATATTAATGTAATTTTAAATGTTATAAATGTGATATTTATTAGAAATATCAAAAAATATTAAAAACATAAAAAAATTCTTTCCTTCTAAAAATTTAAAATGAGAATAAATAAAAATATTAAAAATATTAAAAATATTCAGATATCTATCGTTAAAATTTTGTAAAGGTAGTATTTCATCCTTATTTCGGCCTAAAGTCGGTATCAGCCAATCAGCGAGGGAGTCTATCCCCTTTTCACTTGCGCTAGACCAAGGAGATTATTTTAGCGTCTGAGGTGGAGCGCCACACCTACCGTCAGCTCCTTACTTTACCGCACAGATCCCTGTGCTACTCATATGCTGAGTTGGCGAGGACCGGTATCGAACTAGGAACCTTGTGGTTTACTAGCCGAATGCTCTACCGACTGAGAGGAATTTTGAAAAAAAAAAAAAAAAAAAAAAAAAAAAGAAAAAATGAATTTTATCACTCTTTGTGACTCAGTATCTTTGGAGTAGTGATTGTTTACATCAACTGCTTGCTTGTTTGTGTGCTTTGGACTGGCGGGGCTTGGGGGGGGGGGTTGAACCCGGCTGCTGTTAGGCTGTAGTAAATATTTCCTTGTATAAAATACTTACACTTGTAATTTTAAATGTTATAAATGTAATATATATTAAAAATATCAAAAAATATTAAAAACATAAAAAAACTTTTTCCTTCTAAAAAGTTTGAGAATAAATACAAATATTCAAAATATTCAGATATTTATCATTAAAATGTAATTTTAAAGGTATTAAATGTAATATTTATTTAGATATTTAAAAATATTAAAAAATATAAATAACATAAAATGACTATTTCTTTGTATAAAATACTTACACTTGTGAGTGTTAGTATTTTTTACAAGGAAAGAATTTGTTTTATGCCAAATTCTTTGATAATACCTTTTTTTCCAAATTAATGCACCTGAAAAACCATGAAAGGTTTGGTGAACTGTTCACCAAACCCTTTATGGTTTTTGAGGTGAAATAATTTGTATAAAAAAGGGTATTATCAAAGAGTTTGGCATAAAACAAATTCCTGATAAAACATGATTATTAAATGCGATCAATGCCAAGAAAATAGCAATTCCAAATGAATGGTCAGTTTTTATGTTCTTTCTGCACATAACAAATCAATTGAGTCAAAAAGATAAAGCGAAATGTCTTCATAATTATAGTTCATCTAACCAGAATCAATACATTCAATATTTTAGACCATGAAAAAAAAAAAAACTATTAGGTTGGCCTAAAAAAATACCATCCTTTTTTTCCCCCCATTAGATGTCATGAGGAGTGTTTAGATTTAACTACAGAATACATATTTATTTCTGAAAAATTACAGATGTGACACAAGGCCTAAAATGGGAGGGGAAAGGCTAGTCTTCTCTATCCTATCTTTTAACTAAACTATTTCCATTTGTGACCCAAATCATACTACAATTTTCCAATCACCATAAAACCAATTCACACTACAATCACCAAAACTCACCAGTCTCTCTATGAAAAACCTACACGATAACTACAGTTATAGGAGTTTAGGTAGAGCACCCACCTAGGAATTGCAAGGTTCTGGGTTTGATACCATTCCCTGCCAACTCAGTGCTTGAGTAGCACAGATTGGGTAATCTGATCTGTGTGATAAAGTGGGGAGCTGACAGTAGGTGCAGCACTCCACCTCAGCATAAAAGACTCACTGGTCTAGCACTAGTGAAAAGGAGATAGATTCCCTCACTGTCTGGTTGATACCAACAATAGGCCACTCAGCCAACTTAGTTTTTTTACAGCATAGGACAAAAAACAAAACAAAAAAACAGTGAAAAAAATCAAACTCTTTTTTCTCATTTCCACAAACCTGAAAAGTTGGCCTGAAGATCGCATAAGCAAGAAACTGTTAGTAACCATGTCCATGCTATCTTAACACACACACACACACACAGACACACACACATATATATATATATATATATATAAAGGATATCTACTGAGTCAGATGAACCTACTATTAGTTTCGCATAAAGCTCTTCAGGGCTAAAATCTGACTCCGAGTCAGATTTTAGCCCTGAAGAGCTTTATGCGAAACTAATAGTAGGTTTGTCTGACTCAGTAGATATCCTTATTACTTGGCTCTACTTAGGTATCAAGCACTTTTTACAAATTAGCTTCTCCTAGCGGTTATATGAATATATATATATATATCTTATATACATATAAATTGTTTTTTCTTTTGGCCAAATACTATACCAATAGATTATTTTTTGTTGGTACGAATATCTTGGTCTTTTCTTTTTTTCAAAATTTTTTTTCTTCCTGGTTGATGTTTGGTAGTATATTTTTACAATCAAACTCTCTGCCGGGTTTTTTCTCTCCGCAAGGATCTACCAACACGCTTGGTATATTAAATATATATATATATATATATATATGAAAGTAAGTAAACAAACAATGTGTATATTTTTTATATGGCTTTTAGCTGACAATTTTTGGAGGATATGTGCTTAATTGTAGTCATACTAATTTTGAAAATTAATTAGTTAATAATTAATGAATTTCGGCGGGCATATATGCTCAAATGTAAGGCTAACGAAAGCTTGTACATACAGGGATTGACATTTTCTCGATTTGTTTAGCCTTAAATTTGAACATATATGCCCGCCTAAATTCATTGATTATTAACTAATTAATTTTCAAAATTAGGTATGACTTCAATTAAGCACATATCCTCCAATATATATATATATATATGTGTGTGTGTGTGTGTGTGTGTGTGTGTGTGTACATTGATTGCCACTTCTTGGTATAAGTAAACCATGTCTTGAATTAAGATTGACTCTTTCTGCCTTTCTCTCTCCCAATATATATATATATATATATATATATATAAAGTGAAGTTGTCGGGGTGGCCTAAAGTCGGTATCAGTCAATCAGCAAGGGAGTATATCCCCTTTTCACTAGCGCTAGACCAAGGAGATTGTTTTTGTGTCTGAGGTGGAGCACCACATTTACCATCGGCTCCTTACTCTACCGCACAGATCCCTGTGCTACTCATAGGCTGAGTTGGCGAGGGCTGTTATTGAACTAGGAACCTTGTAGTTTCTAGCCGATTGCTCTACCGACTGAGCAAACCCGGCCCTTATATATATATATATATATATATATATGCATATATAATGATTGCCAATTCTTGTCAGAGGATAGCCATCACTCCATTTTTAAACTGCATGGCCAAGTGCGTGCTGATGACTCGACAGGCCAGTTTCATTCTTGCAGATTTGTCCCCATATGTTATATTTGAAAATCTATTGTGAGCTGCAATATGTGGCATATTCTGATATTCCGTCTAATCAAAATGACTGTCATGCAATGCCACATAATGGGCAGGTGCTTTTTTTAGGAACCAGGGTGGAGGGACGGGTCGAATATTGTGTGCAGCTTTATTCCGTCTAGATTTGTGAGCTCGTGTGTAAGTAACAAAACCACCTTTTAATAGAACACAAGATGGCAGGAGAGCATTGTAGATCAATGGGTAATGCCTCGTAATCTTGCTTTCAAAATTCACAGGGATCTACATGCTGTTCTTAGAACAATGTACCTCCTTCGTGAACATTATTAAGGATAGATTCTCAAGTCTAATGTTAGATTGACAGATGAATAGGAAAAGAATATGGTAGATGGAGGGAGAAAGAGAGAGAGAGAGAGAAGGAAAGGCCCAGATTAATATGATAAGATAAGATTGATAGATGGATAGATATATAAATAAATAGATAGATAGAAAAGGGCTCAGACTAATAAGATAAGATTTATAGATAGATAGATAGATAGATAGATACATACATACATAAAAATAATAATCAGATAGATAAAAAGACGAAGATAGATACATAGTAAGTAAAAGATGTAATAAGATGAGCTAGATAGATAAATGGATGGATGGATAGGTACATATTTACATAGAAAGAAAAATTATTAGATAAAAAGACTAAACAGATAGATAGATAGATAGAGAGAGAGAGAAAAAAGGAAAGACTCAGATTAATAAGATAAGAGAGAAATGTTTGCCTGATACAACGGAAAAATGTCAGGGGTTCTGAAAATTTCAACCCAGACGTCCAGAATGCCGACCATTGTCACATAGAAGATGAAATTGACCATGATTCTAAAGAGACTTGTCTCATTTTAATGGAGAATTACTATTCCTTGGTTTAAATTCAATTTTCAACTCCCATCCCCTCAGGCAATATTTATTTTACATTGCCCAGAGGGCGTGTTTTTTCTGTTGCTAGTTTCTTTAATGGAGGAATTACTATTGGTTGGTTTAAAAGATAGTGAAGTAATCAAATACCAACAAAAAAGAGACCCAATCTTTACTGTATATTTAAAATTAATAACCTTTGTTCTTCTTTAAAGAATTACTTATATCTTTTAAACTATTTTTTTATTTCTTATAGTACAATATATATGAAATTTAACATTTTTGAAAAAACAAATGATGTTATATAATTGCTGACAGAAATCTGTTTCGACCGGTTCAATAAACTGGTCATCTTCTAGAGCAACATAGATGGGAAAAAAAAATATCCGTTAGAAACAAAAAAACGTTTACAAACGAACATAATTTGGAACTTTTACATTGTATATTATATTTTAATAGCTGGAATATATCCTGAACATCTTTCTTCAATTATGCTGCAAACTTGTATTTTATATTTTAATAGCTGGAATATATCCTGAACAATTTTGATACCCACTATACACTTTTTATATAATTTTACAACAAACTCTTTTGAGTTTTATTATAAACTATAATGCTTCTGATTTTTAAAAATTAATAATAAAATTAATTTTATTTTTAAAACAGAACATGCATTTAAAAAAAAAATTCAACATTGAATATAGCGTTCGTTTGTAAACAGTCTTCTAACGGATAATTTTCTTTTCCCGTCTATGTTGCTATTGAAGATGACAAGTTTATCGAACCGGTTGAAACAGATTTCTGTCAGCAATTATATAACATCATTTGTTTTTTCAAAAATGTTAAATTTCATACTGTCGGATTAATTTCCATCTATTTTTCATATATATATATATATATATATATATATATATATGTATATAAAGTTAAACCTAATGAGTCAGATATACCAACAAACAGTTTCGCTTAGTAGCTCATCAGGGCAAAAATCTGGGTAGGTATTATCTGTTAGTAGGTATATCTGACTCATTAGGTTTAACTTTATTATTAGCTCTACTTAGGTATTGAAGACTCTTTACTTTTTAGCTTTAGAAAATCCTGACGGTTCATATATATATACATTTTTCTTTTGACCAAGTATTATAGTATCAACCGATTATTTTCGTTTTTTTGATGATATCATACAATATATATATATATATATATATATATATATATATATATATATTTATTTGATATCATACAATATATATATATATATATATATATTTATTTGATATCATACAATATATATATTTATTTATTTGATATCATACATATATATTTATTTATTTGATATCATACAATATATATATATATATATATATATATACACATATATATATGAATCTGTATAGTAAAGTATAACAAATTATTTTGGTTACAATTTTCTTCTATCTTATGTAAATCCAATAAATTTCTCATGACCGCCCCCCCCACCTCCCCCAACAAAACACACAATTGGTTCAATAAAGACTTTTTCCTGAAGGATGAAAAAAAATCTTTGCTTTTCCTTTGAGAATTCCTTTTATTTCTCATGAGATATTCAGAAAATTATCAACTGACACATTTGAGAATTTTATAGAAAAGATACAGATAAAAAAAATAAAAAAAGAGTGTGAGAAGAAAACTCTTCATTGATACGAGAAATATCTTTGAAACTTATTAGAAATAAACTGTCCAAAAAAAAAAAGAAAAAAAAGAAAGATAAACAAATCTTATCTGCGTTATTCGGACTATTGTCCTCATCTTCATTGCTATCTGTACAACGTTTCGGCCGATGCACCCTCCGACCTTCTTTAGGTATTTCTTCTTGGACTCGGGAACCTTCTTTTCGAACTCGGGAACTTTCTTGTCGTATTCGGGAGCCATCTCGGAACTTTGAACCTAACCCTTTATTTATTCCACGGGGGTATCCTGTTCTCATTCCGCTAACCATAGCTGGGGTAGTTGTGTTAATTATTTTTCTAACTGCTTTCACTCAGGATTGAACTCGGGTTCCAGTGATAACTGTCACTTAGAACTGTCTTAACCTAACCTAACAGCCTTATCCACTCGGCCATGTGTCCAATTGTGAATTTTGGGAACTTATAAACCTAATGTCTTGATTAAAAATTTTTTAATTAAAAATCAGTTGGAACATTTTCAGTGTCATTTACATTCCCAAATCAAGAAATTTTCGGCCGATGCGCCCTCTGGCCTTCTTTAGGTATTTCTTTTCGAACTCGGGAACCATCTCGAAATCAGGAACCTTCTTGTCGTAATCGGGAGCCATCACGGAACTTTGAACCTAACCCTTTATTCAGCTCACAGGGTATCCTGTTCTCATTCTGTTAACCATAGATGGGATTGAGGCGTTAAGCTGTGTTAATTATTATTCTATGTTACTGCTGCCCCTGACCAGGATTGAACTTGCAGTCTAGAGATAACTGTCACTAATTACTGTCTTAACCTAACTCCCTTATCCACTAGGCCATAAACTGTCAAAAAAAAAAAAAGGAAAGATAAACAAATCTTATCTGTGTTATCCGGACTATTGTCCTCATCTTCATTGTTATTTGTACAACGTTTCGGACGATGTGCCCTCCTGCCTTCTTCAGGTATTTCTTGTCAGACTCGGGAATCTTCTTTTCGTAATTGGGAGCCATCATGGAATTTTGAACCTAACCCTTTATTCAGTCCACTGGGGTATCCTGTTCTCCCGATTATGAAAAGAAGGTTCCCTAGTCCAAAACGTTGTACAGATAACAATGAAGATGAGGACAATAGTCTGAATAACACAGATAATACTAATCATCAAGCGTCATCTCAAACATTCAGAGAAATGAATAAATCTGTATATAAATACTCTTGTTCCTTAATCTTCTGACTGTTATCATCTTGCAGCATGCTCTGGTTAAAAATGACACTGTCCAAATTATCCAAGATGAAATGCAAAAATGTAGATACAGATTATCTGGTTTCACTTTTCCGCCCAAATTATTATTTTTTATGAATGTCATCACTTGATTCTAGTAAATAAATATCTAGACACACTTATATATTACAGACCAAGAACTCCTCTTTTGTAGCCTTGTGTCACACTTGATTCTATTTAGATATCTAGACACTTATATATGTATTGGTGTTTTCTCTTCACTTATTTGAAGTTTGGAAAATGATTTTTCAGTACTTCTTTATATATAAATATTACTGACCAAGAACTCCTCTTTGGTAGTCTTGTGTCATACTTGATTCTATTTAGATATCTAGACACACTTATATATGTATTGGTATTTTTCAGTTCCTCTTTATAAAAAAATACTACTGACCAAGAACTCCTCTTTTGTAGCCTTGTATCACACTTGATTCTAGTAAATAAATATCTAGACACACTTATGTATTACTGACCAAGAACACCTCTTTGGTAGCCTTGTGTCATACTTGATTCTATTTAGATATCTAGACACACTTATATATGTATTGGTATTTTCTATTCACTTGTTTGAAGTTTGGAACAATTCCAAGTTATTTTCTTCAAAATTCAATAATTGTCCTTCGGATTTTCAAACAAACAAATGTTTTCCTGTATTCTTTTACTCAAAAATTTTTTTTTTTTAAAATGACAAATAAAAGAAATGAAAAACGTCTACGTAAAGTATAGATAAATTATATTTATTTTTAAAGCTATTGAATGTTTTCTTTTCTTCCAAATTGGGAAAAACAGTGTTCTTTTCCATCTCCACTAAAAACGAAACACGTCTGTTACTCGAACACTCTTTTATTCATTAAGTTGTTGGACAAACAGACAGACATATATGTACTCGATTCTTTCAAATTGAAAACTTTTCATTGACTTGTTTTTTTGTTTTTTTTTCGTGCTGAAAATAACCTTTGACCCCTTAATCTAACATTATTTGGCAACAATTCTCTGTACATAAAAAAAACATTGATTTAGATTTTTAGAGGGAAGATATAAGATGCAGTGAAAAATAATCATGGAATATTACTAAAGAATATAGCTATTAAATTTAGTACATTAATTCTGAGGGCAACTATTAGATGAAAATAAGCATACAATACTGTAGAAGAATATACCTATTAAATTTAGTACATTAATGTGTTCTCCAAATAAAAAATGAGTATACAATACTGTAAAAGCATATAACTATTAAATTTAGTACATTAATGTGTTCTCCAAATAAAAAATGAGCATACAATACTGTAGAAGAATATACCTATTAAATTAGTACATTAATGTGTTCTCCAAAATAAAAATGAGTATACAATACTGTAGAAGAATATACTTATTAAATTTAGTACATTAATGTGTTCTCCAAATAAAAAATGAGCATACAATACTGTAGAAGAATATACCTATTAAATTTAGTACATTAATGTGTTCTCCAAATAAAAAATGAGTATACAATACTGTAGAAGAATATACCCATTAAATTTAGTACATTAATTCTGAGGGCAGATATCATTAGATGTGTTCTCTAAATCAAAAATGAGCGTACAATACTGTAGAAGAATATACCTATTAAATTTAGTACATTAATGTGTTCTCCAAATAAAAAATGAGTATACAATACTGTAGAAGAATATACCTATTAAATTTAGTACATTAATGTGTTCTCTAAATAAAAAATGAGTATACAATACTGTAGAAGAATATACCTATTAAATTTAGTACATTAATGTGTTCTCCAAATCAAAAATGAGTATACAATACTGTAGAAGAATATACCTATTAACTCTTAACATCCTATACCACCTCATTCCACCCGACCAGAAGTCATTCATTTTCCTAATCCACCCCAAATGATAGCCTTTCTTTAAATGTGATATTAAACATATTCAGAAGTCTTTGATTTAAGGGAAATAACTTGTAACTTTAAATGAAAAGGTCATTTTTAGCCATTTTTTGATAAATCCTTAGAGGAATAAGAATCTGGACTTGGAAAATTCTCAACAGGATGTTAAGAGTTAAATTTAATACATTAATGTGTTCTCTAAATCAAAAATGAGCATACAATACTGTAGAAGAATATATCTATTAAATTTAGTACATTAATGTGTTCTCCAAATCAAAAATAAGCATACAATTCTGTAGAAGAATATATCTATTAAATTTAGTACATTAATGTGTTCTCCAAATAAAAAATAAGCATACAATACTGTAGAAGAATATATCTATTAAATTTAGTACATTAATGTGTTCTCCAAATAAAAAATAAGCATACAATACTGTAGAAGAATATACCTATTAAATTTAGTACATTAATATGTTCTCCAAATAAAAAATGAGTATACAATACTGTAAAAGAATATACCTATTAAATTTAGTACATTAATGTGTTCTCCAAATAAAAAATGAGTATACAATACTGTAGAAAAATAATACCTATTAAATTTAGTACATTAATGTGTTCTCCAAATAAAAAATGAGTATACAATACTGTAAAAGAATATACCTATTAAATTTAGTACATTAATGTTTTCTCCAAAAAAAAATGAGTATACAATACTGTAGAAAAATATACCTATAAATTTAGTACATTAATGTGTTCTCCAAATAAAAAATGAGTATACAATACTGTAGAAGAATATACCTATTAAATTTAGTACATTAATGTGTTCTCCAAATAAAAAATGAGTATACAATACTGTAGAAAAATATACCTATTAAATTTAGTACATTAATGTGTTCTCCAAATAAAAAATGAGTATACAATACTGTAGAAGAATATACCTATTAAATTTAGTACATTAATGTGTTCTCCAAATAAAAAATGAGTATACAATACTGTAGAAGAATATATATTATTTAGTACATTAATGTGTTCTCTAAATCAAAAATGAGCATACAATACTGTAGAAGAATATATCTATTAAATTTAGTACATTAATGTGTTCTCCAAATAAAAAATGAGCATACAATACTGTAGAAGAATATACCTATTAAATTTAGTACATTAATGTGTTCTCTAAATCAAAAATGAGCCTACAATACTGTAGAAGCATATAACTATTAAATTTAGTACATTAATGTGTTCTCCAAATAAAAAATGAGTATACAATACTGTAGAAGAATATACCTATTAAATTTAGTACATAATGTGTTCTCCAAATCAAAAATGAGTATACAATACTGTAGAAGAATATACCTATTAAATTTAGTACATTAATGTGTTCTCCAAATAAAAAATGAGTATACAATACTGTAGAAGAATATACTTATTAAATTTAGTACATTAATGTGTTCTCCAAATAAAAAAATGAGTATACAATACTGTAGAAGAATATACCTATTAAATTTAGTACATTAATGTGTTCTCCAAATAAAAAATGAGTATACAATACTGTAGAAGAATATACCTATTAAATTTAGTACATTAATGTGTTCTCCAAATAAAAAATGAGTATACAATACTGTAGAAGAATATACCTATTAAATTTAGTACATTAATGTGTTCTCCAAATAAAAAATGAGTATACAATACTGTAGAAGAATATACCTATTAAATTTAGTACATTAATGTGTTCTCTAAATCAAAAATGAGTATACAATACTGTAGAAGAATATACCTATTACATTTAGTACATTAATTCTGAGGGCAGATATAACTAGATTGTGTTCTCCAAATCAAAAATAAGCAAGCAATATTACTAAACAATATTACCTATTAAATTTAGTATTTTACTTCTGAGTACATAAATAGCAAGGCATTTTTAGAGGACAGATATTTCAAAATGTCTTCTCAAGTAAAAAAAATAAGCTTGCAATCTATTAATAATGGAGATTCAGTCTCACCATTAAATGCAGCTAATACCCAGGACATTAAGCAGGGTAGAGGCTAGGAGCTACCCCTTTGCCCATCTAGCTCCTAGCCTCTACCCTGCTTCCTGTAAACTTTCCCTACACTTCATTCATGTTATCCTCATCCCTTTTTCTGCCCCTAACCTCCTACCCATCATTTCCGCTACTAACTCACTCCTTCATCAAATCACATGTACGTAATTTTTGCTTTGAATAAAAATCATTTGACTGAAGATGTCCTTATGAATAGGACGAAATATTTCAACTCTTAGACTTGTTTTGAGTTATTATTTTTTGTTCACTATCCTTTTACCTACCTCATACTGTCGGATTTTACTCCAACCATCCTATATATATATATCAGTTTCAAAGTTTACCCCAACTTGTCATATATATATATATATATATATATATATATATATAAGTCATCCACAGACACGTGTTTCAGCGTTTCATGCCTCTTCAGTGTGGTTAGACACAACAATCTTTGGCTAGGGTCGAACTCAGACTGACTGTATGGTAGCCTGATATCTTATTCCCTTGTCCACTGACAGCTGTAGTGGGGACTGGTGTTTTTAAACTATTAAGTACATAGGTTTGTTTATGTATTTTACGGTCACCGAGAGATCAAATTTCCGGAGAAACGATCATTGCTTATATGCTTAGTAGTGAGAGTTAATTTAAATTACCAATTAGAGAGCTCATACCATATATATATATATATATATATATATATATATATATATATATACATACATAAGTAAAAAGTAAAATCGTCGGAGCGGCCCAATGTCGGTATCAGCCATGCAGCGAGGGTGTCTATCCCCCTTCCACTAGCGCTAGACCAAGGAGATAATTTTTAGCATCTGAGGTGGAGTGCCACACCTACCATCAGTTCCTTACTTTACCGCACAGATCCCTGTGCTACTCATACGCTGAGTTGGCGAGGGTGGGTATTGAACTAGGAACCTTGTAGTTTCTAGCCGAATGCTCTACCGACTGAGCAAACCCAGCCCTTATATATATATATATATATATATATATATATATATATATATATAATTAATGCCAATTCTTGTCAGAGGATAGCCATCACTCCATTTTTATACTGCATGGCCAAGTGAGTGCTGATGACCATCCTTACTTCTCCAGAGATGTCCATCATGTCTTTTTCGTCTTATTCTAATCGTTTGTGTAATAGGAGGTGTAGCAAGCTGGGTGTTGTATATATTTTATATAGGTTTACACAACTTACTAACTTTTAAACAAAACTCAACACAATGAAAGAAATCAACGGAGTCGTATTAAAATAACAATCTGTATTAAAATAGAATTACAGACATGTATAATAGCATACTGGGCATAGTCCTTTCTTTTATATTGTGGTATTAATAGTTCTTATTTTATCTTGTTTTTCTTTGCTGATACTGGAGCTGATTTGTTGCGTGACCACTCGTCTTGTCATTCTCTGAACTACTGAAAAATTCCCGCTTTTCCTTTTTGGTGCTTGAATTTGAATTCAGCGTTTGTTGTTTTCCGTTACTGCATTTTGGGGATTCTTACTCCCCCTTTTTAATATAATCGGCAACTGTCATTTTATTAACCATTACAGAGGCTAGTGGTTGTACGGCTGCTTTTTTGTGGATTCTTGCTTCCAAGGTTTGTTCAAGACACACAGCATCATATTGATAATATTGATGCTTTTAGGCAGGAGATTAGCAAAAAAATATATAAGAAATTAGAAAAATCTTAAAATGGTAAAAGAAAACCTGAGAACACTAAAAAAAAAAATCTTTCAATACGAATCAATTGTAAATGCTTCGTTGTTTTAGTGTGTTTTGGATGCTGTGGAAAACCTCTAATAATGTAGATATATAAGTGTGCATCAAAAAGTAATGCCATTTTGTTTAGGACAGGTATAATTACCAACACAGGAACATGTATCATACATCAAAATGAAGCTGCTCCTCTGTGGATCACATTCCTACTTCTCCACATAGGTGAGTCAAAAGTAATACCATTTTGTTTAGGACAGGTATAATTACCAACACAGAAACATGTATCATACATCAAAATGAAGCTGGTCCTCTGTGGATCACATCCCTACTTCTCCACATAGGTGAGTCAGAAAGTAATACCATTTTGTTTAGGTGAGGTAGAATTAATAACACAGGAACATATATCATACATCAAAATGAAGCTGGTCCTCTGTGGATCACATCCCTACTTCTCC